>OX104063.1:86195704-86223259 GCA_944474145.2 Dicrocoelium dendriticum
CTGTTCCTCGGCTAAAAGGAACCTCGTCGCAGAACCAAGTGATAAATTGCTTTCTTTGGAATCACAATGAGATGAACAAAATGCTGGCACTCTTTGGATTTCTCAGAGATTGCCTGATTACGCTTGTCTACATCAGCATTATTCATTGGAGAAAACTGATCCTGTTCTAATGAGAAGTGCAAGGCAGTTAATTGCCTCTGAAGTGCACGAACAAATATGTAGAGCAAAATATGTGATTGTTTTTAACGTTCCGGACAGGTTGGGTCTGGATAAAGTAAAACTAACCAAACTGAAAGCTTGTAACATATCTGCCGTTGACCGCAAATGCCAACGCTTAACAAAGGCGACATCGAAACGTTGTTCAGTCATTTTCAAATTTTTGAGCGAGGAAGTTGTGCAGCGTTTCCTCCATTATGGACCCATCCTAGGCCATTGACCCAATTTAATGGCCTTTTGAGTAAACCAGATAGGACACCCCTACAAAGGTCCGAAATTGGCACTGTGCCGCGAACACCGGAAAAAATAACTAGGCTCTTCGAGAAATCTCAGCCAAACGTCCAAAAGACAAGTGCATCCAAGGTGGATACTAGATGCATAATTTAACAACGTTGTCAACTAGCTCCAAAGCCGTCCTTCCTTGCTCCACTGAAACACCCTCTGCACAAAGAACGGATAAAGCGGGTTCTCCTATTCTTGGCAACAGCACTCCAATCATATCGAACTCCTCATTCATATAGATTAAAGGAAAGTCTAAGTACTTGGAACAGTGGAATAATGACAACTCGTTGAATATATCACAATCCGGTCCAAACCAACAAGACAGTCCAACGATAGACAATCTGATGCAATACCTAGTCCACTGTCGCCCACGAACGACCTCCAATCGAGGGACCTGTGTCTTTAAAAAATGATTGGATACTAACTACTCGTTCGCACCCAAAATTCCCTATCGACCAACCTCCTATAACCATCAGGGCAAATAACCTTCCATGTTGAATAAGGCCAATAACAACTCTCTCTTGACTACGCCTAGTTATCATCCTACACTCCATAACAATCGCTGGAAGTACACAGATAATGGAAGGACACCGACCAGTAGTACTATCTTACCACCCACTCCTTTCCATGTTCCTTTAACCTCTCAGGCGGCTTCCAACTACAATTTTTAGCAGTGACTGGAATGGACTCGCATCCATTCCCATCTCAGATACATCCGGCGGAGGTCAACATATTAATCCCACTCTTCCTCCAATTTGTCCAGAGGACAAAGCTAGTCCATTGCCAAACCAGCGGCAACCTAAGCATGATGCCCCCAGCTGTCCGATATCCACACCTCACATTCTACCCTTATCAACAAACCTTCTAATGGCTAACTCGGGCCCACCATACTCGCACTTACTTACCATGTGCACCCTGCTCGAACACAAAGATTCAGATGATCACACAACAGATAGCGATAATTCCCCAATACTTAGTACTTTTTCAGTGATTCTGATTAATGCCAGATCCATAATCAACAAACTTCATTTTATAAACACACTTGAACAGTTCAATGACCCACAAGCGATCCTCAGACACGCTTGACTCTACTCTGATGATTTAAAACCACCACCTATTTCGAAAAGATCGCTGCGACAGAAAGGGTGGAGGGTGTGTTATATACCTGCGCAAAACATTTGTGACAACCTATATACCACTGACAAAATGGAAAATATCCCTGTGTCTATTTGGCTGTCAGTTGCGAGTGTCTCATCTTACACACTGCTTGTATGTATCTACAACCCACCGAATACGTCTAACTTGAGTATCACCAACCTCACTTCTGCATTTGACTTCGCATCAGAGTTGCCACACAGCCAAAAGATTATAGCCGGCGATTTCAACCTACCGAAAATACCCTGGTCATCCCACCCAACGTCTACCTCGCACGCCTCTTTTCCTTCTTCTATCAGAACAGGGGGTTGGACACAATGGATTCCCAGTCCAACCAGGTCCACCAATGTACTGCACTTAATATTCACATTGGGGTTACCCAACCCACAGACCGAGATCTTAAACAATCTCCCCGGCAGCGACCATAACGTGATCCGACTCAGCTTCCAGATAAAAATGGTCACTAAACTCGCCTTTACACTGCCAGTTGCAACCCATAAGACAAACTGGGGATGCTTTCAGCAGTTCATTCGGTTCTCCGACTGAGATGTATTTTTCCTCTTTACCAATGTGAACACCGCTGTAGAGCAGTTCTGTAAACAAATATATCACGCTATATCACTCCTTGCTCTACATTGTGTTCATACCCCTTATGTCTGCAAAGATTCCGTCGAGCACTTAATCAGCAAGAAAGCCAGAAAGTTAGCTGCAAGATGCAGAAAGACCCATGACTTTTCATTTATCTTACAATGCACGAATTTGCCACCAACATCAAACATGCGCAATTAACACGACGCAAAAATAAAGAACATAGCCGTACGAACAAGCTGCAAAGCTAGGGAGCTTGTCAAAATACTGCATCATAGAATCAGTGACCGCGCTCTTCTGAGTACCGAAATTGTTGATGGTAAGGGTCACTCAGCTGAAATCTGTGAAGCATTCAGTGACCTTTTTGTCACTACCATGAGTCGCGAAGCTGATCACGTGCCTTTGTGCACAGAGCTTACAGTAACAAATCTCTTAAGCGTAGTCAATATCTCGCTCAACGGTATCCATTTAGTTATCAAATCAATCAGGCCATCTTCCAAGCTGGTATCTGATGGCTTTTCACCAACCACCATTAAGCTGGGAGAGCCTGATATACCATTGCTCCTGATGAGCATGTTTACTCCATCGCTAGCATCTAACCACTTTCCAAACCAATGGGAAACGTCATTTATTATCCCTCGGCATAAAGGACGTCCCAAACAAACGATTGATAACTACTGACCAATCCACCACACTCCGTTAATCGCTCGGGTATTTGAAAAACTGGCCAAGAAGGAGATGATGAACTTTGTTGATTCTATTGGCCTGATCAATAATTCGCGGCATGGTTTACTTAACAAGCGAATGTGCACCAATTGTCAATTGCATTACCTTAACCACATTTCAGAATCAATCGATTCTGGCTATGCAGAAGTAATCCTGTTTCTTGATATACACCAAGCATTCAGCCGAGTACCGCACAAGCGACTGTTACAAAAGTTGGATAGCTTTGGGATCCGGGACTCATTACTGGGTTGGCTATCGTCATACCTGAGTGGTCGTCATCAGGTAGTCACTTTAGGTGGTTATCGCTCTTCTCCACGCTCAACCACCAGTGGGGTCATTCAAGGCCCATGCTTGACCCACCACACCTTTTGCCTTACACCAATGACATCACCAAGTCTGTAAAACATGGTACGCCACTTTTATTTACTGACGATATCAAAATCGTCTATAAGCTTCGGCGTGACGAGCTTCACGGGACACTACTGCTCATTCAAGATGACTTACATTCCCTTGAGTCAGGGTGTTGCACATGGGTGATGAACCTTTCGGCTAAGAAATCAAGCATCATGTCTTACGGCTGCTGCATCCCCGATGGACCTATCACCCTAAACAATGTACGCTTCCTTACACAGCTGTCTATACGACATCCTGGAATTAGGTACTCGTCTACCTTCAGTTTATCCGTACAGGCCCAATACCAAGTAGCACGTGCCAGACAGTCTATGTTCATTATTTCAAACAAAATGCACACAACTTGTGTTACACTTGTGCTTTTCAAGCTACTCACTCGCCCCATCCTCGAATACTGCAGCATAACGTGCGGCAATATGAGAAAGAGTGACAGAATTGCTGTGGAGCACCTGCAGAGGCCATTTACTAAACATCTGCCTGGTAAACACTGCAGTACGTTATCGAGAATGTTGCAATGAACTTCATCTCAAACCACCTTGGATTCAGCGATTGAAGCACAACTTGTTGCTGCTTTTCAACTTGCTACACAAAAAGGCCTATTCCGACCTGTCTACACACAATTTACGTTTCTCAACTTGAGCGCTTCGCAGTTAAGGTTTTGCACTGAATATACCGGAGGCTAGAACGAGCGTCCGCTCTAATTTCTTTCTGGTCAGATATAGCTATCTGTGGAATAAACTACCAATAACACTCAGGTCATGTGACAATGTAGCAACATTTAGAAGCAGACTCGCCAATTACTTTGATCTAACTAGCATAATGTCTATATTCACATGGGAAAATCCCTTGACGAGCTATTCCAAGAGGTGCCCAAAAACATCTAAACACCAATGTTTTCATAACTAGGCTTTGGTCTCAACCATCCGCCAGAATGTTAATACATGAAACGCATATCCCAATACTCCACCTATGCATGCCACTCATGCACGAGCATGGATACTTCTGTACAAATTGATCTGTGCCGCTATAGACACTGTTACTCTCATCAAGTGAAATATACGTATTATTATTATTATTATTATTCAACCATGACTTTTTCTTCAAACATAAACTTCCTCCTGCATCGGCCGTCGCGTAAATTATCAAGGATTGCCTTATCCGCCGCATACAGCAGGGCGGATAAGCGAAAACATGCTACTGCTGGCGCCTCCCTTCTTTCTTTTCTACCTGTTTCCCTTACTCACATCCCGACCCCATTACTAACCTTCCTTCTATAATTCTCAGCTTAATCGATAGCAACCGAAGTGCCATTAGAGTAAAACTATCTGCAGCCACCTTCCCACAGCACTCATCGGACGCCTATCGGCAACAGTCCCTTATACGGCCACGCTGACCCGTTTCCCTGGCGGCGTTCAACGTTCGCACTCTAAGACAAATGGTTCTACAGGCTGTACTCCCACGCACGTTGACCACACTGAGTATTGATGTGTTTTGTGTGTCCGAATCGAGGAGTAATGACCCTAATGGGGTAGTTGAATTAATTGCACCCGGCTTATCCTCTCGTTATTGGTTGCACGCATCCGTAGACGCCGATGCAGCACTCACGAGTCAAGCTGGGGCAGACATCATTTTAAGCTCCAAGGCTGAGTCATGGTTGATTTATTGGATACCGGTGAACAGCCGTTTGTGTGCAGCCCATTTGATTCACGAAGTAGTACAAACGTTTGATTATGCTTTCCGCTTATGCTCCCACCGACTACAGTTCAAATGCCCGTCGAGGACACATTTCTTCAGGAACTGAAAGCGCTATTACGTACCGCTACTAGTCCAGATATTATAGTACTGGCAGGTGATATGAACGCCCAAGTAGGGCGTCTGAGCTCTTCAGAAGCTCAGCTGGGTGGTACTAATGGGCTTAACTTCGAAAGGACTGACAAAGGTGAGCATCTGCTACAACTATGTGCAGGAGCACCAGTTGTTTTTTAGTAGCACTGCTTTTAGACACAGTGGGTGCCGAGGTGTTGCTTGGCGTTCCCCTGTAGCTGGCCAGCGATGGGCCCAAATTGACCACATTGCCATAGGTTACAGGTGGCATGGTTCCATCCAGGATTTCCGCTCGTATGGAATACCTGTGTCGACTCTGATCATGCCTTGGTACGCTGTCGTTTCTTCATGCACACCAAGCGTCCCCTCCGATTGGCAATTGAGCAAATGTCTAAGCCCTAGGTCAGGCAAACCTATCAAGACGCACTGCGTACCGAGCTTTCGCTGTCTTGTCCTAATGACTTTGAGCTTCAGTGGAATAGGATCTCGGCCGCCATGTACGAAGCATGAGCATCGGCTTGTGGCATTGTCAATCGTCACCGCACCAGTCACTGGATCTCCGAGAGGTCGGTGAACCTGTTGAAATCCAGAAGGAACTTCCCAACTGGCTCTGAGCGCGTGACCAAACGGACTATTAGGCGTGAACTAAAGCGGAGCCTACGTGCTGACAAGGAAGCTTGATGAACCAGTCGGGCTCAAGAAATGTAGGAGGCAGGAGAAAAAGGAAATTATCACAAGCTCTTCTAGCTGATCCGCACCACCGGTCCCAGGAAACCAGGCGTCAGTGAGACAATCAGAGACAGCGTGGGTTCACTGATCCACCATAAGGAGCGCCGTGTGACTCGTTGGGCGGAACACTTTCAAAATCAGTTTAGCTGGCCTCCTGCTCCCAGACCACTTTTTACTCAGGTGATGCAGGACGAGCCATGGACGGTTTGTTTAGATCCTCTGTCTTAGGCCGAGGTCCGAAACGCGATCATAACCCTCAATCGTTTTCGTACCGCTGGCGCGGATTCCCTCCCACCTGCACTATTTAAGGATGGAAGTGAACTCCTCTGTAAAGCAATGACCTCCCTATTCGAACATCTCTGGACAGAAGGGAGTGTCCCGGCTAACTGGAGGGAATCGATTATAGTAGCAATATACAAGAAGGGCAGTTGCATAGACGGTTCTAACCACAGAGGTATTAGCTTAACGTCAGTTGTGACAAAATTATTGGTTTCCTTTCTCGTTCGTCGCCTCACTGCGGATCGGGA
The DNA here is from genome assembly GCA_944474145.2 of Dicrocoelium dendriticum. NCBI lineage: Eukaryota > Metazoa > Platyhelminthes > Trematoda > Plagiorchiida > Dicrocoeliidae > Dicrocoelium > Dicrocoelium dendriticum. Next base: position 86,202,163 of record OX104063.1, read on the forward strand.
ATCTCGGATTAAGGAAAAACAGGCAGGTTTCCGCCCGAGACGTGGCTGTACAGATCACATTTAGAGCAGCGCCACTCATACCACAGACCGACAATAGTTGTGTTCCTTGATTTCAAGATTGCGTTCGATTCAGTTGGTGAATGCATTCTGTTCGAAATACTTGCGCGGAAAGCTGTTCCCACGAAATATGTGAACATCCTACGTGCTCTATACTCGAACACTACAGGCCCCGTCAGGGTCTACGGTGACCTGTCGGATAGTTTTCCGACCACAAGTGGCGTTCCTCAGGGTTGTCCGATTCCCCCATTTTCGTTCAATTTCGTTGTGGACTCTCTCATGGTGTGTTCCCTTATGGAATCTCACGATGCAGACTTTGTGGTCCTGCCTGGTGAAAGGTTATCTGGTCATGATTATGCGGACGATATCGTCTTGCTTTTCGGCAATGTTGCGGCGACACAATCAACCCAGAATAACCTGTCTAGAGTGGTCCCATTATTTGGTATGTGCTTTGCACCTTCAAATTGCAAAGTGTTGCTGCAGAACCCCTGGGCAAGATGACCCCTTGACGCTTGCTAACGAGAAACTCGAGGCGATTGATCGATTCACTTAAATCTTGGCAGCTGCATCTGCAACGATGTGTTCTTAAATACGGAATTCGGTTCACGCATCGCCAAGGCCAGAACAGCCTTCTTGAACCTGCGGCATATTTGGCGACAGAAGTGAATTTTCCTTGGTCTGGAAGGCCGTGTATACAAGGCCACAGTGAGGGCTGTCCTGATCTACGATAGGGAGACTTGGTTCCTTAGGTCAGAAAAATCTGAGGCGCCTTCAAGTCTGATCATCGTTGTCTGCGAAGCATTGCTGGTGTCGGATGGCAGCATCGTGTCCACAACGATGATGTGCGTAGACGAGTACTATGTAGTGATAATCATGCTTGCTCGTCAGAACAACAGATAGCACTGAATAGGTTGCATTGGCCTGGGCACATACTACGTATGCCTGATCACCGTTTACCTACGAGGGCCTTGTTTAGCCTGCCAGGTGTAGGGTTGCGCAAGTCTCGAGATGGACAGATATTGACTTCATCAAGTTCAGAAAGAGCAACAGAACACGAAGCGTTAAGCGAACAACCAAATGAAATTTTTTGGACGCAACTTTTATCAGAAGAACCGACGGATCAATCCAAATAAAAGTATACAGGAAAATACATTGGACGGGACAATACATGAACTTTCACAGTTTCGCCCCACTCAGCCAAAAAATAAACGCTGTTGCGAGCACTAACCGGTCGGGCATACAAAATCTGCAGCGAAGACACCATAAAAGCCGAACTCGTCCTAATCAAAGAAACGCTTCTCGAGAATGAATATCCGGAGCGATTTATCGAGACCCATATGAGGCGATGCATACCAAAAGTATCAAAACAAACCGTTGAAAAGAGACAGCTTTAGCTGACATTTCCATTCAGAGGAAATAGTGCGGCTGAAATATGCACCCGTCAACTACAGCAAAGCCGCAAAAAGACCTTTAATGAGGCTCAGCTGAATGTGATTTCCACGAGCAGACCTTTACTAGTTCCGCGATTGAAAGACCGGGGGCCTGATCATCTCCAATCAATGTTAATCTACCGGTTCACCTGCCTGTGCGAGGCCAGGTACATTGGACGGACGACCAGGCATTTAGGTAAGAGAATTAAGGAACACCTTCCAGGTTGGCTCTACAATCGCGAGAATAGGACAAACTGCAGCGCGACTACAACCCATCTAATTAACACAGGCCACTAGATAAACAAACGAACATCCTTTCAGACTCTCTGCAAAATACCACCAAGGCAAAACCATCGTGTAAGAGCAAGCCTACTTGCCACCGCTGAGGCAGTATGCATACGCCTAACAATTCCGGACTTGTGTGTCCAGAAGAAGATGATACAGACACTACAACTTCCGTAGCCGACCACCAGCCGGGAAGGAAGTGATGGTATTCCGCAACTCCACCTGACTTCAGTCATGTGATCAGATGACTGCCATCATGATCACAAGTTAAATTTTCTGCTCAATTGTTTCTTTGTTATACTGACGATTGCAGCAGACCTTACCCTAATGTATCTTATTGTATGAGCCTGACGAAGAATTAATCGAAAACAATTGTTCGCTTAACCCTTCTTGTTTTGTTTATCTTTCTGAACTTGACGTTAGAAATGGACATTCTGCTTGAGATAGTGACTTGTCAATGGGAAATGGAGTCACTGACGACCAAACTTGGTGCTGTTCATCCGAGCTGGAGTCCACCTGACTCGCCCTGTGCTTCACTCGAGACTTTACAAGACATGATTCGTAACCGACACCAGTGGCGCGTCTGCTGCCGTCTTCTAGTCGGATTACATGTTTAGTGTTGAGTTGTCTGCTGGCTAATGGCTGATTAGGACGCGGGGCAGTGAAGGCCACAAGGAAGCTGTCTCGCTGATGCCGGGTTACCTTTGCACGATAGCCAGCTGTTTGCGACAATATGTTGTCTACACAAGATGTAGGCATCTTGCCCCTGAATGTTTGCTTAGGGCATTAAGGTCTTCAGGTTATTCCCCTCTTCTCTCCCTCTTATTGTTCTTTATTCTTTAGCTCATCATGGTTATATGACAGCGAAGCATCAGTTCAAATGACTGATGTATTGCTGCTGTTGTTGTTGCTGAATACTGGTTCGAAGCAGCGAGTAGAGCTTTCTCTGTGTTGCTGCATCATTCGTCACTCTTGGACATATACTCCTTATTTATCGTTCCGCTCTCTATATTTTGCCTCTGCGAAGTGTTTGTCAAGGAGTTTCTTGAATGTTGACACCGAGTTCGCCTCTACTGTGTGCTGCGGCAGGTCGTTCCAGACATTCAACACTCTGCCTTCGAAGCAGAGTTGGTGAGCGACCCGCTTCAACTCCGGTACGATAAGTTTATACCGGTGTCCTCGCGTGCAGCTTGGTGTGCGCAGATGAAGCAGTTGTCTCAACATGGGGTAATCACTCAGATGTAATATCCGGTGGTGGTTGATGATGATGATGATGAAAGCACAATGCTCTTTACGCCGGGCCTCATTCAACGGTTTCGGGTTAATACACGCGTAGGTTGCCCGTCTTCTTCCTAATGATCGCGACCTGATTAACCCAATCTGTTGGCTCGTCGACTCTAGTAATCACACCCTGTCTCACCAGTTTGCTCAGTTCACCGCAGAACCTATCGCGCAATGCAAATGGAACTTTTCTAGCCGATAGCGCAGTTGGTCGTATCAAAGGAACTAACGACAAATGAGCGGTTCCACAAATGTTCCCAAACCCGGGCTAAACACCGACGGATACTGATCAATAATATCGGTTTCTCCCTGGCAAACATGTACGAAACAATCATGATTAGAAACAACAAAACAGAGAGACTGAATCGAATCAGTGCCAAAAGTCGGCGATCACGAATTCCAGTTGATGTTAAGCTCCTTCTTTTGGTTTAACCACTTCAGTTGTAGCTGAGCCCTTCGGATGACTCCTGGAACCGTTCTACATGCGCAGGTAACCTTGCTCGAATGGGATACACAACCCGGGACAGCGCTTCCTTAATCGCTTGTTGACACTGGAACCCGTGTCTAACTAGAATACTACGGTTATGCCTTCGATCAAAAAACTTTCGTAGACACTTGTTATATTCGTACGAGGTGGACGCATTAAGATGGGTTCCCACAGACTCCTACCTGTGTGCCGCGGTATTGTCAGAGCACGCGATACTGGTCAAATAGTGTGTTTTAGCTAATTGAACGCAGAACCGTATAAGGCAGATACCAATAACAAAAAACTGCTGCGTGTGATAATCGAAACCTGTATGTTTTTATTGGAGGTGGGTTTCTCACAAATGTTGCATGCTGTGTGGGCCAGGTGACACGAACAATGTTCTGTTACACAAAACAAACACAAGATTCGTAGGTTTTGGTGAAAACATGTCAACCCTGTGTATACCCACCTGTAGTCATTTGTACACGATTCAGAAGGTGTTGTTTGTTTGCTTTTTGTAGTAGTAACGGTAACAGGTACGAACACATTCCGTGTCGCCGTCTGGCTACAGTTTGCCAAAACTGGATTCTACTCGGGTTAGGTTGACTATAGCGCTAACAACACACTTTTGTGATACCCTCTGATTCCCATTGCCAATTGCATGTTTTTACGTCTGTGGATGACTTGTCACGAAGGAGTGTACTCACATTGGTTAACTGGCAGCAACGAGCAAAGTGGGTCCTTTTTCCACATCTGGTGCATTTCTGTTCCCACGCTGGACGCTGTTCGCGAGTGCTCGGGTGTCACGCAGCGCGAAATTTGCAGCTCTCCTGTTTCAAGTTGGTAGCCTTCGTTGTTTTTTTCTCCGGCAATGGCACACACTTTTGCGTCAATTGCGAGTTTCATTTGTTGGTCTTGATAGGTGGTCGAAGACTCAATGTTGCATATATCGATGTACTGCCGGAGCGATAAGTTGCATTATCGCAAAAGCCGCTTTGTCGCACCTTCATTATCGATCTCTAGAACGATCCGATCGTGTATGAGACTGTCACCCATGCATCTACAGACATTGTGGTACCGGGTCAGTGATCTACGCATCGACGGATTCATTTGAGCCTCTGATTCGCGTAGAGAATGCATAGCGCTGTTAGGTCTCGTTGGTTTGGCCTTCACAAAATTCACTGAACTTTTCAGTGACCGTCTCCAAATCGTTGGGATCTTTGTCGTAGTGCAATGTCTCTAACACACGGCGCGAGTCATCCCCGGCTGCGTGTCGAAACGTGACCAAGCGGTATGCCACCGATTGTTCGTCCAGACGTACTAGGGTGCAGAAATCCATCCAGCTGCTCCTCCATAGACTTCAATTACTTGACAAGCTCCGTTCATTCATCTTCAATGCGACAGACCTTTGAAAAACCGGTGGTGATCCAATCAGCATCTCAGTACGGCCGGTGCGGTTCATCTTGGTTTTCTCTGACACCATGTTGCAAAACTCAGTCCTTCAGGGATAAGCGTTTATATAGGTATTCCGGTGCGTAATCGGAAGGAATTCATTTTTCGATGCATCCTCAACAGACAAATTTCATTTGATGGAATCTGTTACAGACAGGATCTCCTCTGACACCACTTCTTGCTGACAATTTCCTCGCTATGCTTAAACATAGACCTATAAAACCCATTATCTGTTCGCTTGATTTCTATTGGTGATATGTGAATCTGTGATTCAGATACTGATGTTCTCAAACTGTTGAACCAGTTAAACAGTGCACATCCATCATTGAAGTACACCAGTGCAATTGAAAATGATGGTACACTGGTCTTGGACGTTTTACTGAGGAGAAAAAAAGACGGTTCGCTAGAAAGAAGTACATTTCGGAAAGCGACATGGGTCGGCCACTACACGCATTTCCCCAGTCTTATACCCTTGAATTACAAACGGAATCTTGTTTGCTGCTTGTACTTTCATACCACTCAAATTTGCAGCCCAGAGACATTGGAGATCGAAAAGGACCGTATACTCCAAGCGCTTCGAGAAACCGCTTACCAAGCCCCACTCATATATAAGCACGTAGTGATTCATATTCGTTGTAAAGTGATTTCAACTGTTGTTAGAGAACCGACATATTTATCGACGATTCACCGTAGTCATGTTTCTCGACATCAAAGGTGCCTTTGATTCCACGGATCGATATGCCGTTTGGTACTGTTTGTTCAGGAAAGGTGTGTCCGACATATGCGCAGACATTATCAGAGCACTGTGTACGCATAGTTCGGGCAGAATGAAGGTTTGTGGCAAACTGTCTCCGCTCTTCAATATCCAGCTGTATGAGACATGTTTGGCCGCTTTCACCTTATCTCTTTTATTTCTTTATTGACAAAGTCATGGAAACAGCGTTCGCTAGACACGACGTACAAGGTGTGGAGGTGCTTCCTTGGTAATACCCTCTAAATTCGGAGTATGCCGATGACATTGCCCTAATCTGTGACAGCGCCCAAACTTGCGTAACAGCACTGGATGGATTAGCACTGGTTATCACTTGTTTTGAGCTATGTTTTGCTCCCTCGAAATCCATAGTCCTTCTCCAACATTCACAGAGTTTTATTCCAGCACCGACCCTTGGCTGTGATAAGCTAGAAGCCGTTCAGGAATCCAAGTACTGGAGCATTTATATTAGCCCCCTTGAGTTCGAAGATGTGGTCACGTATTGTATAGCAAAATCTCGGGATGCTTTTGCCAACCTCCGCCATCTGTGACGCCGACGCAACGTCACTCTCCACCTGAGAAGCAGAATTTTAATGCAACCGTCCGTTCAACCCTCCTATACGGTTGGGAAATCTCACCAAGCAGGTCGACAGACATAAAGTGAATAGCTAAATTCGACCATCGCTGCCCTCTCAGCTTAGCTCATGTCTGGTTGGGACACCGCGTGAGCAATGAATTTGTTCGGCGCCTCCTATTTGGTTCAAATAGAGCGAATGAACCACTCAGCATCATTATATCACGCACCAGACTCCGGTGGCTGGGCCACGTGTTACGCATGCCAGCCCACCGACTCCCGCGAAATGTGTTGTTTGCGCTCCCGGGGTTTGAATGGAAGAGAAGGAGGGGATGGCAGGCGATGACTTGGTCGAGGGGAATTAAAACTGTCACCTCGAACTTGGCGTCGGTTGGTGTGTCCCGACTGCATGGCTGGGGTTCGAAGGACGATGAACGCATTTGGTTGAACACATTTGCTGATATGGCGAAGGGTCAAATTCAGTGGCGTTTGTGTTGAGAGTTTCTTTGTCCATTTCCCTTTTTTAGATTTCTTCAGCGATTACACTCGCATAGCAAATGAATAATTAACTTTTTAGCATTTTTTTTGTAATTTTTAGTATCTTTGTTCTTTTGCAGCACATTAGCTGAGATGTGTATATCACCCTCAGCCAACATGTATTGATGACGATGATAACGACTCTTACAACTGTTCCCAAGAAAGATCTGTTTTTTTCGGTTTCCTTCAAGAGAAATATTACGTTCATTTTGCTGAATATCATAATTTCCGCGGCACTAACTCAAACTCTCCCAGGTGCCTATCCACACGCCATTGCCGAACCCACGCCGTTTGTTGCCCAACGTCTCAACTTCAGACTTCTGGCCTAGTTCTATCCTTACATACTGTATCAATACACTTGCATCTGTGGTGTGAGATGCTTCGGACATACGACTAGGCGTCTGTCCAAACGGCTTTCGGAACAGTCCCACAACATTGCAGGAAGGTACTGTCAGTTGCAACAAGAGTACCATCTGGTCGAAAGTGGACACAACATTAGGACTGCAGATGTTTTCAAAGTATATTATGTCGTGCCAAAACACTGCCCCAAAGGGCTTGGGAAACTAATGTTACGGACAGCTGAAGCCATTGCATTCAGGACAACACAACCTGAGCTATGCAAACAGGGTGCTTTTTCAAGCTCTTCTGCCCTAGGGTTGACATACTTCCAGACCGCTTCCACTCCCTAAGCTGACATTGACCAGGTGATGCGTGAGTCACCCAACCAGTCGGAAGGCATGTGCTTTCCCTCGTGGATAAATGTGTGTGTCTATACTTGCTTACGTATACTGTGGTAGCTGCTGCCTGAGTAGATCGACCAAGTTATCGATTAAAACACCTCAATTTCTGCCTCGTTCCGATTCCGTCAATCTCTACTACGCTTCACGGGTTGCGCGTGCAAGCACATTAACTCCCGCACCGTGCATTGTTTGCGCACTCGAGGTCTGGGTGAAAGAAAAAGAGGGGAGACCAAGCGATAACTTGGTTAAGAAGAATAAAGTCTATCCATCCGAACTTAACGTCTATTGGTGTTTCCCGACTGCCGGGCTGTGGTCCGAATGAAAGTGAACACGTTTGTTTGAATACACTAGCTGACATGGCGAGCATCCGACCTCAGTGTCGTTTTCTTTGTCCTCCCCCCTTTAGTTTTCGCCTCCGACAACGATCTCAAACCGAATTTTTAACTTGATTTTAGCGTTATGTTACTTATTTAGCTTCTGTAGTCTGTAATTTTTAATATTTTTGTGTTACGGCACAGTTGAGATGTGTTACTCACTCCCCACCCACGTGTATTGATGATGATGGTGATGATTACCTGCCTATCCTGTACCGACTTTCTATTTAATCGATGTAAACGCTTTTGATATATATATATATATATATATATATATATATATATATATATATATATATATATATATATATATATATATATATATATATATATATATATATATATATATATATATATATATATATATATATATATATATATATATATATATATATATATATATATATATATATATATATATATATATATATATATAGTGCCCCATGCTGAGGCTGATGTTGCATTCTTGATGCTTCTTCACCGCAGTTGAGCTAAACTAACTTACACTTAAACTAGGTCTCTTTAAGCTGCATAAATTTCATTCCAGTTTATTTGGTTAGTTTTGCTTATCTGAATAGTCTTCTATTAGCTGGCCACGTCGCTTACGCTAATTGCGCTTATCTTCGGTAATTTTGTTGCGTTTGTAGCATTTTTGAGTAACTTGTGGACATTTTTCCTTATCACGGATTCATTGCTAACCAACTTACTTCATATGCTAACTTAGCGAAGAGTTATGCCACCGTATCTGTATGTATTATTGGATTTATGTTATTTCATTTTGTCGTTTCAAGTGATTGGCTGTTGCGTGCTATCCCCGGTGTGGCTGCGCTTGATGTGCATGTTGACAAGGTGCCTCCTTGTCTATTACCCACTACCTCGTTCATACTGGCTCCAGGAGACAGTTGGTCGTTGCTGGGGGGTCGGGGTGCACGATTCTTGTGGCCGTTCTAGGCTCGAAGAGTGGTTCCATGCACTCAGTGTGGAACGGACTACGGTCCAGCCACCGCCTTGTGTGCGCTTGATTCCCAAATACAGCGTGCTTGTTTGCCTGTGAAGGAGTGTGGTCCGGCTCCGTTGATGAAACGTGGCTCCCATCCACATGCCTCCTGGTCTTATTCCTTCGGGTTTACACTGGATATGGGGTGTGTGCTTGGAGCCGTGGGTGGTGCAGCGCAAACCACCCATGGTCCCTCTATAGGCGCAGGCGTCCTGTGGCTGACCACAGTGACAGGCAAATCCGAAACCGGATGCCGCCAACCATAAGGATTCCCTCAGCTCCAGCTATCTCTAACTGACTAGTCCGAATCAGCACAAAACCGGTCGGTCGTGCAGAGCAGTTTCGGGAGACAGCATTTCCGAAACTCGCTACCAATTGATCTTGGTTATGTAAGCCATATTTTCTCGCTGTTTAACGATATTGGGACGGAGCAATCAACCCTGAATGAATTCTCTAGAGTGGTCTCATCTGCGTGAACCATGTAACACCCGACGACACCGTTACAAACACAGGGTCCCCTGCATGAACAAGCTATCACATCTGCTTTGTATAGAATAAAGAATCGTCAACATATGGAATACACTACTAGAAGGACTATTAGAGGCCGATTCTGTGAAGTGTTTTAAAACACGTTCCGGCGATTATTTCCGCAACCTGTGCTTTTGTGAACCGGTGCACATATAATGCAAAAAATACATCCTATACTCGGAAATAATGACACGCATACGAATTCCTACCCGAACAAGGATAAACGATTAACTGGCTTAACACTATCGCTGACGATTCACAGTTAAGTTTTTTGATTTTTCATAATTCGTTAGAGTTTTACAGAAACCTTTCTGCTTGCTCTTAAATACAGTCCCAGTCTCATTTGGCATGCACTTCACACCTTCAAAGTGCAAGGTGTTATCGCATGACTACCTGCTAGTTGACGACCCTGGACAGCGAGGAACTCCAGGTGGTTGATCAATTCGTCTACATTGGCAACTGCATCGGCAACGATGGGCACATAAACACTGACGTCAATTCACGAATTGCAAAAGCTAGAAGTGTTTTCTTGGATCTACAACACCTGTGGCGTGAGAAAGAGGTTTCGATCGATATGAAAGTCCACATTTTGCAAGGTCACTTTGAGGACCATCCTACAGTAGAGAAATGAGACATAGCCCCTTCTATTTGAGGATGTGAGGCTACTTCAAGTCCCTGAACACGACTGCCTACAAAGCATTCTTGGTATCGAATGCTACCAGCGTGTCCGTAATGATTATGTGCGTAGGCAAGGTAGGTAGGTAGGTAGGTAGTGGTAATCAGAGTAATTCTTTACAAGAACAGATAGCACTGAATAAGTTCCGTTGGTTTGGGTACGTACTATGTATACCTGGTCACCGCTTACTGAAGAGCGCTTTGTTTTGTTTGCCAGGTGTAGGGTGACGCAAGGCTCGGGTTGGGAAATACTTATCTTGGTGTTGTTGGTCCGTCTCGTTTTACAGCTTGGAATGTATGTGATCCGCCTTGTGTTTGGCTCGTTACATTTCAAATCATGGCCGGCAGTCGGCACTAGTGGCGCGTCTGGTGTCGTCTTGTAGTCTGACTGTCTGTTTTAAGTGTATATTATGCTGGGTCATCTGCGGGATAATGGCTGCTTATTGCGCCGGACAGTACAAACTACAAGTAACTTATCTAACCCATCCCGTCTTCTCTTTGTATGATAGCTAGCTGTTTGTGATGGTACGTTGTTAACAAGGTGTTTTCGCCTTTACTCCGAATGTTTGCTCAGGACACAAAGTATTTATGTTAGCTCCGTCTTCTTGCCTTCTTATCATTCTTTTTTCCCTAGTCAGCAAACCTTCAGTTCGAATGGCTGATGTAATGTTGATGATAACGATGATGATTAGCCGAGAGGAATGAAGTCCATTACTTCAAAGTTGGCCTCCTTTAGTCTCCTGACTTTTTATTAGATTCCAGATGATGATGAACACGTTTGGTTGGATACACTTGTTCACATGGTGAAGAGCCGATTTCAATGGCTTTGATTTTGTGATTTTGTTTATCTAGCTTCATTTACCTTAGTCTCGCCTTCTAATCGCGTTATTGTCATCGGTGCGTGATAATAGCAGTTTTGTTTTCTTATGGTTTTATTCGTTTCTGTTCTGCTGCGTGATAGGGTTGTATTGTGGCACAGTTACAAGTGTGGTGTTCCTTACCACTGGATCATATATACAATGCGGGAGATAACACTGTTTCCTTACGGATACTTATGTATACTGCTAAAATACTTCATTCGTTTTCTGCTTCTTATCTCCCCTAGTGGTTAGATTTGGGTTGGCCACCTCTGTGGTTGGTTACCCTATCCTATTGGAATCATTCGTGAGACAGGGTCGCTACTTCGCGCGTCTTGTTTACTGTTGCCATGCTTATCATTCCGCAATCACTCTTTTCAACCCAATGGTTTGCGTTTCCTTTTCCGTACCACAACCATGTGTATCATAGCAGTCGGAGCGGCGCTTACTTAGTTTGTTCGATCATGGTTGTCTGAATGAACCAACATGCATCATGGTTGCAGTTTCTTTTTCTTAACTTATGGTGCAAGTGAGTAGTATGCAACCTCAAAGCAGTGCACTGAAGCCAGAAAATCGTGTGCTGTACGTGCGCGCACTGAAACTGAGGTAATGTTAGGTGATCTTTTTTTATCAAGACGTGTTAACTGGCACTATACATCACTGACTGCGATGCAGCCAGCTTACTTCCAGCGCAGCGTTTTTTTCGACTATTGCTCTGTGGGCGTAACCGGTCTTTTTACTGTTCTGTTGGTATAAACAGTTCCCATTGTTAGTGTGACAAGCCACGACCTCGAAACATCTTTCCTGAAGATGAGTTGGCACTGATAACTGAGCAACTTGATCGTTTATGCTGCCAGTAACGATTACAACAATGTCAGATTATTGCTTAACTTCACCAAGTATCTTCCAAACTCAATTCGCCCATATCCAACTGTTCAGTATAACCCAATCAACTGGACATCCTTTTGCATTTTCTCCCGTAATTACTCCTACATCTTTGTTGTGAACCATAGATTCGGCGGTAAGCGAGCTTCGATACATCATAGACTCGCAAACATAACCCTCTATTTGCAGTTGAATCACAGGGCTCTTGTGCTTCAAATCCACCCATATGGGTGCATTTTCTGCATCTTCACATCCACACTACGGTATACAATACAACAAAGCATCAATGAGAAATAACAATTGGCAATAATAAACGAACATTTGCATCTTCAATCAAGTATACTGTCACGAAAGCGACGTTTCATTCTTGTTGGGTCGAGTAGTAAGTGTGATAGATGAGACAGAATGGAATTAGCATACCGCGAGGTACGCGAACATGAAATATTAAATTTCCACCGTGTAGAAGAAGTTGATGTAGTGCTGGCTAGGATAGAATGTAAAGTGTGAGTGAGATATATATATATATATATATATATATATATATATGCAGGCATAATGATGTCACTGGAAACTTAGTTACATTCTGACTTTGATGATGAAGTTGTTAATCTCAATCGCTGCCGCCGCATTAGACGCGGTCGATCAGGATAACCACAATGTCGTGGACGTTCGGATCCTGGAGCCCCTGGCTACGAGCGACCACTCAGTATTGATAGCTGATATGGAATTATCTTTGCCGTATTCACATCCGCTGCAACTAGCTCCCAACGTCTGGGAAACGGACTTCGATGGTCTAGCTCGAGCCGCGAGCTAATTGGATTGGTCTCTGTCACAAGCTGCATATGTGGTAGATAGTTGTATTTTTATAAATGATACATTGACAACATTGTGTTCCCAATTTGTGCCATTGAAATGTCGGAAGGTAGGACCGATCTAGCCTCATTGGTTTGAGAAGGAGTATGGAAACCTGGCTTGGATGCGGCGCAGACTGTGGGACAAATTCCTCCTCTCTGGCTCTGCCAATTATTACGAAGGGTATAAATGTCTGCGGAACCTCTGCAACGGCGCAAAAAAGAATAAACGCCGATATTTCGAAGCGCAGCTCGCATTAGCCGCGAAGACCTCCCCAAAGAGAATCTTTGCATACGTGAAGCGACACCTGAAGCCGGCAGGTGATGTGCCAGTGCTAGATGGCACGGATGGACAGCCCCTAACCTCCAGCACTGAGCGTGCGTCCGCGTTGGTGGCTCACTTTGCTTCTGTATTTGTGAATGACGAGGTGTTTGTTCCGAGTTCGACGTGTACAGCTTTTACCGAACTCGATAGTCTGCATTGCGGCGTTGAAGAGGTAGGTCAACTACTCACCAACCTTGACGGCACCAAGCTTGCCGGACCTGATGGGCTTTACCCACTGGTTCTCAAGTCACTTTCAACCATCCTCTCTTTTATCGTGACTGACCTTTTCAACAGGTCGCTGTCCGAAGGTTTGTTACCGGTTGACTGGAAATGTTCGGTGGTGAGGCCTATTCCGATAGGCGGCGAACCTAGCAAAGTAGACAACTACAGGCTAATTTGTCTGACACCTATTTTGGCAAAGGTTGCTAAGAAAATTGTGAAGAAGGGATTGCTGCAGTTGCTACAGTCAAAGTTACGCATGCCAGCCCACCGATTCCCGCGACGTGTATTGTTTGCGCGCCGGGAGTGTGGATGGAAGAAGAGGAGGGGTGGCCAAGCGATGACTTGGTCCAGAGGAATGAAGGCCCTCACTTCTGAGCTGGCCTCGATTGGAGCGTCTCGGCTCCCTGGTTGGGGTCCAAAGGACGATGAACACGTTTGGTTGGACACACTTGCTGATATGGCTAGGAGCCGACCTCAGTGGCGTTCATGCTGTGAGTTTCTTTGTCCCACCCCATCCCTCTTAGCCTCCCCCTCCAACCACGATTTCATTATTTAGCCTTATATAACCTTGCATAATATTTTTTTTTCTTTTTGGGTGCACAGCAGCCGGCTGGTAGCTTACCGGAACGATGCCCATCCGTTACCGGTAGCTCAGCCAGCTTGCACCAGTTGCTTTTTTCTCTCCTTTTTTCTATGTATTGCGGCACAGTAGCTGAGGTGTTCCCCACCTCTAGCTAACGTGTATGATGATGATGATCATACAGTCAAACTAGGTCCTGACGTCCGCACAGCACGGTTTTACGCAAGGTCGCTCATGCATTACGAACCTGCTTGTGACGAGGCATGGGTGGTTAAAGGCAATAAGCAAGGGGAAGTCCGTCGACATGATGTTCATCGATTCCACTAAAGCCTTCGACAAGGTCAGTCATGAGGTTCTCCTTCACAAACTCAGAATGTGTGGTGTCGGTCGCTCACTGCACCGGTGGATCCGCGACTTTCTTGTTGGACGAAAGTGGAGGGTACAGATCGACGACCATGTAACTGGTATCCCTCTCCAAGTGGCGTGTCTCAAGGCACTGTGCTGGGGCCCACTCTGTTCCTGATCCACCTCAACGACCTACCTCAGCTTCTCCGGTTGTCTTGTGCCTAGTTTGCGAACGACATGAAGATTTGGAGAGAAATCAACGCTCCCGATGACTGTGGCCTACTTCAGCAAGACCTCAAGCGCCTATCCACATGGTCCGCAGAAGTTCCTCTCCCCGTCAACGCAGTCAAGTCTGTATTTATGAGCCTGTGGAAAGGGACTGATGGCCTAACCTACACCCTTGACTTACAACCACTATATCCCACACCCTCCTTGAAGGACCTAGGTGTACTCTCACGCTACGATTTGAAATCCGTGGACAACACGAACAGGCTATATCGTAACGGACTGCGCATGCTTTGGGCGCTCAAACGTAGCTTCGGCACATGGTCTGAAGAGGTTGCCACTCGCCTCTTCTCTTTTATTGTTAGACCAATGCTAGAGTACGGTTCGCCCGCTTACTTTCCGATTACCCGAGGCGAAGCACAAAAGATCGAGCGGGTCCAACACGTTGCTACCAGTCTCATCCCGAGTTTACGTGACTTTGGGTATGAGGACCGGTGCGAGAAACTAGGACTCTACACTTTGTCCTACCGTCGGGTGCGAGTCGACCACATTATGACCTGCCGTATTCTACATCTCGGTGACTTCCCACTGCTAAGACCAATGCTGCACTTACGAGAGCCATGCAGTACACGCGGACACAGATACAAATTTGTCGTGCCGGATGTGAAATGTGTTCCCCAACCACTGTGCTTCGAACGGAGAGTGGTAAACATTTGGAACAGTTTGCCTGAGCATGTGATTGAGGCAACATCTGTGCATCAGTTGAAAACCTTGTTAGATTTCTATTTTGCCACTATTCGATTCAGAGATCGACTGCACACTTACGATGACATATCACATTTGTGAATCTTGAAATATCGTAAGTCAGATATTCTAAATATTACATGAGAACGATGACGATATTCACGGCTGACAACATTTATAACGTTTTTCACCATATTTCGAAAGAGTTGTGCAGAATTCATTTCTACTTGCTATATAATGCAGTATTCAGTAGTATTCAGTATACATATTTATGGAAAACTGAACGTTACGTGATAAGACCTGGAAGGGTTGAAAGAGAGGGACGAGGGGCCTGACGAACACATTAGTTCATCTAACCCTCACTGGAGTTCCAAAGAGTCCTCGTTGATTCGGGTTATGCAACCCAGGATGACATCATCAGCAAATTTACAGTTTGTGAAGTTTGATGGAACAGAGAGACTTTCAAACATACCAATTACAATACAATGGGCTGAGAGGAAAAAGGTAGATTGAAAGGGAAAACAACTGTTAAGGTAGAAGAATCTCACAACAAGGGCGCCATTGTGTACAATACTTGGCTATATCCAGTAACATTTACGAGCAGATGTGCTCGGGGGCTTTTTGGTCTCCAACCCGGGAGTTGAGAAAGTCCGATGACAGCCAGCTTCCACGTTTCCGCCTTAATGCATTGGATCCAAGTTTTACTTTGCCCTCTTCGTCGCTTCCACCCCACGCCTGCGCTAGCAAATAAAGCTCGTCCTGGTAACCGCTGCGGAGCACATGCCCAAACCAGCGAAACCTCCGCGGTAAAATGATGCTATCAATCGGTCGGCGGAGTTCGTTAGATGTAAAGACTCGCCGACGGACTTCCTCATTGCTGATGTGATGCTGTCATCGAACACCAGCAATGCTTCGCAGGCAACGGTGATTGAAGACAAATAGCTGCTGAACATCGCTTTTGCGAACGGGTCAAGTATCACAGCCGTACAGCAGTCGCTGGTACTGTAGCATTATAGACTCGTCTCTTGTGAGCGAGGCTTAGGTCATGACGAAGATTAGCGAAAGCGACTCTAGCCTTGGAGACACGCAGGGCGATCTCATCTGTCAACCCGCCAATACTAAGACAACTCCCAAGATAAATTAGTTTGTCGTCCACTAACAGCGAACCCCCCGAAAGGGTGAGAGAAGGACATGCGCTTGGCCAGTCCTGTAATAGGACCTCACATTTGGAAGGGGAAAAGGTCAACCCGAATTGGGAGACGGACATCTCCAGTCTGAGCAGTACATGCTGGGCGACTTGCGAGGACTCGCAGATCACAGTGATGTCATCGGCGTACTCTAAGTCCCGTAGGCGGTCACCAGAGAGCAGTTCAACACTGCGGGACTCAGAGTTATCAGGGCAGTATCCAGGATCTCGTCCATGGCGAAGTTGAACAAGAATGGAGAGGCTGGGCAACCCTGTCTAGCACTGCTAGTGATACTGAAAGGGGACGCAATTTCTCTGTATGCTCGCACGCGGCCCGAAGTTTGATGGTAAATAGCATGGAGATTGCTGATGTATTTCTCCAGTACTCCACTCTTCCGTAAGCAATCCCAAAGAGTCATTCTATCAACAGAGTAAAACGCGTCTCGAATATCCACGAATAAGGATATATTTTCTCGACTGAACATATGGCGATGTTCAAATATCTAGCGGACCGTAAAGATGTGATCGACGCAAGTGCGACCCAGACGGAAGCCAGCTTGTTGTTCACGCAGGTGCTGTTTCCGTACGCAACTGAGTCTCCGCAAGAGTAGGGCAGCGAACAGTTTGGATGCGACACAAATGAGACTGATGCCACGATGGTTGGAGCAAACGGTCCGGCCTCATTTTTTGTAAACAGGTACAGCAACCGCTAAATTCCAGTTAGATGGAATGGTTTCAGTAGTCCAAATCTGATGGAATAGAGATGTCAGTTCGCGAGTGCGAGCAGGACTCCCATATTTGAAGCGCGCAGGAGGAAGTTCATCTGGGCCAGGTGACTTGTGCCGCTTCAGTAGGCGAAGCTCATTGGAAACCTCAGTTTCTGTCGGTGGAGAATTATCCACCCATCAGGAGCACTGTGAACCCCGGAAGATAGACTCGATTGCGCTGGTGGCCAGTTGAGCTAATCTTCAAAGTGCTCTACCCATCGTACCAGACGACGGTGGCGACTGTCATTTTCACGCGAAACCTCACTCACTGTTAGTCTTCCGCCTCCCGTGGAGCGCATAAATTGGAAAAGTTTGCGGGAGTTTCCTGATGAGGCCGCCCGCTTCATCTCTTCGACGCGTTGTGTCCACTTAACCTCCCGATCCTTCCTAAGGAGCTGTCTGAGCTCAGCACCTGTCGTTCTGCATACTGCGTTGCACCCAGCACCGGCGGGAATCATTCGACGACGTTCCATTAATTGGAGAGACAATGCAGTGATCGACTGACTAGCAGCTCGTCTAATGAAGCCACAGATCAGGGTAGCGGACTTTCGTAAAACGCTCTGAATCTGTGCTCAGTGTATCTCAACATCGGAGGATAGAGAACGTAGGTTGGAGGTTAATGTGTTCTGAAATGCGCCGAGAACAGTTGGGGCGGCAAGCATGCCTGTGTCAAGCTGTTGACAGCGACGCTATTAGGTGCCTTCAATGCGCAGAATGAACTTAGCATACACGAGCGCATGATTCGAAGTCAGGTAAGTGTTCCAAATTGATTTGTAGTCCGTATTGCAGCATCATCAACGGTAACCAACAGCGATGTGGTTAATCTGCATCCAACGTTGACCAGGCGCCGGAGGTCGCCAGGTGGCTCGTTGGCGCCAGGAACGTCGGAAATTGGTGCTGAAAAGGAACAAACCGTGATCGGCGCACAGTTGGAGGAGTCGATCACCGTTGTCCGTCCTGCGAATACCGTGGCTTTGTTGACACCCCGAGTTCGCGTTCATGAACCTCTAGTCTACCGATCTGTGCATTTTGGTCTCCGGCGAGTAGCAAGATGTCCGTGCGGCATTTCTTGCGGAGGAGGTCGGTGAGTTGACAGTAGAACTCGCTTTTAGCTTCATCCGGGATGCACTCCGTAGGAGCGTACACCGCCACAATGAATAAGCAGTGCCTACTGGTCTCGTGGCTGGAAGATTGTACTGAGCTTTCCAAGCGGATTACATAAAGACGGTTTTTGACCGGGAACCAGTTAATGTGCGTTGCCTCAGCAAGCGCGCTTAACACAACTCTTACGCCGGCGTAAGCAGAGGCTGCTGCTGTCTCATCTCCAGATAAGCGCAAAGTGAATGTGCTATTAGAACTTGGGGATGGTGAGAGCAATCGCAGCGTTTTGCTGTACTCTTGTAAACGGGATTCGGTTAGGCAACAAACCTCGATTGAGTGGGTTTCCAAGGTGCGCGTAAGAGCAGCTTGTGAATCAAGCTGCATGAGAGTTCGATCATTGAGCGTAGCTAGCTTGAAAAGCGAGCGCGGTGCAATAAAAGCCTTGCACTTGGTGTTGGAATGTGCGCGATCGGATTTGAGCGGTTCATTGATGCGGCCAAAGGTACCGCTTTTATTTGCACTTTGGGAGACTCGAAATGGGAAGGGGTTGTCAAGAACAGGAGCGTTGAATAAACGTGGAACGAAGGAGAGGAAATAAATGAGAATATCCGCAGCTCGGGGTGTGGATGCGAATTTTGAGCTGTTCTCCGAGCTGAGGGATTATTGTGCAGACGTTTGGTTGCCTGACTAGGCAACATCATAAGTGCGGATTCAGGGGTCTGGTTCGCAGGGCTTCGTAAGCTACTGCAATCTCCAAGTGTTAGTTGATCAAGTTCTGCTTTGAATGCCAGGCTTCAATGAACTCAGTGCTTGCCGGCATTTAGCCCTTCCGATGATACTGGTGTGCTCTAGGTCAAATTGGTGGTTCTTGGCACTGCGAACCAGGCCCCTTAAGCCACACTGATGATGTTGCCTAGTCAGACATCGAAAGGTCTGTACAATAATCACTCAGCTCGGAGAACAACTCAAAATGCACACGAAGGGCATAGTTTGAGGTGCGGTAGAGTGACGGTTATCATGCCAGGCCGACAGCACGTCGGCCAGAGGCAGGGAGAGTTCAGAGAGCGAGGAACAAGAGGAGAGAGTCGTAAATCCATCATTTCATGTATTGTGTGGGCATACAGCTTCCCGGTTGATTAGGCCGAAGAAGGGCCTGCATTCACAACTGCCTTCCGATGCGTAGTCTTTCCGACATCATCATTTTCCTCAAAAGTGATCGTAGATTGCTGGATAGGGTCTGCGGAATTTGTGATTTGTTCACGGGGCAGCGCTTGACTCCTACTTGCCATTTATCACGATGTCTTTCTTTTTTCCAAAGCTTTGCTCGTTGGTTCTGTTGCAAATGTTTCTGATCTTGTTTCGTTGCTCAAGAAGAGGCGCTTTTCGCACATTGTCTCCAAGGTAAATCAAATATCCAACCGAGTATAACAACATTGATCAGTATGGAATCGGCTCGCTTAAACAGAGGGTGAAAAATTTAAAGACAAAAAACCCACAGTGAGTAGTGTAAAGTGATATTCCGATAGTAACAGCAACAGCCAAATTTAAAGGCCCCAGTCTTGATGACCGTAAGACTAATCTGCTGATACTGCACAATATTAGCCAGAAGACTTCCCAGATCAGAAGGCATGCCTCTGGTAGAACTTCTGTTGAGCTCCCGACAAAACAGTATGTGTAGACAAAATGGGGTCAAACCATCTAGCTCATGAGTGCATGATCTAGTTGTGTTTGAAATGACATTATTGGATTCGTTTCGGAACGCCATCGCCATTGCTATGTTCTTGGTGTCCGTCAATCAGTCGCATTGTCAACAACGCAGGTGGGGAGAAAACAAACGAATGATGGCAGCTATGCCGTCTGGTATGAAAAATTCGGAGGGATTACCGTAGAACAGTGGAATAGAAGTGTAATCAGCCACACTTGTTCACCGTTTTTCGGGCCCCAAACAGAGAGCCGAGAGTTTCCAACTGAAGCTGGGAGCCGACCTCAGTAACGTTCGTGTTGCGAGTTACTTTGTTTCGCCCCCTCCCACTTAGCCTAATTCTCCAACTACGACCTTGTTTGACACGCAATATAACCTGCTTGGAGCCGCTTCCTGGTGAGCGATTTTTTGAATCGGAGTATACTTACAACATTACCCTCATCTGTGACAGCTCACAAACGTGCCAAGCAGCACTAGACCTACTAGCATTGGCTATCAATCGCTTCAGGCATTGTTTCGCACCCTCAAAGCGCAAAGTGTTCCCCCAAGATTGTCAGGGACCGCCTCCTGTGTTGACCTTTGGTGAGGATCATCAAAAATTCGTTAAGAGATTTAACCACCAAGGCGATTGTATCATCGTCTGTGGAATCGAAGACGAGGTCACGAACGGTATAGCAAAAGCCCAAGGTGCTTTTGCTGACGTCCTCGGCGCGACATCACTCTCGCCATGAAGAGTAGAGTGTACAATGCAGCCGTAGGTTCGGCCCTACTCCACGGTTGTGGAACGTGGCTCATTAGATCGATAGACTGTGAGATGTCAGGACCGTTCGATCATCGCTGCCCTTGCAGCCTAGCTCATGTCTAGTGAGAACACCGTAATGAGCACTGACAGCGTGCAGTGTCGCGTATTTGGTGCTTGAAGAGCGAGTGAACCATTCAGCACCGTTATGTCACGCTCCAGGCTCCGATGGTTTTGGTCACGTGTTGCGCATATTCGCACACCGATTCCCGCGCAGTGCGTTGTTTGCTCACTGAAAGTAGAGGAAATAAAAGGAGAGAGGCTAAGCGATAATTTGTCAAGATGGTCGAAAAACCCACACTTCGAAGTCCCCTTTTTGTTTGGGAATGAATGAGTGAACATGTTTGTCTGGATGCACTTG
>OX104063.1:86223630-86251023 GCA_944474145.2 Dicrocoelium dendriticum
CAACTTTCCATTTAATCGATGTAAACGCTTGTGATATATATATATATATATATATATATATATAAGGCTTCCCTCAGCTCCAGCTATCTCTAACTGACGAGTCCGAATCAGCACAAGACCGGTCGGTCGTGCAGAGGAGTTTCGGGAGACAGCACTTCCGAAACTCGCCACCATTTGGTCTTGGTTATGCGAGCCATATTTTCTCGCTGTTTAACGATGTTGGGACGGAGCAGTCAACTCTGAATGAATTCTCTAGCGTGGTCTCATCTGCGGAAACCCTGTAACACCCGACGACACCGTTACAAACTCAAGGTCCCCTGCATGAACAAGCTATCACATCAGCTTTGTATAGAATAAAGAATCGTCAACATATGAAATACACTACTAGAAGGACTAATGGAGGCCGATTCTGTGAAATGTTTTAAAACACGTACCGGCGATTATTTCCTAAACCTGTGCTTTTGTGAACTGGTGCACATATAATACAAAAAAAATACATCATATACTCGGAAATAATGGCACGCATACGAATTCCAACCCGAACAAGGATAAACGATTAACTGGCCAAACACTGCCGCTGACGATTCACAATTAAATTTTTTTGATTTTTCATAACTCGTTAGTTTTACAGAAACCTTTCTTCTTGCTCTTAAATACAGTCCCAGTCTCATTTGGCATACACTTCACACCAAAGTGCAAGATGTTATCGCATGACTACCTGCCAGTTGACTACCCTGGACAGCGAGGAACTCGAGGTGGTTGATCAATTCGTTTACATTAGCAGCTGCATCAGCAACGATGGGCACATAAACACTGACGTCAGTTCACGAATTGCCAAAGCTAGAAGTGTTTTCTTGAATCTACAACACCTGTGGCGTGAGAAAGAGGTTTCGATCGATATGAAAGTCCGCATTTCGCAAGGTCACTTTGAGGACCATCCTACAGTATAGAAATGAGACATGGCCCCTTCGGTTTAAGGATCTGAGGCGACTTCAAGTCCCTGAACACCAGTGCCTACGAAGCATTCTTGGTATCGAATGTTACCAGCGTGTCCGTAACGATTATGTGCGTAGGCGAGGTAGGTAGGTAGGTAGTGGTAATCAGAGTAGTCCTTTACAAGAACAGATAGCACTGAATAAGTTTCGTTGGTTTGGGCACGTACTATGTATGCCTGGTCACCGCTTACTGAAGAGCGCTTTGTTTTGTTTGCCAGTTGTAGGGTGACGCAAGGCTTGGGTTGGGAAATAGTTATCTTGGTGTTGTTGGTCCGTCGCGTTTTATAACTTGGAATGTATGTGATCCCCTTTGTTTTTGGCTCGCGACATTTCAAATCATGGCTGGCAGTCGGCACTATTGGCGCGTCTGGTGTCGTCTTGTAGTCGGACTGTCTGTTTTAAGTGTATATTGTGCTGGGTCATCTGCGGGATAATGGCTGCTTATTGCGCGGGACAGTACAAACTACAAGTAACTTATCTAGCCGATCCCGTCTTCTCCTTGTATGATAGCTAGCTGTTTGTGATGGTACGTTGTTAACAAGGTGTTTTCGCCTTTACTCCGAATGTTTGCTCAGGACACAAAGTATTTATGTTAGGTCCGTCTTCTTGCCTTCTTTTCATAATTTTTTCCTTAATTAACTGTGCTTTTTCGTCAACAAACCTTCAGTCCGAATTGCTGATGTAATGTTGATGATAATGATGAGAGGAATGAAGTCCATTACTTCCAAGTTGGCCTCCTTTAATCTCCTGACTTTTTATTAGATTCCCGATGACGATGAACACGTTTGGTTGGATACACTTGTTCACATGGTGAAGAGCCGATTTCAGTGGCTTTGATTTTGTGATTTTGTTTATCCAGCTTCATCCACCTTAGTCTCGCCTTTTAATCGCGTTATTGTCATCGGTGCGTGATAATAGCAGTTTTGTTTTCTTATGGCTTTATTCGTTTCTGTTCTGCTGCGTGATCGGGTTGTATTGTGGCACAGTTACAAGTGTGGTGTTCCTTACCACTAGATCATATATACAATGCGGGAGATAACACTGTTTCCTTACAGATACTTATGTATACTACTAAAATGCTTCATTCGTTTTCTGCTTCTTATCTCCCCTAGTGGTTAGGTTTGGGTTGCCCACCTCTGTGGTTGGTTACCCTATCCTATTGGAATCAATCGTGAGTCAGGGTCGATACTTCGCGCTTCTTTTTTATTGTTGTCATGCTTGTCATTCCGCAATCACTCTTTTCAGCCCAATGGTTTGCGTTTTCTTTCCCGTACTACAACCATGCGTATCATAGCAGTCGGATCGGCGCTTACTTAGTTTGTTCGATCATGGTTGTCTTAATGAACCAGCCTGCATCATGGTTGCAGTTTCTTTTTATTAATTAATGGTGCAAGTGAGTAGTATGCAGCCTCAAAGCAGTGCACTGAAGCCAGAAAATCGTGTGCTGTACGAGCGCGCACTGAAACTGAGGTAATGTTAGGTGATCCTTTTTTATCAAGACTTGTGTTAACTGGCACTATGCGTCACCGACCGCGATGCAGCCAGCTTACTTCCAGCGCAGCGTTTTTTTCGGCTATTGCTCTGTGGGCGTAACCGGTCTTTTTACTGTTTTGTCGGTACAAATAGTTCCCATTGTTAGTGTGACAAGCCACGACCTCGAAACGTCTTTCATGAAGATGAGTTGGCACTGATAGCTGAGCAACTTGATCGTTTATTCTGCCAATAACGGTTACAATAATGTCAGGTTATTGCTTAACTTCACCAAGTATCTTCCAAACTCAATTCGCCCATATCCAACTGTTCAATACAACCCAATCAATTGGATATCCTTCTGCATTTTCTCCGGTAATTACTCTTACATCTTGTTGTGAACCATAGATTCGTCAGTAAGCGAGCTTCGATAAATCGTGGACTCGCAAATGTAACCCTCTGTTTGCAGTTGAATCACAGGGCTGTTGTGCTTCAAATCCACCCATATGGGTGCATTTTCAGCATCTTCACATCCACACTACGGTATACAATACGGCAAGGCATCAATGAGAAATAACAATTGGCAACCATAAACGAGCATTTGCATCTTCAATCAAGTATACTGTCACGAAAGTGACGTTTCCTTCTTGTTGGGTCGAGTAGGAAGTGTGATGGATGAGACAGAATAGAATTACCATACCGCGAGGTACGAGAACATGAAACATTAAATTTAGACCATGTGGAAGAAGTTGATATAGTTCTGGCTAAGACAGAACGTAAACAGTGTGTGAGGTCGTTTAAAACCCTGGATGCAAAGTTAATGCATCTATCGAAATGTTTGCTAACAATGAAATCAATGTACGGTTGTTTCCATAAGCCAGAGAGGCGAGAAATAAATTTTGGCACCCGGACAAGAAGGACATTATCTTTTTGAGGCGGTCCTGGGCAAATACCAGGAGAACAGAATGACCATTGAGGGCGAATAGATACACTTGTAAACTTTAGAATTAAATCACTGAGAACGTAAAGCACTTTAACTCTGTGGGCTTAAAAAGCATACAATAAGTGCTCTGGTACGCATTACTGACGCCTCGCTGCGCCGCAACCCCCACCGGTCGCATGTTGGCAAAGGATACTGTGAGGATCGTCCTGCCCGTACGCAGGCTGGAACCTGTGCCGTCAGATTACAAGATTAGCTTGTTAACCTTAGGTTACAGGCCGGCGACAAAAATGAGCCTTCTAACTATTTTGTATGTTTCAATAACATGTCTAGACCAAGAAACGCTGTGACAGGAAAAGTCCGAAATATTTTACGGTATTTGATCGCGTTATGCTTTGGCCACCCACAGTCATGGGAAGATACATATGTACCAGAACCCGCAGTCTGTTGGAATGTACAAAACTGAACCTTACGTCGTAATAACTGGAAGGGTTGAGAGAGAGGGACAGGTACTTGACCAAGCCATTAGTTCATCTAACCCTCGTTGGAGTTTCAAGGAGTCCTCGATGCTTCGGGTTATGCAACCCAGGTGAAGTTTGATGGACTAGAGAGACTTTCAACTATACCAATTACAATCCAATTGGCTGAGTGGCACAACACATGAGAGGAAAAAGATAGATTGAAAGGGAACACAACTGTTAAGGTAGAAGAATCTCACAACAAGGACGCCATTGCGTACGATCCTTGGACATATCCAGTAGCGTTTAAAAGCAGATGTGCTCGTGGGCCTTTGGTCCACAACCCGGCGGTCGAGAACGTCCGACAACAGCCAGCTTCAACGTTTGCACCTTAATGCATTGGATCCAACTATTACATCGCCCTCTTAGTCGCTTTCACCCCACGCCTGCGCCTGCAAATAAGACTCATCCTAGTAGCCGCTGGGTAGGCATATGGGGCACATGCCCAAACCAGCGAAACCTCAGCAGAAAAATGGTGCTATCAATCGCTCGGCAGAGTTCGTTAGATCTGAAGACTCGCCGACGGACTTCCTCATTGCTGATGTGATGCTGCCATCGAACACCAGCAATGCTTCGCAGGCAGCGGTGATTGAAGACAGATAGCTGCTGAACATCGCTTTTGCGAACGGGCCAAGTATCACAACCGTACAACAGAATCGCTCGTACTGTAGCATTATAGACTCGTCTGTTGAGTGCGAGGCTGAGATCATGACGAAGATTAGCGAAAGCGACTCTAGCCTCACTGTTGGTCTTCCGCCTCCCGTGGAGCGTATAAGTTGGAAGAGTTTGCGGGAGTTTCCTGATGAGTCTGCCCGCTTCATCTCTTCGACGCTTTGTGTCCACTAAACCTCGCCATCATTTCTCAGGAGCTGTCTGAGCTCAGCACCTGTCGTTCTGCATACTGCGTTGAACTCAGCTCCGGCGAGAATCATTCGACGACGTTCCATTAATTGGAGAGACTGTGCAGAGATTCACGGACTAGCAGCTCGTCCAGCAAAGCCACAGACCATGGTAGCGGACGTTCGTAAGGCGCTCTGGATCTGTGCTCAGTGTATCTCAACATCGGAGGGTAGAGAACGTAGGTTGGAAGCTAATGTGTTCGAAAGTGCGCCGAGAACATTTGCGGCGGCAAGCATGTCTGTGTCAAGACGTTGCCGGCGACGCTATTGCTTGCCACCAAGGCGCAGAATGAACTTAGCATACACGAGCGCATGATCCGAAGTCAGGTAAGTGTTCCACATTGACTTGTAATCCGTATTGCAGCTTCGTCAACGTTAACTAACAGCGATGTGGTTAATCTCATCCAACGTTGACCAGGCGCCGGAGGTCGCCAGGTGGATCGTTGGCGCCAGGAACGTCGGAAATTGTTGCTGAAGAGGAACAAACCGTGATCGGTGCACAGTTGAAGGAGTCGATCACCGTTGTTCGTCCTGCGAATACCGTGGCTTTGTTGACACCCCGAGTTCGCGCTCATGAACCTCTAGTCTACTGACCTGTGCATTTAGTCTCCGGCGAGTATCACGATGTCCGTGCAGCATTTCTTGCGAAGGAGGTCGGTGAGTTGGCGGTAGAACTTGCTTTTAGCTTCATCCGGGCTGCAATCCGTAGGAGTGTACACCGCCACAATGAATAAGCAGCGCCTACTGGTCTCGTGGCTGGAAGATTGTACTGAGCTTTCCAAGCGGATTACCTAAAGACGGTTGTTGACCGGGAACCAGTTAATGAGCGCTTCCTCAGCAAGCGCACTTAACACAACTCCTACGTCGACGTAAGCAGAGGCTGCTGCTGTCGCATCTCCAGATAAGCGCAAAGTGAATGTGCTATTGGAACTTGGGGAAGGTGAGAGCAATAGCAGCGTTGTGCTGTACTCTTGTAAACGGGTTTCGGTCAGGCAGCAAACCTCGATTGAGTGGGTTTCCAAGGTGCGCGTAAGAGCAGCTTGTGAACCAAGCTGCATGAGAGTCCGATCATTGAGCGTAGCTAGTTTGAAGAGCGAGCGGGGTGCAATAAAAGCCTTGCACTTGGTGTTGGAATGTGCGCGATCAGTTTTGAGCGGTTCATTGATGAGGCCAAAGGTACCGCTTTTATTTGCATTACACTTTGGGAGACTCGAAATGGGAGGGGTTGCCAATAACAGGAGGGTTGAATAAACGTGGAACGAAGGAGAGGAAATAAATGAGAATATCCGCAGCTCGGGGTGTGGATGCGAATTTTGAGCTGTTCTCCGAGCTGAGGGATTGTTGTGCAGACGTTTGGTTGCCTGACTAGGCAAAATCATAAGTGCGGATTCAGGGGCCTGGTTCGCAGTGCTTCGTAAGCTACTCCAATCTCCAAGTGTTTATTGATCGAGTTCTGCTTTGAATGTCAAGCTTCAATGAACTCAAGTGCTTGCTGGCATTTAGCCCATCCGATGATACTGGCGTGCTCTAGGTCAGATTGGTGGTTCTTGGCACTGCGAACCAGGCCCCTTTAGCCACAATGATGATGTTGCCTAGTCAGACAACGAAAGGTCTGCACAGTAATTACTCAGCTCGGAGAACAATTCAAAATACACACGAAGGACATAGTTCGAAGTGCGGCAGAGTGAGGTTTATCATGCCCGGCCGCCACCACGTCGGCCAAAGATAGAGAGTTCAGAGAGCGAGGAGCCTGAGGAGAGAGTCGTAAACCCATCATTTCATGTGTTGTGTGGGCATACAGCTTCCCGGTTGATCAGGCCGAAGAAGGGCCTGCATTCATAACTTCCCTCCGCTGTGTAGTCTTTGCGACCTCATCATTTTCCTTGGAAGTGATCGTAGATTACTGGATAGGGTGTGCGGAATTTGTGATTTGTTCACGGGACAGGGCTTGACTCCTACTTGCCATTTATCATTTCTTTTTTCCAAAGCTTTGCTTGCTGGTTCTTTTGCAAATGTTTCTGATCTTGTGTTGTTGCTCAAGAAGAGGCGCTTTTCGCACATTGTGTCTAAGGTAAATCAAATATCCAACCGAGTATAACAACATTGATCAGTATGGAATCGGTTCGCTTACACAGTGGGTGAAAATTGTTAAAGACAAAAACCCGCGTTGAGTAGTGTAAAATGATATTCCGATAGGAACAGCAACAGCCAAATTTAAAGACCCGGCCTTGATGGCAGTAAGACTAATCTGCTGATATTGGGCAATTTTAGCCAGAAGACATCCCAGATCAGAAGGCATGCCTCTGACGGAACTTCTGTTGAGCTCCCGACAAAACATTATGTGTACACGAAATGGGGTCAAACCATCTAGCTCATGAGTGCATGATCTAGTTGTGTTTGAAATGACATTATTCGATTCGTTTCGGAACGCCATCGCCATTGCTATGTTCTTGGTGTCCGTCAATCAGTCGCATTGTCAACAACGCGGAAGGGGAGAAAACAAACGAATGATGGCAGCTATGTCGTCTGGTATGAAAAATTCGGAGGGATTACCGTAGAACAGTGGAATAGAAGTGTATCCAGCCACACTTGTTCACCGTTTTTCGGGCCCCAAAACAGAGAGCCGAGAGTTTCCAACTGAAGCTGGGAGCCGACCTCAGTAACGTTCGTGTTGCGAGTTACTTTGTTTCGCCCCCTCCCACTTAGCCTAATTCTCCAACTACGACCTTGTTTGACACGCAATATAACCTGCTTGGAGCCGCTTCCTGGTGAGCGATTTTTTGAATCGGAGTATACTTACAACATTACCCTCATCTGTGACCGCTCACAAACGTGCCAAGCAGCACTAGACCTACTAGCACTGGCTAGCAACTGCTTCAGGCATTGTTTCGCACCCTCAAAGCGCAAAGTGTTCCTCCAAGATTGTCAGGGACCGCCTCCTGTGTTGACCTTTGGTGAGGATCATCAAAAATTCGTTAAGAGATTTAACCACCAAGGCGATTGTATCATCGTCTGTGGAATCGAAGACGAGGTCACGAACGGTATAGCAAAAGCCCAAGGTGCTTTTGCTGACGTCCTCGGCGCGACATCACTCTCGCCATGAAGAGTAGAGTGTACAATGCAGCTGTTCGTTCGGCCCTACTCCACGGTTGTGGAACGTGGCTCATTAGATCGATAGACTGTGAGATGTCAGGACCGTTCGATCATCGCTGCCTTTGCAGCCTAGCTCATGTCTAGTGAGAACACCGTATGAGCACTGACAGCGTGCAGTGTCGCGTATTTGGTGCTTGAAGAGCGAGTGAACCATTCAGCACCGTTATGTCACGCTCCAGGCTCCGATGGTTTTGGTCACGTGTTGCGCATATTCGCACACCGATTCCCGCGCAGTGCGTTGTTTGCTCACTGAAAGTAGAGGAAATAAAAGGAGAGAGGCTAAGCGATAATTTGTCAAGATGGTCGAAAACCCACACTTCGAAGTCCCCTTTTTGTTTGGGAATGAATGAGTGAACATGTTTGTCTGGATGCACTTGCTGACATGGCATGGAGCCGACGTCAGTGGCTTTGCGTTATGAGTTTCTTTGTCCCTCTACATGCCG
Organism: Dicrocoelium dendriticum; assembly: GCA_944474145.2. Lineage (NCBI taxonomy): Eukaryota > Metazoa > Platyhelminthes > Trematoda > Plagiorchiida > Dicrocoeliidae > Dicrocoelium > Dicrocoelium dendriticum. The sequence continues at coordinate 86,232,049 of OX104063.1, forward strand.
CTTAGCCTTCCCATTCACCCACGATCTCTTTTCCGACACATAATATAACTTTTTTTCGGCACAATGGGTGGTTGGTAGCTCTCCGCTACAGTTGGCTCTGCTGGCGTGTCCCAATTGTGTCTTTCTTTTCCTTTCCCATGTATTGCAGCACAATAGCCGTGGTATTTCGCACATCCAACTATCGTGTGTAATGAATGAGGAATGATTGAATGTTGCCAGGCTTCCGTTTTAAAACACGTGGTCGAGTTCCACAATGATTGTCTTTCTTATGCTGGGATTCTTGGATTTTTTTCAGCTACGTTTGATCAAGCGTGGTCGTGTGGCGACGGAGCACCGGCGCAATGTTGAGACGTTTAATTGTTGTTTTTAACATTATACTCACTGTCTCGAGCATTGGGTATGAGCGCTCATGTGCACCTGCCATCACATTGTTCGATACCATTGTGCGTTATTGTGATAGTATGGGCATTCCTTACTATCACGCGGCCGCTGGAGCTTAGACTTCAATGGCTGTATTTTGGGTTTGGAGTTGAGTAACTAAAGCAAAGGCGTCAACAGTACACCGATACGGTGCACTGGCGCTTCGCTTTGCTAGGACACGACAACCACCTGTCCCACACGGATGCGAGATACCGTGGGGCCACCCGCACTTCCGCACATCTGAACTGATAACTTTTGGGTTACACTACGCACGCCTCATCTCGTCGGCCATTGCCCGATATCTTGCACATTGGTCAGGGGACAACCGAACCTCTCCAATAGGACAACGACCAGTGCTTCCTAACTTGCCGTAGCTAAGCATTGTTTTCTGTATGCTATTGTCTGTTTAATACATGGAACTATATTTGTAATTTCATGAACGTCCTGAAACGGCCAACACTATAGATTTGTCGCGGAAACATTTCAAATTATAGTCTTACTTGTTCAGAGAAGCTGCTGACTCCGGAATGCTACGACTCACTGACCCCACTTGAGAACGATTCTGTTCAGCCTTATGACCCTGTCCAGTGCACCTGTATACCTGATTTTATGTTGATGATTAACGTCACACAAAGATTTGGAAGCATCTGGATTTTGCTGAACTTCCGGAAGTGCTACAGCTCATGGTGATTGTATCCGCTCCAGAATAACTGGTCATTGTTAGGCGAAGTTCTCTAGTAGATCAAGCACTCTTTCTCGTAAATACCAATCAGCACTGCCATCCGGTTGTGTTGAGTATCAGATCTAGCTACTTGTCATCATAGCCACACAGCACTTTAGAGCTTTTGTATTGTTCAACATTTTCATCATAAACTGTTACCTAAGTCTACCATTGTTTCATTTTCTTTCGCCACTTTTAGCGCTGCAATTCACCGGGTTATCGAAGGTATCGGCCTTAGACATCCAGATTCGTTCCATGTAGACAGCCCCGGCAATTCTTATCTCGATACAGCTTCACAGAAAAACTGGGCTGCTATCGGCGTGTGCCTAACTATCACTTCAAGTAGTCTTTCTGTGAAGTCCCTGCAAACGAACCGGGTGAGTTTCACCTCGCTTATTTGTGTCTGAACTTCTTTACTTCAACTACACGACGGTTCTTCATGGTTTTTATAAGCTACGTTAAACAATTTATTGGCACACCACTTTTGGAGTGCTTGCTCACGCGTCAGCCTCTGCTCTAGAAGTGGGAACACCAGAAAGGGGAACTAGCGAGAGTGCTATAGCAGCTTACGCAAGGCTTCAGTGTACTTCAAACTCAGCACTCACAATAGTGAATTGAGATCGTGTTACTTTCTTTTAGATGGGAACAGTCAAACACACGATACCCCGCATGTCACGCTTACCCTTTTCCCAAATAAACTAATCAGTATTACTAATGGGTAGGATTTTTAATGAAGTTTATTAATTCGCATGAGCAGAAAGTTAGTACGGCGTTGCACCACCCGCCATGGCGCAGTCGCATAAGCTGTTGGCTAGTCTGCACAAAATGCAAGCGGGCATGGGTTCCGTTCATGATGGAACCGGAGGACGGGCAACACTGACGAAACGGCCATCTGGTGGTTGGACTTATGAGCTATTGTGAGCTATTGGGACGAATCAGTAAAGTATCCAGTATTGTTTTGTCTCTCGTATCGAAGGATACCTCCTCACGACACTGAATTAGGGGGCCCTTCAATCGCCGGCGTAAAACGGTGGGGTCGTGCTTGATTAACACGGCTGCCACCGGGTCTCTGATTAGATGTCGGAATTGTGAAAAAATGCAGTCGTGCTCTATGGACTTGAATGCTATTAACCGGTTAGTAGGTGCGTTTGCATGGCGTGGTAGAGTTTGTTGTTGGAATCGAAGAACAGAATCTGTTTGTTGTTTTCATTGTGCCGACCGGCTCAAGGCAGACCATCCTGGGAACCGACTTCGCCGAGTCCAATGAGACTATTGTCGACTTGTGTCGAGGACGGTTGTTGACCAATCACGAGTACTTCTCGTTTCTTTGTGGCAGCGGATCTGTCCCTTCGCACTAGGACGTTGGTGTGTTACACGTGAACCCACTGTTGCTGTCACTCATATGTACCACGTATTTACGGACAATGGAAGTCCGTTTAAGTTTTGTTACTGGATCGAACACATCATTCTGCTAACCCAAAGCATATCGGCTACACCAGTAGATGATAACTAACCAAATAATTTCGTGTATATTAGTCAAAATGCTGTATACGATCCTAAGTGGCGGCGGTCATTTATCATCACCATCATCATCATTATACACGTTAGCTAGCGGTGGAAAACACCTCAGCTACTGTGCCGCAATACATAAAAGAACAAAATACGCAACATCTGCATACCAGCTGTGCTAACAGTAACGGATGGGCATCGTTCCAGAAAGCTGCCAGACGGCTACTACGCAGCAAAAGAATTTTATTATGCAAAATTATATTATGCTAAAAAATGCGACCGTAGTTGGAAGAGGTGGCTAAGAGGAATGGGGAGGGACAAAGAAACAAACAGCACGAACGGCATTGAGGTCGGCTCCTAACCATGTGAGCAAGTGGATCCAGCCGAACGTGTGTATCGTATTTTGGACCCAACCAGAGAGCCGAGACGCCCAACGGAGGCCAGCTTCGAAGTGAGGGCCTTCATTCCTTTTGACCAGATCATCGCTTGACCACCTCTCCTCTTCTTCTATCCACATTCCCGGTGCGCAAACAGCGCACGTCGCGAGAGTCGATGGGCTGGCATACGTAACACGTGAACTGGCCATCGGCGGTCATTTATACACAGGAGTAATGCTATGGTTTCCGTTTTTTGTGACAGTAATAAAATTTTTAGCTCATGAACTTTCTCACAGTTCTGCGATCCATTAGCTAACAGTGCATTGATTCAGTACAAATGTTTGTAATACTATTTCCGAATTTACTTCGTAGCGAAACTCGGGAGCAGTCAATGTTATCGTGAGTGACACCATTTTCGTTGTAGGGCTAACACTAAAGTAATGGTAAATTGACTACACGCCTCTTGCTGCTATTCATGTGTAGTTTATGCAGAATTCCGCTAGTGTTTTCTGTGAACCAAGTATCTTTAGCACATTCTGTGTAGTGGGGAAATCAATGGTGATGTATAAAATGTGCATAGTTCGCACTCGCGCGTACTTGTGATGGTATTTGGTTCCACAGATAGGGATTTTATGGCTGGCAAGTTGTGACAATAGTAATTGGCCACCATTACGGGTTGGATAGATAGGATCTTTCTCTGGATCAAGGGGGTTGCTGTCTGACAACACTTGCTTATTTATAACTACATGGTTTATTCTTCGACAATGCGAGTCACAGTCCAACTCAGAGGGTTGATCAAATGTTGAGGAGAGGAAGGAGATAGTCCTTCCACTTTCTCAACCAAAGTGGCTGTAATCGGAAGGGACAATAACGAGTACAGTAACTTAAGGTTGAGGAGCGCCCCATGGTGAGTTTATTAAGTGATCACTTGACACTTTTAAATCTAGTCTGTCTCTTAATTAGCTGATAGTGATGGCGCAGTACTCCATAGTTGGTAGCATACATTAATTTTGAATAGCTCAATTTGTGTTTCAGGTACGAAGAAGGTTTCAGTGAAGTAGCCAGGTAGCTGGCTCTCCTTTCCTTTTTGGTAGAGGACAGGTTTCGTAAGACTTGGAATACCTAATTCCTAGGTCTCGAATTGTGCTATCACCATGAATGCTAGTGCGTTCCGGGCTGCGCCATCTGTACCGTATCACTTCGGTGATTTCGCGTAGAACTTCATTTTCAGGTATTCGCTAGATTTATTCAATGCGCATAGGTTCTCATGTATGCTTCGCAGGTATGGTTGTAGCTTGTCTGGTAGAAACGACGTGATCTGCAAACGAAAATGAGCCTCCGTCTCTGATGCGGTCACATATTGTTTATGCAGATTAGGAAAAGTAGCGGTATAAGCACACTTCCCTGCAGGGCACCGCTGGTTATTCGTTTTGGCGTAGAAGGTTGCTTGCCCATTGTGACTGTTTCGACTTGATCGTTTTGGTAAAAATCGGATCAGCCTAGCAGAGTGTTTCCAATACTATAAGAATCTGGCACAGAAAATAGTGGACTGTGTTGCACGCGTTCGAACGCTTTTTCATGTCCAAGAGATTTATGAATGCCATTCTTCTGCCAATCATTGTGGCAACATGATTTAAGTATTGTAGCCGGTAGATTACGCGGCAATCCGTGTGGTGAGTTATTGATCAGGTGCATTCGTGTAAGCAGTTGAACAACCCTGTTCCTAATTATTCTTCCTAGGCCCACAGAAGTGGCAGGGATGTATTTTTGCGGGTGATAGCTTAACACTTATTTCACGAGCTCCCTTGGTTTTCCCATTATTACGGATATATTCCAGCAAAGTGGGAAACAGCTTATATATATATATATATATATATATATATATATATATATATCGCCACTCGGGACCACTACCGAAGTGACGACGGGTCCTGCAGAGAACGTAGGCAGAACCGACGCAGCGTTTGTAGGTATGCTGTATTCGATTTACTAACTGCGTGCTTGCATGCTAAGTCCCTTTATTACAGGTGGTGGGTTTTCAATTTTGTCCTAATGCTTTTCTTTCTCATATAAATGTCTACCTGTACTCTCTTCTATAAACTTGCACACGTCGCTTAAGCCAATTGTAGTTGATTTCGATAACATTTTCGTGTTTGTGGTATTTCCGTAAAATATACTTTCCGACCTCGTGAACTTATCTCCAAATCGTTTGTTAACAACTTATTTCATATGCTCATTAATTAAAGCATTATGTCACAGTTTCCTCATACATTACTCGACTTATTTTATTTGTCATCTTTCTCTCAAGTGATTGGCTGTTGCTTGATCTCCCCGGTGTGGCTGCGCTTGATGTGCATGTTGACAAGGTGCCTACCTGTCTGTTACCCACTACCTCGTTCATACTGGCTCTAGGAGACAGTTGGTCGTTGCTGGAGGGGACGGGGTACACGGTCCTTGTGGCCGTTTTAGGATCAAAGGGTGGTTCTCTGCACTCATTGTGGAGCGGACTACGGTCCAGCCATCGCCTTGTGTGCGCTTGATTCCCAACTACAGCGTGCTTGTGTTTGCCTGTGAAGGAGTGTGGGCCGGCTCCGTTGATGAAACGTGGCTCCCATCCACATGCCTTCCGGTCTTAGTCATTCGGGTTTACATTGGATATGGGGTGTGTGGATGGAGCTGTGCGTGGTACAGCACAAGCCACCCATGGTCCCTCTGTATGCGCAGGCGTTCTGTGGCTGGCCACAGTGACAGGCAAATCCGAAACCGGATGTCGACAACCAAATCTATACATATATATATGTTTGTTTCAGTTACAGTATCAAGGCCAGAAATCAGTTCAGGACTTAGAATTCTTTTCGGCTGATTGTCCTGATATCTAAAAGTTTGCATAGCTTTGATAGCGTTAGCGAAGAACTATTTAGGCTCAACCCCCTCTTTAAGGAAATTGGTTACCCTAACAAATTTATCATGAAGCGAAGAGACCTCTTTTCGATAATTCTCCCCAGGCATTTACAATTATAAGAAAACGCGACAACACGATGATCTATCTAAAGCTGCAATAGTATATGGTGGCGTCACAGTTTTACGGGGAGATCAATGAGCCAGCGATGGATCAGTCAACGCATTCGGTTGATAAACGTCACGAGCTTTCACACCCCAAACACTAAAAGGCAAACATAATGAGAAAGAAATGGTTGCTTTGGCGTCAAAGCTCACAGTTAGTCCTGGGCATAGGTAGGTACGGACGGCGTCAATCGTTCCGGCCAAGGCAGCGTGAGGGCTTGTACGAGCGTCCTCTGCTTGAATAACTCGGGTTACAGCAGCTTGATAGCCATTGCTTCCGAAGTAGTCAGCAGGCGCTTCCTGAGTCCTTTTGGGTTTCGTTTAGACACGGCGTAAAGAACTTTGAAAGCGTCATCGGTCCGAACATAATGCCCCTTACTAATCAGGTGTTCAAGGACGGAGTTATGGGCATTCTTTACTGTACCGTGCCGTAAAGAGGCGGGACGGTGTTCCACTTTCCTCTTAGACAGACGCCTGGTCGTGTGTCCACAGGTGTAAGTGTACTGATATACGACGAAAGATTCGGAACGAGATGGGGGTCTTTCTTTAAGGCTTTTAGTGATGAACGCAACAGTATCATCAAGAAGGTGGACTCTTGCAGCCGGATATATTTGGTTCACAGCGACGGACAATCTTTTGTTCAGTAAATCATAGGCGAAATCTCTTTTGAAGAAGTCCGAAATGAAGATGTCCTTTTTCTTTACCGTAGGTATTTATATAGGTTGATCAGAAACAGCAGAATGTTTGTAAATGCATGAGGAGAATTATCGAAAAGAGATCACTTCGCAGCAACTCCTCTTCTTCTTCTAATCTCTGGGTGAGTTTAATACACGAATTATCATGAAGCGTTTAAAGAAGCGCAATCTTTAGCGCAACAACAGTACACCGGTACGAAGTACAGACGCTACGCTACCGCGCAACCATCACCGGTCGCACGTGGGCTAAAGATACTGCTTGGGTGGATCTGCCTCTACTCAGGCTCGAACCCGCGTTGTTAGATTGCAAGACAAGCTCGTTACCCTTAGGCTACGGGCCGATACGTAGGAGCGATGCTCCCGCGAAAGGGCTTTTCATCCATTTGCCATTTAATGGCGATTTAATGGCTAAAATCTTGATTCCTGAAAGATATTGTTGAGAAAACGTATCTTGCGTCCCGTTTGAGAATTGTTTACTGCAACAAGCCATTGCTTGCCTAACCGTTGAAAGATAGACTGCCCCCCTTGATCCGTTTAGTACTCGTTTATCAGTACTCATGCTGCTGTAGTGAACGTTACGTGGGCCGCACTACGAAGCGCCTTCCTCAGAGGATTCGCGAGCACATCCCGACGTGGTTTCACAAAGGCGAATTGAGGTCCTCAAACATCTGAATCATGTCGCACCTCCTTGGCTAGGGTCATACTGCTCCTGAGTATGATTTAACTGCCTGGGCGCTTCTCGCAAGGATTCCGCACGCAACTTTTGCCCATTGCGAGTCTATTTACATCCACCATTTGAAGCCGAAATTATATGTGCAGATACGATGCAAATGGCTGATTCTAATACCGTGGTCAGCAGACATTGTTGCTTAGTTATCTGGTTGTTACCTTAGCTATATGCTTCACACTTGGCTTACCATCTACAGAGGTGTATGGGCCTGCATTGCAGCCCCTGAGAACCCTGCTTGATCCTATTTCAGACGCTGCCTGTACACAGACTGCAGACGTTATGCAGAAATTAACGGCTATGTTGCACGGGTTTCAACAGCAAGAGATGAAGAGGTGTCTTGTGATTACACCGACACTGCCTGAGATGCAGAGGGCACTTGCTGCGCTGCGAAACGGACAGTGCGCCGGATCCGAAGACAAGGTCACCAGCGAATGACTTGTGCCAAAAGTATGAAGGTGTTGACTTCATATTTGGTCGCGCTCGAGCGCTCTCGACTCCCCGGTTGGGAGCGAAAGGACGATTAACACACTTGGCTGGAAACGCTATCGGATATGTCAAGGAACCATGAGCAGTGGCAAACATGTTGCGAGACTCTGCCCCCATGACTCCAGTTTTGCACTTTTTTACCCTTCTATTTCTTTATCATAGTTGTATTATTATATTGCTCATACGTTGTGGCACTGCTAATTGTACTTTTGGTTGTGTTCAATATATATAACTGCGCCGGAACTGACGTGATACCGCCAGAAGTGTTGAAACTCGTCGGACCCGCGCCGATACATGCGTTTCACCACTTGGTGAAATGCGGGTGGTTTGATGAATAAGTGACGAGTGACTTGATGGATTCCCTTGTGCTGCCACTACAAAAGCAAAGGGAGCAAGCAGTATGCCACGAATTATCATGGTGTCAACTTGCTGAGGTGGTGGGAAGGGAATGGGACGGATCCTGGTCAACTGCCTCCTCACTCAGGTCGTTGAACCGAACCTAACGGAAGGGTAATGTGGATTCCGTTCTGGCCTTAACACCATGTGTATTGTGTTCGCGGATCATGTGCTGAAGGAGAAATGCCGTGAGCGATACAAGCCGTTGCACTCGCTGTTTATAGACTTCAACAAGGCATTTGATACAGTGAACCGCGAGACAGTGGATGGTGTTGGGTGCGTATGATTACTTGGGTAAGTTTGTAAGTTTTGTTGTCTACACAGTGGTATGCGTGTGAGAGTGCAGCTGAGTAGACGAACCTCGGATGACTTTGGTGTTGTCCCTGGTGTAAATCGAGGTTGTATGTTAGCGCTGCTCTGTTTACTATTTAACCGAATGCCATGGTGTCTTGTGCTTTTGACGCTGCTTGTGATTACGGTGTCCGTTTAGGTGCCAGAACCCTGCTAGTGAAGCTGTGGCAGCAGGAGACTGTGTCAATAAAGTGGAACTACTGCGTTATGGTCCCAGTTTTCACGAAAAACTTTCAGATTGCGGTAAGCATAGAGGGTTTAGTCTGATTTCAGCCTCCTCTAAGTTTCTTGCCTCTGTCGTCCTCCATAGACTGACTGGCACTCGTGAAAGCTAGTTTCGTGGGGGTGCAAGCCGGGTTTCATCGAAATCCAAGCCGTATGGACCACGCCATCACATTACGTCAATCGTTGGAATACCGCCATATTTATTGGCGGCTCACGTAGTTGTGTTTCTCGACATCCAAGGTGCCTTCGATTCGGCGGATCGATGCGTTTCTTTGGACTGTTTACTCGTTAAAAGTGTACCCGATGCAGATGTCCTAACACCGCATCGTGCATTTAGTTCGAACAGATTGAGTGCTTCTCGCACTGTCGTCGCCCTTCAATATCTCCAGCGGTGTAAGACAGGGATGCCAGCTATCATCTTCGCTTTTTAACTTGTCCATCGACGAAGTCATGGAAACTTCATTTACTGGGCATCATTCATCATTCTGCACGTTTGCTAGAGGTGTGGAAAACAGCTTTTGTGCCGGTAATACATGGGAAAGAAACAGAAAGGTACAATTGGCGCAAGCCAGCTGAACCAACCATTGCGGATGGACATCGTTCCTTAGAGCTAACAGCTGGCTATTGTGCTGCAAAAAGGTTACAGTGTGTCCGATAGGAGGGCAAGCTTAGAGAGGAAGGCTAAGGGGGACGGGGAGGGACAACGAAACTCACTATGCGAAGCCACTGACGTCGGCTCCAGGCCATATCCACGAGTGCGTCCAACAAACGTGTTCATTGTCTTTCGGGCCCCATCATCATCATCATCATCAACAGCAGCACATCAACTACTCGAAATGATACTTCGCTGCCATACAACCATAACGATCTACGGAACAAAGAAAAATAATTGGGAGAGATGGGGGCTTACCGTAAAATCTTGATGCCCTAATCACATATTCAAGCTCAAGCCGCCTATACCTTGTGAACAACATACCATCACAGACGGCTGGCTATCGTGCAAAGACCAGGCGGCATTGGCGAGACAGCTTTCACTGCCACGCGTCATAGTCAACCATTACTCCCTTGGATAACTCGGCACCAAACACACTTTAACCAGGCATTCCGGCAAGGAGACAGCAGCAGATGCGTCACTGGTGTCGGTTGCGATCCATGTCCTGTAAACTCTCGAGCCAAGCACAAGACTGGTCAAGTGGACTTCAGTCCGGAAGGCTAGACGAACCGATGACCCTAAATTTGGTCGTCAGTGACTTCATTTCCCGTTCCAAGTCCATTTTTGCACACCTTGAGCTTTATGCTACCCTACATCTGGCAGACTAAACAAGGCCCTCCTAGGTAAACGGTGACCAGGCATACGTAGTACGTGCCCAAGCCAGCGCAATCTATTCAGTGCTATTTGTTGTTCCAAGGCACTGCCTTTTCACTACCCAATACTCGTCTACGCACATCACCGTTGCGCACATGCTGATGTGACCGGACACCAGCAATGCTTCGCACACAATGATGATCAATGACTTGAAGGCGCCTCAGATTTTCAGACCATAGAGCAGGACAACCCTCCCTTTAGACTTGTAAACGGCCTTTTAGACGGAGGGAAATCGCTTTCTGTCGCCAAACATTTCGCAGATTTAAAGTGACAGTCCTCGCTTTTGCAGTGCATGAACTGATCTCAGTAGCTATTCACTCATCCTTCCTGATGCAGCTGCCAAAGCAAGTGAATCGATCAACCACCTTGAGTTCCTCGTTATTGAGGCTCAAAGGATCATTAAGTGGCTGGTGGTCCTGCGGCAACACTGCACTTTGAAGGTGCAAAGCGCATACAAAATAATGGAACTACCGTACACAAGTTATTCAGGATTGATTGCGCCGCCCTAACCTCGTCAAAAAGCAAGACAGTATCGTCTGCATAATCAGGATCAACTAACCTTTCACTAGGCAGTACCTCAATGCCTGCATCGTGAGATTCCATAAGGGAACACACCGTGATAGAGTCCCCGACGAAATTGAACAAAAATGGGAAAATTAGACAACTCTGAGGAACGCCATTTGTGGTCGGATGGCTATCGGACAGTTCTTCGTAGACCCTGACGCGGCCTGTGCTGATCAAGTACAGAGCACGTAGTATGTTCACATGTTTCAGGGGAACACTTTTCCCAGCAAGTATTTCGAACAGAATGTATAGATCAACTGAATCTAACGCACTCTTGAAACCATGGAACACAACTACTGTCGGCCTGCGGTATGCGTGGCGCTGCTCTAGCACCTGCCGCAAAGTGAAGATGTGGTCAGTACAGCCCCGACTTGATCGGAAACCTGCCTGCTTTTCCCTAATCCGAGATTCCCGTTCCAGAGTGAGGCGATGAACGAGAAACGAAATCAGTAATTTTGTCACAACTGACGTTAGGCTAATACCCATGTGGTTACCACAGTCTTGTCGACGGCTCTTTTATATTGCCACTATGATCGATTTACTGCAGTTTACCAGGACGGTTTCGTTTTTCCATACTTGTTCGAATAGGGAGGTCAATGGTTTGCAGAGGACCTCACGTTCATCCTTAAATAGTGCAGGTGCGAGGGAATATGGGCCAACAGCACGAAAACGGTTGTGGGGTATGATCGCTATTTGGACCTCAGCCTCCGACCTTTCCTCCAAACACCGTCCATGGCTCATCCTATATCATCTGAGTAGAAAGTGACCTGGGAACAGGGGGCCAGCTAAACTAATTTTGAAAGTGTTCTGCCAAACGAACCATACGGCGCTCCTTATTATGAATCAGTCCTTGTGCTGTCTCTGACTGTCTCACTGATGCCTGGTTTCCTGGGTCCGGTGGTGCGGATTAGCTGAGAGTGGTTGCAGTAATTGCCTACTGTTCCTGCCTCCTCCATTTCTTGAGCCCGATTGGTCCACCACGCTTTCTTGTCAGCACGTAGGCTCCGCTTTAGTTCGCGCCTAATAGTTCATCTGGTCACGCACTCAGAGCCGGCCGGGAGGTTTCTTCTGGATTCCAACAGGTTCACCGACCTGTCGGATATGCAGTGACTGGTGCGGTGACGATTGATGATACCAAAAGGAGTTGCCCCTGTTTTCTGCTCGGCGGCCGAGATCTTATTCCACTGAAGCTCGGTGTCATTAGGACAAAACAAGAAAAGTTCGGTACGCAGTGCGTCTTGATAGGCTTGCCTGACCTAGGGCTTAAACATTTTCCCATTTGCCAATCGGAGGGGACGCTTGATTTGCCTCCCGGTGAAGTTCATGGAAAAACGACAGTGTACTAAGACATGATCATAGTCGACACAGGTATTCTAGCACGAGCGGCAATCCAGGATGGAACCATGCCACCTGTAAGTTATGGCCATGTGGTCAATTAGGGCCCATTGCTGGTCAGCTGCAGGTGGACGCCAAGTAGCACTTCGGCGCCCGCTGTGTCTGAACGTAGTGCTGCTAAGAAACAGCGGATGCTTCGCATATAGGTGCAGCAGACGCTCGCCGTTGTTAGTCCCTTCGGAGTTAACCCATAGTTACTACCCGGCTGACCTTCTGATAAGCCCAGGCGACCTGCTTGTGCAATTATATCCCCTACAAGTATTATGATATCTGAACTGGTAGCACTGCACGTTAGCATGTTCAGTTCATGGCAGAATGTATCTGGCAGCATCAGACCTCCAATCAGTGGGAGCGTAAGCGGAAACCACCAACAAACGGTGTCTTGTACTACTTCGTGAATAAACCTTAGTTGATGTCGTCAAATGGGCTGCACACGGACTGCTGTCCAACGGAATCCAATCAGCCAACAATGACTCTGCCTTGCATTCATTCATTATGCTCGCTAGCTGCAAGTGGAAAACACCTGAGCTATGTTGCCGCAATACAAAGGAAAAGAAAAAAGTATAACAGAGGCACGCTGGCTGAGTCACCAGTCACGGATGGGCATCGTTCGGAAAGCTAACAGCCAACTATTATGCCGCTCAGCCTTGGAGCTGAGCACGAAACCTACCCCAGCTTGATCAGAGGTTGCTGCATCGGTGTCTCCGAATGCGTGGAACCAATAGCGAGAGGCTAAGCCGGGTGAATTTAATTCAACAACTCTATGAGAGTCATTGATCCTAGTTTCAGATACTCAACATATGTCAATACCCGGTGTGTCTAACGCGCGTGCGAGTGCAACCTATTAACCTATTTGTCTTAAAGTGCGAATGTTGAACGCCGCCAGGGAAACGGGAAAACGTGACATCCTGGAGGACCAGGAGACTGAGATTTTCTGACTTCTAACCATAGACCAACTTAGTGGGATTAGCTCTCAAGGGGCCCGGTGGCACCTCCCAGTATAGCTCAGTGGGTCAAAAAGGTACGCAAACCTCACCACGTTGAGGTCCAGCATCCTTGCGACGGTTTCAGGCGCCAAGCAAAGAGCCAATTTCGAAGTGTTGGCCTTCGTTCCTCTTGACCAAATCATCGCTTAGCCTCTCTCCTTTTATTTCCTCCACTTCCAGCGAGCAAACAACGCACTACGCGGGAATTGGTGTGCTGATATGCGCAACACGTGGCCAAGCCATCGGAGCCTGGAGCGTGACATAACGGTGCTGAATGGTTCACTCGCTCTTCAAGCACCAAATACGCGACGCTGCACGCAGGCATTGCTCACACGGTGTTCTCACTAGACATGAGCTAGGCTGCGAAGGCAGCGATGGTCGAACGGGCCTGGCATCTTACAGTCTACCGATCTATTGGGCCACGTTTCACAACCGTAGAGTAGGGTCGAACCTACGGCTGCATTGTACACTCTACTCTTCATGGCGAGAGTGATGTCGCGCCGACGACGTTAGCAAAAACATCTTGGGCTTTTGCTATATAGTTCGTGACCTCGTCTTCGATTCCACAGACGATGATACAATTGCCTAGGTGGTTAAATCTCTTAACGAATTTTAGCTGATCCTCATCAAAGGTCAACACAGGAGGCGGTCCCTGACAATCTTGGGGGAACACTTTGCGCTTTGAGGGTGCGAAACAATGCCTGAAGCGATTGATAGCCAATGCTAGTAGGTCTAGTGCTGCTTGGCACGTTTGTGAGCTGTCACAGATGAGGGTAATGTTGTAAGTATACTCCGATTCAAAAAATCGCTCACCAGGAAGCGGCTCCAAGCAGGTTATATTGCGTGTCAAACAAGGTCGTAGTTGGAGAATTAGGCTAAGCGGGAGGGGGCGAAACAAAGTAACTCGCAACACGAACGTTACTGAGGTCGGCTCCCAGCTTCAGTTGGAAACTCTCGGCTCTCTGTTTGGGGCCCGAAAAACGGTGAACAAGTGTGGCTGAATACACTTCTATTCCACTGCTCTACGGTAATCCCTCCGAATTTTTCCTACCAGACGACATAGCTGCCATTGTTGGTTCGTTTTTTCCCCATCCGCGTTGTTGACAATGCGACTGATTGACGGACACCAAGAACATAGCAATGGCGATGGCGTTCCGAAACGAATCCAATAATGTCATTTCAAACACAACTAGATCATGCACTCATGAGCTAGATGGTTTGACCCCATTTCGTGTACACATAATGTTTTGTCGGGAGCTCAACAGAAGTTCTGCCAGAGGCATGCCTTCTGATCTGGGATGTCTTCTGGCTAAAATTGTGCAGTATCAGCAGATAAGTCTTACTGCCATCAAGGCCGGGTCCTTAAAGTTGGCTGTTGCTGTTTCTATCGGAATATCATTTTACACTACTCACTGTGGGTTTTTTGTCTTTAAAAATTTTCACCCACTGTGTAAGCGAGCCGATTCCATACTGATCAATGTTGTTATACTCGGTTGGATATTTGATTTACCTTAGAAACAATGTGCGAAAAGCGCCTCTTGCTGAGCAACGACACAAGATCAGAAACATTTGCAAAAGAATCAGCAAGGAAACTTTGGATAAATGAAAGACATCTTGATTAATGGCAAGTAGGAGTCAAGCGCTGCCCCGTGCAAAAATCACAAATTTCGGAGGCCCTATCCAGCAATCTACGATCACTTCTAAGAAAAATGATGATGTCGGAAAGACTACGCATCGGAGGGAAGTTATGAATGCAGGCCCTTCTTCGGCCTGATCAACCGGGAGGCTGTATGCCCACACAACACGAAATGATGGGTTTACGACTCCCTACTCGCGTTCCTCGCTCTCTGAACTCTCTCTCTCTCTCTCTCTGGCCGACGTGGTGGCGGCTGGGCATGATAAACCTCACTCTACCGCACTTCGAACTATGTCCTTCGTGTGTATTTTGAATTGTTCTCCGAGCTGAGTAATTACTGTGCAGACCTTTCGTTGTCTGACGAGGCAACATCATCAGTGTGGCTTCAGGAGCCTGGTTCGCAGTGCCAAGAACCACCAATTTGACCTAGAGGACGCCAGTATCATCGGACGAGCTAAAAGCCGGCAAGCACGTGAGTTCATTGAAGCCTGGCATTCAAAGCAGAACTCGATCAGTAAACACTTGGAGATTGGAGTAGCTTAGGAGGCACTGCGAACCAGGCCCCTGAATCCGCACTTATGATTTTGCCTAGTCAGGCAACCAAACGTCTGCACAACAATCCCTCAGCTCGGAGAACAGCTCAAAATTCGCATCCACACCCCGAGCTGCGGATATTCTCATTTATTTCCTCTCCTTCGTTCCACGTTTATTCAATCCTCCTGTTATTGGCAACCCCTCCCATTTCGAGTCTCCCAAAGTGCAATGCAAATAAAAGCGGTACCTTTGGCTTCATCAATGAACTGCTCAAAACCGATCGCACACATTCCAACACCAAGTGCAAGGCTTTTATTGCACCGCGCTCGCTCTTCAAGCTAGCTACGCTCAATGATCGAACTCTCATGCAGCTTGGTTCACAAGCTGCTCTTACGCGCACCTTGGAAACCCACTCAATCGAGGTTTGCTGCCTGACCGAAACCCGTTTACAAGAGTACAGCACAACGCTGCTATTGCTCTCACCATCCCCAAGTTCTAATAGCACCTTCACTTTGCGCTTATCTGGAGATGCGACAGCAGCAGCCTCTGCTTACGCCGACGTAGGAGTTGTGTTAAGTGCACTTGCTGAGGCAGCGCTCATTTACTGGTTCCTGCTAAACAACCGTTTTTATGTAATCCGCTTGGAAAGGTCAGTACAATCTTCCAGCCACGAGACCAGTAAGCGCTGCTTATTCATTGTGGCGGTGTACGCTCCTACGGACTGCAGCCCGGATGAAGGTAAAAGCAAGTTCTACCGCCAACTCACCGACCTCCTTCGCAAGAAATGCTGCACGGACATCGTGATACTCGCCGGAGACCTAAATGCACAGGTCGGTAGACTAGAGGTTCATGAGCGCGAAGTTGGGGTGTCAACAAAGCCACGGTATTCGCAGGACGGACAACGGTGATGGACTCCTTCAACTGTGCACCGATCACGGCTTGTTCCTCTTTAGCACCGATTTCCGACGTTTCTGGCGCTAACGAGCCACCTGGCGACCTCCGACGCCTGGTCAACTTTGGATGAGAATAACCCCATCGCTGTTAGTTACCGTTGATGATGCTGCAATACGGACTACAAGTCAATTTGGAACACTTACCTGACTTCGGATCATGCGCTCGTGTATGCTAAGTTCATTCTGCGCATTGAAGGCATTCAACATCGTCGCCGGCAACGTCTTGACACAGACATGCTTGCCGCTCCAAATGTTCTCGGCGCATTTCAGAACACATTATTCCCCAACTGGGCACAGATCCAGAGCGCCTTTCGAACGTCCGTTACCCTGGTCTGTGGCTTCATTAGACGAGCTGCTAGTCAGTCGATCACTGCATTGTCTCTCCAATTAATGGAGCGTCATCGAATGAGTCCCGCCGGAGCTGAGTTCAACGCAGTATGCAGAACGACAGGTGCTGAGCTCAGACAGCTCCTCAGAAATGATGGCGAGGTTTAGTGGACACAACGCGTCGAAGAGATGAAGCGGTCGGCCTCATGAGGAAACTCCCACAAACTCTTCCAACTTATACGCTCCATGGGAGGCAGAAGACCAACAGTGAGTGAGGTTTCGCGTGAAAATGACAGTCGCCACCGTCGTCTGGTGCGATGCTTAGAGCACTCTGAAGATCAGCTCAACTGGCCACTAGCGCATTCGAGTCTATCTTCTGGGGTTTACAGTGCTCCCTGGTGCGTGCATGATTCTCCACCGACAGAGACTGAGGTTTCCAATGAGCTTCGCCTACTGAAGCGCCACAATCACCTAGCCCAGATGAACCTCCTCCTGCCCGCTTCAAATATGGGAATCCTGCTCGCACTCGCGAACTGACATCTCTATTCCATCAGATTTGGACTACTGAAACCATTCCATCCGACTGGAATTTAGCGGATGTTGTATCTGTTGACAAAATATGAGGCCGGACCGTTTGCTCCAACCATCGTGGCATCAGTCACATTTGTGTCGCATCCAAACTGTTCGCTGCCCTACTCTTGCGGAGGCTCAGTTGTGTACGGCAATAGCACCTGCCTGAACAACAAGCTGGCTTCCGTCTGGGTCGCATTTGCGTCGATCACATATTTACAGTCCGCTAGATATTCGAATATCGCCATATGTTCAGTTGACAAAATACAGTCTTATTTGTGTACATTCGAACCGCCTTTTACTCTGTTGACAGAATGACTCTTTGGGACTGCTTACTGTGGAGGGGAGTACATGAGAAGTACATCAGCAATCTCCATGCTATTTACCATCAAACTTCGGGTCGCGTGCGAGCATACAGAGAAATTGCGTCCCCTTTCAGTATCACTAACAGTGTTAGACAGGGTTGCCCAGCCTCTCCATTCTTGTTCAACTTCGCTATGGACGAGATCCTGGATACTGCCCTGATAACTCTGAGTCCCGCAGTGTTGAACTCCTCTCTGGTGACCGCCTTCGGGACTTAGAGTACGCTGATGACATCACGGTGATTTGCGAGTCCTCGCAAGTCGCCCAGCATGTACTGCTCAGACTGGAGATGTCCGTCTCCCAATTTGGGTTGACTTTTTCCCCTTCCAAATGTGAGGTCCTATTACAGGACTGGCCAAACACATGTTCTTCTCTCACTCTTTCGGGGCATTCGTTGGAAGTGGAGGACAAATTCATCTATCTTGGGAGTTGTCTTAGTATCGGCGGGTTGACAGATGAGATCGCCCTGTGTGTCTCCAAGGCTAGAGTCGCATTCGCCAATCTTCGTCCTGACCTCAGCCTCGCACTCAACAGACGAGTCTATAAGGCTACGATACGAGTGATTCTGCTGTACGGCTGTGATACTTGGCCCGTTCGCAAAAGCGATGTTCAGCAGCTATCTGTCTTCAGTCACCGCTGCCTGCGAAGCATTGCTGGTATTCGATGACAGCATCACATCAGCAATGAGGAAGTCCGTCGGTGATTCTTCAGACTTAACGAACTCCGCCGACCGATTGATAGCATCATTTTTCTGCTGAGGTTTCGCTGGTTTGGGCATGTGCTCCGCATGCCTACCCAGCGGCTACCAGGACGAGTCCTATTTGCAAGCGTAGGCGTGGGGTGGAAGCGACTAAGAGGGCGATGTAATAGTTGGATCCAATGCATTAAGGCGCAAACGTTGAAGCTGGCTGTTGTCGGACGTTCTCGATCGCCGGGTTGGGGACCAAAGGCCCCCGAGCACGTCTGCTTGTAAACGCTACTGGATATAGCCAAAGACCGTACGCAATGGCGTCCTTGTTGTGAGATTCTTCTACCTTAACAGTTGTTTTTCCTTTCAATCTATCTTTTTCCTCTTATGTGTTGTGCCACTCAGCCAATTGTATTGTAATTGGTATAGTTGAAAGTCTCTCTATTCCATCAAACTTCACAAACTGTAAATTTGCTGATGATGTCATCCCGGGTTGCATAACCCGAATCAACGAGGACTCTTTGTAACTCCAACGAGAGTTAGATGAACTAATGAGTTGGTCAAGCTCCCGGTCCCTCTCTCTCATATCTTCCAAGTCTTATCACGTAACGTTCTGTTTT
>OX104063.1:86251523-86372432 GCA_944474145.2 Dicrocoelium dendriticum
GGCTTGTACGAGCGTCCTCTGCTTGAATAACTCGGCTTACAGCAGCGTGATATCCATTGCTTCCGAAGTAGCCAACAGGCGCTTCCTGAGTCCTTTTGCGTTGCGTTTAGATACGGCTTAAAGAAGTTTGAAAGTGTCATCGGTCCGAACTTGATGCCCCTTACTAATGGGGTCTTCAAGGACGGAGCTATGGGCATTTTTAACTGCACCGTGCCGTAAAGAGGCGGGACAGTGTTCCGCTATCCTCTTAGACAGACGCCTGATCGTGTGTCCACAGGTGTAAGTGTACTGATATACGACGAAAGATTCGGAACGAGGTGGGAGTCTGTCTTTAAGGCTTTTAGTGATGAACGCAACAGTATCATCAAGAAGGTGGACTCTTGCAGCCGGATATATTTGGTTCACATCGACGGACAATCTTTTGTTCAGTAAATCATAGGTGAAATCTCTTTTGAAGAGGTCCGAAATGAAAATGTCCTTTTTCTTTACCGTTGATATTTCTTTAGGTTGATCAGAAACAGCAGAATGTTTGTAAATGCATGAGGAGAATTTTTGAAAAGAGATCTCTTCGCAGCAACTCCTCTTCTTCTAATATCTGGGTGAGTTTAATACACGAATTATCATGAAGCGTTTCAAGAAGCGCCGTCTTTAGCGCAACAGCAGTACACCGGTACGAAATACAGACGCTACGCTACCGCGCAACCATCACCAGTCGCACGTGGGCTAAAGATACTGCGTGGGTGGATCTGCCTCTACTCAGGCTCGAACCCGCGTTGTTAGATTGCAAGACAAGCTCGTTACCCTTAGGCTACGGGCCGATACCTAGGAGCGATGCTCCCGCGAAAGGGCTTTTCATCCATTTGCCATTTAATGGCGATTCTGAAGCTAAAATCTCGATTCCTGAAAGATCTTGTTGAGAAAACGTATCTTGCGTCCCGTTTGAGAATTGTTTACTGCAACAAGCCATTGCTTGCCTAACCGTTGAAAGATAGACTGCCCCCTTGATCCGTTTAGTACTCGTTTATCAGTACTCATGCTGCTGTAGTGAACGTTACGTGGGTCGTACTACGAAGCGCCTTTCTCAGAGGATTCGCGAGCACATCCCGACGTGGTTTCACAAAGGCGAATTGAGGTCCTCAAACATCTGAATCATGTCGCACCTCCTTGGCTAGGGTCATACTGCTCCTGTGTATGATTTAACTGCCTGGGCGCTTCTCGCAAGGATTCCGCACGCAACTTTTGCCCATTGCGAGTCTATTTACATCCACCATTTGAAGCCGAAATTATATGTGCAGATACGATGCAAATGGCTGATTCTAATACCGTGGTCAGCAGACATTGTTGCTTAGTTATCTGGTTGTTACCTTAGCTATATGCTTCACACTTGGCTTACCATCTACAGAGGTGTATGGACCTGCATTGCAGCCCCTGAGAACCCTGCTTGATCCTATTTCAGACGCTGCCTGTACACAGACTGCAGACGTTATGCAGAAATTAACGGCTATGTTGCACGGGTTTCAACAGCAAGAGATGAAGAGGTGTCTTGTGATTACACCGACACTGCATGAGATGCAGAGGGCACTTGCTGAGCTGCGAAACGGACAGTGCGCCGGATCCGAAGACAAGGTCACCAGCGAATGACTTGTGCCAAAAGTATGAAGGCGTTGACTTCATATTTGGTCGCGCTCGAGCGCTCTCGACTCCCCGGTTGGGGGCGAAAGGACGATTAACACACTTGGCTGGAAACGCTATCGCATATGTCAAGGAACCATGAGCAGTGGCAAACATGTTGCGAGACTCTGCCCCCATGACTCCAGTTTTGCACTTTTTTACCCTTCTATTTCTTTATCATAGTTGTATTATTATATTGCTCATACGTTGTGGCACTGCTGATTGTACTTTTGGTTGTGTTCAATATATATAACTGCGCCGGAACTGACGTGATACCGCCAGAAGTGTTGAAACTCGTCGGACCCGCGCCGATACATGCGTTTCACCACTTGGTGAAATGCGGGTGGTTTGATGAATAAGTGACGACTGACTTGATGGATTCCCTTGTGCTGCCACTACAAAAGCAAAGGGAGCAAGCAGTATGCCACGAATTATCATAGTGTCAACTTGCTGAGGTGGTGGGACGGGAATGGAACGGATCCTGGTCAACTGCCTCCTCACTCAGGTCGTTGAACCGAACCTAACGGAAGGATAATGAGGATTCCGTTCTGGCCTTAACACCATGTGTATGGTGTTCGCGGATCTTGTGCTGAAGGAGAAATGCCGTGAGCGATACAAGCCGTTGCACTCGCTGTTTATAGACTTCAACAAGGCATTTGATACAGTGAACCGCGAGACACAGTGGATGGTGTTGGGTGCGTATGATTACTTGGGTAAGTTTGTAAGTTTGATTGTCTGCACAGTGGTATGCGTGTGAGAGTGCAGCTGAGTAGACGAACCTCGGATGACTTTGGTGTTGTCCCTGGTGTAAATCGAGGCTGTATATTAGCGCTGCTCTGTTTACTATTTAACCGAATGCCATGATGTCTTGTGCTTTTGACGCTGGTTGTGATTACGGTGTCCGTTTCGGTGCCAGAACCCTGCTAGTGAAGCTGTGGCAGCAGGAGACTGTGTCAATAAAGTGGAACTACTGCGTTATGGTCCCAGTTTTCACGAAAAACTTTCAGATTGCGGTAAGCATAGAGAGTTTAGTCTGATTTCAACCTCCTCTAAGTTTCTTGCCTCTGTCGTCCTCCATAGACTGACTGGCGCTCGTGAAAGCTGATTTCGTGGGGTGCAAGCCGGGTTTCATCGAAATCCAAGCCGTATGGACCACACCATCACATTACGTCAATTGTTGGAATACCGCCATATTTATTGGCGGCTCACGTACTTGTGTTTCTCGACATCCAAGGTGCCTTCGATTCGGCGGATCGATGCGTTTCTTTGGACTGTTTACTCGTTAAAAGTGTACCCGATGCAGATGTCCTAACACCGCATCATGCATTTAGTTCGAACAGATTGAGTGCTTCTCGCACTGTCGTCGCCCTTCAATATCTCCAGCGGTGTGAGACAGGGATGCCAGCTATCATCTTCGCTTTTTAACTTGGCCATCGACGAAGTCATGGAAACTTCATTTACTGGGCATCATTCATCATTCTGCACGTTTGCTAGAGGTGTGGAAAACAGCTTTTGTGCCGGTAATACATGGGAAAGAAACAGAAACGTACAATTGACGCAAGCCAGCTGAACCAACCATTGCGGATGGACATTGTTCCTTAGAGCTAACAGCTGGCTATTGTGCTGCAAAAAGGTTACGGTGTGTCCGATAGGAGGGCAAGCTTAGAGAGGAAGGCTAAGGTGGATGGGGAGGGACAACGAAACTCACTATGCGAAGCCACTGACGTCGGCTCCAGGCCATATCCACGAGTGCGTCCAACAAACGTGTTCATTGTCTTTCGGGCCCCATCATCATCATCATCATCAACAGCAGCACATCAACTACTCGAAATGATACTTCGCTGCCATACAACCATAACGATCTACGGAACAAAAGAAAAATAAGAGGGAGAGAAGGGGGATTAACCGGAAAACTTTAATGCCCTAAGCAAACATCAAGAGTCAAGGCGCCTACATCTTGTGAACAACATACCATCACAAACAGCTGGCTATCGTGCAAAGATAAGGCTGCATTGGCGAGACAGCTTTCACCCTGCCACGCGTCATAGTCAACCATTACTCCCTTGGATAACTCCGGCACCAAACACACTTTAACCAGGCATTCCGGCAAGGAGACAGCAGCAGATGCGTCACTGGTGTCGGTTGCGATCCATGTCCTGTAAACTCTCGAGCCAAGCACAAGACGGGTCACGTGGACTTCAGTCCGGAAGGCGAGACGTACCGACGGCCCTAAGTTTGGTCGCCAATGACTTCATTTCCCGTTCCAAGTCCATTTTTGCACACCTCGAGCTTTATGTTACCCTGCATCTGGCAGATTAACCAAGGCCCTCGTAGAAAAAGCGGTGACCAGGCATACGTAGTACCTGCCCAAAGCCAAAGCAACTTATTCGGTGCCATCTGTTGTTCTAGGGAGCTAGCATGATTATCATTACCTAGTACTCGCCTACGCACATTATCGTTGCGGACACGCTGGTGCACCCACACCAGCAATGCTCCGCAGACAACGATGATCAAAGACTTGAAGGCGCCTCAGATCATCAGACCGAAGGGGCCAAGTCTCACTTCTATAGAGTAGGACGACCCTCACTGTGGCCTTGTAAACACGGCCTTTCAGACGGAGGGAAACGTCTTTCTGTCGCCAAAGATGTCGCAGATTCAAGAAGGCAGTTCTGGCTTTTGCAGTGCGTGAACTGACTTCAGTTGCTATGCGCCCATCGTTGCTGATGCAGCTGCCAAGGTAAGTGAATCGATCAACTACCTCGAGTTCCTCGTTATCTAAGGTCAAGGGATCATCAAGTGGCTGGTGGTCCTGCAGCAACACTTTGCACTTTGAAGGTGCAAAGCGCATACCAAATATTAGGACCACTCTACACAGGTTATTCAGGTTGACTGGGCCGTTCCAACATTGTCAAAAAGCAAGACCATATCGTCTGCATTATCAAGATCAGCTAATCTTTCACCAGACAGGACCTGAACGCCTACATCGTGAAAATCCGTAAGGGAACACTCCATGATGTAGTCTACGAAGAAAGTGAACAAAATTGGGAAGGCGGACAACCCTGACGAACGCCACTTGTGGTCGGAAGGCAATCCGACAGATTACCTTAGACCATGACGCGGCCTGTAGTGTTCGAGTATAAAGCACGTAAGATGTTCACATATTTCGTGGGAACACCTTTGCGCGCAAGTATTTCGAACAGAATCGATCGTTCGACTGAATCTAATGCACTCTTGAAATCGAGGAACACAGCTATTATCGGCCTGAGGTATGCGTGGCGCTGCTCTAGCAACTGCCGCAAAGTGAATATATGTTCCATTCAGCCATGTCTAGGGCAGAAACCTGCCTTCTCTTCCCTAATCTGAGATTCCAGTTCGGCAGTGAGGCGACGAACGATAATCGAGGCCAGTAATTTTGTTACAACTGGCGTTAGGCTAATACCCATGTAATTAACAGCCTGTGTGACTGTCCTTCTTGTTTATTGCCACTATAATCGATTCACTCCAGTAAGCCAGGAGACTCTTCCTCCCAGATACGTTGGAATAGGGAAGTCCGTGCTTTGCAAAAGAACCTCACCTCCATCCTTAAATAGTGCAGGTGAGAGGGAATCTGGGCCAATGTCACGAAAACGATTGGGGGCTGTGCTCGGGTTTCGGACCTCGGCCTCCGACGGACGCCCTAAACTAAACGTCCATGGCTCGTTTTGCATCACCTGAGTAGGAAGAGGTCCAGGAGCAGAGAGCCAACTGAACTGATCTTGAAGATGTCCCGCCCAACATGCCATCCGACGCTCCTTATTGTGTATCAGTGCACTCACTCTGTCTCTGCTTGTCTCACTGACGCCTGGTTTCCTGGGACCAGTGGTACGGATCAGCTGGAAGAGCTTGCGGTAATTGCCTACTGCTCCTACCTCCTTCCTTTCTTGAGCCCGACTGGTCCGCCTGGCTTCCTTTTCAGCACGTAGCCTCCGCTTTAGTTCGCGCCTAATAGTCCGTCTGGTCACATTTTGCTCAGAGCCAGCCGGGAGGTTTCTTCTGGATTCCAACAGGTTCACCGACCTCTCGGATATCCAGTGACTGGTGCGGTGACGATTGATAGTACCACAAGCAGATGCTCCTGCGTTCTGCATGGCGGCCGAGATCCTATTCCACTGAAGCTCAGTGTCATTAGGACAAGACAGCGAAAGTTCGGTACGCAGTGCGTCTTGATAGGCTTGCCTGACCTAGGGCTGAGACATTTTCTCAGTTGCCAATCGGAGGGGACGCTTGGTGTGCCTCCCGGTAAAGTTCATGGAAAAAGACACGTCCAAGGCATGATCAGAGTCGACACAGGTACTCCAGTACGAGCGGCAATCCAGGATGGAACCACGCCACCTGTAAGTTATGGCAATGTGGTCAATTTGGGTCCATTGCTGGTCAGCTACAGGTGGACGCCAAGTGGCACTTCGGCGCCCGCTGTGTCTGAAAGTAGTGCTACCAAAAAACAGCGGGTGCTTCGCATGCAGGTTCAACAGACGCCCGCCGTTGTCAGTCCCTTCGCAGTTAAGCCCTTAGTTACTACCCAGCTGAGCTTCTGATAAGCCCAGGCGACCTACTTGTGCAATTATATCCCCTGCAAGTATTGTGATATCTGAGCTGGTAGCACTGCACATTAGCATGTTCTGTTTGTGGCAGAATGTGTCTGGCAGCATCAGACCTGCAGTCAGGGGGAGCAAAAGCGGAAACCACCAACAAACGGTGTCTTGTACTACTTCGTGAATAAACCTTAGTTGATGTCGTCTAACGGGCTGCACCGGAATCCAATCAGTCAACGATGACTCAGCCTTGCATTCATTCATTATACTCGCTAGTTGCAAGTGGAAAACACCTGCGCTATGTTGCCGCAATACAAAGGAAAAGAAAAAAAGTATAACAGACTCACGCCGGCTGATTCACCAGTCACTTATGGACATCGTTCGGAAAGCTAACAGCCAACTGTTTTGCCACTCAGCCTTGGAGCTGAGTACGATACCTACCCCAGCTTGACCAGAGGCTGATGCAGCAGTGTCTCCGGATGCGTGGAACCAATAGCAAGAGGCTAAGCCGGATAAATTTAATTCAACAACTCTATGAGAGTCATTGATCCTAGTTTCAGATACTCAACATACATCAATACCCGGTGTGTCTAACGTGCGTGCGATTGCAACCTATTAAACTATTTGTCTTGGAGTGCGAACGTTGAACGTTGTAGAGGAAACGGGACAACATGACATCCTGGAGGACCAAGAGACTGAGTTTGTCTGACTTCTAACCGTTGACCAACTTAGTGGGAGTAGCTCATAAGGGGCCCGGGGGCACCTCCCAGTATAGCTCAGTGGGTCAAAAATGTACGCAAACCTCGCCACGTTAAGGTCCAGCATCGTTGCGACCGTTTCAGGAGCCAAACAAAGAGCCAACTTCGAAGTATGGGCCTTTGTTCCTCCTGACCAAATCATCGCTTAGCCTCTCTCCTTTTATTTCCTCTACTTCCAGTGAGCAAACAACGCACTACGCGGGAATCGGTGTGCTGATATGCGCAACACGTGACCAAAACCATCGGAGCCTGGAGCGTGACATAACGGTGCTGAATGGTTCACTCGCTCTTCAAGCACCAAATACGCGACACTGCACGCTGTCACTGCTCATACGGTGTTCTCACTAGACATGAGCTAGGCTGCGAAGGCAGCGATGATCGAACGGGCCTGGCATCTTACAGTCTATCGATCTAATGGGCAACGTTTCACACCGTAGAGTAGGGTCGAACGTACGGCTGCATTGTACACTCTACTCTTCATGGCGAGAGTGATGTCGCGCCGACGACGTTAGCAAAAGCGACTTGGGCTTTTGCTATACAATTCGTGACCTCGTCTTCGATTCCACAGACGATGATACAATTGCCTAGGTGGTTAAATCTCTTAACGAATTTTTGATGATCCTCACCAAAGGTCAACACAGTAGGCGGTCCCTGACAATCTTGGAGGAGCATTTTGCGCTTTGAGGGTGCGAAACAATGCCCGACGCGGTTGATAGCCAGTGCTAATTGGTGTAGTGCTGCTTGGCACGTTTGTGAGCGGTCACAGATGAGGGTAATGTTGTAAGTATACTCCGATTCAAAAAATCGCTCACCAGGAAGCGGCTCCAAGCAGGTTATATTGCGTGTCAAACAAGGTCGTAGTTGGAGAATTAGGCTAAGTGGGAGGGGGCGAAACAAAGTAACTCGCAACACGAACGTTACTAAGGTCGGCTCCCAGCTTCAGTTGGAAACTCTCGGCTCTCTGTTTTGGGGCCCGAAAAACGGTGAACAAGTGTGGCTGGATACACTTCTATTCCACTGTTCTACGGTAATCCCTCCGAATTTTTCATACCAGACGACATAGCTGCCATCGTTCGTTTGTTTTCTCCCCTTCCGCGTTGTTGACAATGCGACTGATTGACGGACACCAAGAACATAGCACTGGCGATGGCGTTCCGAAACGAATCCAATAATGTCATTTCAAACACAACTAGATCATGCACTCATGAGCTAGATGGTTTGACCCCATTTTGTTTACACATACTGTTTTGTCGGGAACTCAACAGAAGTTCTGCCAGAGGCGTGACTTCTGATCTGGGATGTCTTCTGGCTAAAATTGTCCAATATCAGCAGATTAGTCTTACGGTCATCAAGACTGGGGCGTTTAAATTTGGCTGTTGCTGTTACTATGGGAATATCATTTTACACTACTCACTGTGGGATTTTTGTCTTTAAAAATTTTCACCCACTGTGTAAGCGAACCGATTCCATACTGATCAATGTTGTTATACTCGGTTGGATATTTGATTTACCTTAGACACAATGTGCGAAAAGCGCCTCTTCTTGAGCAACAACACAAGATCAGAAACATTTGCAAAAGAACCAGCAAGCAAAGCTTTGGAAAAAAGAAATGATAAATGGCAAGTAGGAGTCAAGCCCTGTCCCGTGAACAAATCACAAATTCCGCACACCCTATCCAGTAATCTACGATCACTTCCAAGGAAAATGATGAGGTCGCAAAGACTACACAGCGGAGGGAAGTTGTGAATGCAAGCCCTTCTTCGGCTTGATCAACCGGGAAGATGTATGCTCACACAACACATGAAATGATGGGTTTGCGACTCTCTCCTCACTTTTCTGGCTCTCTGAACTCTATCTTTGGCCGACGTGGTGGCGGCCGGGCATGATAAATCTCACTCTACCGCACCTCAAACTATGTCCCTGGTGAACAATTTGAGCTGTTCTCCGAATTGAGTGATTATTGTGCAGATCCTTCATTGTCTGACTAGGCAACATCATCATTGTGGCTAAAGGGGCCTCTTTCGCATTGCCAAGACCCATCAATCTGACCTAGAGCACGCCAGTATCATCGGATGGGCTAAATACCGGTAAGCACTTGAGTTCATTGAAGCTTGACATTCAAAGCAGAACTCGATCAATAAACCCTTGGAGATTAAAGTAGCTTACGAAGCACTGCGAACCAGACCCCTGAATCCGCACTTATGATGTTGCCTAGTCAGGCAACCAAACGTCTGCACAATAATCCTTCAGCTCGGAGAACAGCTCAAAATTCGCATCCACACCCCGAGCTGCGGATATTCTCATTTATTTCCTCTCCTTCGTTCCGCGTTTATTCAACCCTCCTGTTATTGGCAACCTCCTTCCATTTCGAGTCTCCCAATGTGCAATGCAAATAAAAGCGGTACCTTTGGCCTCATAAATGAACCGCTCAAAACCGATCTCACACATTCCAATACCAAGAACAAGACTTTTATTGTACCCCGCTGGCTCTTCAAGCTAGTTACACTCAATGATCGAACTCTCATGCAGCTTGGTTCACATGCTGCTCTTACGCACACCTTGGAAACCCACTCACCACCCGTTTACAAGAGTACAGCAAAACGCTGCGATTGCTCTCACCATCCCCAAGTGCTAATAGCACATTCACTTTGCGCTTATCTGGAGATGCGACAGCAGCAGCCTCTGCTTACGCCGGCGTAAGAGTTGTGTTAAGCGTGCTTGCTGAGGCAACGCACATTAACTGGTTCCCGGTCAACAACCGTCTTTATGTAATCCGCTTGGAAAGCTCAGTACAATCTTCCAGCCACGAGACCAGTAGGCACTGCTTATTCATTGTGGCGGTGTACGCTCCTACGGAGTGCATCCCGGATGAAGCTAAAAGCGAGTTCTACTGTCAACTCACCGACCTCCTCCGCAAGAAATGCCGCACGGACATCTTGCTACTTGCCGGAGACCAAAATGCACAGATCGGTAGACTAGAGGTTCATGAACTCGAACTTGGGGTGTCAACAAAGCCACGGTATTCGCAGGACGGACAGCGGTGATCGACTCCTTCCACTTTGCGCCGATCACGGCTTGTTACTCTTCAGCACCAATTTTCGACGTTCCTGGCGCCAACGAGCCACCTGGCGACCTCCGGCGCCTGGTCAACGTTGGATGCAGATTAACCACATCGCTGTGGGTTACCGTTGATGATGCTGCAATACGGACTACAAATCAATTTGGAACACTTACCTGACTTCGAATCATGCGCTCGTGTATGCTAAGTTCATTCTGCGCCTTGGAGCCACGCAGTAGCGTCGCCGGCAACGTTTTGACACAGACAAACGTGACGCCGCAAATGTTCTCGGCGCACTTTAGAACACATTAGCCTCCAAACTACGTTCTCTATCCTCCGATGTTGAGATACACTGAGCACAGATCCAGAGCGCCTTACGAACGTCCGCTACCATGGTCTGTGGCTTTACTGGACGAGCTGCTAGTCAGTGAATCTCTGCATCGTCTCTCCAATTAATGGAACGTCGTCGAATGATTCCCGCCGGAGCTGAGTTCAACGCAGTATGCAGAACGACAGGTGCTGAGCTCAGACAGCTCCTCAGGGGGGATCGCGAGGTTTAGTGGACACAACGCGTCGAAGAGATGAAGCGGGCGGCCTCATCAGGAAACTCCCGCAAACTTTTCCAGTTTATGCGCTCCACGGGAGACTGAAGACTAACAGTGAGTGAGGTTTCGCGTGAAAATGACAGTCGCCACCGTCGTCTGGTACGATCGGTAGAGCATTTTGAAGATTAGCTCAACTGGTCACCAGCGCAATCGAGTCTGTCTTCCGGGGTTCACAGTGCTCCTGGTGCGTGGATGATTCTCCACCGACAGAAACTGAGGTTTCCAATGAGCTTCGCCTACTGAAGCGCCACAAGTTACCTGGCCCAGATGAACTTCCTCCTGCCCGCTTCAAATATGGGAGTCCTGCTCGCACTCGCGAACTGACATCTCTATTCCATCAGATTTGGACTACTGAAACCATTCCATCCAACTGGAATTTAGCGGTTGCTGTACCTGTTTACAAAAAATGAGGGCTGACCGTTTGCTCCAACCATGGTGGCATCAATCTCATTTGTGTCGCATCCAAACTGTTCGCTGCCCTACTCTTGCGGAGGCTCAGTTGCGTACGGAAACAGCACCTGCGTGAACAACAAGCTGGCTTCCGTCTGGGTCGCAGTTGCGTCGACCACATCTTTACGGTCCACTAGATATTTGAACATCGCCATATGTTCAGTCGACAAAATATAGTCTTATTCGTGGACATTCGAGCCGCGTTTTACTCTGTTGACGGAATGGCTCTTTGGGATTGCTTACTGAAGAGGGGATTACTTGAGAAGTACATCAGCAATCTCCATGCTATTTACCATCAAACTTCGGGACGCGTGCGAGCATACAGAGAAATTGCGTCCCCTTTCAGTATCACTAACAGTGTTAGACAGGGTTGCCCAGCCTCTCCATTCTTGTTCAACTTCGCTATGGACGAGATCCTGGATACTGCCCTGATAACTCTGAGTCCCGCAGTGTTGAACTGCTCTCTGGTGACCGCCTTCGGGACTTAGAGTACGCTGATGACATCACGGTGATTTGCGAGTCCTCGCAAGTCGCCCAGCATGTACTGCTCAGACTGGAGATGTCCGTCTCCCAATTCGGGTTGACCTTTTTCCCTTCCAAATGTGAGGTCCTATTACAGGACTGGCCAAGCGCATGTCGTTCTCTCATCCTTTCGGGGCATTCGTTGAAAGTGGACGACAAATTCATCTATCTTGGGAGTTGTCTTAGTATTGGCGGGTTGACAGATGAGATCGCCCTGCGTGTCTCCAAGACTAGAGTCGCTTTCGCTAATCTTCGTCATGACCTCAGCCTCGCTCTCAAGAGACGAGTCTATAATGCTACGGTACGAGCGACTCTGTTGTACGGCTGTGATACTTGGCCCGTTCGCAAAAGCGGCGTTCAGCAGCTATTTGTCTTCAATCACCGTTGCCTGCGAAGCATTGCTGGTGTTCGTTGGCAGCATCACATCAGCAATGAGGAAGTCCGTCGGCGAGTCTTCATATCTAATAAACTCTGCCGACCGATTGATAGCATCATTTTACCGCGGAGGTTTCGCTGGTTTGGGCATGTAATCCGCATGCCTACCCAGCGGCTACCAGGACGAGCCCTATTCGCAAGCGTAGGTGTGGGGTGTAAGCGACGAAGATGGCAATGTAAAACTGGAATCCAATGTATTAAGGCGCAAACGTTGAAGCTGGCTGTTGTCGGACGTTCTCGACTCCCGGGTTGTGGACCAAAGGCCCCCGAGCACATCTGCTTGTAAACGCTACTGAATATAGCCAAGGACCGTACGCAATGGCTTCCTTGTTGTGAGATTCTTCTATCTTAACAGTTGTGTTCCCTTTCAATCTATCTTTTTCCTCTTATATGTTGTGCCACTCAGCCAATTGTATTGTAATTGGTATAGCTGAAAGTCTCTCTATTCCATCAAACTTCACAAACTGTAAATTTGCTGATGATGTCATCCCGGGTTGCATAACCCGAATCAACGAGGACTCTTTGTAACTCCAACGAGAGTTAGATGAACTAATGAGTTGGTCAAGCTCCCGGTCCCTCTCTCTCATATCTTCCAAGTCTTATCACGTAACGTTCTGTTTTCTTCATATACATATATGCAGGCATAGTGATGTCACAGAAAACTTAGTTGCATTCTGACTTTGATGGTGAAGTTGTTAATCTCAATCGCCACCGCCGCATTAGACACGGTCGATCAGGATAGCCCCAACGTCGTGGAGGAAGTGTCATCAGCCACATTGACGAAAATCGGTATTAATCCGTTTCAAAACCCCCAGATTACTCAACAACCACAGTAAGCTTTTACCTATTAGAGTGCAAACCAAGATTTCTGAGCAGTCTTCTAACTCTTGTGGTTGGGAACGTGTATGTAGCCCCGGACACAGCGCTGTTCGAGCTGCAAAAGGTTGCAAACCACCTTGCCGTGGAGCTGCAACCAAGGTTAGATTGTTCCATCTGTGTTCTCGCCAGCAACTTCAATAGGAGTGACACAACTTTCATTAACAACATAAGTTTAGCCAATGTTGTGGAACTCCCCACCAGACTCGAGGCGCATCTAGGTTTAGCTTTTTCAAACAAACTCAAACTAGTTTCTAAACAAAAGCGTGCACTCCTTGGTGATTCCGGTCATTATATAGTAAAGCTATGTCCGAAGTTATACAGTAAGGCCAACTATCTTGCGCTGACAAAATGGTCATCCGGTACTGTAAAACGTCGGAACTGTTCAGCAGATAGAATCGGAAAGTCAAATCAATACCGCGTTCAGCTGATTTGTCGATTCCCACCAATGAAAAATTGTTAGCTCAATACGAGCATCTAGCGGACGGTACAAACAGTTTCATCTGTATTGCCCCATTGAGACAATCCATTTGCGGAATGACAGATTTTCATCTCTATTGCTTAAGCAACTATAGAGGAAAAAAGGACAGACTTATAAACATAAGGTACTTGCCCGTGTTAAACGTCTGTTATTAGCTCTAAAAATGGAAATAGAAAGGTTAAACACTGTATATTCCGGCGGTTTTATTAAACCATAATTTCTGTGACCTATAGAGGCTTCTAGGACAATACTCGGGGAATGATTTCTCCCAAACACTTAGCACAGAGGAGGTGGATAAAGTCAACGCTGAGTTCAGCTCCTCATCAACTAACAGTCTCCCCTGCCTTTGCTCACCACTACTGAGCCTCCCACTTTGTTTGATTCCACAAGTGCTTACAAGGAGCTCACAAGGCCATAGTCAAACAAGACTAGTGGACCGGATGCTCTATCAGTAGTCACTCTGAATGAGCAGATGTTTTAACAACACAGCTGACAGAAATCGTGCTTTGGTGCTTAACGAGTTGTACCAGCCCTAATATTTGGAAATTAGCCAGAATAATACCAGTGTTTAAAAAAGAATCACGGAAATGTCAGCCAATTGTGTGCACGTACGTACCGCTAAAGATCCTAGAAAAACTATTGATCCCTCGCATTCTCCACCGTCAATCATACCGTTGATGTCAAACAGTTTGCCTATCAACCAGGGCGCTCCACACTGGATGCTGTTTCTTATTTG
The DNA here is from genome assembly GCA_944474145.2 of Dicrocoelium dendriticum. Taxonomy (NCBI): domain Eukaryota; kingdom Metazoa; phylum Platyhelminthes; class Trematoda; order Plagiorchiida; family Dicrocoeliidae; genus Dicrocoelium; species Dicrocoelium dendriticum. The sequence goes on from OX104063.1 coordinate 86,265,687, forward strand.
GTGCAATCCATTGATTTCGCGTAACATAATAGATGCTTGGGCGCACGAATCCTATTTCCCGATTACACAAGCTTTTGGGAGCTTAAACAGATAATTACTGCCTAATATTTTGTTCGAAAATGGTGTCTTCATATGTTTGTAGCCTGATACGTGATTACTTCACAAATCGCACCCATTTCACGCAGCTGTGGGGCAGAAAGTCTTCCAATTGGGTAGCTGGATAGGTTCCTCCGCACACCCACATAAAATGTGCGGAGGCCCACAGGGTTGTAGTGCAAACTGTGTCACCGGCTTCGATGAAGGTGAACGCCTCCAATGATCATGTTTAGGGTTTGCACCATTGTCTGTTGCTTGCATTTCTCTGTTGCAATCGCATGAACAGAATGTGGTCTGAATATCGTCCAATCGTTTTAATCCCCTTTCTTTTATAACAACTTGCAGCATTATGCCACTAAAGCTATGCTGGTTTTGGTTTGGTCATGATGATCTGCAGTGATCCAATAATCGAGCTGCAGAATAGGTTGGCCCACAGATAATACGCGCAGGCCCCTAGAGAGACAGGGGACAACTGCATCGCCGCCTATCTGCTTCCTCACTGACGGTCTAAGTGATCGAATTAGACAAGTTTTAATTCAGTGGGAATCGCGGCTTGCATTGAGATGGCGCATCTAATCTATTCTTTAATCGTGTGCTTCACATCGACCCTCCAATGGTAGGTAACATTTGTTTAACTCACCATAGGCTATACGATTGGGAAGTCTGACTTTTCAGTAGTCCCATTGCTACCCAGGTGTATGTAAGAAGCACATAAACTATGAGAAGACAGATGGGGAGATAGTGAGATACTCAGTCCCTGTCTTTAATAGAGGCGATCGAGGTTCACGATCAAGAGAAGGGTTTGCAGTGGCACCTGTTGGTCACACAATTCGGCTGCCTTAGCATGACTACAATGTAGTCTGAAAATCGTCTATTCGCGTTACTCCTCATTGCTTGCAAGCCAATTGCTGACTGTATGCTTAAAATCCAATGTGCCCTAAGTGGTTTGCAAATAGTTCATATTGTTTTGCAAAAGTCCAAAGTATATTGTAAAGAGTCCAAAGTGGTGCGCAGGACAAGTCTCGCGAACGTACAACCGTGCAGCGAGGACGGCCGCACTATAAACGTGCCCTCTGATGGAGAGAGGAATATCGTGGTGGCATCATAAATCCTTCAGCCTGGAGAAGGCGAAACGAGCACTTGAGATGCCCATTGAAATCTCTTCTCCAACTGCCCCACCAGCTTTGATGTAACCTGTCAGGTAGACAAAACTGTGCAACTTCCTGCGTCTCACCGCCGATGGTGAGTGCAGGTAGGGGCGTCTGCCAGTTATGAAAAAGCGCTTTGCTCTTGGATGCTTAGAAGTGCATGCCATACTTCTACACTTAAATCATCAGGCGGTTAAGTGCAAGTAAGACGGCCTGCGGACCGTCACCCGGCAAGACGATATCATTAGCGTAATCCAAATCAACCGTCTGACTACTTATTAGGAGCTTAACGCCAGTGTTCAACAAGCCTTCTAGAGCATTTTTGAGGACATACTCAATGGCTAAGTTGAAGAGGACTGGAGAGATAGGGAATCCTTGTCGAATCCTACTGGTGAAAAGAATAGAAGGCGAAAGCTTGCTATAACCCCTAACTTTACCCGAGGTCAGATTATACCGTGCATACAGTACGGAAACGAACTTCCCGGGAATGCTATTCCTCAACTGATAGTGCCACAATGCAGCCCTATCGACGGAATCGTAGGCATCACGGATATCTAGGAACTCAACAATCGTTGGCTTTCGATACACATGGCGGACCTTAAGAATCTGACGGAGTGTGAAAATCTGATCGATGGAGCCGCGACCAGAGCGGAACCCAGCCTGTTCTTCTTGCTGTAGTGATTCACGCGTCCGGGATATCCTGCATAGAATGATGGACACCAGAATCTTGCAAACGACGGGAACCAAGCTGATACCCCTGTAATTAGAGCACATTGTGCACAAGCCCTTTTTGATGATGGGGACGACTATCGACTCACTCTAGAATGATGGAACCTCCTCTTTTGCCCAGACTTCTGAGAACAAAGCGCTGATTTCTCGAACTGGTCAAATAGCCCCCATCTTTTAATAGCGCAGAAGGTAGACCATCAGGGCCGGGCGCCTTATGACGCTTTAGGTAGCACAGTTCCCTCCAGATTTCCCGGTGAAAGGGGGGATCAGTGGGGTTAGTCCACTCAGCAAAATTGCGCCCTAGGGGAATTATATGGAGCTGGCGGCCAGGAAAACTACGAGCGGAAATGTTCAGCCCATCGCTCGAACCGTCATTGATGATAAGTGATTAGGGAGCCATTATGTTCGCAGATTGCTTCACTTACTCCAATTTGGAAGCCTTCGGTTACTTGGATGAGGTGGAACATTTTCCTGGTATTACCTGGAAGGTTAGCAAGTTCCCACCAGATCTCACAGTCCTTCTGTAAGCTCCTACGCAACGCTGGATCCAGGGATCGGCGTTTCTCACTACAGCTGGTGTTGGCTGCCATAAAGCGGCGTCTGTCTATGAGCGACAAGGAGGCCTTGGTGATCCAGCTATTCGGCGGTGACAAGGTTGAGGACCTCGACGACCTGTGCATCTGGACATCGGAATGTGGTCAATCTGTCGAGCCCATTGCAGGAGAAAGTCAGCTACTCTTAGCTTGATGACAACTCAGGCGCGAATGATGGAGAAATCCTAAGCTTGCAGTAAGAAGTTGGTGAGTGAGGTTTAGTCGATTTGAAAGTCTTACTTGAATTATAAGCTTGTGACCACATATCGCCAAGAGTAAAGGATATTCCTACTGGAGTTGAAGGAGCCGTTTGAGGTAGTCAGTAAGGTACCCCGTATACATTTCCTCCGCATGGTGATCCACGATGCATGCATGCCAGTGAAGTAAAGAAGTGGTACGAACAGTAAACGAACTGTGCAATGAGCACCCCCGGAAATCAGAAGAACTCTGTACAAGAACCGTGGTTACGAACACTGTTGAGGAGGAGTGTGGTTTGCAGGAAGAAACACTACAGCACCAAGAGCAGGTGGTATGGTTGAAATGAGCGGCTCTGGTGCTAGTGATCCAAGTTGGACCACACCAACGGCTTAACACAAACTGGAACGCACGGGTGCTACAAATGGAGGCGTGACAGAAAGGAACGCGGAAGCAACGCCTAACATTGGTTGCGAGCAATAGTGGACCACGTTGACGTTCTGAAAGAGATTCACGGATGAGCGGCGTTGTAAGTGATCAAGGCTTCTATACAAACAAACCACTCCTACTACCTCTTAGGTTTTGCAAACTTTACTGTCGTCGGTTCCCACTACTGCTAATTATAATCAAGCATATCGGATCCCTCTATGCTGTCCTGCATTTTTGTCTTTCTGATGTTTTCTTCCGTTTGTTAACCTTCACTTTACATCCCAGGTTGGGGTTGGGTGTTAACGTCCTGGCTGCTATCATATTATTCTCCGCTTTATGCAGTTGACAGCACTGTCCCTTCCTTTTTATGTTCCCATTTTCCTTTCCCACCGTCATTATCTCCAGGAACTATCTGCTCCATGTCTGCTCTCGTTCTCTTGCAGTCCCACCAACAACTCACTGTTATCCGTGACACGGCATTTGGTCTTCATATTGTCACGTTTTGCTGTTTGTGACACGCATGCTTGTACTGACTTGAATTTTCTCTTGACGTTATCTCATCACAAACAAACAAATTTAAATGTGTTGTACACCACTTTTGCCATCCGATTCCATTTGTCTTCTTTTTGACACCTCAGGTTCTTTTTCACCACGATTTATCTGTGGTATCGTTCGCTTCCGGTGGGGATCCCAGTGCGGCCGACTTTGTATGCTACGTGGCGAAAACTCCGAACGGTGAACGCATGTGCCATGTGTTTGATTGCCCACTTGGTCAAGCGCAAGATGTTATTGTCACTTTGGGCCAAGCCTTTCAGTTGGGGTTTCAGGTATGTTCAAACTTACCCATTAACTCCAACAAAAACATTGCATCTCTCGAGCGGACGCAGTTTGGCCTTTAGTAAGCCAATTTACCACAGAACGTTCACACACCAGCCAGCTACCGTAAAAGCATTTACGGAGCTCTTAATGTAAACATGCTGGCTCTTATGCTAACCAAATCAGTTTATGATTAAGCTTTTACTAGATGAGGTTTCGGCATCATATGCACCTAGCATTCGTCTGGTTGTAATAATGTTTATCCTCGATTTTCACCAGACACACATGTTGCCTTACGTTCTACGGTATCCATGTTTGTGTCGCATAAGTGCATTTTTCTCTGCTCTTATTCAGTCTTCGCCTTTTCTCTCACTGTGTTTGTCATCAATCAAGTCAACTCTCCCCTCTTTCTCAAATGACGTATTCCCATCTTTCTGCACTATTTCACTATTGTCATGCTCAGCGCTTTGCGCGCTACTCCTCCGTCCTCGCAGTGTCCATTTTCATCTGGACGCAGGGAATGTCAGCTACATCGATGTTCTCTATCTATGAGCTAGCCGATCAACCATTGGAAACACTGTTGCTTCTGCATCGTATCCGGTAATTTCAGTAGACAATAACTCGGGTAGGTGTATCCCGAGACAGGTTGTTCTGTGTGGCTCTGTTTTACAGTGAGACTTTTTCCGAAGGACGCGATGTCGCTTGGAGTAGTCGATTGCACTGAGAGGACTAAAGCATTTGGAGCGCACGACTCTGACTGGTTGATCGTGTGACACGACCTCCGAGGGCGGAATCACTAAAGATGTAGCTTAGGTCCTGCAGTGTTTCGGTGTTGCTTCTCCCAAAACTGACACCCCCCGTGACCGGTTCCATCCTGGTTTGGACTCATCAAATGGAGATAGCCTAAGCTGGATTGGAACTCGGAGCCTAGTAGTTCACAACTGATGCCTTGATCACTATGCCACTAAGATCCGTGAGCTTATATCCTTTCCTATGAACAGAAGCCTTCTCTCCTCCCTGATAAGCGAGCCTAAGGTTTTCCTCTAAGACGAATAGATTTGATATGAGTCATATATGTTGCTAGCGACACTGTTATACTGCGCTAGGATTCTCTGAATCGCTCTGGTTACTTTAAATGCAACAGCTAAATGCACCGAACACCTTCGAGTTTTTAAGCATCCTCCTTCCACTATACACTACCATGTGCGTGCCTAACGCCATTTCTGTGCAGCAAATGAACTTCGAAATCAGCGTAAGCTCCATCAAAGGTGTGCACCAAAGTGTGATCTGAGTCGGGTTTTTGTGCTCACTTGCAATGCTTCGACTTGATTCCATTGATCGCCTAGGATTGTGACTACTGAAACAATATTGAAAGTGTACTTGAAGCCATTCTATCCTGCACGTCCAGCGGCCTCCATTATCTAGGATGGAGATGCCATCACTTACAATTACATGGCCTGGCTTCGGTATCACGTATTTGGGCTTTTCTAAGGTGTTTAGACTCCACCAGGTCACCCGTTTAGCGTGATGGTATGTTTTATTGGTTTCATCACATACAGCATCACATGAAATATTCCCGCTCTGTCGCAGCAGGTTTATCGGTCTTTCTGATACCAGCCAACAGCTGTCCATATTACCGACTATACCTGTATTACAGTTGCGGCAATTCTTTGGCGTGACTAAAACCACAGCATGCGGCCAATGTCCCACTGTAGAGCATCCCAGGAGACTAACACAAAGTAGCATCAGATCCCTTTTTAGTTGGCTTTTTGCATCAAATATCGTCGGAGGCGTACATGTATCAGTCAAAATCGATATTGTGAAACGAGCCGCATTCGGGAATCGGATGTCACTATTCAAACTCCTCATTCACATAAACTTTTTTTTACCTTTTTTTTGGGTTCCCGTAGTTCACTGCATCGTTGACTCACGCACACTCGCTTTTTGTGTGAAACAGATGCATACCGACTAACTATGCTTCCTCAAAGCTCGGGTGGCTGGTTACGTAATTAACTTTTCCTGAAGCCATCTGTGCTTGAGTTGGCAGTGTTGCAGATCACAGCAGTCTACTGATAACCTCAAGGAAACTGCTACCGGTCAGTTGCATCCGTTATCGCTTTCCATGGCATTTCACCGCGTGCATTCAGCTCGTCTGTGACCACTCGTTATCCATAATTGACCTGCAACCACTGTTTTGAATTTTGCACAGTTGTCCAACTGATTATGTGTGGATAGTAAAGATACAAGACACACCATATCCTCCTTCTATTTGTGTCCAAAATAACTTCGGCTTTTCCAACTTTCCAGGTTTTTCAACTAAGTTGAAGATCTATTCAGTGGTGGACAGCGAGTTTGGCAACTGTACGCGGTTTTCAGGGGACTTTTGAGTGAATTGCATCGAAGACAAGTGTTTGCGACTCCAAGTTGAATAGTCCTATAGTCCTGAAGACACGGGTCATGGCTTACTTGCTTTCCTTGATCCTCGCTGCGTGCCATAGTGGACACTGCGTTCGGGAAACAAAATTCGCAGCATCATTAGCAACACCATATTGGTTTTTGTTATCGGCCGGTGGCCGAGTGGTCTGCACGTTTGCTTTGCAACCATAAGGTCAGCGGTTAGAATCCGCGTAGGGGTGGGCGTCCTCGCGGTATACTCAGCCCGCGCGCGACTGGTGGTGGTTGCGCCGCAGCGAAACCCCGGTACGGCGTACAGCTGACATATTATTATTTTATTTTATGTATCTCACCGAGCAGTGGGAGCTCTTGATCACATTTCTCTTAATACGACATGAAATCCCCTTTATACTTTCAAGTGATAATAACAGCAGACTACAGTGGTAGGATGGCAATGTCATTACATGTATAATCTACGACCAGGTACGTACAACTAACAAAGCATTCAGATCGAGGTCACATGAAATCGGTTAGTGCCCGACGGTTTTCCGATTGGCGCATTACACGCTATAACGGTGGACTTAGTGTCACCGCCAGTTGTTTTTGAGCGCAGTGCTCGGCGCTATCGATTGATAGTTATGGTCTCGACACAAAACCAACCACGATAACAAGTAATGCACCAATCGGAAAATTGTTGGTTTCTAATCGATTTCAAATGCCCTTATTTTCACTCCTTTCTAGTTACATGTACGTGGCCGAACTGTATACACGAAATGTGTGTCATCCCACGACCTTCCGTCCTTTTAATGACATTTGTGACAAACGTCGCTGGTTGAGGCCTGATGAATTACTTGTTCCCCACCTCGTGAACAGTTCGGCTATAGTGCTTATGAAGAAGAATATGGCATGAAGTTCACGACCACGCTTTGTTTTTCCTCCTCCATGAGATTGGTAGGAGCTTTTGAGGCACATTTGAACTGACTGTTTTGACACTTTGTGCGTAGGGTTGTCTAGTTTTATTCCTTTACCGAACGCCTTAGCATGTCGCAGTATGGCTTATCCTCTGCAGCGGATCAATTCCGACGATTTGCCGCTCATTTTGGGGTCCCTGAGGGCCATTCTCCCACAATTGGATCTATCTCTACTCCTGACCGTAGGACGCGAGTGTTATGTGAATGTGAGCAGTGGTGCATTGTGATGCTGCGTGCGTGACTGTGCTGCATGTTGTTTTCCAACTCTTTCCACTACCTACATGCCACGCGTCAGGGAGCCATGCGTCATATTCATAGATTCAGCTTTTGTTCCGTACAATTTTACTCTCACATTGCATGTCGGAAGGGTTCACAGCATCCAAGTGCAGGGCTTTGTGATTTCTAAGTACCTACCGTCTGTCTTTTCGTCTGGATCCTTTTTGCATTCTCTCTGTATTCGTGTTCCTCAGGTCATCCGCTAGTTTGCCCAGGCCCTGACGCTTGTTTTGTGCCAAAACTTGCTGGTGTCGTTTGGTTTCCTGTTGCAGTTGTGTCATCAAGACATGCTTTCCTCTTCGCATTTTACTCTCATCACCTTCGCCTGGTTGGTCTGCCTGTTTTATCTACTCACATGTCGTGCATTTCATGCATTTCCTCAGATATATATTGTTCCTTCTGACAACTCATCCCGCATTTCTGCTCTATATTCACTCCCACTTTTATTCCCTATAAGGAGTTCAAACGTAGCCGAAACTTGGATTCAGGTTCAATTTCTTCATCGAAGAGGACGGATGATAACAGTAACCCAGTGCCGTTTTCCGATTCCCTACCCACCCACTGTTCAGCTCTCGCATTTTCCGGTCGTAATACTTTAGTGAGTTGAGTTCTTGGACACTAATCTCAATTTTTCTCCCAACCACATGGACTTCATTGGCAATTCTTCAATAATTATCCTATACTTTACCAAGAGATTCAAGCTGCTTTTTTGCTTTTACTTGTTTGAGAGCAAACTGCGGCTCTCCGAGTACGTTTCGACGGACGCCTGCGACGACGCTGTGAGCGCATAGGTATCCACGAACTGACGAAGTCAGACATTCTGCATGCTTATCGAAGTACGATGGAATTCATGTTAAGTGCACACTGGCTCCAATTGAAGAGCACTGGTCGCATGTTCATCAAACCCCTGTTTAACAGCATGCAAACCTTACTGTTACTAATGAGTAGTGGGGATTTTGGTATAATTCCAAGGGGATTCATTACACTCCACTCTCACTCAGCAGGCGTTGGCATGTATGGAAAAGTACCAGACAGCGCTATTTCAACCTTCTGGGTCTTCATGTGGTAAATCTGATGGCCAACCTGAACATACGCTCTCTACGCAGTCTTTGGAACTTCTGGATGCTCGCCGACATGTTCCAGCTGAGAGCGAACGCAACGAGGCTCTCAAAAACCCCAGTGCAAAACTTCGCGATAGCCTCTTGGTCTCATCGTGCATTGGAGATGAAGACAGTCACTACTGTTGTTACGCATTGAATGTTATTCCGTCTACTATTGATGAATGGTCAGCAGGAGACCTGCTGTCATGGACACCATATGCGACGATAGTGGACAGTCTATGCGCATTTTCTCCCAACATTCGTAGCATCAATCTGAGCACTGAGAAACAGTCTACTCGGCCCTCACTACTAAATTCGTTCCCTGGACTGTCTCTTTGGATACGCTTTCTCGCACAAAGTTCAGTGTGATCGAATTGCTGAAGCTGCATAAGGTCGCCTGACCAGATGAATTTCCCCAAGTCCACTTCGAATTCGGGTGATCTGCTTATGTGAAGTAATCACACGATTGGTTAATGAAATTGCGCAGCAAGAAACTGCCTAATCGACTGGAGCCGCTCTAATATACTTTCAATTATTAAGAAAAGTTCATTTTCAACATGCGGTAAGCATAGATAGATTTGTCTGATCTTAACTTCCTCTAAGTTGCTTGTCTCAGTTGTCCTCCATAGACTAAGTGGCACACGTGAAAGCTAGGTTCTTGAGAAACAAGCTGGATCTCGTTGAAATCGAGTCTATATGGGCCACATCTTCACTCTAAGTCAGTTGTGAAAACAGCGCCATCTTTATTTGTGACCCTTGTAGTCGTGTTTCTCGACATCCAAGGTGGCTTCGATTCGGTAGATCGCCGCGTCTTTTTGGACCGTTTGCTCGGGAAGTGTACCTTATAAATATGTAGATATCTTGATAGCGCATTACATACCTAGTTCGGGCATATCAAGGGCTTATTGGAAATTTTCACCGCCCTTCAATATCACCAGCGGTGTGAAACGTGGTGCCAGATTTCATCTTTGCTTTTTAACTTAGCCATCGACGAAGTCATGGCAACTGCATTTACTAGGCACTAATTGCAATACATGGAGTTACTTCCAGATAATCTATTTCTTGACTTGTGGTACGCCGGCGACATTGTCCTTATACGCGATAGCTGAAAAGCGTGCAAAGCAATGCTTGACAGACTTGCACTGGCTGTCAACCTTTTCGCTCTGCGCTTCGCACCCTCCAAAAGCAACGCTTTCTCCCAGCATTGTCATGGACAGCCCCATACTCTACTCTTGGTGGTGATCAGCTAGAAGTACTTCAGAAATTTTTTATCTGTGCAGCTGTATCAGCGCTTATGGAAGATATGATGACGAACCGTATAGCAAAAGCAATGTGCTTCTGCCCATCGTCGTTACTTGTGATGCCGACGTGACACCATTTTGTCCAGAGGGAATGAGTCTCTAATGTAGCGGTCCATCCGACCGTACTGCACGGCAGCGAAACCTAGCCCATGGGATCTATATACATGAAAAGGCTGATTACTTTTGACCATCGCTTCCTTCGCAGTTTGGCTCAACTCTGATGGAAACATCGCATGAGCAGTGTGTGTTCTGTGGCTTATATTTGGTGCAAATACTGCGAGTGAACCGCTCAACAGTACTATATCCTTCATCCTCATCATCAGCAACAACAACAGCAGCAGCACTTCAACCACTTGAACTCATGCTTCGCTTCCGTACAACAACGGTGACATACGGAAGGTAGAATAATAAGAGGAGCAAAGGGGTACCTACGGTAAAACTCTAGTGCACTCAGGGTCAAGGCGCCCACACCTTGTTAACAAGACACCATTACAAACAGCTGGCTATCGTGCAAAGATAAGGCGGCATCGGCGAAACAGCTTCTTTGCGGCTTTCACTGCCCCGCGTCATAGTCATTACCCTGCAGATAACAGCACCAAACACACTTTAAACAGGCAGTTCAACTACGATACGGCCTCAGACGCACCACTGGTGTCGACTACGAGCCATGTCTTGTAACGTCTTGAACCAAGCACAAGGCGGGTCACGTGGACTCCTGCCTGGAAGGCGAGACGAATCAACGGCACCCAATTTGGTCGTCGGTGACTTCATTTTCCGTTCCAAGTTAGTTTTTGCCCACCTCGGATCTTGCGCCACCCTACATCTGGCAAACGAAACAGCGGTGACGGGCATACGTAGTACGAGTCCAAGCCAAAGCAACCTATTCAGTGCTATCTTTTGTTCTAAGGAACTAGCTTGGTTATCAACTAGTACTCGCTCACACACATCATCGTTGCAGACACCCTGGTGCCATCCAACACCAGCAATCCTTCGCAGACAAGGATGATCAAAGAATTGAAGGTGTCGCAGGTCCTCAGCTCGGAGAGGCAAAGTCTCGCTTCCATAGTGTAGGACGACCCTCGCTGTGGCCTAGTAAACACTGAGTTTTAGCCTGAGGGAAACAGCTTTTTGACGCCACAGACACCGCAGGTACAAAAAGACAGCTCTGGCTTTTGTAATGCGTGAACTGACTTTAGTTTCTATGCGCACATCGTTGCTGATACAGCTGCCAAGGTCAGTGAATTGATCAACCGCCTCGAGTTCTTCGCGATCAAGGGTCAAGGGGTCATCGAGTGGCTGGTGGTCTTGCAGCAACACTTTGCACATTGAAGGTGCAAAGTGCATACCAAATAACGGGACCACTCTGGACAGGCTATTCAGGTTTGACTGTGCCGCCCCAACATCGTCGAAAAGCAAGACGATATCGTCCACATAATCTAGGTCAACTCACCTTTCACCAGGCAGCACTTCAACGCCTACATCTTGAGATTCCGCAAGGAAACACTCCATGATAGAATCCACGACGAAATTGAACAAAAACGGGGAAATCGGACAACCCTGACGAACACCACTTTTGGTAGGAAAGCTATCCGATAGGACACCATAGACCTTGACGTAGCTTGTAGTGTTCGAGTATAGAGCACGAAGGATGTTCACATATTTCGTGGGAACACCTTTCCGCGCAAGTATTTCGAACAGAATCGATCGATCGACTGAATCGAACGCACTCATGAAGTCGAGGGATACAGTTATTGTCTGGCTGCGGTGCCAGGCGCCAATGGTCATGTGTTGCGCCTGTCAGCACACCGACTCCCGCGTCGTTTGTTATTTGCCCGACTGGGGTGTGGATGGAAGAAGAAGAAAGGACGTCAAACGACGGCTTAGTCAATCAGAATGCCAATCCTCACTTCGAAACGTTTCTCGGTTGGATGCTCCTGATGTTTTTGTTGCGATCGCAAATACGATAAACGCGCTTGGTTGGAGCCCCTTGTTGACTTGTAATCGACGGACCTTAGCACTTACATGTTTAGCAGTTTTCCGTTGCTATTTGTCATAATTGTGTGAAGTCGCAAACGTGCCTAGTATTACTTTTATGGTGGTAAACACAATTATTCAAGAGTGTTTGCTGTCTCGATAAGTGAGTAGCGCACAATTTCATTTTTGACCAGCGTAGCCGAATAAAACTGCACTGATTAAAGTACGATTATGACATGAAAGCCAGACATTTCTGGATGACATCGGCACATGTGACGAAACCTGAGCTTGCGGTTTCACTTCAGAATAGAAAGTGTTTCAAAACAGTGGAGGCGTATGAACTCATAACCATCATAGAGTCTCCGAGCATTTATCTTGACCAATGAAGTGATGCCAAGTGTCTCTTGACCGTTGCAACGAGACTGGACATTGATGTGGTTCGATGGTTTGCGTACCTGTTTGACCCATTGAGCTATATTGGGTTGTGCCCCTGGCCCCCTTGATAACTACTCCTGCTAATTTGGAGGTCTAACAAACTCTGTCTCCTGGTCCTCCAGGTTGGGGTTGGAAATATGATGGCGTCCGTTTCTGTAATGCTGAATCCTTACCTCTTCACCGCTGCCTTTCGGTCAGGCTCATTAACCAAAGGCTTTGCTTGAAGACTTCAGTCATCCTGCTGTCGATCTCTGTGCAGTACCCCAGCCAACATGCAACAATGCCTTTTTCTTCAAACTTCGACCACATCCTGCATCGGCCGTAGCGCAGATTGGCAAGTGTCACCTTATTTGCTGCATACAGGGTTCCGAATAAGCGAAAACATGCTACTGTTGGCGCCTCCCTTTCTTTTCCACCTGTCTCACTTACTCCCATTCCGACCCCAATTACTAACCTACCTTCTATACTTCCTTTCTTAATTTACAGCAACCGAAGTGCGACTGGAGTAGAACCATCTGCAGCCACCTTCACACACCACCCACTGTACGCCTATGCTCAACAGACTAGGCTGTCCCTTTTTCGTTGAAGCGTTTAACGGTCGCAGTCTAAGTCAAATTGGTCAACAGACTCCACTCGCACGCAACTTGGACACGCTGGGATTTGATGTGTGTTGTGTATCCAAAACTATGGTGAAAAACCCTCACGGTGTTGTTGAATTAATGGGGCCCGACTTGTCCTCTCGCTGTTAGTTGCACACATCCGGCGACGCTGGTGCGGCCATCACTGGTAAAGTTGGGGTGGGCATCATTCTTAGCACCATTTGTGTGCAGTCCGTTATGAACTAAGGTTGATCCCCGAAGTAATATTAGATGCTAACTGTTTGTGTTGTCTGCTTATGGCTCTCCTGACCGCAGTTCTGATGTTACCAAGGCCACCTTCTACCATAAATTGAACATGCTGCTTTGTAGTGTTATCAGTTCAGATATCATAGTTGTTGCGGGGGATATGAATGTACAAGTTGGTCGTCTGGGCTCTTCAAAAGCTCAGCTGCTCGGTAAGTAGAAGTTTACCCCCGAACGTACAAAGAACAGTGAGCTTCTGTTGCAACTGTACGCGGATCATCAGCTGTTTCTCAGTTTCGCTGCTTTTAGGTACAGTTGGCACCGACGTGGTACTTCGCTTCCTCCTGTAGCTGGTTAGTGATGAATCCAAATAGATCAGATGGTGTTTTTCCATCCTGGATTATCGCTCGTTCTCTAACACCTAAGTAGCTAATGAACATGCCTTGGTATGTTGCCGTCTTTCCATTAATTTTACTGGGAGGCACACCAAGTGTCTCCCTCGATTGACAACTGAGAAGCTTTCCCTGCCCTCGGTCATGCACGCCTACCGGGATGCTCTGCGTACCGAACTTGCGCTCTGTTATCCCAGACACTCAGCTTTAGTGGAATAGGATCTTTTCAGCCATACGCGACGCAAGACCCTCTATTTGTGATGCTATCAGTCGTCACCACACAAGTCACTGAATATCCGAGAGGTCTGTGAACCTGTAGGAATGCAGAAAAAGCCTCCCGTCTGGCTGTGATCACAACTCAACCTCATGGACTATTAGGCGTGAACTAAAGCGGAGCGTGTATGCTGTCAAAGAAGCCTGCTGGTCTAGTAGGTCTCAAGAAATGGTGTAGGCGGGAACAGTAGGCAATTATCGCAAGCTCTTTCAACTGATCCGCTTCACTGCTCCAAGGAAACCAGGCGTCAGTGAGACAATTCGCGACAGCGCGAGTACCATCATTTCCTATAAGTGCGACGTATGGCTCGTTCAGCGGAGCACTTTCAAGATCACTACAGTTGGTCCCTGCTTACGCACCTCTTCCTACTCAAGTGATGCAGGCCGAGCCATGTCCAGTTAGTTTAGAGGCTGACTCGGAGGGTGAGATGCGAAACATGATCACGACGCTCAATCCTTTTCCCACTGTTGATCCGGATTCCCGGTTACCTGTAGTATTTGAGGATGGTGCTGAAGTCCTCTGTAAACTACTGACCTCCATGTTTGAGGATGTCTGGAATGGCCATACCGGCTAACTGGTGTCAACCCCTGCATTGTGGGTCAGACTGTTTCTTCAATAGCCAGAGTCATTGCACCTCGAACAAAACCCCCCTCGGAATGGGCGGCCGGAGAGTATCATCTGCCCTCTCGACTACGTTGACAATGCCCCCTCTTCTTGTTTTTCTCTCTCCTCTCCCCTCTTCTCCTCAGTTTATTGCGAAAGAGACTGCCGCTGACCTCGCAGCTGCTGCCCTCGACACATGTAGCTCTCCAAACCTGGAGTTTTCTTTCAGATTTTCCTTTTAACGTCCGCACTCTAGGTCAGATCGGCCAGCAGGAAGCACTAATTCTCACTATTGGTATTGACATGTGCTGTGTCTCCGAAACACCAACACAAAACAACGGTGTGGTGACCAATCTCGAACTCCCTGGTTCTTAATCTGATGACGATGGTTACACTCTTTGCATCCCTTGCGATACTCAGTCGATGACTCAAGGTGTTTTCGGTGTTGGTGTTGCATTCAGCAAACATGCTGAACACACTCTGCTCAACTGGATACCGGTAAACAACCGCATCTGCGCGGTTCGACTTCGAACCTCTATTGGAGTTACTAAGCACCTTCTGAAGATAAGGTGTCTTTTCATCGTCTCAGTTTATGCCCCTACTGAATGCAGTTCAGATGGTTTCAAAGACGTTTCTATTGACAGCTCTCACCTCTTGTACGCATGGCGAAAAATACTGACATCGTGCTTGTTGTTGGTGTCATGAATACTCAAGTGGGTCATCTTTCAGGTCATGAACAACACCTGGGAGGTCGCTTTGGGGTCGATGCACGACGAACATACAGTTGTGATCGATTCCTGCAACTTTGCGCGGAACACAACTAAACCACTGAAAGCCAGGCTGGCTTCCGCCTTGCTCGTAGTTGCATCGACCACATATTTACTCTTCGCCATGTTTTAGAGCAGGGACACATACATATGGTGGTTTTCCTTGACTTGAAAGCCGTCTTCGACTCTATTGATTGCGCCAGCTTGTGACGCTGCCTATCTATGAAGTGCGTACCGACTAAGTTCCTTTCCATTATGCAGTCTCTCTACCACAACTCCCGAGGCTGTGTAAGGATCTACGAGAAACTGTCTCTTGAGTTCCCCACAACAACCGGAGTTCGCTAGCGTTGTCCAGTATCTCCTTTCCTCTTAAGCTTCGTGATCGGAATGATCTTGAATGACTCGGTACTCCCAAAGTGGAAGTTCTGCTAGTTGACCGACTGACACACCTTGAGTATACGGACGACATGGCTGGTCTTGGGTCTGGCGCAGTGGCTATGCAAACACTACTGGATAGACTGACGCGTAGCGCTGCACACTTCAGCATGTGCACTGCACCTTCGAAGTGCAAAGTACTGCTGCAGACTGGACCGACACATCTTCGGTTCAGGCTATCACCGAACAGCAAAAAAACAAAAAACAAATCATCGGTTGTACGCCGTAACGGCGCTTCGCTGCCCCGCGGCCACCACTAGTCGCGCGTGGGCTGGGCATACCGCAAGGACGTCCGCCCCTACGCGGATTTTAACCGGTCACCTTATAGTTGCAAGCCAGAGGTGCAGACCACTCGGCCACCGGCCGACATCACCGAACAGCCACATTAATTGGTAGGTCGGTTCACTTACCTTGTTAGGTGTGTCAGCTCTAGTGATCACATCACTGAGAATGTTACTTCGCGCATCCACAAAACCCGTTTAACTTTCCAGAGACTCATTCATCTATGTAGACGGCGGGATAGCAGCCTGCTGTGGAAGGGTGGGGTGTATAATGCTACGATAAGACCTGTGTATAGATCAGAGAGCTAGCCAGTTTGCAATGAAAACAATAAACACTTGGTCGTATTTCACCACCTGTGCTTGCGAAGTATTGCTCACATTTGGTGGGAACACCCGGTGAGCAGTGCTGAGGTCTGCCAGTTCGTTTTTAGCAATAAGCCTTCTGGTTCCTCTCTCGAGAATTTATTGACTCTTAAGCGCGTACGTTTACTAGGCCATATCCTCTGTATGACTTTTGACCAGCTTCCTCTACGTACATTATACGCCGTGGTTGCACCAATTTGAGAGAAACCGCGGCATGAAGAAATTGATGGAGGAAGTTTCTGAGGCTGGGGCATGCCGTCTTCGTGGTTGGGGTCCTCGGGATGTTCCGTACCGAGTCGGACACGGCGCACTTCGTGGCGTTCCTGCATTCCGTTTCTTGCAACTGATTGTTAATTCTCGTTCCATTCTGTCTAATTTAATGCATTTCTTTCATTTTCTTTACATTCTATATGCTTTTAACTTCACCATTATTGTTATTTATTGTTATTCTTGCGACGTGAGTCCTAGCAACCGGATCCCCCGCACTTCGGTGCTCGGATCATATTAGTTGAACTGAACTGAACTCGACTGGAGTGAATTGAACTTTGTGACAATAATCAATAAGGGCATTGGCGCCGACTATGCTAACCACAGGTGTATAAGTCTAAGCCCAGTTGTGACAAAATTCCCGTCCTCTACTCTCTTTCGTCGCCCCACTGGGGAACGGGAATCTGGGATTACGGAAGTTCAGGCAGACTTCTGCCCAGGATGGGGACATATATACGCATATTTTGTTGCAGCTGCTAGAGCAGCATTGCGCACACCGCAGACCGAGTATACCTGTTTTCCTTCACTTGGAGGGTGCGTTCAACTCAATCGATCGATGCATTCCGCTCGAAAGCCTTGTGCGGAAATGTGTTCCCATCAAGTGGGAATATCTTTCGTGCTGTATACTCGAACAATACAAGCTTTGTCAGTGTTTGCGACTACTTGTAAAATATCTTCCCTACAGCAATTTGGGTTCGTTAGGGTTGCCTAATTACTCTATTTTTGTTCAGCTTCGTCCTGGACTCTGCGTCCTGGGAGCACTGCGTGAAGAATGAATTTGTTTGGCGTCGCGTATTTGGTGCAGAAAGAGCGAGTGAACCGCTCCGCACCATTATATTACGCACCAAGTTCCGATAGCTTGGCCACATGTTGCGCATGGAAACCCATCGACTCCGGTGACGTGCGTTGTTTACACGCCTTGGGTGTGGATGAAAGAGGAGGGTTGGCCAAGCCACGACTTCATCAAGAGAAATGAAATCCCTCACTTTAAAGTTGGTGTCGGTCGGTGTGACCCGACTGTCGGGCTGTGCTCCGAAGGACAATGAACATGTTTGTTTGGATACACTAGCTGTCATGACAAGGAGCCGGCCTCATTGGCGTTAGTGTTGTAAGTTTCTTTGTCACTCCTCTATGCCTTAGACTCCCCCTCCAATCACGATCTTATTGCAAATTAATAATATGACGTCTGACATTAGTTCAGAGAGGTTTGGAAACAATCAGTTTGGTATAGTAGTTTGGTAACTTTTCGCCTTTAACATAAGGACCTTTATGTTAAAGGCGAAATGTTACCAAACTACTATACCAAACCGATTGTTTCCAAACCTCTCTGAACCTTGGTCTGACGAAGTCTTTATGTTAAAGGCGAAACGTTACCAAACTACTATACCAAACCGATTGTTTCCTAACCTCTCTGAACTCATGACTACTCGATCGGTTCTAAGTATCGTCCAAGAATTTGAAACGTCTGGCATTATATTACTTAATTTTTGTAGTGTTATTTTTTGTATCTTATCTTTTTGTATTGCAGCATATTAGCGGATGCGTGTTTCTCACCATCAACTGACATGTATTGTTAATGATGATGATGATGAATTCACTTACCTTGGCAGCTGCATCAGCAACGATTGGTGTATAAGCACTGAAGTCCGTCCACGCATTGTGAAAGCCAGAACTGCCTTCTGGTATCTGCAACATCTTTGGCAAGAGGAAGTCCTTTCCCTCCGTGTTCAGAAGGCCAAAGTGGACCTTCTTTACTCTATGGTGGTGAGACTTGACCCCTTCAATCGGAGGATCTGTGGTGCCTTCAAGTCTGATCTTCACTGTCTGCGGACCATTGCTGGTGTCGGGTGGTACCAGCGTGTCCACAGCGATAATGTGCATAGTCGTGTATTAGTTATTGGTAATCAGGCTAGTTCTTCAGAACAACAGATAGCACCAAATAATTTGCGTTGGTTTGGGCACGTTCTACTCATACCGGGTCACCGCTTACTCCGGTGGGTCTTTTTTCTGTCAGATGTAGGATGGCGCAAAGCCCAAGGTGGACAAAAGTTGACTTGGCAGCTGGAAGTGAACTCACTGACGACCAAGCTTGCTGCCCTCAGTCCGTTTCGCCTTTCACACTGGTGTACACGGGAATCGCCATGTGTTTGGATCCAGACGTTACAAGATATGGCTCGCACTCGTCACTAGTGGCGCGTCTGTTGCTATATCATAGTCGGACTACCTGTTTAATATGTGTTTGGGGCTCACTATCTGCTGGGCAATTGTTGATTATGACGCGGGGGTCACAAGCAAGTTGTCTAGCTGATGTCGCCTTATCTTCGCACGATAGCTAGCTGTTTGTGACACTGTGTTCTTGACACACTGTGTAGGCGCCTTGATCCTGTATGTTTGGTTAGGTCTTAAGGTTTTCCGGTATGTACCCCTTTTCTCCCATTTATTTTTCGTGGATCGCTGACATTGCGCGACTTGTGATGGCAGATGTGCTGTTGCCGCCGCTGCTGCTAATGATGATGTTACGATGATGATGCCACCAGCATGCGAATTGGTACCAGATTACTATTTCCTTCTTTCAGACTAACTCTGGTGTACGAACCCCAGATTGTTCCCTCCGGCGCATTTGTGCTTTTTCTCTGATTCTCCATGCCACTCACACACATACAGACGGTTTATATATATATATATATATATATATATATATATATATATATATATATATGTTTGTATATGGTTGGCGGCATCCGGTTTCAGATTTGACTGTCACTGTGACCAGCCACTGGACGCCCGCACCTACAGATGGATCATTGGAGGGGGGAGTTGCGCTGCACCACCCACAGCTCCATCCACACACCCCATGTCCAGTGTAAAGCCGAAGGAATAGGACCGGGAGGCATGCGGATGGGAGCCAAGTTTCATCAACAGAACCGGCCCACACTCCTTCACAGGCAAACACAAGCACGCTGTATTTGGGGAATCAAGCGCACACAAGGCGGTGGCTGGACCGTAGTCCGCTTCACAATGAGTGCATGGAACCATTCTTTGATCCTTACACGGCCACAAGGACCGTGCACCCCATCGCCTCCAGCAACGACCAACTGTCTCCTGGAGCCAGTATGGACTAGGTAGTGGGTAATAGACAGGTAGGCACCTTGTCAACATGCACATCAAGCGCAGCCACACCGGGGATATCAAACAACAGCCAATCATTTGAGAGAGAGAGAGAGAGAGATAAAGAAAATAACTCGATTAATGCATAAGGGGTCGGTGAAATAAACCTTAAGTTAATGAGCATATGTAATAAATTATTTATAAACGAATCCTAGATAAGTTCGCGAGGTCAGAAAGTATACTTTACGGAATACCTCGAACACAAAAATGCTATGGAAATTGACTACAATTGGCTTAAGCGAAGTGTGCAAGTTAATGGAATGGAGTACAGCTAGATATTTATATGAGAAAGAAAAGCATTTAGGCAAAATTGAGAACCCACCACCTGAAATAAAGAGACTTAGCATGCAAGCACGCAGTTAGTAAATCGAATGCAGCGTGCCTACAAACGCTGCGCCGGTGCTGTCTACCTTCTCTGCAGGACCCGTCGTCGCTTCTGTATTGGTCCCGAGTGGCCTCGCTCATGGCTCACTAGGGAAGGATGACATATATCTTAAAGTAATGTGCATCTGAAGTAAGTTGTTTACTGAAGAATGCGAGATAAGTTCACGAGGTCAGAAGGCAAAATTTACGGAAATGCCACGAACACAAAAATGTTTTCGAAAAGGACTAGAATTCCCTTACGTGACGTGTGCAAGTTTATAAAAGTTCGGGTAGACATTTATACGAGAAAGCAAAGCATTGGGACAAAATTAAAAACCCACCACCTGGAATAAACAGACTTAGCACGCAAGCAAACGGTGACATAAATCCTAAATTAGTGAGCATATGAAATAAGTTGTTTACAAAAGAATACGTTTATAAACGAATACGAGGCAAGTTCACGAGGTCAGGAGGTTTATTTTACGGACATGCTACAAACACGAAAATGTTATCGAAATAACTACAAGTGGCTTAAGCGACGTGTGCAAGTGTATAGAAGAGAGTATAACTAGGCATTTATATGGAAAGAAAAGCATTAGGGCAAAATTGAAAACCCACCGCCTGAAATAAAGACACTTAGCATGCAAGCACGCGTTTAGTAAATCGAATGCAGCGTACCTACAGACGCTGCCTCGGTTCTGCCTACGTTCTGTGCAGAACCCGTCGGCGCTTCGGTAATAGTCCCGAGTGGCCTCGCTCATGGTTCACTAGGCCTGCCTGACTCAGGCACTCGCGACCGCATGTGCTACAGCACCACGCACTCGATGTCGATGAACTACAATCCATCGGTGCTTGCCGCTTCCGCACTTGCCGCTTCTTCTCTGCATGTATAAGGTCTTTCTCCCGCATTTCAGCAACTGCCTTCGTGATCAGATCGCGCCATACGCGCCGATCAACCGCTTTCGATTCCCATGACCTGCAATCAAGATTAGAACGTGTGACGCTCACTTTGATCATGTCATGGTAACGTAACTTTGGTTTCCCCACGTGCCGCTTCTCAATACTCAGCTGACCATATAATACTTGTTTCGGTATCTGCGTCGAATCCGTACGCCACACATGACCAAGCCATCTCAGGTGTCTCAGTAAAAGTATGCAGTCCACTGCATACATTCCACTTTGTCGAAACACTTCCTTGTCTGCAACTCTGGCGCCCCAACCGATGCGCAAAATTCGTCGCAGACACTGCTGATGGAACCGCTCGAGATATCGCACATCCCGACGGTACATCGTCCACGTTTCATTGCCGTATAGAAGGACGGACAGTACCATGGATTTGTACACCATCAGCTTTGTGCCAGTGCTAAGCTGACGGTTGTTCCACACTCAGTACTTAAGCTTCCCGAATGCCGCTGCTGCCTTCGACACGCGAATACGCAGCTCAACGTGTAGCTGCTGGTCAGTCGATATCACACTCCCAAGGTAGCTGAAGCGGGAGGTGGTTTCCAATACTTCAGCATCAATGCTGATTCGCGGCAATATTGAAGATTGCACCTCCGGTGAAGGCTGCAAGAGACAGACAGTTTTGCTTGTGTTGATGGTGAGCCCGAATTTTGTCGCTGTCGAAGCCAGAGCACTAGTCATGTGCTGCAACTCATCCGCGCTGTGTGAAAACAACGCACAGTCGTCAGCAAACAGCAACATACGGATAGTTGTCTCACAGACTAGAGTTCTCGCACCGAAACGACGGATGTTCAGCAACCCACCATCAATACGGTGCTCCACACGAACACCTTAAGCACAAGCCGCATCAAAAGCACAAGACAACATTGCATGAAGACATATATTAAACAGGGCAGGAGCTAAGACACAGCCTTGCTTCACACCAGAGACAACTGCAAAGTCATCCGAGGTCTCCACTCAGCTGCACCCTCCCTCGCATTCCACTGTGCAGACATTCAATTAAACTTACAAACTTACGCGGGCAACCAAACTTACCCTACACCAGCCACAATGCCTCGCGGTTCACCGTATCAAATGCCTTGATGAAATCAACAAAAAGCGAGTACAATGGCTGTTGTCGTTCTCTGCACTTCTCTTGCAACTGATGAGCCGCAAACACGATATCTATAATGCTGCGCCCCGAACGGAATCCACACTGCGCCTCTGCCACGTTAGGTTCCACAACCTGACTGACGAGGCGGTTGATCAGGATTCGGGCAATCACTTTGCCCACGCAACTCAGCAAGTTGATGCCACGATAATTCGTGCAACATTGCTTGCTACCTTTGCCTTTGTACAGTGGCAGCACAAGGGCATCCTTCAACTCAGGAGGCACCTCCTCATCAATACATACACGTTGCACCAAGTGGTGAAGCGCAGTCAACAAGCGGGTCCGCCGTGTTTCAATACTTCCGGTGGGATCCCGTCGGCTCCGGCACATTTGCCGTTTCGCATCTGAGCAAGTGCTCATTGCGTCTCATCCAGTGTCAGCGTATCCGCCAGATTCGCCTTCACATCGTGCGGCTGGAGACCGTTCAGTGTAGGCCAGTCGATCTCTGAACGGTTGTTCAAGAGACAGTCAAAGTGTTTCCGCCAGATCTGCATTATGTCTGTAGTCTGTGTGCAGGTAGCGCCTGAACTACCATCGATCAGTGTCCTCAGCGGCTCCAATCTCGGTCCATACACCGCCTTCAAGGAGTCAAATACTTCCTTGTGTTGGTGGCGTTCGGCGTAGCATTCCATCTGCTTCGCCTTCTCCGTCCACCGTGCATTTTTAATGCGACGGAGCTCTCGGGTCAGTCGCCGTCGAAATTTGCGAAACGGACTTCTCTTCCCCAAGTCACTGGGATCTGCGACATGTGCAGCAAATGCTGCATTCTTTTCACACACCAATGCGCATTGTTCTCATCAAACCAATTAAGCCGCTTACAGTTTGCGCGCCCGATTGCCTCCTCGGCAGCAGCTGTCACCTGGTCGCGAATGTGGTGCCACAGGTCACCCACTGTGGCTATGCATTCCACATCACACAGGCGTGCAGCCATCGCCTTCTCCAGCTCAGTACGTTTCGCCACAGTACCGAGGGAGAGAATGTTAAATTTACGCCGATTCACGGCCGGAGTGCAATACATTGATTTACGAAAATATATGTACAGTTTGGTCCTCACCAATTTGTAATCAGTGCCACACTCAGCTCCACGCAGTATACGTGTCATGCGCACCTCACGCGTATCACGCTGACATACGATGACATAGTCGAGTAGGTGAGCGTGACCACTCCGTTGGTACGTCCAAGTTGCTATATCACTCGCACTCAGTGCAAACCGAGTGTTCGTGATCGTCAGGCCGTGAGTGGCACACAGTGAGAGCAGCCTGTCACCGTTCGCATTCGCTGAGCCAATGCCATGCGAACCGATAACATCTGTCCACGCTGATGCATCACGCCGAACGCGCGCGTTGAAATCACCCAGCAGAAATAGTCGGTCGCTCCTCGGCACAGACCGTGTCACGGAGGATAGCTGAATGTAGAAACGATCACGCGTGTCATCAGGATAACACATGGTCGGACCGTACGGGATTATAAAAGTAGCAAACTTACCTCTTCCGAGTCGTAGGCGAACAGTCATCAGTCGCGCGCTGATGCCCGTTGGTTCACCCACCAGCTGGCCATGGAGTCGATCGGATATTGCAAATCCGACCCCATGTTCACGTGGAGCTGAGGCGGCGTTTCCTACCCAATAGAATGTGTAGCCAGCACCAGCTTCATGCAACTTGCTCAGCGAGCCGAGTTTCACTGAGCGCCGCAATATCGATGTGGTAGCGCGCCAGCTCCATCGCGACCATTGCAGTGCGTCGCTCCGGGCGCTCACTGGAGTTCCGGTCCAGTAGTGTGCGCACGTTCCAGCACCCGATGCTGAGTGCTTTGCGCGCAGGCATGCGATTGCATTGGTGGGCAATCGCACGTGAGGTGGTCGTTGTGCTTCGGAGGTTTGCTTGAGGGACTCCACCCGGAGCCTTTGGCTCAATAGCCTGACCCACAAGGTAGTGGGTGATTTTTCAGGTTTGCTTGAGGGACTCCACCCGGAGCCTTTGGCTCAATAGCCTGACCCACAAAGCAGTGGGTGGTTTGGAGGTTTGCTTGATTGACTCCGCCCGGAGCCTTTGGCTCAATAGCCTGACCCACAAAGCAGTGGGTGGTTTGGAGGTTTGCTTGATTGACTCCGCCCGGAGCCTTTGGCTCAATAGCCTGACCCACAAGGCAGTGGGGAGCAGATCCAGCTCGGGAATGTGATTGCAGAGACAGATTGGGATCGGCTTGACGGCCGTCACACGCAGCCTTTGAGGTACTGAAACAGTTATTATATGTTTTGCGACCGTAGTAGGATACGCACCTGCGACCACGGCCAGACTCAGGTGGGTTTTTGGCGGGTTGGCACCAATTTGACCAGGGTCTGCCTGGCTTGAGGCGGGCAGTAGCAAACCATTGAACACCCGTAGGTGTCCTCCCACCGTCAGAGACAATGCGTGGCACTCGTGCTCTACGCCAATCGAGCATTGAGAATATCACCCGTAACCTGTTGTCTCCCATGGCTAGGTTTTACGGGAAGTGGGCCATCGACCACTTCCTAACCTCCGGAGAGGATGGACTAGTATACTACCAGGGCGCCCACACCTGACAGGAGAACGACTCGGGTCCTCAGCCAAAGCCTTCGATTAAATGAACACTTGAAAGGCAGCGTGTCTAACACATTGTCAGTTCACTGATTCATGCGGATTGGTGTCTTGGATCTTAGCATGGAGAGGAGCGCAACCCAACTGCCACGCAGCGGTCGCCACGTGGAGGCTCCCAGGACATGAGACGATGGCGCAACAGTAGCAGCAGCGGGTAGATTATCTGTCAGGATCTAGCCACCACCATCCTCAGCGCACCATTGGCTGTCCCTCCATATATATATATATATATAGGCTGGCGCACGAAATGTCATGCCATTTTTTTGTTTATTTTACTTGTTTTTATCCTTAGAATATTACTAACTTAGTGCAGAATCAATTGCGTGAACATGAATATTTAGTTCAATGTAGTATGTGTCCATTGTGATCACAGCTTTGTTTCACGACTGCTTGCAAGCGAACCTTCAGATTTGTCACAATCTTCCTACAATGTCTTCAAAAAGTAGACGGCACCACTACATGATAAGAGCACTGAGTTGAGCTGCACTTGCAGGATTCCTTCCGGAGACATTATCTTTCAAGAAGAAATCACATGAATTGAAGTCAGAGTTATGCGGCTGCCACTGTCTTTCACCTTGGTGACACACGAGAATCCGCCTATCAAACATGTCAAACAGGTAATCAAGAACAACTTTTGCTGTGTGTGGGTGGGTTTCGTCTTACCTGAACCATTTTCGTAATGGGAGACCTGTTGCCAAGAGTTCTGGAATAAATCAGTTCGCCAACATATCCTTATATATATGTTTACCGTCTCATCAAAGAAAAAGTGTCTGATGATTCCATGGGATGGGATTGCTGCCCATACACAGACTTGTTCTCCGTAATTTCCCCTTTTGTGCAGAATTTGATGATGTTCACTTGCCCAGAAACGAACGTTTTGCTTATTCACTACATCATTTGAATGAAAACACGCCTCGGCAATAAACCACATGTTGTACAGAACGTGCTCCTTTTACACTAACCATGAAGCGAACTGATGTCTTCGTTGCTTATCCTATGCTGTTAATTTATGGACAATGTTATCATTTAAGGGAACATTTGTTGATCAGGATGTGGAATCCTTTGTATGGACTAACGACGTATTCCTAATACAGCAGTCGTTCTCCTTATTGATTTGCTAGAACTTCTTGTCAGAGCAACGCGAACTGCTTCTAAGTTTTCTGGGGGTGCGGACACTTGGTCTGCGCCGTCGATTCTTCTCTACCACAGAGCGAGTTGTTCCAACCTGAGGATACAATCGCTGAATAAGCTATTTACGTGGAGCCCCTTTTTTACGAAATGTGCACGAAAACGTTTTGTGTTGCTACAAAACTCCTCCTTTCTGTAAAAAAACATTACAACTTTCACCTTCTGTTCAACACCCTTATTCGCTTTCTTGAAAATTTTGTTTGGCGCCAAGAAAATACTCCATACTAACTTCTCGTGACATCCACGGGATTTTCAGTGAATCAGAGTTAAGGAATATGAGTTTTCAACATTACATCTACAATATTACATGTGTAATGAACAAAACAAATGGTACAACCTTTTGTACGCTATCCTATATATATATATATATTTTTATAAAGTCAGGTCATTGTTATTTTCTTTTTTTAACAGTTGGACCTCCTTCCAAAGCCTCCTGATGCTCAACCTGATCGATCATCCAGTGATCTTTCTCCCCTCCTATCTCTTGACAAAGCTACTGATTTCACTGATAGCACATGTGAGTCATCGTGTTTATGTGCTCTCTTCCATGTTAAGGCCGGCAGCGTACGTCGTTAACTTCATCCTTTTCAGACAGGAGGTATCATTGCTTTTCCTAGTCGATAGACCAGTGTATGGTACGCCATGTATCTGTAGTTCACACGAAAGCGTAATGCTACATTTCCAAGGGATCGTTCCATCGCTCGGTTTAGACCAACTAACTCGGATATTTCACTTCCCATAATACTTCCTGTTCGTTTCAACAACTCGTAACTTTTTCCGCGCCTCAATGAATTTTGGTTTTTATGATCGGGATGCGCTCAATTCTTTCCACTACATACCGGTATGTGCGTGCCAATGTGACCAGCGTCGCCTCAACTTATAGGGCGCTGTGTGCGGATGCAGCAAACGCTGATGCGAGAGATCAGCGGTCGTTCGGAAGGCGTGACCCAATCAACTTAGACGTGTTAAAATTTACTGGTGCTGAACCCGAAGGTTTGTTGGAATAGATCGACTGATGGGCGAGATTACACTCCACATCTCGATGCACTTATGATGCCGCCTCGCATGGCGGTGAAATGTTTGCAAACAAATTTCCCAACTCGGCGAACAAATGAGCAACTACATATTCACCCGTTGTGCACACGATACACAAGCAATGCCCCCCAGTCGTTGGTGAGTAGGGTTGTGAAGTCTGACTAGGTGTTCAATATTTGATCACGTCTCTGACCTGCTATATGTGATAACGTTGGCCACAATGCATCGCCAAACGCGCTACTCTTGTTTAAAAAGCCAAAATCCACCATTTATTTTGAAGCACTTCTGAGTCACAAGAACATTTCTGCTGCTTGCCGTAGCTGATCCGACACTTAGATGAATAAGCCAATCCAGTCCGAATGGTTGTCCGACAGCTGTAGGATTTGGCGATGTGTCGTTCCAGTGCTGCAATAGCACTTTGTGTGTTTTTAAGGTCATCTTCAAGGTTATGTCCTATTATGACTCTGGACAGTGAAAGCCGCGGTGAGGTTGTCTCACAGATGCCTCGTTGTCTTTGCCCGATAGTCGGCTGTTTGTGACCATCTTCTTGACAAGGTATAGACGCTGTTGTTGCGGATGATGACGAAGTAGTACGAGACAGCTCTTTTCATCTGTCTGTCCATAGACGAATGTGCAGGTACATATAAACTGCATTATCGTTGGAGCCGTAGGTTTACCCACTCGATTACGATGCAGATCTTACGCCCGAACATGTGTGTAGTACCGAATAAGTTCTCACGTTTTCCATCCTGCAAGTTAACAAGTGAAGAGATTATGCAGGTTTGATATTTATCGGAGCTCAAAATATAGCTGCCTGTAGACTCTCAGTCTGGATGATCGTGTCTAGAAGGAACCTTCGTGACACGCTCCTCAGATGTCGGCTTTGCGGTACAAACAGCTGCTGTTTACTTAGAACAATCTTAGGGTGAGAATACTAGCTTACTCAGGAAACAGATGTCGCAAACCAAAGCATCTCACCACGTAGTTTAGACTACACTAAGTCGAAATGGCTTCGTGGGAGTCATTCATCTTTGGTGTGCGGTCGCCCGCTACATATGGATTGTGACACTCGGTCTCAATTCAGACCACCTTTTACTTTGAAATGCAACTCTGGCGTTCGGATCGCTGTGGCCGTGTTTGATGATGTGTGAACCTCAATATCCTACCCGTCATTGTCATCTCGCCTACTTCACCACACTGATTTCTTCTGTTATACTGTTCGCCTTCAACCCGCAGTGTTAATTGCACGGATGGCACGCTGGTAATCCCTATGTTATTTACGTCACTGCTGTAGATCGTGCGATTACACACTGCTTATTGACTGCGCTTATGAACGTCCATCAGTTGCCCACCTTACCGCTTGGGTGGCACTGACCTTAATGACACGCTCGATTTTGTTATAGACGTGAATTCAGGTAGCTCAGGTTGTTCTTTTGTTAAACTGGCTTTTCTCTGAACTTTGGCATTTTGTTGCAAACGCTTTGACACCAGTCGAAGTGACGTCATCAGTGCGTTAGTGTGTAGCGTATCAGAGTGATGCGTAGGTGGGTGCCAACCGAATAGTCACGGGCGTGCGCTTTTATAGGTCGTCGTCATTGGTCGTTTGAATAGGCGACCTTTGAAAACCGCCTCTTCGACCCATACCTGGTGATCATGGATGGTTGGACTTAGCTGCTCATATAGCAATACGCCTATTTCTCGATTGTACGAGAAGCTGTCCCTGGATTGTGGACAGATCATCAGTACAATAATGATCATGCTCATGCATGAGTGAGATATGTATTATGCGGTGTGAGACACCCAAATAATTTGAAATCACATATCTTTTGTTGTTGCTGGGTTTTGTGTACCATCTTTTCTCATTGGTTATATATTCCTTGGTTCATCCTGGAAGAAGTTGTGTGGTGATTTACCCGATGGAAACATGGTCATTCTCGAGTTCTGATTCAGTAATTTACTAAGCTGGATGCGGAATGTCCTTGCATTTGTGCAAAACCTGATTGTGATTGGTAGGCTATTCCACACGACAGCGCATCTGACGAGGAGAAAGTTGGATCAGATCGCTGTCCTGGTTCTTGGCACACTTAATGTACGTGTCTTGTTGCATATATTCTGAGCGGTTATTTTGAAATTTTAGTGTATACCGATTGGAGCATGTCTTTTAGTTTCTGAGATTGTATCAGCACCAGGTTATGTTTCAGTCGTCGCAACCTGAGGGACTCGAGCTTAAGCTGCTGGCAGCGCTCCTGATAACTCAAGGTGGTTGATTTACTGAACAAGCGGTTAGCGAATGATCGTTGCAGGTTTTCCAAAGGTTTCCTGTCACCAATATGCATGTTCTCTTAACTGGTGCTGCAGTATTCAAAGACAGGAAGTGTACGTATTTTGAAAAGCTCGAATATGGCAGGGGTTGTAGAGGTTTTATGGCATATGTTAGCCACAGATCGTTTGGCACTTGCTATTTGTTACTCAACTTGCTCTGAGAAATTAAAGTTTGAAGAGTATTGTATGTCTAGATCACAGTTGAATAATTTCAGACAGATACGTTAATTGTTCAATTTAACTGACTCGTCGGGGTTCAAACATCCGTGTGACGTAATGCATGACTTAATGACTGAGAAATTTAAGGTCCGTATGTTGCACCATTTCTCAAGTGAATCGACGAGGTCTTCTTGAACAAGAAGCGTGGCGCTATGAAGTTCATCTCGTCGAAGTATATAAACAAACTTTATGTCATCAGCAAACAAAATGGCCCGTCATGTTTTATGAACACCGTGATATCGTTAATATAAAGTAGGAAAAGCGAAGGACCAAGTACACTCCCTTGGATGACACCACTAGTGTATGGACGTGCGGAGGAGTTATGACTACCCAGAGTAACTATCTGGTAACGCCCATTTAGGTATGATGTCAACAAACCAAATGGCGTGTCTTTGATTCACATCACTCGATTCTTTTTAGTAACCGCTTATGCGGCACTCTGTCAAATGCTTTTTGCATATCCAGGAACAGTATTATAACTGCATATTTAAAGTCAATGACTTCTGTGATGTAATCCAGATAGAGCAACTGACACGTTGTACAGGAACGTTTATCGAGGAACGCATGCTGGGGTTTGTTACTCAGTCCATGATAATGGTTAGGGTCCATGATGCCACTTTTACTTAATTTTTCGCGTAATCTAACGATAACGGGAGTATGATGGATAGGTTGATAATTAGTGACGTGCTGTTTGGCCTACCCTTTATGACGAGGCGCAATAAACGATTTTTCCACTGATCCGGAAAGTAGCTAGATTCTAACGACAAGGTGAACATTTTCAGCAATAGAAGTGGTATATCAGATCCATCGAGTTTAATAACTGATGGGGGGATGCCTTGGGAATCTGGTTTGAGCGATGGGTTGATGGCCTTCATAGCCTGTCGGGTTGTCAAAAGGGAAAACTCAACATTACCTATGCCGCTTGTTGTAAGTTCCGGGCAGGAAGGTATATGACCGGTCTCTATCTTCATGGAAGCAGCGAAAAAAGTGCTAAACTCTTCACAAATAGCAGGTGGGTCATTAAGGTTGCGACCTTCCTCATCAATAACTTCAGTACTCGAACACCCTCTATCGTTAGTCCTATGACGGAGTAATCTGGTCAGTTCCTTTCCTTTACATATCATTCGCAAAGGCGTTCTCTTCCTCCTCCTTTTCAACATGTTTCTTTTGTGAGCGCTTGATGTAGGCGGTGGATTCATGTAGCTGTAATACTACTGAGAAGTCTCTGGTTTTTCTGAATTTCTCAACTAGTTTTCTCTTTTTCAGGCCACTCAGATTGTCACTTATATTCTTAGAGCCAAAAATGGCACGTTTATAATGTGGAACAAGTACAATTATAATGCTATTTATCTGGTAGTAGAACTGTTCCACTGCAATTGGTGCGCTAGTAGAGAGAGAAAGGGTATCCCAATTAGAGGACCGGATGAGCTTTCCGAAATGCTCCCAGTGAATTCTTTGTATAGTATGCTGGCTAGGTGCTTCAAGTTTGGCATTCAATCCCAAGCAGGAGGTAAGGCGTAGCATTTTGTGGTCACTACCGGGAACGTTGTTTTGATGTCGGTTTATGCGTCGGGGATCCCTAAGGTGAAGATTAAATCCAGTACATTGGCAGATCTAGTTGGTTTGATGATACAATGAGTTTAACCCTCAGCACTGATGGTCACTAATAAAGATCTGTGCAATGATGAGGATGTTTGTGGTGACCAAGTAATATTCGGTAGATTGAAATCGCGGGTGATTATCCTTAACCCATGTAGTAATACGGATGCGTAATCAAACGCCAAGGAGATAATTGCAATATTCCTGTATGTCGCTTTCGCAGAGTTGTAAATGCGACCAAGAAGTATTGTAGAAGCGGCTGCAGCGACTGATAGCCATTGAGATTCGGATATATTGTTTAACTCTATTCTGAAGTTCCGATGGAGATATACCATGCACCCCTCCCTTCTTTGTGCTGCGGTCTTTTCAAAATAGATGGTAGTTAGGAATATCTAAAGTGGCATCCAATGTATCAAGGAAGCACCGTGTTTCGGTGACGGAACTTACGTGTAGGGTGCTCAGCTGAGTAAGAATGCTTACAAAATGCAACTTGTTTTTTTAGATCTTGCGTTAATTAGTGTAAGTGAGTACTTCAGAGGATTGTGAAGCAATAATACTTGACAATGAAGCTAAATAAGGGGGTGATGGAAACAAACCCAGCGGTGGAATGCTCAGGTGTAAGGGTATTGCTCACGTTAGTAAGACCGGATGGACGGAAATCATTGATGTCCCGAGGCTAGATTGGAATTTACTGGATATTGTGCTAACCGTGACATGTAGATGAACTGTCAGAAAAATGAACCAAATTAGGCTTTCTTTGTTGGGTGTGTCAGTGATGGTATCCTCTTAGGTATATTCCACACCAAAGTCGAAGGGGCCGTTCTCAAAGGTCACCTGTTCAAACGACCAACGATGATAACCTATGACAGCGTACGTCCGTGACTATCCGGTTCACACCTACTTACGCATCGTTCGGCTACGCTACACACTAAGGCATTGATGGTGTCACCCGGGCTGATGACGAAACGTTTGTATTCTACCCATCATGACGGCACTGGAACTTAACGTGGTGCGATTGTTCGCGTGCCTCAATTATCCGTTGAGCTACGCTTGCTGGTGTTCTTTGCACATTCAGAGCCACTTATTCCAAATTGATCAATGGTTGGAAACCAGAGTAACTCAGTCTCTTGGCCCTTCCGCTTGCGGGTTAGAGTGAGGGTAGTTCCTCACTTCTTGAAATGAACTTTCTGTAGCACATTGCCAAAACCGGCACCTTTCGGTCAGGTTTTTTACTCCAAGGCTTTGGCTGATAACTCTGATCGTTCTGCTGTCTACATGTGGTCAACCTGACAATATCTGGCCCACGCAATACAACAAATCACTCTTCAAACAATTCCTGTTGGCTGTCACAGAGGATACTAAACAGCGCCCTATCTGCTGCACCGAGCAGAGTGGATAGGGGCGGCACCTTCTCATTGCGTTTGTCCGGAGATGACGCAGCTTTCAATGTCGGTCACACCGGTATGCGCATTGCTTGGAGTCCCCGGGCTGAAGCTGCCCTGATCAATTGGATCCCGGTCAACAGCCTGAGGTGCGCTCAATTTAGACCACGCACTTGTGTTTGCCGATCTACGGGTGCGTTTCTACGGAAGTCCGCAACGGCACTTTGAGCGCATAGATACTTGTCAACTGGTGAAGCCAGATGTTCTGAATGCGTATCGAAGTACGATAGCCTCCGTGCTGAGTGGACATCTACTGAACGCAGTTGACGATCACTGGTCACATATTCGCCAGAAGTTACCATCAGCAGGCATTTATTCATATCTTAAATTTGATAGTCAACCTGGACATTGGGCCTCTACGCAGTCTCTGGAACTTATGAATACTCGCCGACGTGTTCCGGCTGGGATCGAACGCAATGGGACTCACAAAGATCACAGGACAAAGCTTAGTAATAGCCTGGTGGTCTCATAGTGCCTCGCAGGTGGAGACAGTCGCGCGTTTTGATAACCATCGGATGTTCTTCCATTTGCTACTGGTGAGTTGGTAGCATGAAATCTGGTGTTAGCAAGACCACACGCGAGGAGAGTGGTCAGCCAGTCCACAGTTTGCCCAAACGGTTGAAAGATTGGGCCAAACATTTTGGAGTACACTTGAATCAACAAACATTATTTTCTTTACTATGCATTGATTGCCTTTTCCCCTGTGCCGTCTCCTTTGACTCGCCCTCACACGCCAAAATCGAATGTGAGATAAGACTGTTGAAATTGAATATGACCACAAGAGCAGACCGACTTCGTCCCGTTCTTTTCAAATTTGGAGCGTCGACTTTTTGGTATGATTTGCATAACTTACTAGTGAAGCTGTGGGAGCAGGAGACTGTGCCAACAGATTTGAGTCATAGTCATGGTCCCACTTTTCTAGTGAGGTTAACATTCTGAATGCGGCAATGATAGAGGAATCAATCTGATCTCAGTCGTTTCTACTTTCTTACATCTGTTGTCCTCCATAGCTTTCCTGGCACCCGTGAAAGCCGGATTCGCGAGGAGCAAGCTAGGTTTCGTCGAAATCGATGTTCTGCGGATCACATTTTCATTTTAACTCGATTGTTTAACACAGTGCGCGCATAGTTCTCGCAGAGTGAGGGTTTATGGTAATCTGTCGCCGCTCTTCGGTTTGTAACAACGTTGTCCGCTGTCGCATTTCTTCTTCAACCTATCCATGGTCGAAGTCAAGGAAACGGCTTTCTCTAGTCACGACGTACAATGTGTGTAGAGGCTTCCTGATGATCGACTTGGAATATGCCGACGATATTACCCTAATCTAAGACAGTTCCCAAATGTGAAAGGCAGCACTAGACATATTGGTTGTCAATCGTTTGGGTCTTTACTTTGCACCCTCGAAATACAAGCTCCTCCAAAATTGGCAAAGATACCAGCACCTACGCTAACCTTTGGTGGTGATCAACTAGAAGTCATTTAGAAATTCAACTACTTATGCAGCAATCATCACCTGTGTAATAGAAGCTGAGGTTACGAACCGTATACGGTAAGGTCGAAATGCTTTTGACAAGCTCCGCCACCTGTGTCGCCAACATGACATCACTCTCGCTCTAAATGGTCGCGCTTACAATACAGCCTTCCGTTCAACCCTCCTGGATGGTTGTGGAACCTGGCTCTCGAAGTCTGCAGACATTAAGATCCTAGACACTTTCATCAATCACAGCCTTCCTAATTTGGCACATTTCTTGTGGTGAACACCACGTAAGAACTTATACTGTTAGGTATAATGTGTCACCTGTATGCCATAACGGCAATTCGCTCTCGTGCTAATACCACCAGTGGCACGCGGGCTGATTATACCGTGAGGATGCCCCCTCCCCCCAGGCCGTACCTTATATTTGGTGCAAGAAGAGCTAGTGAACTGTTCAGCACCATTATATCACGAACCAGGCACCGGTGGCTGGGCGACATGTTGCGCATGCCAGCCCACCGACTCCCGCGACGTGCATTGTTTGCGCTACGGGGGTGTTGATGGATGGAGGCGAAGGTATGCCAAGCGATGACTTTGACAGGAAGAATACAAATCCTGACTACGAAGTTTGCGTAGATTGGTGTTTCTCGACTTCCTCGCTGTGGTCCCGAATACTATGAACACGTTTGGTGGATGCACCCGTTGATATGGCAAATCGGCAGCCTCAGTGGCGTTTGTGTTGTGCATTTCTTTGTCCATCCCCACCAGATTTAGTTTCCACCTGCAACCACGATAGCATACCCGATGCACAATGTAATATCGTACTATATTTATTGTTTTTTAGTCTACATTCCTGGTGTTTTATATCAGCCTATTTTATTGCATCACATTGGCTTAGGTGCGCTTCTCACCCTCATCTATCGTCTATTTATAGTGATGATGATGTGTGTCCGACTGCGTTGGCGTTTTCTTGATCGGAGATTTGCGTTGATCGCGTCCAATTCAATGTGTCGATTGACTGAGTGCCATGCTTCTAAGAATTCTCTTGCCTACATCATATTCCCATCTGTTAGCATTTGTGCGTTTTCCTGGTCAACATGATGGCCAGCTTCATCCTCGTGTATAGAAACCATCGAATAGGGATCATGCGTTCGTATGACCCTCTTGTACTCTGTGATCCGTGTGGAAAGCTTTCTCGTCGTTTGTCCAATATCGTGTTTATCACATTCGTTGCAATTTCTCTGGGTTTGATTGCCTTACTTGATTTGGTCATTTGGTCTCGACAACAATCCTCACAGGGTCGCATTTGTTTCGTGTGCTACCACAATTCTGTTTGGTTGCAGTAATCTTGCTGCTAGTTCAGAGACATTATTAATGTGTGGAAACAGAGTCCGTGTATTCGTCTGTTCTGATCGTTGCTGAGGCGTTCTCCTCTTCAGGATTGTAATCAAGTTTCATGGATAACTGTTTTTTCGTAGCACGCGATACAGATGGTTTCCCTCCTTTTTTAATTCCACTGTGCTGTCATGTGGTTCCGCTTTCGTGAATAGGGTTCATAGAAATTAAAGCAAGAGCAAGGTATAAGCATTGCTAATCAGTTTCTCGACGAACTGCAAGGTATTATGTTTGATGACAATGAAATTATACCGTCATTCGATGCCACATCGATTTTACCAAGGAGACCATGATGGAATTACTCTGGTATCAACGGAGAATAACATAAAAAATGAGACTGGAACGTGTGTGGGAACTACTGAACCTCTGAATGGATACTTATTTCCCCTTTATTGGACACACATCTCAACAACTGTAGTGAACGCCAAAGTTGTCTGTTACCCATTGCAAGGCTCATTGCCGAGACAGTAATGCAATATTGGTACACAGTACTATGCCTCTGATCAACTCAAACCTTTGAATTCAATAAGTGGTCGATATGTTGTCGTAAAAATAACGAAATTAAGTACAGTGTACGCGTTATTTGATAAGTAATATATTCAGGGATCTCGATTCCACCATTGATTTGGTGCAAGATGACAACTTTAGCGGGATGTCTTTTTCTCAGAGCAGGGCACTTCTGCTTCAGACGTGTCGTTTCGTGGCTAAGCAGCAGTTTTAAGTGTGGCTATCAATTCCTGATTCGCGGAGTGACTATTGATCGTTTGCTGCTTTGAATGTTAGCTTTCTATTGGCATACATTTGTCGGCAAAGTAATCATATCTTTTCCCTGTCGATCTGATGCCTTTTGCTGACTTTACCTACAGAGCTTCTTACACACCCTCTAGCTCCAGGTGCTTGTTGATTGAGTTCAGTCCTGAATGCCAGGCCTTGATGAACTCACATGCCCTGTGGTTCGTTGCGCTCTCAAGTTTCTTGACGTTTTTCAGATCGAACTGATAATGCTCGGCATCCATATGTGTTGACATTAGCGATTTATAATCACGGTGGCGGATGGCCAGACTATGTTCGTGCAACCTTGTGTCTAATTCTCTTCCCGTCTGGACCACATAATAATCGTCACAATCTGTGTTGGAAATGCCCAGCTCGGAGAACAGGAAAACCCTCTCATTGACACCCCGAGCTATAGGGATTCTCAGGAATCTTCACCCAAGAAATTGTCATTCCTGGTTGTATTACTTCACAGGGCTGCCGACGGAACACTTCAAGCTTGTTTAGAGGCGAACCAGACGTATAAGGATAAATATTGGGCTACCACAGTAACCAACCGATACGCCACAAAATAAACTATATTGTGACTGTATTCAAGAGAGCGGACCATATGACAGCACAGTGGAATTAAAAAAGAAGGAGGGAAACCATCTGTATCGCGTGCTACGAAAAAACAGTTATCCATGAAACTTGATTACAATCCTGAAGAGGAGAACGCCTCAGCAACGATCAGAACAGACGAATACACGGACTCTGTTTCCACACATTAATAATGTCTCTGAACTAGCAGCAAGATTACTGCAACCAAACAGAATTGTGGTAGCACACGAAACAAATGCGACCCTGTGAGGATTGTTGTCGAGACCAAATGACCAAATCAAGTAAGGCAATCAAACCCAGAGAAATTGCAACGAATGTGATAAGCACGATATTGGACAAACGACGAGAAAGCTTTCCACACGGATCACAGAGTACAAGAGGGTCATACGAACGCATGATCCCTATTCGATGGTTTCTATACACGAGGATGAAGCTGGCCATCATGTTGACCAGGAAAACGCACAAATGCTAACAGATGGGAATATGATGTAGGCAAGAGAATTCTTAGAAGCATGGCACTCAGTCAATCGACACATTGAATTGGACGCGATCAACGCAAATCTACGACCAAGGGCATGGCAACACGGTCGAATTGGCCCAGTGGATGAGGATGCCATACGAGTTCAGACAGCATCTTAACCAGCAAAGGCAAACTGTCCATGGTCACGATGCATTGGTCGAAGAGGCCATTTTCATAAGTTGCCTATCCAAACAGCCAATGACGATGACCCATAAAATCGCACCTCCTTGACTACCCGGTTCACACATACTTACGTATCGCTCTGCATTGCCACAAACTAACGCACTGATGATGTCACCTCGACTGGTGACGAGACGTTCATAACCAAGTTTCGTAGCTCAGATAACAGTGCGTATAATGTATCCTTGCTCGGTATTCTGGTCCCCAATTTTTCTGATAACTACCAGTTCCGCGTGTTCTTTTACGCTACTTCGGCGGCTAGTCCGCAGCCACATTCTTACTCAGTCGTACTCTCATTTGCGCTGGACCCTCACGACTTATTTCACTGCTCTGGTCACCAGATAATCCTAATTGCCTCTAGGCAGAGATTCGTCTGAGAATTTAGTCAGCGTCAATTCCGACTGAAATCGTCTACCATCCTCTACTTGTCCTCATTCCCACTTCCTTTTCCTTCTTATTTTGCCTTTACCTTCGTTTACTTAACAGGGTTGTTAAATGAGTCCGATCAACAACATTCCTACGAATCACGAAAATGTGATGCACTTGCCTCTACGCAGCCCACGGCATCCACTAATGGTGATTCGATTGTCAAAGCAGAACGCATCGGTTCTAACGCAAATGGCTGCACGCAACAAGACGTCTCCTCTCAGAAAGTTGAACAGTTCCGGCGATTAGAGCCCATCGGTGAACCTTGGTATGTTGGACCCATGTCTCGCTCAGAGGCCGAAAGGCTCTTGAGATATGAAGGCGATTTTCTGGTCCGAGCAAGTCAGCATCAACTTGGGCAGTTTATTCTCAGTGGATTACAAGAGCACAAATGTCGCCACTTGTTGTTAGCGGATCCCAATGGACAGGTATGATTGCCCTGCTGTTTTCATGGTTGCCACTTTTTTCTGGTCGATGCAACTAAGGTCCAGCAGACCGCTCTCATATTCATAGGTCAACAGACAATCTTAAAAGCGCTGATTCACCTAAAGAACCATTAATTTTCTTTCGGCTTTGTTTCTCTTCTTCCGTGGGTTTCCCGCTTTCGCAGCAATTGACACAGCTGCATGGAAGCATAACTGCAAAAAATTAGCGAATTTGTTACTGATACACCACATCAAGCGTACTTTTCGCCTTCCAGCCTGTCAACTAGGGTGGTGTGTGTCTCTTCTGAGTTGGCGATTGCCGCACTGATTACGCCCTGTTTTCACTGAGCGTTCTCTTGCTTGTAAAGTCCACCTCATGCAGTAGCAACCACCAGCTCACTGACATCACAGCTCATAGCATCTGCGCAATTTATTATGCAAGAACAACGGCACATATTATGTTGTTTTTAGTTAATACGATGGTGGCCATTCACTTCTTGTGGTTGAGCCGCCACGTGGTAAGGATTAACCAAACTCTGATTCTCATACATTACTTCATGATGGCAGACGTGTTTACTGTTCCTATCCTCTAGTTGTCTCTTCACATCCCCCAGGTGCGAACCAGAGAACGCGTTTTTGACAGCATTCAACATCTAATCGACCATCACGTGCAAAATGGATTGCCAATCCGTTCTGCTGACAGTGAAATCCGATTAATATTCCCAGTTTCGGCCAACAGTTTGTACGAAGCTTGACGTTCCATGCGCTTTTCTTCTGCCTTGTGAGTTTCAATTCACCTTGTAATTTAATTTCATTGCTTCCCCTTAAGCTATTAAGGAGTGCAATTTGTCAATTTCTATGAGGCAACTTTTATCATTTCATATCATTATTTGCGGGTCATTTGCTTTCTCTTTCTTTGGTGGCGTTCCGAGAACCTTCCTCTTTTAATTCTCAACTCTGCCTTTTCACCCTTCCACCTATGGAGATGTGTGTTCCCCCCTCTCTGACCGGCGTATGTGATTATGCAGCACGCAACCGTCCGTCTGTTATCCTTGAACACGATCTCTGTTAACTGTGCTCTCAGACCCAAAGTGCGATGAATCCTTTCCGCTCGAATCTTGCTATCGGGACACTGAGAATAATAACCATATCGGTCGTATACAACGATGAAGAACTGAAAAAATACAGGAAACACGATTGGACTCAAAACCATTAGTGATGGCTCGTAGCCTTAAGGTAACAAATTTGTCTTGTAGTATGACGACGTGGGTTCGAACTTGCGTAGGGACCGGGCGACCATCGCAGCCCACGGGCAACCGGTGGTGGTTGCGCGGCATCGAAGCGTCGATGCTGCATACCAACGTGCTGCTGATGTCTTTTTATGACCACTCCTGACATATCAACTGCACCGCAGGACCATGGTTCCAAATCGGCATTTATCAAGCTGGCTAAGCTCTTCATCTTTTACTTCACCAAGCCATCGACTGTCCACTCTAAGGCCTTTTCCAACTGACGGTACCTTAGTTCGATGCGCATTTTCCTAACCTGCCCACAAGTATGCAAAGAATGTCTCTCCGGCATCTTTTACGGTTCATGCTCGGTAGCATTTCATGTACAGTATTAGGTGAGTTATTTCCAAAGGTTCTCAGATTACACTGCCGTGCTGTTCATCGATTGTTTAACACCTCACTGTCTCTGCCATTGATTAAGGCTTTGGCGAAGCTCAAACGATGTGCACATTATCCGCTCTGGCGGTTAAATATTTTTTTGTAATCTGTAACTAGTGACGTCTCGTCTCAGTCGTACGTAAACTAGTCTCCGTCTGTATCTATTCAAAATTGCCCCTAAAAGAGCTACACGCAGCCCCGAGAAAAGTCTAGCGTCTGCCTACACTACTTAGTCGGTTGGTTGCCGGGTAGAACTCCTATCTATATGAAACCGTCAGTTCGAAATAATCCAGAACCGTTTCTATCGCAGTTAAACAGCAAATGGCAGGTTGACCAACTTTTATGAATCCGACTTGTCGCGTCAGAATCTGCGAATGCCTCCACTTAGACCCAGAAATTCCGAATGTAGGGATCCCAGATTGATCATATGTTCTCAGTCTACCGTTCAACGTTTGTAAGCGTTCAAACATCAATGATAGACGGACCTCAACCTGTATAAGATTATCATCGCAATGACACTTGTCCTTGACGTATTGCGATTGTGTGCGTGACTCTGTGCTCCGTTGAACTACATTGTGCGCGCTATTTACAAGCGCTTGCTTTGCCACGTGTACCGGCTATTGGTCAGAAAACTCAATCACGCCTTTCGGATTTTTGGACCTTGGGGAGGAGGCTAGTTGGCACTCCTTTGTAACCTAGCTATAGATGGCAACAGTGTGCGGGCTAACTTCAATTAGTGAAGAACACCAGTGTTAGAAACTGTCTCTAACTTAATTGCTATCGTCACCTCCACCAGACAACCCCTGGTCACTCAGTGCAAATCCACTAAGTTCCACTTACAGTCCGGTGGGGCCGAGGGACTTACACACCGTATATTACCTAATGTAAACCGATTATTTTTGGACATTTTCTTGTATCTATAAAAAGCCTATACGAAATTTGAAAAAGCCACATACAAAATCCACCCAGGAATTCGCTGCACACTACTGTCCTTATCTCCTCTTAGCACCACCCGCTAGTGACGGACGGTATTCCAGAATGAGATTTGAAGTACCTATAACTGGATATGTTATTTTTTGTATAGAAAACTCTCGTTATATTACACATTTGACATTC
Source organism: Dicrocoelium dendriticum (assembly GCA_944474145.2). NCBI lineage: Eukaryota > Metazoa > Platyhelminthes > Trematoda > Plagiorchiida > Dicrocoeliidae > Dicrocoelium > Dicrocoelium dendriticum. The sequence goes on from OX104063.1 coordinate 86,307,006, forward strand.
ACGCCGGATGGCATTTTGGAATTGAAAACCCTTAAACATTATGTTATGCCAGGTGATCCGGTGTCCAACACCCTTGACCATGAACTTCATTCCCGTACACTGCTCTACTGTGGTTCATGTGTATAAGCCCTCTATACGAGGCGGCTTGTCTGACACCCTCTCACCTTTCCCTATATTTTCGGTTGTCTTGCCTATTTGATCAGGTCAGTACACCGTCCGGTGCTGTGAAAGTTTGTTCTAACGGCCCTACGCCCCATTAGCCGCCATCCTAACACAGTGTGGTCACCACAAATGACCAGTAGTAGAGCAGGTTTCACTTGAACTCACTCGAGTGTGAGCAAGTATTGATGAGATCAAAATCGTGGAGAAACAATTTCGTATCCATTTCGCCGATTTTCTAGGGGTCGGCTAGTACAGGGACTTTGGACAAATTTGATGTTGCTAAGTTATACTTTCGGCTTATGTTCGGTAATAGACGGTACATTATTCTGGATCTTTCATCTTTCCGTGACAGCTGTCGGATACTTCCCAACGGAAATCTCTGGTCCCACCGCATATTCCTCCTAACATCAGAGCATTGGCTCAATGGCTGTCCCATTGAGTAGGCCTCATTAACTTTGCAAACAGCCCCCAGTCGACAGCTTTATATTGCCTGGTATGCATCCGTAATTGGGGCTTGTCCGTCGTTTTCTATCGTGTTGCATTACCGAATGAATATGACATGACTCTGTGATCACTACCAGGAAAGTGCTTTTCAATATCGGTGGATACTGATGAAATGCCTTTGAGGAGTATTAGGTCCATTATGTGATACCTTCTAATTGGAGGCTTGACATCTTGAATTCATGCGTATACGTGTAGACACGAAATCAGACTCCTTTATTTGGCATGCACATGGCTTGAGGTCCATGCTAACTCCAGCATGTTAAATTCCTCACCATTTATCTCGTGCTTGGCCGGTTCGTTTGCTATATGACCGAACAGATGTTGTGGTGCATTAATTTCTGTGTTCATCAACTTGTGCATTAACAAAAGCGGGGTCATCAAATCAATTATATGATGGACTATTGGTCGTGGATGTACGCACGACATTTGTTACCTATTTGGCGCAATCACCTCCAAGCTTGTACTTAAGACAATCAATGAATGTCCTATAACTCATTATGTGGTAGCAATTTAGTGGTGCGCGCCCGAACACACTGCACACCAGGATGCGTTTTGACCTTGTTTGCTCTCATCAGCTGAAAATAGCAGGTCTCGAATCCGGGACCATTGGAATAGTAACCGAAACCTCTACCTCTTTGGCTATCGGATCACGACGTGCATCGCTTGGCACAACGGTACATGACTAATTGGATGGTCATTTGAAGTACTCGTGTGAATAGATTGCGACGCAATCAGGAATGTCTTTCATTAACCCCGTTTCTTTTTGCATCAGAGAGATAAGTGAGCGTAGGTAGTGAAAGTTGTTTTTACTGGCACGTGCACTTAATAGCAGAATGTGCTTGGGTAGCAATTGGCGGGCAAGTTCACTGTTTGTTGAATAGTACACGGCTGTTTTGGTTGACAGGGGTCCGGCGACATGTACTTCGGGATTATCAAAAGTATTCGGACATATTAGAGAGTCATTTTGAAGCACCCATTGTGTAAATGGATTGCGACGCGCAATTTGTAGGCATGGAGAGTGAGTATGGAGATGACGCTATCGTGTCCACGGCGTAGGGACTGTTTGTCCCTTGTGATCTGTGGAATATCTTTAAATAATGAATGAGTTTAGGCACTGGGTATAACTTGTGACTGGCCTGGTATCAGGCCACACTTGTCATCTGGAAAAAGTGAATAAAGGGCGGGACCATGTAGTTGGTTTCTGTCGATGCAGCAGTGTTAGGAATGATTGTGAAACCATTCTCGCTTCCCCTAAACGATGCTCATTCCAACATGTTGGTTTATGGTCATCTGTGTTTGTATTTGATGGAACACATGTCAACATTGACCAGTTGTTCCTGTGATTATTTCGGTTTTGAAACAGTTAGTTCTGTTTAGTAATTTGGGTAGCGTATTAAGACGACGAAGAGTGGCAAATGCACGCGTTTTCTATTGTATCATCAGTCCTCTAATGCTAGTATTTATTCAGGACAGAGTACGATCAAACCTAGTTGGCGGCACGCGGCTCCGGATTTGCCTGTCATTGCGGCTTCCATCGGACAGCCACAGGACGCCTGCGCCTACGTAGGGACCCTGGCTGGTTTGCGCTTACCACCCACAGCTCCATCCATACATCCCATGTCTAGTGTAAACTCGAAGGAATAAGACCGGAAGGCATGTGGATGGAAGCCACGTTTTATCACTGGAGCCGAGCCACACTCCTTCAACAAGCAAATCAGAAGCATTCATGCCTAAAAGAGGAATCATGCGTACCAGACGAACACAATATTGTGGCCAGGCCGTAGCCCGTTCCACACTGGATGCGTGATACTACTATTTGAACCTATCACGGCCACGAGGACCGTGCACTCCGTCTCCTCCAGCAACGACCAACTGTCTCCTAGAGCCAGTGTAGACGAGGTGGTGGATATGAGACAGGTAGGCACCTTGTCAACTTACACATCAAGTGCAGCCAAGCCGGAAATGTCAAGCGCAACAGATAATACCTGAAATGCAAGAGAGAACGCGCATGCACACGTATAGACCAACTGTGACGACGATGCGGCATACATACCACATCAGCCCTCCTGTTTGGCCTGATTTAGTGAATTGAATCGGAAGCAGCGAACTCACCATGCGCTGTGCTGGTGATGACTACATGTTTGACCTATTCGCTGGTGGATTACTAAGGCAGCTTGGCTACTGCACTCGGTACCGCATATGCCACAGCACAACGCTTGACGTCGATGGGCTATCCACCATCTTCGCCTGTCGATTTCTCAACCGACGTTTCTTTTCCGTGTGCAATAGTGATTTCTCTTGCACCTGGGCGACCGCCCTCTTTATATGTCCTGGCCATCGGCGGCGATCCACTGCCATCGACCCCCAACACCTGAAATCTACATTAGTTAGTGATAAACTCACCTTGATCATGTCCTGGTAACGTAACTTCGGTTTCACCACGTAACACTTTCCAGCACACAGTTGGTCATAAGACAGCTGTTTCGGTATCCGGGTAGAATCCATGCGAGGAATATGCCCTAGCCACTTCAGAGGCCTCAACAGAAGTATGCAGTCCACTGTGTCGGAGCACCTCCATGTCTTCGACTTAGTCACCCCAGCCGATGCACAGATTACGACGCAGACACTGTTGGTGAAAGCGCTCCAGATAACAGACATCCTTCCTATAAACGGTTTGATTTCGCTGCCGTATACAAGAACGGACCTGTATACCATCAGCTTCGTCCTAACGGTCAGCTGGTGCTTGTTCTACCCACGTTTTTCCAGCTTGTCCAATGCGGCAGCAGCCTTCGATACGCGCATATGCAGTTCGCTGCTCATCTGCAAGTCGGTAGACATTACGCTTCCTGGATAGCAAAGTTCGATGTGTTTTCCACAATGTCATTGCGCCTGTAGATTTGCGGCAGGTCCATGGATTCTAATTCAGGAGAAAGCTGCAAAAGAGAATCAGTCTCGCTTGTGTTTATGGTGAGCCTACATTTGGCCCCTGTCCAAGCGAGGGCAGAAGTCGTTTGCTGTCACTCTTCTGGCTATGTGCAAACAACGCACAGTCGTCGGCAAACAGCAACATTCAGATGGTTGTCTCACACAGGTTTCTCATCTGAAAACGACGGTGGTTTAGCAACCCACCACCAATACTGTACGCCACACTGCCACCGTGATCACAAGCAGCATCAACAGCACAATACATCATTGTGTATCAAATAGTGCAGGGGCTAAGGTACAACCTTGCTTCACGCCAGGGACAACAGCAAAGGCATGCACTCTGCCGCACCCTGACCCACATACCACTGTGCAGACATTCAATCAAACTTACTCGGACAACCAAATTTACCCAACACCAGCCACGGTGTCCCCCGGTCCACCGTGTCAACTGCCTTGGTGAAGTCAACAAACAGCGAGTACAATGGTTGGAGTCGATCTCTGCATTTCTCCGACTACTGACCATTTGCGAACACCATATACATAGTACTACGGCCCGATCAGAAGCTACTTTGCTCTTCTGCCACGTGCGATTCAACGCCTGAGTGACGAGTCGGTTGGCCAAGGATTCGTGCGATCACCTTCCTCGCACAACTCAGCAATTTGATGCCACGATAATTCGTGCACCATTGCTTGCTCCCTTTAACATTGTACGGTTCAGCAACCTGCTGTGACACTGCCGCCTGCCGAATCGCCTGAGCCGACTTGGCAAGTAAATATCACGAACTTTGGGAGAGATTCGACACGAGCTTTCCATGTTGAATCGAAACAAGATCCCTGGACCCGACGACCTTCCTGCGTTTTTATTGAGAGATAGTGGTGACTCTTCATTGACTTGACTCGCTTCTCTTTTTAACACGATTTGAGGCACTGCAGTAGCCCCTCCATTTTGGCGACTCTTCAAGAAAAGTCCGTGTACTTGGTGCGAAAATCATCGAGACGATCGCCTAGTTTATATGACCTCCAAACTTCTCACAGCATCCTTTTTCGCCGACTTACTGGTCACCGTGATAACCGAATCACTCAAAGCCAGGCTGACTTTCGCCCTGGTCATCGACCACGTATTTACTCTTCGTCAAGTTTTGAAGCAGAGAGAGACGACCGACTGTGGTGATTTTCCTTGACTTGAACGCCGCCTTCGACTCTGTTGACCGCTTGCAGTTGTGGCACTACTTATCTATAAAGGACCGACCGGCTAAATTCCTTTTCATTATGCAATCTCTTTACCGTGACTCCCGAGGCGGTGTGAGGGTCTACGGGGAACTGTTTCCTGAGTACCCACAACTGGCAGAATTCGCCAGGTGTATCCTATACCTCCTTTCTTCTTCAACTGTTTTCGAATTGATCGTGAGTGACTCGGTTCTCTCAGACTACCGAACTGAAAGTGCTAGGTGACCGACTGCCAAACCTTGAGTATGCGGACGACATAGCTGTTCTTTGGCCTGATGCAGTGGCTATGCAAACACTACCGGATAAACTGACGCGTAACGCTGCACGTTTTGGGATGTGCTTTGCACCTTCGAAGTGTGAAGTACTGCTGCAGACTGGCCCGACACACCTCCGGTTCTGGCAATCACCAAACAGCCATTGGAAGTGGGGGATTGGTCCACTTACCTTGGTAGCTGGGTCACCTCTTTTGGTCACATCACTGATGATGTTACTTCGCGTATCCGCAAGACCCGTTTGGTTTTCCAGAGACAACTTTCTGTGTAGACGGCGGGCTATCAGCCTGTCGGTAAAGTGCAGGGTGTTTACCGGTGCGTCAAGACCTATGTTACTGTATGGAACAGAGAGCTGGCCAGTTCGCGGTGAAGACATTAAACGCTTGGCCTTGCTTGATTACTTGTGCTTGCGAGGTATTGCTCACGTCTAGTGGGAACACCCGGTGAGCAATGCTGAGGTCCGCCTGTTAGTTTTTTTGGCAAGAAACCTGTTTCATCTCTCGTGTGTTTATTGACTCTTAAGCGTTTACTTTTATATTTTCCTAGAAAGTAAAAACCACGATTAAACTTCGCACAATAATCTGCCTCGACGGGGAATCGAACCCCGGACCCACGGATTACCGGTCCGCTGCTCTACCACTGAGCTACCGAGGGCTGACGATCAGGTGCGCAATTTAATACATGACTTCTGCTTGGTTCGCGACGTATTGCCAATGAGCTCACAGTATCTGTCCTGGTGTTGCGGATTCGCTCACTCACTCGTCACTTCCCAGTGAACCGAAGTATCTGTCTTTCTGATGTTCAAAGAGCGATGGTAGGTTACTTGTGGATTTTGTGAGTAGCTTACTTTTACTAGGCCATATCCTCTATATGAGTTTTGACCGGCTTCCTCGGCGTACATTATCCGCCGTGGTTGCACCAATTTGAGCGAAATCGCTGCATGAAGAAATTAATTGAGGGACTTGGTGTGGCTGGTGCTTAGATGGGGTCCTTGGAATGTTCCGCACCGTATCAGACATGGCACATTCACTCAGTCCATGGCGTTCCTGCATTCCGATTCTTGCATCTGGTTGTTAATTCTCGTTCCATTCTGTTTAATTTAATGCACTTCTTTTTGTTTTCCTTTTCTCTACATTCTGTATGCTTTTAACTCCACTATCTTGCCCTTGTTATTTATTGTTATTCTTGCGATGTGAGTTGTAGTAACTGGATCCACCGCGCTTCATTGCTCGGATCATATTTGTTCACCTGATCTGTTCTTGTGGCCATACTCAACTATTGGTGTTTTTCACATATTGTCTTGAAGATATATTAAATCTTTAACATAGTATGAAAGCATTTGGTGACTGTAGTATCGGTTAGCCCAAACCAAGGCTAAACTAATGTCTGAAAGCACCAAAATCCACAGTGAGTAGCGTAAAATAATACTCCGATTAAAACGGCAATGGTCGATTTTGAGTGCCCCACCACTTCAAATACTGGTCAGCCTTGACGGCATCAAGGCCCTGACGGACCACCTACTGATTCGCAAGTCACTCTCGGCGATTATTTCATCTATCGTGACTAACCTGTTCAACAGGTCACTGTCCGAAGATTCACTGCAAAGTGACCGGAAGTGCTTTGTGGTAAAGTCGATTCCCTGATATAGTGACCCACGCAAAGTGGACAAATACAGGCCAATTTGTCTAACACCTATTTTGGCCAGGGTTGCCGGGATAATCAGAAGTATGGTCTACTACAGCTGCTCCAATCGAAAGATCTACTGAATTCCATACAACACTTATGTTAGGCCGCTCATGCATTAGTAACCTACTGGTGAGTAGTCTTGCATGCTTGCAGTCCCAGTTTTCAAGGGAGGCTCACGTTCTGAAATCGGCAAACATCGTGGGAACAGTCTGATCTCACTTACTTTTAAGCTACTCGCTTCTGTCTTTTTCAATAGACTTGCTGGTTCTGTGAAAACCAGATTCGCAATGAGTAAGCCGAATTTAGTCGAAACCTGTTGTATTGATCACATCTTCACATTACGTCAGTTGTTGGTGCAACGCCACTTGAATTCGTGGCTCACCGTAATCTTGTTCCTTAGCATCAAAGGAGCCTTTGATTCTTTGGATCGATGCGAACTTGGAGATTGTCTATCAGAGCAAGGTAGGGAGGGCCAAAAATTTGGGGGTTGAAAACCGGGTGGATAAAAAATGAGGATGGAATGGGACGATAAGGGTGAGAAAGCGTACGAAGAGGAATACGAAGACAAAGGTACTTGAACAGTAGCATCCAAATCTTTACCCATCCTGCTCCATGCATCAGATTGGGCGCCGTTTATTATCCTCTGCGGCTGCCAGAGCGTCAAGAAGTTGTTTGATGGTTTCATGGTATTGGTGGGTAGGATACTGTCAGGTTGCCCAAGCCTAGACAGAGGAACGATTAGGGTTCTCAACCAAAGCCTTTGGTTCAAAAACCTTACCGCAAGGCAGCGGGTTTGGCGTTGGGCTACAAGGAGTCCGTTTTAAGGAATAAGGAGCCACCTTCATTCCAACCTCCAATCTTGAGGGCTAGGAGACTGAGATTGTCTGGCCTCTAACCATTGACCGATCTGGTATGAGTGGCTCTGAAGGTTCAAAAACCACCCAGCATAGCTCAATGGATCGCTGAGGCACACAAACCATCGCACCACTGTAAGATCTAGCCTCATTGCGATGGCACAGGAAAAGGAAATGAACCGCTCAGCACCTTTATTTCACGCACTAGGCTCCGATGGCTGGACCACGTGTTACGAATGCCAGCCTACCGGCTCCCGCGACGTGTGTTGTTTGCGCACCGGGGTTGTGTATGTGCGAAGACGAGAGGTGGCTAAGCGATGACATGGTCGTGAGGAATGAATGCCCTCACTTCTGAGCTGGCCTCGGTTGGAGCGTCTCGGTTCTCTGGTTGGGGTTCGATAGACGAACACGTTTGGCTGGATACACTTGCTGACATGGCTAGGAACTGACCTCAATGGCGTTCATGCTGTTTGTTTCTTTGTCCCTCCCCATCCCTGTTAGCCTCCTCTTCCAACCACGATCTCATTTCTTAGTGTAATATATATTTTGCGTAATATATTTTTTGCTGCATAGTAGCCGGCTGGTAGCTTACCGGAACGACGCCCCTCCGTTACTGGCAGCTCAGCTGCCATGCATCTGTTGCATTTTTTGTGTATTGCGGTATAGTTGCCGAGGTGTTTTCCACCTCGAGCTACCGTGTATACTGAGTGAATGGGGACTGTGCTCAGGAAAGGTGTGCCCGATAAATATATTAATATCATACATGCGCAGTACGCTCATGTTTCAGACGGAGTTAGGTCTTATGCCAAACTGCCATCGCCCTTCAATATCTGCAGCGGTGTGAGATAAGGTTGCTTGTTGTCACTTTTTCTTTTTAACTTCACAGTTGAGGAAGTCATGGGAACTGCGTTCAATTGGCCCAAACTACTAGGTGTGGAACGTTTCCCTGATGATCGATTTCTTGACTTAAAGTATGGCGACGGCATCGTCTTGATCTCTGACAGCTCCCAAAAATGCTAATCGACGTTCAACATATATGCACTGACTGTCAATCGTTTCATTCTGTGCTTTGCACCCTCGAGATGCAGTGTCCTGCTCCAATAGCTGTACGGACCTAACCCTGCGCTGAGGCTTGGTAGCGATTAGCCTGCTGCCCCCCAGAAATTCAGGCGTCTTGGCAGTTATGTTAACGCTGGTGGCATCCGGGATGCCATGAACTGTAGAGAGGTACTTTTGCCCATCTCTGCCAACTGTGGCGCCGGAGAGACATCATTCACCCGGGGGGGAAGCAGTGCTGCCCTCCGTTCAACCGTCTACGATTGCGAAATCTTGTCCATCATATTGCTAGACGTCCAGGGGCTTGTTTCTTTGATTAGCTCATGTTTGGTGGGAACACAGCGTGAGCAATGGGTGTGTTCGGTGCCTTGTATTTGGTGTAGGTGGGGCGAGTGAGCCGCTCAGCACCTTTGGATTGCGCACCAGACTCCGATGATCTGTTCCTGTGTTGCGCTTACCAGCACACTGACTCTCGAGTCTTCTTCTTTGTGCGCCTGGGCTGTGTATGGAAGAAGAGGACGGGAAGCTATGTGATGGCATGGACAAGAGGAATGAAAGCCCTTATTTCTAAGTTCGCGTCGTTTGGTGTCTTCCGACTGTCAGACTTAGGTCCCAAAGTCGATGAACTCTTTCGGTTCAATGCACTTTTGACATCGTCACCATCAGCACATCAGCCATTTGAACTGGTGCTTTGCTACTTTACAACCATAACGACCCGCGGAACGAAGAATGATAAGGAGGAGAAACGCGGAACTTACCGGATAACCTTAATGCCTTAAGCAATCATTCAGGTCCAGGGCGCATACACTTTGTTAAAAACACGCTGTCACAAACAGACGGCTGTTGTACAAGCTATTTTAGGCTTCTTCTGCCCCACGTCATAATCAACCATTACCCCGCAGATAACTCAGCACCAAACGTACTTTATACCGACAGTCTGACGACGAGACGACAACAAACACGCCAATGGTGTCGACTGCGAGCCATTTCTTTCTAGGTCCCGTGCCAAGCACAAGGCGGGTCACGTGGATTTCAGCGTCGAAGGCGACACTGACCCTCAACGGCACCCAGTTTTCTTAGTCAGTAGTCTCATTTTTCGCTGCTAAGTTAACTTTTGTCCACCTCCAACCTTACGCCACCTTACATATGGCAAACAAAACGAAGCTCTAATAAATGCTGACGGGCATACGTAGTACGTGCACAAACCAACAAAGCCTATTCGGTGCTATCTGTAGTTATAAGGAACTAGACTGATTATCATCGCCCAACCCTCGCCTACGCACATCATCGTTGCGGACACGCTGGTGCCATCGGACACCAACAATGCTTCGCAAGCAGCGATGAACGAAGACTTGAACGCACCTCAGACTTTTTGACCGAAGCGGCCAAGTGTTACTCGGCCCTCACTGTGACCTTTTAAATACAGTCTTTCACACCTAGATACCGAGGAAATAATACGAAATGCTAGCATCTGCCAATATTCGTCGTCCTATTTCGTTGTTCAAACTCCTTTCTGACGCCGAAGCTGTCGCAGATACAACAATGCAGTGCTAGCCCTCTCAATACGTAAATTGAAGTCAGTGGTTATGCGCTCATCATTGCTGATGCAACTGTCAAGGTAATTAATATGATCAACTACCTCGTGTTCCTCGCTATCAAATGCTTGGTGGTCCTACACTTTGAATGTTCAAGCGCATCCCAAATGATACGACCACTCTGGATAAGTTATTCAAAGTAGACTGAACTGCCCCAACATCGTCGGCATAATTAACATGCGCTATGAATTTTGGGTTCTGGTGTACCCGATGTGTGTCTTGGATTGCGACACGTCGGTGGACTTTGAAGTTATCCACTGCCATTCCCATCACTGGCACCGGTCGGTCGGGGAGCGCAGTGATTGGAGAGAGGAACACCGAAACCCTCCAGCATCTCAACACTTGTATCGTGAGATTCCGCAACGAAACACTCCATGATGGAGTCCACGACGACTTTGAAAAAAAATGGGGAAATTGGACAACCCTGACGAACGCCACTCGTTATCGGAAAGACATCCGATAAATCACCGTAGACTCTGACGCGGCCTGTAGTGTTCGAGTAGAGAGCACACGAAATGTTCACCTATTTCCTGGGAACATCTTTCCGAACAAATATTTCGTACAGAATTGATCGATCAACTGAGCCGAACGCACTCCTGAAGTCGAAGAACACGAAGCGAATATGTGGTCTAAACAGACCCGCCATGAGCGGAAATTTGCCTGCTCATCCCTAATCCCATTCCGCGGTGAGACAACGAACGAGAATTGAAGCTTGTAATTTGATCACTGCTTGCCTTAGGCTGATACCTCTGTGGTTGGAACACTCAGTGCGACTGCCCTTCTGGTGTGGCGTCATTGTAATCAGTTCGCACCAGTTAACTAGCATGGCCCTTACCTTCCAGACCTATTCAAGGAATAAAGCCATTGCTTTGCAGAGGACCTCACTATCATCCTTAAATAGGGCGGGCACGAGGGAATCCGGGTCAACAGCGCGGACACTTAAGGGCTGGGATTGTGTTTCGCATCTGAGCCTCCGAAGTAGACTAATCTAGCCATCCATGGTTCAGTCTGCATCGCCTGACTAGCAAGAGGTCTCGACGCAGCGGGTTACTTGAACTGCTCTCGAAAGTGTTCTGCCAAAGTAGCCATACGTCGCTCCTTATTGTGATACTAGTCACTGCGCTGTTTTCGACTATCTTACTGACGCATGGTTTCCTGTGGTCAGTTGTTCGGATCAGTTGGAAGAGCTTGTGATAATTGCCTATTACTCCTGCTTCCTCCATTGCTTGAGCCCTACTAGTCCAGCAAGCTTCCTTGTCAGCACGCAGGCTCCGCTTTAATTCACGTCTAATAATCCGCCTGGTTACATTTTGATCAGAGCCAGCCGTGAGGTTTCTTCCGGATTCCAACATGTTCACTGACCTCTCCGATATCCAGTGATTGATGCAATGATGATCTGTAGTGCCGAAGACGGAGATTCCTGCGTCATGCATATCGGTCATGATCTTATTCCTTTGAAGCAGCGCCATTAGGACAAGATGGCGAAAGTTCAGTGCGGAGGGCATCTTGCTAGACTTGCCTGATCAAGGGCTGAGAAAACTTCTCGATTGCCAGTGGCGAGAACCGCTTCGTACGTCTCCCAGTAAAGTTCCTGGAAAAACGACAGCATACCAATGCATGTTCCTTATCTGCGCAGGTATTCGAGAACCAGAGACAATCCAGGATGGAACCACACCACCTGTAATTTACGGTAACGTCATCAATTCGAGTTCATTGTTGTCCAGCTATAGAGATCGCCAAGTGGCCCTTCGGCGTCAACTTTGTCTAAAAGCGATGCTAACAAGAAACTTTGTTGCTCCGCGCACAGCTGCAACGCACGGTCGCCGTTGTCCTTTCGGTCGGACTTAAGTACATACTTACCAACTAACTGAGCTTCCGAAGAGCCCAGACAACCTGCTTGCGTATTCATATCTGTTACAAGTACTATGATATTTGAACTGGTAACACTACGAAGCAGCGTGTTCATTTCATGGTGGAAGGTTTCCTCGACGGCATCCGAACTGCACTCAGTGGAGGCACAAGCGAAAGCCACAGATAAACAGCGTCTCATACTACTTCGCGAATAAAACTTGGTCGATGTCGTCTAATGGGCTGCCCACGGGAATCCAATACGCAAACCATGACGCAAGCTTAGTGCTAAGAATGATGCCCACCCCAGTTTTACCAGTGATTGCCGCACTAGCGTCTCCGGATGCGTGCAACTAACAGCGAGAGGACAAGCCGGGTATCATTATTTTAACAACGCCGTGAGGGTTTTTCATCATAGTTTTGGATACACAACACACATCAAAACCCAGTGTGTCCAAGTTGCGTGCGTGTGGAGTCTGTTGACCAATTTGACTTAGACTGCGAACGTTAAACGCCTCAAGGAAAGAGGGACAGCATGGCCTGTTGGAGATAGGCGTACAGTGGGTGATGTGTGATGGTAGCTACTTATGCTATCACTCCCGTGGCATTGCAGATGCTTCAATTAAGCTGTGAATTTTAGAGGATTAGTAGCGGGGATAGGGAGTGGAGTAAGAGACTAGGTGGAAATGAAAGAAGGGAGGCTTCTCCGGTTTCGTATTTTTGCTTATCCACCCGGCTGTATGCAGCTAATAAGGCTATCCTTGGTAAGCTTCGCGACGGCCGATGTAAGGTGTGATTGATGTTTGCATCTATCATTTTACCTTTAAATGGGACATTCGTCAAACCACTTCGGATGTTTTTTAAATCAACTTGGACATTTTGCACACTCTATTGGACCCATTGCATTCCAAGCAAAAAATCAGCAATTTTCTGGCAAGAAACAAGGAGTAAGGTAACTAGACAATCTTCAGGCCACATTGTTGCCACGCGAATGTAACATAACTGTGCAATCAGTAGGCGATTGTCGTTCGTCGCTCATTTTGGTCGTTTCGTGCAGCACAAAGCTTCTAAGGGGATGTTTGGTTTGGCGGAGTCATGATGGCCTACACTGTTCCCATAGTCCAGTAGCTGCATTTCTTCGTCCATGCACCCTCGCAAAAAACGCGAAAGCTCATAGAGGGACAAGGGAAACCGGGTAGCCGGTTTTGAATAAGGTGAACGACGCCCATAAGGAAGAGTGGGGCTTGCCCAATCATCCACTGCTCTCACAGTTCTGTTGCATTTGCGTAAGCACAATGTGGCCGGAACATCGTCTAGTCGTCTTATTCCCCTTTCTTTGCGGCAGTAAGCCAGTAAAGCTAGACTGAATTTGGTGGTGTCATGATAAGTCTACACTATTCCAATAGTCTAGTATGTGCATTGGTTCGATCACACACCAACAGTATATGCGCGAAAGCCCTTAGAGTGAATGGGGACTGCTTTGTCGCCCCCCCCCCTATCCGCTACATCAGCTACTGTCTTAGTGATCGAATTGGCCAATGTTTACTTCAGTGCGATCGCGGTCCACATTGCGATTGCGCCTGACAATCCATTCACAAAACGAGTACTTCACAATGTCCCTCCAAAGCTAGCTAACATTTGTTTTAGTCCTAACAGACTACGCGATTCGGGAGTGTGACTTTACAGGAGTCATACAGCTGCACAGCTTCATGCATGAAGGCACAGTCACATGAACAACGTGAATCCCGATGTGGAAAAGGGTTGAAACTTAGTCACCGCTTTTGATCGTGGTGATCGACGTTCACGATCAATCAAAGGATTTACAATGGCATTTGTTTCTTACACAATTCGGTTGCATTAGCATGACCACAATGTGGTCTGAACATCATCCAGTCGTTTTGCTCTTCATTTCCTACTAACAAACTGCTGGTTTCCTGCATAGAATGCAATGTGTCCAATTTTGGTTGCAAATTGTTCAATTTATTTTGCTAAACGTCCAAAGTAGTTTGCGAAACGTCCAATTTAGAGTGAAAATGCCATAAGTAGTCGTGATTGTACTCGGCCTGCGATGCTGCTACGGTGCTCAGATCTAAACAGGAGGGTCCTCAACCAAAGCTTTTGCTCAATACCTGTCCGCGAGGTAGCGGGCTGATAATCCATTGGTTTTACAGAACTGGACATCATCCCATTTGCAAACTTTATCCTGAAAGCAAAGGAGCCTGAGTTTGATCTCTACCCGTAGAACAACCTGGTATGAGTAGCTCTCAAGCCGCCCGAGAGCACTACCTTGTATAGCTCAATGAGTCAAAGGGGTATGCAAACCGTCGCACCACGTTTGGACCCACTCTCGTTGCTGCGAACTTGTTAATTGGCGCGGAGCCGATCTCATTGACGTTTCTGCCTTGAGTTTCTTTGTCCCTCTCTTTCATGCTTTGCTACCTTTTTCAACCCCCTTCGCATTTTGTATGCTGTGACGCTTAGTATCTTACCTTATAACTTTACCTTTTTGCATTGCGGCACATTAGTTTATGATGAATAATTAATACTGTATGGAAACAACAGGAATAGTTTTTTCCTGTATAGCTGCGCCTTGAGTCCCTCAATTACAATAGCCTAATAAGCTGGCGAGCATTTCAGATATTTTATGTCCGTAATGTTTGGCCAGGTATTTTTTGAGTTCCGACACTTACTTTGCTTCGACTACATGCAATGGCAAGATCCATCAAATATCCACCACCATCCGCTCGAATCAGTGTTGGTGAGCTGCTCGCTTCAAATCCGGTACCACAAGCTTGTACCGGTGTCCCCGTGTGTTGCTTGATATGGCGCAGCGACCTCAACGGGGGTGGTCATCAAGATGCAATATCCAATGCGCCATGACGAGGCCAACTCGCACTGAACGCTAAGATTGGGTGTATAATCCTAGCCTCTTGCACCGGTCTTCGTGCGGCACACCTTGTGATTCGGGGATGAGCATGATGGTCACATGTTTTGCCCCCTGAACCATTTGTACCTCACCCTGAGTGATAGGATAATAGGCAGGTGAGCCATATGCATATAACGAAAAGGAAGAAACTGCCTTTTGTGCCTGAAATACTCGATGTCCATTTTACGAAAGCCAATTCGTGTTTTCCTCCTGTTAGTTCTGTATGAGCCATGCAGTCCAATCTGCACGCATTCAGCTGTTACTCAGATCTTAGTCACACAGTGTCACCTTGCTTTTTCCGCTAACGCCGACCAAATTCTCTGTGGCTACTCCTGTGCCACCAGACAGACGCATAGCTCCGTGGCAGATGTTGGCTGTCAACTAAGGCACAGTACTGGGACTCTGCGGTTTGGTTTGAAACAGATAGGAGACCGATAGTGAGAGACTCCAGGGCATTTACCAGACTGGATAGCCGTATTAATTTGACGAATTACCCCAGCGTATAGTGAGGCAACGCGGGTCACGTGGGAAGCACTGTTGGCGGGCTACATTATATTAGTGCTTGTATTCACAACCTTTCGTCGTGGTTGTCTTCATCATCAACAGCAGTACATCAGCCATTTGAACTGATGCTTCGCTGACATACAACCATGAGGACCTGTGAAATAAAGAATAAGAAGAGGGAGAGAAGGGGGACTTACCTGAAGGCCTTAATGCCCTAAGCAAACATTCAGGGTCAAGGCGCCTACACCTTGTGTAGACAACATACCGTCACAAAAAGCTGGCTATCGTGCAAAGATAAGGCGACATCGGCGAGACAGCTTCCTTGCGGCTTTCACTGCCACGCGTCATAATCAGCCATTACCCCGCAGATAACTCAGCACCAAACACACTTTAAACAGACAATCCGATTAGAAGACGGCAGCAGACGCGCCACTGGTGTCGGTTGCGAGCCATGTCCTGTAAAGTCTCGAGCCAAGCACAAGGTGAGTCACGTGGACTCCAACCCGGAAGGCGAGACGGACCAACGGCACCCAGTTTAGTTGTCAGTGACTTCATTTCCCGCTGCCAAGTCAACTTCTGTCCACCTCGAGCCTTGCGCCATCCTACACCTGGTAGACTGAACAAGGCCCTCCTAGGTAAGCGGTGACCAGGCATACGTAGCACGTGCTCAAGCCAAAGCAACGTATTCAGTGCTATCGGATGTTCTAGGGAGTTAGCATGATTATCACTACCTAGTACTCGTCTAGGCACATCATCCTTGCAGACACGCTGGGGCCATCCGACACCAGCAATGCTTCCCAAACAACGATGATCAAGACTTGAAGGCGCCTCAGATCTTCAGACCGAAGGTGCCAAGTTTCAATACTATAGAGCAGAACGGCCCTCACTTTGGCCTTGTATACACGACCTTTCAGACGGAGGGAAACTCCCTTCTGTCGCCAAAGATGCCGCAGGTTCAAGAAGGCAGCACTGGCCTTTACAATGCGTGAGCTCACGTCAGTTTCTATGCGCCCATCATTGCTGACGCAACTGCCAAGGTAAGTGAAATGATCAACCACCTCGAGTTCTTCGTTCGCAAGCGTCAGTGGATCATCAAGTGGCTGGTGGTCCTGCAGCAACACTTTGCACTTTGAAGGTGCGAAGTGCATACCAAATAATGGGACCACTCTGGACAGGCTATTCAGGGTTGATTGTGCCGTCTCAAAATTGTCGAAAAGCAAGACGATATAGTCCACATAATCTAGATCAACTAACCTTTCACCAGGCAGCACTTCAACGCCTACATCGTGAGATTCCGCAAGGGAACACTCCATGATAGAATCCACGACGAAATTGAACAAAAACGGGGAAATCGGACAACCCTGACGAACGCCACTTGCAGTCGAAAAGCTATCCGATAGGACACCATATACCCTGACGCGGCCTGTAGTGTTCGAGTATAGAGCCCGAAGGATGTTCACATATTTCGTGGGAACACCTTATCGCGCAAGTATTTCGAACAGAACCGATCGATCGACTGAATCGAACGCACTCTTGAAATCGAGGAACACAGCTATTGTCGGTCTGCGGTATGCGTGGCGCTGCTCTAGCACCTGCCGCAAAGTAAATATATGGTCTATTCAGCCACGTCCTGGGCGAAAACCAGCCTGCTCTTCCCTAATCCGAGATTTCCGTTCTGCAGTGAGGCGACGAACGATAATGGAGGCCGGTAATTTTGTCACAATTGGCGTTAGGCTAATACCCCACTGGTTAGAACAGTCTGTGCGACTGCCCTTCTTTTATATTGCCACTATAATCGATTCGCTCCGATTAACTGGGACGCTCTCTTCTTTCCAGACACATTCGAGTAAGGAGGCCAGTGCTTTGCAGAGGACCTCACCTCCATCCTTAAATAGTGCAGGTGGGAGGGAAACCGGCCCAGCGGCACGAAAACGATTGAGGGCTGTGATCGCGTTTCGGACTTCGGCCTCCGACGGCGGTTCTAAACTAACCGTCCATGGCACGTCCTGCATCACCTGAGTAGGAAGAGGTCCGGGAGCAGGGGGCCAGCTGAACTGATCTTCAAAGTGTCCAGCCTAACGAGCCAGACGGCGCTCCTTATTGTGTATCAGCGCACCCTCGCTGTCTCTGATTCTCTCACTGACACCTGGTTTTCTGGGACCAGTGGTGCGGATAAGCTGGAAGAGCTTGCGGTAATTGCCTACTTCTCCTGCCTCCTCCATTTCTTGAGCCCTACTGGTCCACCAGGCTTCCTTGTCAGCATGTAGGCTCCGCTTTAGTTTACGCCTAATAGCCCGTCTGGTCACATTGTGTTCAGAGGCAGCCGGTAGGTGTCTTCTAGATTCCAACAGGTTCACCGACCTCTCGGATATCCAATGACTGGTGCGGTGACGATGGATAATGCCACAAACAGATGCTCCTGCGTCGTGCATAGCGGCCGAGATCCTATTCCACTGAAGTTCATTGTCATTAGGACAAGACAGCGAGAATTTGCTATGCAGTGCTTCTTGATAGGATTGCCTGACCGAGGGCTGGGACAATTTCTCCGTTGCCAATCGGGGGAGACGCTTTGTGCGTCTTCCGGTAAAGTTCATGGAGAAACGACAGCGCACCAAGGCATGATCAGAGTCGGCACAGGTACTCCAGTACGAGCGGCAATCCAGGATGGAACCACGCCATCTGTAACTTATGGCTATGTGGTCAATTAGGGTCCATCACTGCGCAGCTACAAGAGGCCGCCAATTGGCACATTGACGCCCACTGTGTATAAAAGCAGTGCTACTAAGAAACAACTGGTGCTCCGCACACAGTTGCAGCAGACGCTCGCCGTTGTCAGTCCGTTCGGAGTTAAGCCCATAATTACCACCCAGCTGAGCTTCTGAAGAGCTCAGACGCCTTACTTGTGCGTTCATATCCCATGCAAGTACTATAATATCTGAACTAGTAGCACTCCGTAGTAGGGCGTTCAGTTCGTGATAGAAAGTGTCCTTGACTGGGAGCATAAACGGAAATCACGAACAAACAGCGTTTTGTTTTACTTCGCGATTTCACCTTAGCTGATGTCGTCAAACGGGCTGCACATAAAGGGCTGTTCACCGGATTCCAATCAACCAACGATGACTCAGTCTTGGAGCTGAGAATGATACCTACACCAGCTTGACCCGTGAGTGCCGCATCGGCGTCTTCGGATGAGTGCAACCAATAACGAGAGGATAAGCCGGGTGCAGTCAATTCAATAACCCCGTTAGGGTCATTAATCCTAGTTTCGGACACACAACACACATCAACACCCAAAGTGCGTGCGAGTGCAGCCTGCTGACCTGTTTGTCTTAGAGTGCGGACGTTGAATGTCGCCATGGCAACTGGACAGCGTGGCCTTATAAGGGACTTTTGCCGCTAGGCGTCCGATAGGTGCTATGGGATGGTGGCTGCAGACGGTACTACTCCAGTAGCACTTCGGTTGCTGTCAATTAAGCTGGGAATTATAGAAGGAAGGTTAGTAATGGGGGCCGGGATGAGAGTAAGAGAAAATGGTGGAAAAGAAAGAAGGGAGGCGCCAGCAGTAGCATGTTTTCGCTTATCCGCCCTGCTGTATGCAGCAGATAAGGCGACCCTTGATAATCTGCGCGACGGCCGGTTGTGCTACTTCTTGGTTGCCCAAGTTTGAGTAGGGTTTTGACTTATGAGTCGAGTCATTGGTTTACTAGTCTGCCCGCTGGAAAGTCGTAATTGTGTGTCATCCGGCTGGCGACATGATGCAATCCGGCTAATCAACTGATAAGTTAGATATTCCAGACTAAGTTGCGATCCACTATGTCACATCGCCTATGGTGACTGCTGACGCTTTGAGCAATCTACGTCCACGCCTGGCCAGATGGTGGGGGTCAAGAGGTGGCGCGTTGATGCCAAGTGCGCGTAAAACTAGTACTCACGGATAGTAGACTGTGCATTACTGAAGAAGAGGATTCTCGTTACTTTCCCGCAAGTTGCATAGTCATGTTTGCCTAGTTTACGTACATTAACTTCAAACCAACTTACTGTACCATTGGCGCGCCTTGGGTAAACACCACAGTCAGGCTATACTGCGGGCAAAGAATATCGGTAGCTCGAGGTGTGGATGTGTTTTTTACTGCTGCTCTGGCTGAATAAGCAGTTTGCAGAAGCTTCGTTGCCAGACTAGGAAACATCGTCAATGCGGCTTTAAGGCTCTGTTTCGCAGAGCCTTGTAAGCGACTTCACGGTCTAAGTGTTTATTGTCTGAGTTCTACTTTTAGCACTAGACTTCAATAAAACTCACGTGTTTGCCGGCCTGCGGCTCTTCCGAGGATTTCGACATGCTCCAGGTCGAACTCGTTGTGTTCGATATCCATATATGCATTGAAATCAAAGTATTTAACCATAACGGCGGATCGCTAGGCTATGTTCAAGCAGCCGTCACGAGCAGATCTCTTTGATGTTCGTACATATGGATGCCGGAAACCATCAGTTCAACATGGAGTAAGTATAAATTCTCAGAAGAACCACTAGCCGGTAAACGTGAGTTTACTGAGGCCTGGCATTCGAAGCAGAACTCGATCAATAAGCCCTTAGATCGCGAAGCCGCTTATGACGCTCTACGAAACCGACCCTTAAGGCTGCACTGACGATGTTCCCTTGTCTGGCAAAGAAACGTCTGCACGCTGATCATACAGCTCGGCGAATGGTGCAAACCCCATATACTGCGGGTATTCAAGTCCGGGTGTCGTCCATCCATTTATGGGACAGGTCACCTGGAAACTGAGCACAGCGTCACCCAGTGGTGTCTAACTGTTGTCAGAAGACAGGAGCACAGATTTACCGTTGTGGAGCATCACAGCAGATATATCTGCAGGATGGTATGTCATACAAGTGGAACAGCACGCCTCGTACTTCGTGTATGAAGAGTGTACTATCGTTGGTAGTTTGTCATTAATTACTATGTAAAATCGATGTGGTGAAACAAGTAACCTGGACCGAAATAATCGGCTGAAATTATCTATTTCTCCTGCCTCCTTTGGACTTCAAGTTCTATCAAGCTAATCAGTTAAGGTTAATAGCTAATTTACTCGCTTGTTTGCTCGACGGAATATCCCGCTTCATTTTGCTCCCCCTTTGCTTAATTGCCCCGTGTCGTTACGTCCTTGGAGGAAGAAAGTGACGTCAAAGCAACCATTGAGTGTTTGGAGATAATTATTTTCTATAAAGCTGAAGTCTGTACATCTATCCGTGGGCTCATTCGGATGAGAAACGTTTTCATCGAAATAACTTCCTAATGATATGTTATGCAGTACAAGCAAAGAAAAGTTGTCTTATAATGCTTCAGATGGACACCGCGGAATACCTTATCAGCCATAAGAGGCAATTGCAGGAAACCGGTGTTATGAGGAAAATTGTTGGACTAAAGGATGTCGGTTTATTTCTTGAATTTGAATTGGTTATCCCAATTCTAGGGCATTCCGCTCTCCGTTAATACTTCCAACCTAGTGGTTACGTCAGTGTCTTACAGCTTGTCACGGCCTCTCACTTGCGCGTGATCAGCGAGTCATGTTGAGCTGCTGGCGCATCATTTGAATGCACATTTATCGGTGAAGAAGTGCAACCCCTTAATAAAATACTACAGACGCCATACATTGGAAAACATTACTTGGTGTAACGGAGGCGTTTGTCAGTCCCCAGAGCCGCCTCAGGGTTCAGCTTGCAATCTAAGTTTGGTGGCATTGATAGCCGTCAGAGAAATGGATACGGTTGTTGCTTTGGAGCGCATTATGTAATCCATGAATTCAAATACACCCTTTACACACATAAAGATGTGTTGACTACACTTTCTGAGTCAATTATGGTAACGTACTGCAGGCGCTACGGTAGTTGAGGCCAGGATACTTGGCAGTCTATCGCATCTTAAAATGATCGAGGAACTTCTTCGGAATTTCCGAAGGTCTACCAGGAAATACATTTCGTAAAACAGCTGAGCATTCCTCATGTGTGGTTCAAATCTTTTTCTAGTTTAGCGGTAACTATTGTAGGTGCCAGTTGATTGAGCGGTAAGGTAAGTCCTCTAGCACCTAGTACGCCTCTTGAGTAAGCAATTGCCATTAGTATCTATGCAAGGGGACCGAGCTCGAGTCTTTTTTGTCCTCGCAAGCGGGATGTGGAGGCACACATTTCCGTGAGATAAGACTTAAAGTTGGCCCAGGCGGTGTGTGTGCAGCGGCCACCACGCTTTCGCAACGCAACCCAAAAGCCACGGTAAGGATTGCCTGAACGTTAAGGCGCCATATGTTTGGATATGTCTCAGCGCCGCTCTGGTGGTTTCTGGTCAGAGTACAGCTGAATGATAGACAGATGTGATTACTTGCTCCTAAGGGAGTGCCGCCTGATTTCACCTGCGAAGTCTAGTGACTTGGCAAAAGCGATTCACAATAGACGGGACTTGGGCGTTCATGTATTTTGTGGGTAGGTCCGCGATCGAATGCAACGGCACATGTAGAGTATGCTCAAAAACATCTGCACCGAAGGTACCTCCAGCGGAGTTGCAAGTAAGGCCTGCCTAGCGGACTTGCGGTTGGTTAATATCATCCAGTATCAAACGCTCATTTGCGGATTGGAAGCGAATATAGCCAAGCACCTCGTTGTGCACTGACAGGGCTTCTGTACAAGAGCCTAACTGTAGGTTGAGCCGAGGAAATGCTAGTCACTATCGACAGAGCTACGCGAGTTTTGTCTGCCGACTAAAACTTGTCGGCAGGCAAAACATCAAGTTCACAGCTAATATAAAGCGCAGCGCCCTTGCCTGATTGGCCAAAGAAGCAATCACCTCTGAACGGTGTGTAGCCAGAGAAATGTACTACACCGTCCTTGATGTCCTGAGGCAGCCACGTTTTGGTGCATGCGGGTATATCGGGATGAACCTAAGCTGCAAGCGTACCTATATCGCACAGATTTCGTAGGCTTCACACATTGCTTAGCACTACCTATGGGTATTCGTAATGTCTGTCCTTGGGTCGTGCGCAACAGAGATGGGCGCTGGTAGGGAAGAAAGTGTCCGCCGGCCGACGGACTAAATACCTACCGACAGAACACCTTGCTATCCAAACGCTCGCCTGCGGTTGAGTTTCTTAGCGGTCTGTTATAGCATCATTCTATTCGCGTCAAAGGTTTGGCTGAGCACCACCATTGGAGCGCTTACGTTTGAAAGCAAACCGCAGTAGTGCGTTGCGTTATCCCGGGGTTTATAAGACAACATACGAAATTAGACTGGTCCAAGGTTTTAACGAAAACGTTACCCAGCCTACCCAGTTGCCTGGAAGAAACCCGGGGGAGGCGCACGTAAAAGAAGTTTCTTTACGTGCATTTTAAACCGCTGCGGTCATTCAAAGTACGTGCAGCGTTAAGTGCCGCAGTGAAGTACACTACGTTACGGAATATCCCGGCTGCAATTTATGCATCAACAAGCGCTGATGTCATTATAATGGACCTTACCAGTTGATCAACATAGCTCATCTTCCCGTTTGGCTTCAGCCAACTGACATCGCTAGAGACTACAAGAGCTTCTGTCAACCAGACAATCTTACGAGCAGAAGTGGCTAACACCGGGGGCGACCGCCGTGACCTAACGCTCCTAATTTCGCTTTCACGACCGAGGAAACCCGGACGAACCTGTCAGCGTTCAGGAAACTAAACACAGCTGAAGTCAGTGTCGCCGATAGTCAGCAAAGCGTACGGTTTAGCAGACAGAGCCGCAAACTGCTAATAGTACTACCGGTTGCATTCGTCCCACTGCAAGTGTCCGGAATCGTCAGTCAACAGAAGTGCACAGCTTTCGCCCACGCAAGCGGCAGTACCCTCTACACTCACATGGACACACAATGGGACAAGCATTATAAAGTGAAAAACAGCATAGTTGTATACCGTATACTTCACAAAGAGACTAACATGTGAAAGGTAAAAGGGGAAAGCAGGTTAGCAGACAGAATATCTGATAACTTTACCTCCAAGCGTCCACTTTACGTTCGGTGCAACCCAAATGTCGCCAGCCAACGTTTCCTTGGAGCACAGAGAAGTTGACAATTAAAAAAGTTGTTTCGCGTGTTTATTCAACCACTGTTTGCCACAAAATTTCAGCTAAATTCTTGATTAATATTGCACGCCTTATATTAAACTTAACGTGTCGAGACCCGTACTGAAACAAGTTTTTATTTATTCCATTAGTGACAGCCATCAGTGCATGCAATTCCATGTACTGCTTATTACGAGAGGCAGCAGGCTTGGAATGCACGATGAGGAATCGTACGTACTGGTACGCGCAACCCTCAGGCTGCGGAGTCACCACCGAATATTTGATAAGGTTGGTTGACGTTGCGAATCCATGTTTATGCAATGCATTCTCCCCTACGTCATCGCTGATGTGTCGCTCACAAACCGTACCATAAAATAAGCGGTGTAATCCAACATGGAGGTAGTGGACAATTCTTCTACAGTCTGTTGCGAGCAACTTACGCAAAAGTCGGTAAAATGATTGCTAACATCATGTTACGCTGGAATATTACCCTTAAAAAGCTTTAAAGATGGTGGGTAACCTTATGGCATTTTCAAGCTTTGCCTTTGCTTTGACGGACGGTTTTGCAGCTAACTTATAAGCGGTAAACATAACTCTCAGCCACTAGATTATAAGTAGTTGCGTGCCGAATTTTCAGAAGTGCGGCGGGGGTTTAAATCCTGGATGTGCATCCGATTGTACTCTCTCAGGCAGTACGCATACCAAGTCAGCACGATACAGAGAAGGTTATCATGGCCTTTGCGCAATGATAACCTTCAGAGTATAAAAGTTTAAAATGGTTGTGCGTTTGAACCTCTACAGGTATGCTTCTCCGCATTACGACGACATTCCTGCACTTTATTCTAAATTAGGATAGAACACCGAGGCGTACGGTGGTGCAGAATCTCTAAATACATTCTTTTTCGTGCCAGTTTTCCTACGGTTCGTGCAAGTTATTTATTGGCAAGCTACCTCAATGTTTGTGGTTTTTATCAACTATAAAGGCCCAGGCAGAATAGGCACAAGGTCCAGCAAATTCGAGTTTACGGGGTTTAACGGAATGTTTAGCGATCAATTATGGCACAAAGGTGCCTATATATTTGGCCGTTAAGTGGAAAACCGTGGTAGAACATCTCGAATTTTGAATGTTCACAGTTCTCTGATCTAGAGAGTGGCTAACTTTTGACATGCAAAATAGGGCTGGAGGGGTTTTGTTTTCCGGTACACCAGGCTAAATGGTGGTGGTTTCATAACTGGATTTGAAAGAGAAGTATATAGGTCGCTTTGTGCATAAGTATGTAATATGAATGGTAGTTGGTAAGATTTATTAGTTGTAAATTTCGCTTTCATTTATCGTGATTTAAAAATACAAAAATTACAATACTCAGACAAGAGATATGTATACCCCTTATCCAAGCAAGTAAGTTACCGCAAGCCTAACCTTTACGTATATGAAACCATTGCATTAACGCATATTTGCTCCATAAAAAGCCTTTCACACTTCACTTGTATTTACCATTTGCCTGCTTTCGATTATGCCGTGAACTTTAACTACACCTGTAGTCATTACTTTAATATATCATAACCGTTTTCACGAAGCAAATCCATATAGCATTATCTGCTATTTCCCACACTTTCATACTACCACAATTAGGAATATACGCTGCAGCCACTCAAACTAACTTGGATGTTACCGAGGACAATGCAAGCGAAACCCGTTCCCGCCATGACAAAAATTAGCCCTTCCCCTCTTATCTACGGCGTGTATTCCAAATTTCGCGGGGTAGAAGGGGGAAAGCTAGCTTCACATCTTGACGGGAACGGATTTGCTGGCTGGGTAGCAGGGGAACGTCTGCAGGAAAAAGGGATGTAATACGTTTGTATACAATTGGTCACTAGTTAGATAATTGTGCGTATGCATAGCTATGTTTCACTTGTGTGTACTGTAGGTTAACGAGTGAAATTGTTAACAGTTGCTAGTTTTAAGGTCAGCAACTTTTCGAAGGCATGTTTTGAGGCGACAGGAAACGTGCTGTAAGCAGTGGCGGGAAATTTGTTACTGGCCAAATTGAGATGGGACAGCTGGCGTCAAGAGAGCACTCGTGAGACAAATAAATAAATAAATAAATAGTTTATTCTCGTCATTACGACGCACACCATCAAGGGCGTGATCATGGCAATACAGACATGTATGCTCGGTAATTGCACAAATAAGTACATTTTGACAAGTAGCATAGGAATTTTTGTATGTTGAAATGTAACAGTATGTTTAACTTTGTATTTGGGAAGGGCCATGTCGTGTGAGTAGGTAAATGGGACTCAGTGTTTGTTTTTGTTCATTGCATTCTCTATCAAAGTGGAGAATCAATGGAACGCTTTGAAGCGGATGACGTTCTTGATGTGCGAATGATTCTCCGAAAAAGGGAAGAGGCAGTGACTTTATTTAGTGACGAGTCACATCCGCCACGTCACAGTATTGTTAAACGGATATCTGTGGTTTTTATAGGGAAAGCGCTTGCCAGGAGAAATTCCACCACATCCTGTAACACTGCCGCCGAACGATTTGCTGAAACAGGATTTACCCGAACCACCCAGCTGGCACCACGTGGAGGTTGTTCAGCTAGCCAGCCTGCGCTGCATGTGTTTAGTAAGTATACGATGATATACCTTTGGTAGTAAACTAGTTTACGGTAACCAACGTAACACTTCCCTGAAAATGCCAAAGAGACTAATTTCAGCGAAGAACAGGTATGGCAAGGGCTTGTGAAACAATAAGTTATCTTAGTTCTATAATAAATCGAAACCTATTTCATGTATCCTATTACTAATAATGTACTGAGCTGTTATGGGAAATGTGAATTTCAGGATTTTCGCGTATGGTTTGCTGTAACTGTTCGTAAATGAGAAATTCTTATGAAATATCATTCGCTGCAACGGAGAAGTTAGTGGAACCGATACATTGAATATTTGAAATTATACAGAAATAAGAAGGGAAAAAGCTTCGGCAGTTGGATGTTAAACTGTGAAGGAGATCAAGAAACTATATTCTATTGAGATATGCGATTATATGGAGGAACTTGTAAAATCCGTATGAGAAGTAAGCGGAACCTAGCGGCAGATCCGCCAATCACGAGCAATGATGTTTCGACAGTGTGATTGTTGTACACAAGATTGTATGTTGATAAATGAAAATTTTGGGCTTTCCGACGCATGTGTGTTTATGTGTAGGTTACCACCGTTGCTAATACGCTAAGCGGAGGATTAGGGATCGATAAAGTGAACTGTTTAGATGGGTTAAGGTTCTTAATCATTTCCCCCTTCTATCGAAAGCAGCCATGTTGGAATAACTCTTCAGCGTTCCGACGTATCTTCAGTGGTCCAATTGGGGACTTTTCGTCGATGAATGAAGATCTGAAACTTTTCAGATGGGAACGTCGACATCGTCCATTCGTCGGAGCGTTAAAACTGCGGAAGCTTACCAATGGGAGATTGGACAGGTGCTATCGGAAAGATGCCAGTACCTATAAATGCAGTTTGTGTGCGTGCATAGTAATCGATTGAATGTTGCTGGAAAACGGTAGTGTGGTGTGTCCGCTTGATGGATACATTTTTATAGGTACCGGTGTTATAATTGCCCTGAGCGGTTCTCAGCGGTTTTTAAGAGGAATGTTACGAGATTGGAAACGATTATCTTTGGAATTCGCACAGATCTCACTTGGGGAAGTCTTGGCAGTACGCCAAAATCGGCGGCTAACAGCGGATCAGGAAAGCGTGGTATCCAACTTAATGAGGACGATGCGTAGGACACAGGAGACGGGTGCATTTGTGCTGCTTCAATGTTACATTTGTTTAACAAGGCGCGATTTGTATGACATACGACAGCGTCATCGTAATGCCTGTATCACGGAGGTGGAGGAGGTTATGCAGCTGTTGCGAAGAAATTGTCAGGAAACTGAGCAGATTGGGTAACGTTCCAGTTAACGCTCCAAACCCTTGACCGCGCTTACCTCAGATAGCCCTGTCCACCCCAGAAGAACGCAACGCGCTGTTGCGGTTTGCCTTCAAATTGCAGGATTCTAATGTTAGCATTCAGCCAGACCTCCTATTAGCGGATAGTCTGAAGCTAAAACAGGCCATTAAAGACCTCAAACCCAGGCGAGCGGCCGGTGAACAGGGTCTCCGGTTGGTGGATATTCGGGTGGTCAGCCGGCGGTCTGTTTCTGCCTTACCAGTGCCAGTATTTGACGCGCACGACCCAGGGCTGGACATTGCGTGTACCTACAGCCACTGCTTAGCAATGTGCGGAGCCTAAGGAATAAGATGTGCGAGATAGCTCTGTTTGCGGATGGGTCTAATCCTGACATACTTGCATTCACTGAAACGTAGCTATCTCGGGACATCACGGAGGATGAAGTACATCTGTCTAACTACGCACCATTTAGATGGGATCGCTTCGTTGGCCGGCAAGGCGCGGGCGTTGCACCTTACGTTAGCTGTGGACTTGACCTTTTATGTACGTACTTGTTTAGGTGGGCTGATAAAACTGTCGAAGCTCTGTCGATAGTGACTAGCATTTCCCCAGCTCAACATACAGCTGTACTTGTGTATAGAAGCCCTGTGAGTACGCGCAAAGAGGTGCTTGACTTTATTCGCTCCCAGTCCGCGAACAGGTGTTTGATGCTGGACGATTTCTACTTACCAGAATTTTGCTGGGCAGATCTTACTTGCAACGGCGGAAGGTACTTTCGGTGCAGATCTATTTGAGGTTACGCTGCAAGTATCGTTGCATCAGTTCGTGGACCTCCCCACTAGGTACATGGATGCCCAACTACCATATGTTATGGATCTAGTGTTTGCCAAGCCAATAGGCTTCGCAGTTGACATCACAGCTCTCCCTTGGGTGCTAGTTATCACGTTTGTTTATCCTTCTGGTGTGCTCTGACCAGGCGTCACTAGAGCATCGCGCAGCCATTTCCAGACATATGGCGTGCTAACCATCAGGCACTGCGTATCAAGGCTTCTTGGTTGCGTTGCGAAAGCACGATGGTTGATACGGTTCAGGCAGCCGGGGAAAAATTTGTCTTATTTCACGGAAATGTCCATTCCCTTCATCCCGCTCGCTAGGAGGAAGTAGACGCGAGCGCGGCTGACGCAGATACATACCACTGGCAAGTACCTGCTCCAGAAGTGTTCTAGGTGCTGCAGGACCTACCGTACGGCTCCATCAGCTTGCCCCTTGATAGATACCGCTAGGCTAGAAATAGT
This sequence comes from Dicrocoelium dendriticum, assembly GCA_944474145.2. Lineage (NCBI taxonomy): Eukaryota > Metazoa > Platyhelminthes > Trematoda > Plagiorchiida > Dicrocoeliidae > Dicrocoelium > Dicrocoelium dendriticum. Next base: position 86,335,883 of record OX104063.1, read on the forward strand.
TGTAAACAACACTTGAGGAAAGCTCGGCTGTCGTACGATGAGGAATTGGCTGATGGAGCTACGGAAAATTTTATGGAGTTCTTCGCTTACGTTACCAGACGCTGTGATTCAAATTCGGCCAACCCAACATCGATGCATGCTGATGGAACTTATGTGTATGTGAACGCAGATAAGGCCGGTGGCCGAGTGGTCTGCACGTTTGCTTTGCAACCATAAGGTCACCGGTTGGATTCCGCGTAGGGGTGGGCGTCCTCGCGGTATACTCAGCCCGCGCGCGAGTGGTGGTGGTCGCGCGGCAGCGAAGCGGCGTTACGGGGTTCAGCTGACACATTAATTTTTTATTAGCTTGGGGAGCAGTAAACAGGGGACTTGATACGTTAGGCCTCGTGGAACATGTCTGCAGAGTACTTGATGGTGCTTATTTAGCTGAGTTTACTGTGGTGGAAACGCAAGTCCTTAAACTGCTGCAAGAACTGAACCCTTTCAAAGCAGCTGGACTTGATTCAATTCACCCGAAGCTTCTGCATGATTTGGCGGTGGAAGTGGACCGCTGACGATAGTATTTCAGAAGTCTCTTGACAGCTGCACATTACCTTCTGAATAGAAGGTGGCTGTCACCTGTCCTATTTTCAAAAATGTCGACGGGAGTCTATCAGCCAATTATAGGCCAGTTAGCCTGACTAGCGTCGTGGTCAACCTGATTGAAAAGCTGGTGAGAGATTCGTTGAAATGTCACCTGAATAGATTTAGTCTACTCAGTAGTGCACAACATGGATTCCGGAATGGGTTTTCGTGTTTGACGAATTTGTTGGTTGCTCGTGAAGCTTGGGCAGAGGCAATGAACAATGGCCACGTAGCGGATGTGCATTACGTAGACTTATCGAAAGCAGTTGATAAGGTACCCCAATTAAGGCTATCACAAAGCGGATCTCCTACGACGTATCGGGCCGCGCCCTTCACTGGGTATCTGTGCTATTGCAGGGAAGAAACCAGTGTTTAGGTGTGGGTTGCAGCTTATTCCTTAGACAAGCGGTCCTTAACGGTGTCTCACAGGCCTCGATCCTTGGGCCGGTGCTGTTCTGCAGCTAGGTACACGCTCTCCCTGAAGCGCTTAGAGTATCACACCTATCGTTTGTTGATGACCTTAACCTATGGAATGTTGTACATGTTCCTGGTGTTCCGAGGGCATACAGCATGCCCTGGACAGCCTCTGGGGGTGATCTACTTTGCGGCTACTGCCCGTTAATCAGGCTAAGTGTTCCGTTCATCGTAGAGGAGCAACTTCTCACCTTCGACCTGCGTACTCTGTGTGGTCTAACTCCCGTTGCCTCCAACCAGGTAGACTTAGGCGTCGTCCATTCCTCGTCTCTGCATTCTGGTCACAACTGGAAGAAGGTCACTAGTATGGGTTTCAGAATGCTGTGGTTAATACGCTGTTCTTCCTGGGTCTTAACTGCCGACATATACGTGGTGTCGTTCTCAGCTTTCGTTCCGCCCCATCTGGAATACTGCGCCCAGGCTTGCCTACCCTGCCTTGTTCAGGACAAAAGGAGCTCGAAGGAGTTTGGAGAGAAGGTATCAAATTGGTCAAGGCGTTAATGGGGGCAATCTACTCCGAGCATCTACTTAGCTTATGTATGTATTTAATGCACTACCGACAGCTTCGAGGGGACCCAATCCTTAATTACCGCATGTTAACAGGAAAGGTTGGACCGGCCTTAAACTGGCTCTTTAGCCCGGCAAGGTTGACTTGTCTTCGCGGTTATCCCATAAAGCGACACAAGCTGCGCCCTGACTGGATCAAGGTTGAAACACGGGTATCGAGCAGAGTTATCGAGCGCTGTAACTCACTTCCAGAAATTGTATTCAGCGAGCCTACGGTTAAGGGTTCCGAGCGTATGTCAGACGCTCTTGGCAGGCATCCCGAAACAGTTCCTTCTCCTGTCCATATTCCTCTTCTAACGTTTAGTTCGTTTTCTGTCATTCACTCTTTTCTTTGGTGTTATCCTTCATTTAAATGACTTTCATTCCCCTTTATCTTCCACTTTCTTTCTACTTCTTTCCTACTTCAAGTGACCTACACAGCGGAGACTGCTAGTGCAGGGAACGTGGGCAATAATGGTTGATCATGGCGTGTTTCGGGTGTTTCGTTTTAGATCTAGCATGGTCTAGCACCTTATCCTTTCCTGGCTCAACAATTTGCTCAAGAAGGAACACTGAAGAGATTTTCCTATAGTTCCAGTCCTAGTGTTTCGAGGGGCATTGACAGTGGCTTTAGGCGTCACAAACGGAAGTCACCTTTGTGACACCTTGTGGTGCAGGTGGCGGGTCGCAGCACGACATCACGGCGGTTGTAATTCCGTACCCTGAAAACAAGAACTTCCGCACTTCACCGCACAAACATATGGCGTACAAGGTGGGCGACAGCTGGTAAAGCTGCGGACAGCGAGGGATGCACTCTGTGTCAACAAGAGGATGATGACTCCGCGAGCTGTGAGCAAGTGGATTGGATAAGTTGCGACTTATGCGGACGGTGTTTTCATCAAAGTTGTGCGGGATACCATGGTGAGCCTCATACACATGCATGCACTGCTGCGGATAAGGTAAATTTGAGGTACATAACCTTGCCTTTCTTTAGAGTCTCAAGTGACGGTAAATTGGGTATTGCCTCGTAAAGTTTTCCCTTGGGATTTCCCTTAGAATTAATAAATGTGAACGTTACACATTCGCTTCACGGAACAGCTATATTGCTTTACAAGTTTGGATGCATTTTCATTCTGCAATCATTAATCTGCGCAGGTTACTGTGGTTTCTACTTAAAGCGCTGTGCGCGTTACGTGCTAAGCTACGCGTGCATACCACAGACGGACAATAGACGCATAGATACTGACGTCAGCTGACGCATGACACACATCCCAGCTGCCTCCTTGAACCTGTGGATTCTTTGGCGACAGAAGTAGGTAATGGGCCATGTGAAAGTTCGTGTATAAAAGGCCCCAGTGAGGTCTCTCATGCTGTATGTTAGTGAGACCCGGCCCAATCTCTACGCTATGTGCTTCAGGTAACCGCTTGCCGGTTTCACCATGTTATGCTTTCTTAACACTCTTTGACAGGGTGTTGTGGTAATCGCTGAATACTTGTGGCAATGTGTCCTCCGCTGCTTTGATCAACCAACCTATTGCCGTACGCGGCAGCGCGAGTTGCATCCAGGTTGTGCTTGAAGAGTCCGTATTCATGCAGGGCAATGTATGCAAGTTGTAGTACCAATGGACTTACAAGGATTTTTTCTGTCATATGTATGACACCTCTTCCACTGGCGATAGCATCCGGTGTGATTGCATTTAATGCCGCGGTTGTCTATGTAGGATTATTTACCAGAAACCACTGCACGGCAGTTACACGCATCTCTGAGGTGGATTGCGCAGCACCATGGCCTAATTGTGCGGAACACCTTCGCTACTAGGTGGCAACCGCTGAGGAGGAAACCATGGGGAGGGCAGAGCGTAAGCGTTCTTATTGGTTTAAAGAGAACGACGCCACCACTGGCGCAGTGGTGTGTGCAAAGGATGCGTCATTTTCCGCATTCTTTGCAGACTCCAGAGACTTGGTGAAGAGGGGTCCTTTTCGCAAAACTCGCCAGCCAATTAATAGCGCGCTCCGTTGCACTACAATTACAAGGTGAAAGGACAAGGCGAAGCAAAATGACTGCCACCCCGGCTCTATAAAGGCGGTGTATGGACAGAAGTTGATGGCGCTGAGGACGCAGATGGATTGTACTTACCGCGCAACCAGTACACAGACTGCAGACGTCATGCGGATAAGGCTTGAACAGTTACCCTTTCTCTTGAAACACACGTTCATAGGTCGACTGGCATACTTTGAACGGCCTCAAGCAGCACCTTGTGGAGGGTAGTCTGGCAGACATGCCGACGGGACGCAGAGAACACAGGCGCTCAGCTGCGAAACCCCAAGTGTGCCGATGCATACGAGATCCTGCCTGCAGAATCGAAACACGGTGGATCCACGTTGGTGACTTCGCTGCACCACTTGGTGCAACGCCTATGGATTGCGGTGGAGGTCCCTCCCGAACCGAATGACGCCCTTGTGCGATCACGGTACAAGTGCAAAGGGAGCACGCAATGTTACACAAATTACCGTGGCCTCAACGTACTGAGTTGTGTGTGCAAGGTGATTACCCTACTCATGCTAAAACGGCTCGTCAGTGAGGTTATGGAACGTAAGGTGGCAGATGAACAGCGCACCCCGACACTTTTAAACGTGGTCGTTAATTGTGCGAAATACATGACCGATCGTCATAGCACTCACGTACCGACGGTGGATTGCGCTCATTCTGTACCGGTCTCCGCAGTTGGGCATGCACACATTGTGATAGACTGGCGCATAAAGATTGGTGGGTTGCAATAGGTGCTGGCTCAAACCTACGTGAACGTCCAAAGCCTCGGCTCTGACAGGTATCTGCAAGCGCTGAATATTTTGCATGATTATGGGAACCTTATCCCCGTTAATTTGGATTACAACATCCGCTACGACACGTCTAAGTGTTCAGAAAGTATACTGCAGTGCACAGAAATCCTCGTTATAGGTTGCGAAACTCAGGAGGCTCCGTTGAGGAAATAGCTGGTGAAGCTGTAGTGGGAATCATTCTAGGATTCAAGGATATGGGTGTCTGTTCAATGGGATTCTGTTAACAGGCTTTTGTGTCTAATCTGTCGGCATATGCATTTTGTTTGAAATGCTTGTGCCTAAAGGTTTTTCGGTGATATTTGTCCGCCTCCATGTAACCTTTGCACCCGCTATCTAATACGTCGCACCTCCGGTACATGTATCGTCTGTCCACATGTGGTATGAGAATTGCTGTCTATTCAGACTCTCTATATGGTTGACCTGACACTATTGGTCTGCCTCCAAGTAACCTTTACCGCCGCTATCTACTCCGTAGATCTTCGGTAAAACTATTGGCTCTTAACAAGTGGCTATCCGTGCTGCCTATATTAGTCATCCGCCAATACTATTCAGCATCCAGGATTCTTTGCCGTCGCATACATACTCCGTAGCACCTCCGGTAAGTGCATCAGCTGTGTACATTTGGCTCTTTAAAATACTGTGTATGCGTGCCACCTGTATGTGTGTTGCGACACTATTGCTCAGCCTCCACGAAACCTTTCTTTCAGAAAACCTGTCTATTTGTGGTGCCTAGATCAGTCGTCCGTCACTACCGGTCCGCCTCCAAGTAACATGTGACACAGCACGCCTACTTCGTCGCACCTTCGGAGTGTGCACGTGCCTTTTAGCATGCGCGCATATTCCCTTTGAATGCACGATTGCTCTGATCGCCACGTCGCTTGCAGCATGCCATGGGTCTAAACACCGCCGCGTATGTTACACACTAGATATTGGAATGTAAAATATCTTTTAAACAATATTACATGCTTGTACTTCCTAAGGAGTTATATTCACATGTCCGGTTTACATTGATTTTGAACTGTCACGGTGGCCTCTTATAAGGCTGGCGAAACCATTTCTCAATGTTAAATAAATAAATAAATAAATAGGTATATTTCTAGACCTGCTAGACGCTGCACCCTAAAGGGTTCAGATCAATGCTTACATAAATCCGATGATCTTGCATGGAAGTAGGCAAAATACAAGTATATGTTCATCGTTAGCAATTGCAAATGCATTGGCATTGTTTGATATACAGCTACTGGGTCGCAGGTGCCCACCTTGACATGTTTCTGGTTCCTGCGGGCGATATTGAACTCCTTGTTCTTTTATTGTGAAAACTTCACGAAGGTGTAGTTGTGTCTTTTCTCCTTGGAACAGAATCCAATTCGCCGAAAGTGCACTTTAAATTGATCGCACATTAATTGGCCACTGTCAAGGTGACCTTGAGGGGTTCCAAACCGAATACACGCTCACTCAAGAAGTAATAAACATTTCTAAATGGTTCAACGTCCGGCACCTTTAGTGCATCCTGCATCCCAACGTCCGGAAACAGTTACATCCAGCGCTGCTTATCCGCTAGCGCCTTATTATGTATCAGCGGCACTGCGTCGCTTCCCACATACTGCCACCGCCAAGTGATGCATCATTGCTTCATAGCCAAAGGTACCATTGGATTCCCATGGTCACTTCTCTTTCAGAGCCACAGTGATATGCACCGCCCTTCGTTATCCTACTTACCGTTGCCGCTGCGTCCCATCAAACGTACAGCCTCCGTAATACGACGCATCTGTGAAACTTAGTGACAGGTATCTTTTCATTTCATTAATGACAGCCCTTTCATTGCCAATATAAAATGCGCCGCCGTCAATGTGAACCCTGCCACTGTCTATTTTTCCACGTATTCGCCTCACTTGAGCGTTCAGCAGTGATACATGTACAAAGGTAAGGTTGCATTTCAATGGTGACGTCCCCAGCATAACCAAAGTATATATGCGCCGCCCACAACGTCGAGGTTATCGCTGCCCCTGGCCCTCCTCCAGCCGACCGGTATCTATACATCAGGCGTTGGTGAATGCGAGCCAAAGCTAATGTCAAATTTCAATGATGTCCTTCCTTTCAGAGGCATATTAGACATGCGCCGCCATCCGCCGTCCTCCTTGCCATCCTTGGTCACCCTGTGACGTGCTTGCATTGGTCGTCTCCTGTCATAGCACCTGATCCGGTCTTTCTTCGCTTTCCACTTTCGTCAACATTTCACATCCCTTAGAGAACGGAGAAACGGCCATTTTCAGGGCTACTTCCTCTTATTGTGCCTCGTCGTCCCACATCGCATAGCCAATGTGCAATGCCTGCACATTCCTTGCGACGGACTACAAGCTCACAATGTTCAGTGGGTGGTTCCGTAATCTTCAGACAATATATGGGCTAATTCCTATATCTTCACGTGTGACGAAACACTACAAGCAATGCGAACAACATGCTCATCCATTAAGAACGTGGTAAGTTCACCTTTTGCCGTCATTTTTAACGATGAACATGCCGCTGTAGCCCTACATTATTCGTAAACTTTGTTTCCCTATTTAACTAAGCCTTTGGAATGTTTACCACGCAGCGCCCTTAATTCGTCCTGTAATAACGCCTGATGAGCCATTTTTCAGTGTTCTCGCTTGCTGCGTGATGAGTATTCGTAACGCTCCACACAAAGACGAGAATATCTGCATATGGTTTGAGCGTTCCTCTGCCAACCTGCTACACTCATATCCCACTTTACACGCACGGCGTATATCAGTACAACGTCGTCATGTGCATCGGTTTCCATTCTATTGTCAATCCGTTGCTCCAAACATAAACTTCCTACTCAGTACGTCTTGTTAGTTTACACAGCATCATGCTGATTTATGATTACAACGCGACACCAATAAGTAACGTAAAACCGGATACATCTTTAGTTAAGATGAATGAACACAGAACACTATGTCTTGTTTAGCTAGTACGGCAAAATTTGGCGAATTCCGTCTTCCCTTCTTCACCGCATACAACAGATTAACTCCGGTACATTTCCCGAGGCAATATTATTTAAACCATTTTAAATGTTTAAAGGACCCCTGTTCCCCCAAATCCTCTTAAGCTCCGAAATGAGTACTCACCGAATTCGATGCTTACATACCAGTAATTCATGCAAAGTGCTCTTGCGGGAATCAAAATCATTCCATTTAAGACAGCCAGTAGAAAAAGAATGATAATCACATTAAATAAATAAATAAATAAATATTTTATTCTCGACTATGCGAGGCACGCTCATGGAGGCATGATCAGATATGTACAACGGTACAAACATTATAATGCAATTGTAACAGTAACGCAGAAAATTGTTCAAATATCCATGATTGGAACTGTACAATGTTGAAAATGCGAAACAATAAGTTAACTGTCATGAGATACGGGGCCTCAGCTAATAAGAGATTGAGAAACCTGAATGATCCACTGAAAGGTAATGGAAGAGCCCGCACACAAGGAAGGAAAAGGGCAACGTATGGTAGGATGTAAAACGACAACAGTATATACAGATGTAGAAGTCCCAGTGTAACGATCCTATGTAGAATTGTGACGCTAGTTGACCTGCCAGTGTAAAGTTATGGGCTGTGACTTTATTCGGTGGCGAGTCACATACGCCACGTTGCAGTGTTGTTTCACGGGTTTCACGGGTTTGCGCAGAACGAGTAAGCGTAGCTTTTCGGTGGTTCTGCCTCTGTTAATATTGCAACGTGCGATATTAATAGGTTGTTAATTAATTTGTAAATAATAGAACTAAACGAGTAGCGGTTGCATATGGGAAGCAATGTTCTGTAAGTTTTCTGGTGCTGTAGTTTACGGTAACCATGGTAGCCGGTCCCCTGCTTTTCCAAAGCCATAGAGGGACCTAAAGTGGCCCTATCTTATTGCATTAGTAAATAAGGCCTTGCGTTAATCAGATAATGAAGAAAATCCTTTTTAATTGAATATATAAATAGTGATACAGTAACGAAAGTGGGAAATGCTTATTATGCTTTCCTCAAGTGGTCCTATGTGAATTCTCTTTCTGCGTATCTCCTAGGCAGAAACGCTAGCGTGCTCGAGGAAATAGATGGGCAAAAACGGAAATGGCTATGAGCATAATATGTAAACAACGGGGTAAGCGGATGTGACACCTATAGGCAGGCGACACTGTGCTAGGCGCGCGTATGTTTACATAGTGAATTTGTTACATAATGAGTAGGTTTAACTCAAAACTAGCGCAAAAGCGTCAGTTGCATGGCAGAATGCCTAAGAAAACAGTACGTTAAATGATCTAAGGTGAATGGAACGTCAAAATGCATGGCTGTCTCTGGTCAACGCGTGGTGCCTTAATGCTCGCAACGGCGCAATGAGATTTCATAGCTTGCGTAAACCATTGCTAAAACCTGCTGCATATACATATACATGCATATATATATATATATATACATTGAAGAAGCAACAATTCCATTAGTTATTATGTTAAATGTGCAAAAATGAAAATGCATATGGTTGTAACTAAATATATGTATTCACTTTCATACAGTATTGCGAATATATAAATGTACTCATTAGTAACCTCCGTATAAATATTTATGTAATTGAGGGCATTAATGCGTACATGCCTATATACATAAGGCTGTATGGAAATAAATGCAAATATATATTTATAAATATGTGTATTTTCTTTGTTGCAACCTTAACACGATAAGAAATCGCAATTTTGCTCCTCCAATCTATCCATGCTTATATGCATATGTAGGAATACACTTGTACACTTATCATAGTAGCACGGATAATCAACATTATGAAGTATCACAACGCAACGCGTTATTATTCCCTGCTGCAATTGCCTAATGCTATTCCCCGTAAATAAACGTCACCGTAACAAAGTGTCCGTTCTTTTCAAATCAGGGATGTAGTTGCTTTTTTTCATAGGTGCCTGAATAAATAACTATTTATGCTCCAGGTAGTTTTAATGGAGGTTGACCAGAAACATTATTTGTACATCTCAAACTAGCAGGAATAGAAAAAGTAGGTTACGCATTTCAGAAATACTATAATACGGCTACTATGAATAATACCAGTAAAAATATCTCTGGTGCAGCATATGCAGAACTTCTATGAAACAGCCAAAAATAGACTGGCAAAGAAAAAAGGAAAGAAATTATTTAGTAGGGTTGACCTGAGTTCATACAATTATCCCACAAATATACGCGAGACTAAATGTTGCTTTGTGTACCTGCGAGGGTGACGGGTGCATAGTAAGCCATTTGCTTGCCACGCATGTGGCATTTGTTTGCGCACTCAACCGGACTTACTTTTGGCCGCGCTTGGTTGCACGCGCGATGTAGGGAAAAGTACCCTAAGTTCCATAGCAGTGGTCATAACAGTCATTACAGAGGTATCCATGTTAGGGGTCACTGTGGTAAAAGAATAGCGCTTAGTAGGCCTATGTATGTCCCACAGGGAAACCAGATCAGGACCTACAGATGCACTTTTGTTGTCGGCTCCAGGAGACCACATGAACGGCCTTCACTTAGCCTATGTGTGTCCCATGACATTTGCATAAATATAGGCACTAGGAAAGCCTCACCTACTTGCTGCACACGCCTTGACGGCTTGTTTTTAGTACCGCTATATTGATCTCAGAGCAGTAGGGTCCTTAGGGGCACTGGCAAATCCGCAATTGTTGGAACCGTAGTCCATAAATACGGGATTTTACTATGCTCATCAGGGCCCCGCAGCGGGGGTATGGTAATCACCGCTGCTGGATCAAATAAGATTGAAGTTGCACGTACACATGAATGGTTTTAATTTTGCCCATGACAGCGGCATTGTGTTTGCCGCTAGGGAAGTGGCAAGGCTTTGCTTCGTACAGCTTCATTACTGATACTAAATACGACTATAATAAATAAATAGTTTATTCTCGAATGTGTCGAGACACACCAAACATGGCAAGATCAACCTTTACATGCAATATCGCTTCGCAACAAACACGTTGCTATGAGTGTAGTCGGCAGTAAGCCGAAGGTTGTACAGGCTGCGGAAATTGTGTAAGTAAGCATTAGGGAAAGTCTTCATTGAATGCCGAAACGTCGAATTCTAGCGTGCGTAGTGTAAAGAGTCAGGGTACTATGTGTGGTGAAAACGATACATATAGGCACGGAGTAAATTATTATTAAAAGTGTCAGGACGATATCGAATTATGATTCTGATCGACCTGCCAGTAGGTAGTTCTGGGCAGTGCCTTTATTCCGTGGCGAGTCACATCCGCCACGTCGCAGTGTTGTTACACGGACATTTTGTGGCTTTTTATAGGGAGAACGCTTGCCCGGCGAAAACCCATCACGTCCTGGAACACTGGCAGCAATTTGTTTGTTCACTAATATACAACTGGTAGACTAGGTTGTCGACTGATTTTACACTTGGATATCCGCAGTCAAATGGCCTTCAATTTCTTCTGTTAGTTGAGCAAGTATCTTTGGTAGGGCCGCCATAATGGCTGAGGCTAATCGAGGATGGGGCTACACGAAGATTCGTCTTTGTGGGTGTCCAGGTGGGCGAAACGTCAGTTTCTTGCATCTGGCTTTTTCAGGTGTATGCATTCGTTTCAGGAGTGGGAAGGTCTCGAGTCCAGCTATCATCACTGCACAACGGTCATGGTAGTGTGTGCTGTTGTATCCGTTTGTTGTACAGCCGTGTGCTTCATAGGTCTTTATGGGTTGGCCTGTCCCGGACAAAGCGGTTTCTCGTTCCAGTCGCAGATCCACAAAAAGTTCCGGACCTCGGAGAAAAGGGAAGGTGAGAGACAACCAAGGCCACAACGAACAGGCGTGGAAACAAACCTTACTAAAATCCTATGTTATAACATTTAGAGTGGAGACAAATGATGTACAATGTGCAGCAATGATTGTGCTGAAAGTGTCTTTTGAATGTTTTACGAAAGCAATGGTCCTATAAGTTGGTTGCTACTATCTACACGGAATACAGAGCGTTGCGCTATTAAGCAGAAACGCAATATCAGTTTGCTATGATGCGACTATTGCGTGGGAAGACAGAAAACAGAGTTAAGAGACCAGCGGCGTTTGAATGGTGGATGGACGGCTGGTGGCCAGACTACGTCGAAATAGATTCGAAGGTCAATCGGTGGTAAGTCAGCGGATAGCTAGGACTCAAGCGCTGAGTAAAAATTATTGGGGGATCAAGACAGAAAGATGACACGAGGGTACTAGGAGTATAGTGCTATGGCCTACTGAAATGGGAAAAGCCTGTGAGAGCTAACCTCCTACATAGGTACGGGTCGAAACCTTTGCTGCAAAAGCGGACCCAGCTTACTAGGTGAGAAGGGATTGATCAATGGAAGTGAAGTATTAAAGATCAATTAAAGGAAAGCGAACATGCGAAACCAATGTATACGTAGCGTCGCACACAGAAACGAGTCATTCTAGGGTGCTAAGGAAATGGTGAGAAAGGAACACTTAGAAATGTGAAGCTAACGGGCACCAGTGTGCTGACCAGATGAGAGGAGTGAAGAACTAAGAATCTAAGAAACATTAATTGACGGAAGGGCAGGGAATAGCCGGAATGCAGGCGTAGAGTAAGGTTGCTTAGAGTATCAGAGCATTGAGGCCTAACCGCAGCAGCTAGGGTGCTAAGATAATAGTACCAAGCTGGATAGTGCCATAGAATGCTAGCCCGAGAGCTGGAGGATTGCAGGTAATAAGGTCTAAGACAATATATCTAGTAAGGGATAAATGAACCACTAGAAAGGTGAGGCAAAACAGCAGGCTTGCGCTAAATACCTGGAAAAGCCTGCACGACAGAAGGAAGCTAAGAAAGGTTTCATGAAGAAGGGACAGCAAACGGATGAAACCCAGGCATACGTTACAGCACTTAAATGGTTCAGAGCAAAAATAGGCGAACACGCGGCGGTACGCATACAAAAAGATCATGCTGTGGTGCTAAAGGAATAAAAATAGGGAAGACTGAGCCGGGAGAAGCCAGTGAGAGAGCTAAACTACAATTAATTAGGTGTCACAGACGAGTGACAGCTGGGCATCTAGCAAGTAACAGCTGTGCACTGACCGGATGAAGTAAAGAAGGTCGCTGGACTAGAGCTAAAAAGGTCGAATGAAGAAAGGACGACCGACAGGAAGAATGCAAACGCACAGTGAGTTGATTGAGGGACACATATCATATAATGCTGAACCACGGCGGGGAAAGCTGAAAAGTTTATATGGAAGGACATCAAACAGTCGGAGTGCAGGCATACATTACGTCTGCTGAGGACATCGCAGCATGAGTCGGAGGCGCGCAGATACAGAGTCCTGTTATGGTGCTAAGGTTTTAGTGTTAAGGGAGACTGGGCTGGAAAACGCCAGTGAAGGATCTGGAATCCTACATGAGCAGGCGTCACAGACGTTGCAGCAGGCAACGGATACGTAGACATTTAGAAGAGAGAGGCAATGCAGCACCTGTGCGCGGGCCACATGACTTATGTTTGCTCCACAGAAGAGAGTTAAGAAAGGTTTCATGAAGAGATGACAGCGAACCGATGAAGCGCAAGCATACCATATGGTTGTTAAATAGATCAGAGCATAAAACGCAAAGACGCGGCGACGCGCAGATGATGAAATCATGCTGTGGTGCTAATGTAATAAAAGTAGGGAAGCCTGAGCAGGGAGAAGCTGGTGAGAGGGCTGAACTACAAGTAATTAGCTGTCACAGTCGAGTAAGTGACGGCTGAGCATCAAGCAAGGAGCGAGTAATAAATAAATGAACGTCTGTAAAGGAAAGGCTAAGGAACAGCTTTGGGCAGACCATATGAGTTATGTTTGATCTGCAGAAGAAAGCTAAGAAAGGTTTCATGAAGGAAAGACAATGAACGGGTGGAGCGCAGGCATGCAATACAGCTTTTAGATAGTTTAGAGCATAAGGACATAAGACGCAGCGACGCGCAGATAATCAAGTCATGCTGGGGATGTTATGGTATGTAACTAAGGAAGCCTAGGTCGGGAGAAGCCGGTGAGAAAGCTAAACTGCAATTATGTTTGTGTCGCAGAAGTGAAGGTGACAGCTGTGCATCACGCAAGGTAGCCTGAGCCGGGATAAGCCGGTAAGAGAGCTGGACTTCAGTATACATAGGTGTCATAGACGTGGTGATTAATAGATAAATGAACGTCTAGAAAGGAGCGGTTGCGCGCGGACTACTTGAGTTGTTTGCTGTACAGAAGAGAGCTAAAGTTACATGATGAAGGGACAGCGAACGGGAGAAGCGCAGGCACGCAATATGGTTGCTAAATAGTTCAGAGCCTAGAGGCTAAGACACAGCAACGCTCAGATAGTCAAATTATGCTAGGGTGCTAAGGAGATATTACAAAGGTAGCTGGAGCTGGGGAAAAGCCGGTAAGAAAGCTGGACTACAATTAATTAGGTGTTACAGCCAGGTAAGTGACAGCTAAGCGTCTATCAAGCAGCGGCTGTGCGCTGGCCTGATGGCATAAATAAGGTCGCCAGAGGAGAGCTAAAAAGGTTGAATAAGAAAGGACAGCAGACATGAAGAATGCAAGCATCCAGTAAGTTGTCTGAGTAAGTCACGTCACCCGAAGCGAGCTAAAAGCGATTGAATGAAGAGTGGACAGAAAACGGAAAGAATGCACACTACGGTAGACTGAGCCGGAAAAAAACAGATGAGAGAAGTTGACTACAATTGAACTACATTGGAGTTGAGTGAGGTAGGATGGGGAAGACGCTTATACTTGGTCAGGTCCATTTCCCCACAGTTCGTCTTCAAGTCTGTTAGTGCTTATAAGAGTAGAAACCTGACTGACTATAAGGTACCTATTAAGTGCCGAGCGGAAGTGGATTATATTATCAGATGCCCGCACAGTATGTGGGAGCCTACTCCGCACATACGCGTATCTGTAAAGATAGAAGTTTGCACGTGTACTACTGTGGGCTTTTGGCAGGATAATGGAGGGCGGTCTATTACGAAGAGGGTACGAAATGTTGGCCGATGATAGGAAGGGAGTTAGTGAGTTCTCAAGAGGATCATTGTTAAGCTGATACAGGAAGATGAGGTTAGTTTTCAGCCTGCGCAACCATAAAGGCTCTAGCACGAGTTTGATGCACCGACCACGATAGTTGAGAAAAGAGTGGCCCATAAGGCGTTTGGTAAACGATCGTTGAACCTTTACAATGGCTACTCTATCGCATTTTCTGGAGTTGGTAAACACAATGGAGCAGTACACTAGCATAGATCGGGCGCAGGTTTTGTATAGAGCAAGCCTAGGTTCTTGCAGTGCCATGGATTTAAATATGTAGCTTAAGATGGAGCGTGCTTTTGCTGAGCAATGGCTCACTTGCTCTGCGAATTTCAGAGAACTGGAGTAATGTACACCCAGGTCTCAAACTGTGAGGCTATTAGCAAGCGGTGTGCTTGAAGCGTTAACGCCTTGGGCGGAACGATGCATCGGTATGAGAGGACGTTGCATTTCGCCGGTGATAATGCCAGATTCCAATTGTTGCACCAAACATCCAGAGCCCTTAGGTGGCTTTGAATCTGGGAAAGACCGGCTTGCATGTTAGATGGGTGAATGGAGAACACCATTTTGATGTCATCAGCAAACAGATAGGACTTGCCATATTCTATTACCTAGAAAACGTCATTGATATATGGCAAGAAAAACAGTGGGCCTAGTACGCTGCCCTGATATACGTCACGTGACTGGTTTGGGGATTGATATAGACTCGTTTACCTTTACTGATTGGGTGCGAGGTAAGAGATAAGACTGGAAACATGAGAGCAGGCGGGCTGAGATTCTGTAGGATTCCAGCTTTACTAATAATTCCGCGTGTGGTACTCTGTCAAAAGCTTTTCTCATATCATGGAAGATTATGACTAGTGCTTGTTTAGCATCAATCTGCGCAGTCACATTGTTAAGAAACTCAACTTGGCAAGTCTGGCAAGATTTGGACGGTAAAAATCCGTGTTGTTGTCTATTGATAAGGTCGCGGCTAAGCAGAATTTTCAACAGGTTCTCCTTAACAATTCTTTTCATCACTCTCGAGGCAATAGGTGTATGGCTGATGGGCCGGTAGTTTTCTATGTTTCGGCGGCTACCTTGTTTTTGTCTAGGGATGACTATAGAATGCTTTCACGTGTTTGGATACACGGCGAATTTCATTGACAGTGTAAACAAGTAAAGCAGTAGAACAGGAGGGTCCTGACCGCCAAGGATCAGCAGTGCAGATGGGAGACCATCAGGGCCAGGGTGTAGTGACAACTTAAGTGATCTGATTACTCGGGTTATGGAACGTAGGTCGAAGGTAATAATGTCTAGCGAGTCGTGGGTAAATTTAGGCACAGCAGTTGGCAAAATCAGGTTTTTGCCAGTGAAGCAATCGCAGAAGTGGCTATTGAGAATCTCAGCTATTTCCTTAGGATCGCTGATAACGGACTCATCAGAGTCTTAGGGAGTTGATGGATGCTGCTGTGCGATTGTTTCTATATTTCAACAGCTGAGTGAGGGACTTGATTTTATTGTTGCTGTTATAGGCGGCGCGCTCTTCAGCTAGCTTAACCGTCACCTGGGACTGCTGCCAGTTGTCTATGACTCTGTTTACGCGAACAAGTATATGGAAATCATGCGTCTTAGAGTATTGGTGAGGCATTTTCCGGAGCTTCAAAAGCACCTTGTTTAGATGGGATGAACGCTTTATCGGTTTTGACCTGCGGCTGTGCATTAGCGGAGCGTCTAGACAATTGGTGATGTTGTTGTAGAGTTCATGAGTGGCTGCGTCCACATTCGTGGACAAGAAAAAGGTATCCCAGTTAGCTGGTCGGACAAGCAGAGAAAAGTTATCACAATTAATGCTTTTGAACATCCGCTATTCACCCGTTAGACTAGTTGGGCGGTGGCATGAGACAGAGAGCGTAAATGATAGGTGAACTACCTTGTGGTTGCCTCCTGGGATGTTGGCTTTGATGCTAGTAACAGCATCCAAGATGCCAAGCGTAAAGATTAAGTCAAGAGTATTACAGAGCCTCGTCGGAACATGGACGTGTTGAATCCAATTGTTGGTATATATGGTGTCAACTAAGGCTCTGTAGTTGAGAGGTGTACTCCGGCCATTCCAAGAGACATGTGGCATATTAAAGTCACCACCCACTATCTTGTAGCGTGGGGACATTGTGGAGACGTCATTGAAGAGGTTTACTAGATCATTAATCTTGGTATTAGAGGCATATGGGGAGTTGTATATGCAACCAATAAGGAGGTCAAGTGTACCCCCATTGGTCTGTATGTCTCACGGCCGTGGCATCATAATCGGCACGGGAAAGGACTCCAATATAGGCCCGCGGGCCTCCATAAGCAGTAGTTATGATGTGCATATAGGTCGCATAGCATGCAGCATTATCCGCAGGAGGGAAGCCACAGAGGTAGCCGTAAGCGGTGCGCAGAAAGGAACGCATTGAATGGGCTTTTCGAACGGCGAGGATACAAGTTGTACGGGAGCACGTGGCTTTTCAGTTGTTTCCTTCATTGTATGCAATTTCGTTGCCTGCCTTTTGCTGCGTAATCGCGGAAATATGGAAACACCAACAAAAAGAGATACAAATGGAACGCTGAAGTCTGTACCGAATCCGGCTACCCTCATCTTCATGGGAGGCGTGTGAGGCGCCCTTGACTCACAACGCGCAAACAATGAGGAATGATTCATGAAAATATGGTTCGTAGACACACATGAAAGTAATATGCATGAAAGTAACGCAGGACTGGCTTACTTAATCATTGGTTCCGATGCAGTTCGCCTTTCGGTAGTAGGGTGTATCCTTCAAGTAAACGATGTCTTAGAGGAAATTAGCTGGAAATAAAAGCCGGTGGATTGGTGATAAAACTATGATCACCTTTCATTGCGGTGCTAACTGTCAACCGGAGACGAGGAGGCAAACGGACGACTGCACCATAGAAGGTACGTATACGACAATCGCAAAATTTTTGTCTAGCATTTTCACTTACCTTGTCTGGAAGTTGGTTTCGGATATGGTGTGGTGTATATTGCTGGCACACTGGAACCACTGCGACGCAGTGGTTTGTGGACAGGCGGAAGGAGTATTTCACACTAGCAGCCGCAGACAGAATGCAAAAGTGGTAGCCGTAAATAACTTGCATACCGTTTGTTGCGAGATGGGCACCGCACACCTATTTTATGGTAGGTCTAGGTTAATATGCAATGATAGACAGCAATAAGGATAACATTAAGTCTACATTTACAGTATTGAGGCTGTGAAGTAGGTAAACGTAACTTACCGTTAATGCATCGGTTATCTCCTGTTCAATGTTTCCGGTGCAATGGTGTTTGTTACGATAACCAATGGATGGCGCCAAGAGTGATAAGTCGTAACTATAGAGGTTGTTAGTGAAGGGGAAGAAAGCGGAGTTGCATCTCTCATGTTGTCCGAAAAGTCTAAGAAAGGTTCCCACAGCGGTTTCACACAGTATGCAAGTGGACTGCGCAGTACGTTAATTCGTGGGTGATTATGGACCCACCCAGTGCACCTATGTCCCAGTCTTCCAACCGCTGCAAGCCGTCTGGTGCTTACATGGTGTTTGCACAGGGGAAGACGCAAGGCTCTATGTCAGAGGGTGGTCCCGAGTAGGGTTGTGGGGTGGTTCACGCAGACATGGATAATGGCAACCTGTAAGAATTCGGATCTTCACTGTCAATGGCGACTTATTATCAGGAAACCGAAGAAACTCATCCCACCTAGCGATGGCATAGGTGACAGGTGCTATGAAATCACCTGTATGTGTAAAGCGGAGGCTGCAGTATTATTGCGGACGCTCGGTAAGACTGCTGCAAGCGTTAAACGTGGGCATTATTACCAGTTCTGTGGTATGATAACCGAATGCGATAAGCACACATACGTGGTATCATCATACAGCACGTTACGGCTGGTGGGGCTGTTGGCAGAGCACGCTACGCAACACGACGGCACGAGGGGGACGTGGCGAGAGTGTTACATACGTTAAAAGCAGTGCATCTACGTTTACTGCACTTGCCTGTAAACATCTGTGGCTTACGTGCGACTGCGAACGCTGGGTGAGGATGGTGCGACCTGTGGCTTTGAGCGTTGTTATCATTTCTTTTGAAGAATAAGTGAATGAAAATACACCTTTACGTGTTATCAGGATGGCACACGTTACCGCTGTTGTTGGTGTCGGCTGAGGTTGATACACAGCACGGCGGCATGGGGAGGACGTCGCGCATGTGTAAAGTGGGCTGTACTCGGAATACATCGACCGCCACACCGTAAGGGTTGTGTGTTTTCATGTGCACGTATGGCAAAAATGGCCCTTGGTATTCCGAAATGGAACCTTGAATCCTACGCAGATAAACATTGGGTAACAGGGGAATGTCTTGCATTAAGTAAAACAGTAGTGACATGTTATGTTCACAGACCTGATATCCTTAAGGAACGTAGGGGAACGTAAGTCTACCGTGCGTAATCATATACGCCCCTTTTGAAAAGGCTTCCACAGGAGTACCTTACTACTACACAGCCTTGCTCAACCATCTCCTTGTTTTGTCAGCTGGGTGAAGCGGGTTTTCTTATTTCCATCAAATAGTTTGGCGGCGGTGTTCCCGGACTTGGTGGGTTTACACCTGGCAAGCGTTCTCCTTGCAGAAACCCAAAATGGTCTGTTTGGCTATACTGTGGGTGGCGCTTGTGACTCACTGCCCGTTGATTCTCCCTGAGAAGTATGGTACTTCTAGGTTGCGCTAGGGCCCGGATGAAGTAGGGGAGAGCGCACGCAATACTCTGAATCCTTTGTCAGCCGATTTCTTGATGCTCATGCTACCAGAAAAATATGTAAATGGTATCCCAGCATTATACGGGTCTTGCTCAGTCAGAGCGACGCCTTACGGCAAGCTGTCGGCGCCCATTATTATCTGCACTAATGTGACACAAGGCTGCCCTCTATCACCTTTCCTCTTTAAACTCGCTATTGGCGAAGTACTGAAACTCGCATTAACAGGACGTAACAGTGAACGTGTAGGTTTTGCTCCCAGGAGTATGACTTCTTGACTTTGATTATGTTAAGGATATTGCCCTAATGTGTGACATCTCACAAACGTGCCCAGCGGCACGAGACAGATTGACACTGGCTGTCCGTCACTTGGGTTTTGCTTCACACCATTGAAATGCTAAGCTTTCCTCCAAGCATGGCTTTGACCGCCTCTCACGCTGACCCTTGGTGGGGATCATCTTGAAGTCCTTAAAATGTGTAACTACCTAGGAAGTTGTATTAGCGTCCGTGAAACTTAAGGTGATCACGAACCGGATACCAAAAGCTCGAAGCGCTGTTGCTACCTTCGCCACTTATGAAGTCGACGCGAATTCACGCTCACCCTAAAGGGTAGATTGTACAATGCAGCGGTATGTTCGACCCTACTGTACCGTTGTGAAACCGGGCCCCTTAGGTCAACGGACATAAAGTGGCTAGTTATGTGATACCACCTGTGCCTGCGCGCCTTAGCTCGCATGCGGTGGGAACACGGCGTGAACAACGGGCGTGTTCGACGCCCTGTTTACGGTGCAGGATAAGCGAATGAATCGCTTAGCACCATTATTTCAAGCACCAGACCCCTCAGCTTCCGCAACGCGTCATGGATGCCAGCCCACCGACTCCCGCGATTGCTTTTGGGAGCCGGGTGTGGATCCAAGTAGAGGAGGGGTGGTCAAGCTATGACTATGTCGAGAGGTTTGATGGCCCTCACTTTGAAGGTGGCCACGGTAGCAAAGCTCCGCTCCATGGTTACTGTCCGAAAGAATATGAACGATGCACAAGTACGGCAGTCGCACAGGCTGCTCTAACCAAAAGAGTAATATCCTAACGCCGAGGACGCGTTGGCAATAACAACCTGTGTATGCTGTCCAGCGTGGTCCCTTTACTTGGTATGCACTTAGCACCCGCAAAGTGCCAAGTGTTGCTGCTGCGCAAACAACCGTTTTGGGAGCCTTGGACCCTTGCTAACAAGGAACGCGTTGTGATGCAACTCTTCACCTAGGCTTTCATGTATATTGGCTGGGCTGGCCGTATAGAAACTAAAGTTAGTTCACGCACCGTATAAGCTGAAACAGGCTGCATGTTTGCCGGCAGAAGGCGGATTCTATCCCTGTGAATGGACGTGTATGCAAGGCCGCAGTTGACGCTCTGCAACTGTATCACAATGTCGCCCGGACCGTTCGGTCTGAAGATGTGAAGCGCCTTCATATACTTGATGTTTGCTGTCCGCGAAGTGTTGTTTGTGTCCGATGGCACATGCATGTCCGCTACGTTGATCTGCGTACGGGAATACTACGTGGTGCTATTCATGCGATTGGCCTAGAACATCAGGTCGCGTTGATTATGTTACTGGCACCGCTAACGCATTGCCTATAGAAAAGCATCAGCGTACTACCAATACACTGAGAACGAACTCTCAATTGACCGTCAGATCGGACACACACAGAAACTCCTAAACTTTTACGATGCCGTTTGCCTGCTGGAAAATAAGGGGCGCAAGTATCTGAGGAATTCGCAAACCAGTGGAACCAAAATATCTTACGACGTGAGATGGTTGAATGAGAGCAGGTAAAGCTTCTTGCCGTCACGTGCAATGTCCCTGTGGCGGTAAATGTATTACACGATAGTTGTGGTTCAAACTGATGAGCCAGACCTAAGACATCTTTTATGCACTTCCAAGGAAACGCAACTGCGCAGAACAGGGATGCTCTGCTGTTGCTGTAGATTTCTGCAGAGCAAAATGCCAGACACTTGGAAGTCGCAGTCCGCTCATGTTGCCAGCTTAGATGCTCTTTCAGTTACAGAGTCACTGATGTTAGTTACCCAGCCGTGGAAATGGAAGAGCATCACACACAAGTCGGACAGCTCGCCACTTCTCATCGCATTTGGCTACTTCAGCTCAGTCTATGGTTACAACAGTTGCCACTGTCGTTTACTCTTCCGAAGTGGCATTTGTTCCTCTGTCACGTGGTTAGATGGGTTTGCTCCTTGGCGAGCTTGCTCGCTGACAGAACCCCGACAGAAATCGCCATAGGCTGTTTGTGTCGCCAAAGTGCCGCCCTGCTACCGCATTGGCCGCTATGATTTTGGACTGTCGTATGGTTGCAGTAGGTTTGGACGCTCTGCTGGTACCTCGTCCTTCTGCTACATGAGGAGGCGGAGGTCGGAAACTTCATTTGGACGATTCAGCGGGCGACGAATGGGACGAATATTTGCATGCGGAAGCACAGCAAGCTAATCCCAAAGACTTGGATTTGAATATAGGAGATAGCGTTGCAGTGGCGGATGATGGCGATGTACTCGATGCGGTTCTACATGCAGAGACGTCGCTCCGCTACGAAGCGTAAAAAATCGACGAGGAAGCGGAGTCACTGGTGGTTATCGACGCAAATGTTGAATTGTATGACACATGGACCGCAACTGTTGGGCCAGTTCGCCAACGTTGTGATCTGCCTCCGCCTTCCGTTACAACAGATTGGGACAATATTCTCTCCTGTCAATGTCATTCTAATCTGTGGCCTATCGTTCTCTGGTGTCCCTTGTCTCAGTCGAAATGCAGTGTTTAATGCCATCAAATGAACACGCCTATTCATTTCCAAGCGCTTTGTGCGGCGTTTTTATGTGTGTCCAAACCCTTAGTTAATCCTCCTGTTTGCCGATAATCCCTGTCTGATTCTAGTGCATCCAAAGGATTTGGAGTTATTTGACTGGGTTTTTCGGACTGGATTTATCGGCACCCCGATCCATCTTAGGCTACTTTCTGGATTCGGTTTGCGCATTGAGTCTGTTCACCTGTGCCGGGCCCCAAGCACGTACACGGTTATAACGAACATTGCTTGGTCGTTCGGCGCCGCTGCTGGACAACTTCCTGCTATTTATTGGTCTCTTTTTGCCAATCACCTGTGATTTGGAGACATTTGCAAACTCTCCCAGCCCGTTTGAACCTGATGAAGGTCTCACGCTTCCTACGTCGGCTACTCGGACGAAGCTTATCGATACTCTGTCTGCAATCCGCTCCTAAGCCCACAGCCGTCCAAAGCGTTTGCGGGCAACACCGGCGTCTTTGCAGTCCGCCGCTGTAGTGACGCTTTAGGATAAGCCGAGGTCAGCGCGCGCACTTGGGCCATGCATTTATCCATTAAAATGCCAGGTACCGATTCCCTGTAAGGTAGTATCTCCCTATCGCTTCCACAGGTTGCTGGTAGCTGCGCTACGTCTAATTCGGCAGCAACACATAGAAAATTGCGCCACACCTGTTACATCCACCAGCATGCACTGCCACAAAATATATCCCCAATAATTCACTTCCTGTCGCTTCCGCCAAAAGTAATTGGCAATATTGTTCCGCACTGGCTTCATAAGTGATGGCACGAAAAACAGAGTCTCACAGCATTACCCTCTTTCGTTGGCAAAATTCACGCTTTAACTTGAAAGAGAAATGCGCCTTGCAACCCAGCATCATGTAACTGTGTAGCATTTATTATACGGTAAGAATGGCCACTTATCGTTTCCCACGAAGGTTTCTACGCCTGCCATAAACACAGCGATACTGCACGTACTGTTACGGGCAATCCTCTGGCAAATGCTTCTCCGTATGCCGTTCATAACACTGCCGAGTCCCAGCAGTTTGTTTGTAAAAGCTGTGGCAGTTGCAAAATAAAACTTCTTTACAGCAGAGTCAATCTTCTCTCATTTCCGATAATATGTGACCACCGACAGACAGCATCTTTTCGAATCATCCACCATGATGACAGTTACGAATGTGGCGCCAAATGATTTCCAATGCCACTGTAGTCTACCACAACAACTAGGTATGATAACCACATTCACCTTCTTCAATACAAATAATATATCGACTTAACATGCGCATACTATATATATTAACAAAACTTCACCTAAAGGCAACATCTCCAGTTGGCCTAGCATGGGACCGTCGAGTAGGCCGGTTGCTGAGTTCTCTAAATGTATGGGTTTTCTTGGGGTTATTTATTGCAAAAGAAGTTTCTAATAAGGCCAAAAACTCCAAAAGGATAAAAACTGTGCTGCACCATACTTAATTGCAAAGTTGTGTAAAATTGGAAAAGTTAATTTATAACTGTACGCAAGTGGTTAAAAAAGGAACTGAATCTAAAACATCGCTTAGGGCTGGCCGCTCTATGTCTTTATAAAATGAACGTAGTGGCAGCATCCATGGAAAATTTTCCAAACTATGCTAGTGTCGATGCAAAGCACATGGTTTGTAAGTAGGGATTGGTTTGCAGTGGAGGATACCTGTGGACGTCATTACCGTGTAATCGAAATGGTGCCCAAAATCATTTTTATTTGTTAGGTAATGGACTGCGTGTGTGCAAACATGTCCCCTGCTCTGCAATGATACATATATATATTTATTTATATATAACCTACGTTTGTCGCTCGGACGGTCATGGCAATTAACGTGCGAAACACCAGCCCCTGCCACAACCAATGGCAGTGCTTCGCCAACGTGCGTTTACGTTGATTTTCTGCTGGCCGAAGAACGGTTGCCCGTCCACACCCGGGTAGCGGCATCGGAGGAAGACACGTCCACTGCTTGGAAGATAGGCAGGTCCTCCCAGGAAAACCGTTGTAATTGTTCAACCTTCGATGATCGGACGAATACCTCCACATTACTGTGAGTAGCCAGCAGCTCACGCATGCATGCCATTATGCCCATTGTGCGGTAGAACTCCTCCGTACCCATACTGAATACATGCGCCTCTAAGTCAGCAAACATATCCCGAGTGATGCGAATTTTTGCGGGCCGGTCAAGGACTCCATCACTACGGCATCGCATCCGAGCCACCGTCACGGTTCCTTCCCTGTCCTCCGAAAGGGCCGGCACTGCTACACTTTCCACTGGCAGCACCCAACGGCAACCGCGAAGCACCACCATCTCGTCGTACGCGTGTAGGCTAGCCACGTGAATAATGTGCGCACATGGAATGCGCCACTGACGAGTAAATCGCCATCTGCATGCGTTGCCATTTTTCTATGACGACACGTTGCATGCCAAGGCGCTCATCATCCACCAGCCAATACCCGCCGTCTGGGTTCACACTGCGAATGCAAACTCTAACACTGTGCCGCACGTACTGCCGCCGGGTGTATGACGACATCCTCCTCAAAATCACGTGCCCACTGCTTACACCCTGCTCAACATTGCACATACCAAGCTGATCGCAGACAAGCAATGTTTCCCTCACCTCCAAAATTCCAGTGCAACGCTGCACTACCACCTGAAACAGGTGCAGTAAAATTGACCGCTCACTCAAGGTTTCTTTCAAATGCTTATTTTCATTCTCAACGCGATTTGTGCTGTCACACCCAAATAACACCACGTGGCCTATCAAATGCGCCGCCCAGCTAAGCCGCCATGGGATCCACGTGCGACGGAGGTATTGGAAGCATTCAGCGCTGCGCACCGATATACCTTCCATAATCCGGTGATAAAGTGCGCAATCGTGGGTGTACAACAACGAGCGCAGAATGCTGAACAGAGCCCTCTTATCTTCCGTGTTACAGAACGGAAGGTATGATCAACGCCGCTGCATGTCCCGCATGATGTGTACCCGACAGAATACGATGTTGGCAGTGGGGTACGCTTTGCGAAACGCATTCACTTGCGCAACGCAGTTGTCCATCACCAGCCATCGAGCACCGGCAACCGTGGGATCCAACTCCAGCATACCTCTCACTGCCTCTTCATAAGTAGCCTCTGTCTCATTTGGCAAAAGCGCATAAAAGAAGCTGATACCAAGGCCACTTACGTCCACAAACATGCAATGCCGTAGGATGTAACCCCCGTAATTGATCTGATATGTGGAGTCCGCCAAAATGACCTCACCGTATTGGCCCACCAACTCCAGCATGCGGAAGGGCACGAAGAACAGGTACCAAATCTCATTTCCCTTATGCATAATTTTAACCAAACCATTTCCACGCAACAGCTGCGTAACCTCCTCCACTTCCGTGACACAAGCGTTCCGATGACGCCGCCGTATGTCATACAAATCGCGCCTTGTTAAACGAATGTTATATTGCTGGCGCACAAGTGCAAGCATCTCCTGCGTCCGACGAAACGTTTTCATTAAGTTAAGCACCATGCCTTCCTGATCCGCTGGTAGCCTCCGATTTTTCGCATACAGCCAAGGCTTCCCAACGTGAAAACTGTGGGTGCTACAGAAACGCGTTTCCAATCTCATAGCATTCGCCCTTAAACGTCGCTGAAAAGAGAGCAGGGCAATTTTAACAGCGGTACCTGCAAAACTCTTTTCACCAGGCACATACAATGCACTTCCGCTTTCCAACAACATCGCTGCGCTTGCTATGCACGCATACCAGTACGGGCATCCTTCTGGTAGCACCTGTCCAGTCTCCCTCTGGTACGTCTTCGCAGTTACAACGTTCCGACGAATAAACAATGTCGTCGTTTCAAGCTGAAACACATTCAGATCAGCTTTCATCGATGCGAAGTTCAGATAAGGACCCTTGAGTATACGTCGGAATACAAGCAAGTCATCCACCGTGGATGCTACGCGGGAAGCGAGAAAATGATTAAACAAGGTAATGCACTTAACCCGCTTAGTATATTGCTTCCAAATCCAACGCTTGGCCTTTCAACAAACACCCTAAATTAATCCTAAATATTCACGTGCATCCGGTGGCCCCAAATTCACATACAACCACATCCAACCGTGTGGACCGAAATCACACTTTCGAAAGATTATTGACCGGAAGTGGCGGATCCGACGCTCCGGCCTAGCATAGCTAGCGAACCAAACCCGCCGCTAGGCAAAACTCAGATGTGGGAGGCCCGGTCTTGTGGCATTCCGGTTGCTATCTGCTTGCACTAAACTGCAGCCGGTCCGTGGGCGTCCCATTAACAGGTAAGTGGTCGATCGGCTTTGCTTCCTGTTATGAATAGAAGGTGCAAGTATTAGGACCACTTCAGGCAACCACACTTAGAAATCGACTTCTCTCACAACAAGAATGTCAGAAATGCTTGTGTCGAGATAAAGCGCCGGAACTGCAAACAATACGAACTATCCTTGGCAAAACACTCCAGAATCGCGCCTAAAATGCTCTACTCTTATTTGAAAAGAATCACTAGAGCTGGAAATGGCATCCCCGCTTTGTGTTCCTGTGATCATCAAGCTTTACTTCACGGGGTCGCTAAGAAAGCTAGTCACTTGGCTAAGCAATACGCTTCTGTTTGGCCGAAAGAAATACCAATTAGTGACAGAGCCGGATCCACCTTTCCATCTTCGTTGGCCCAAGTAGATATTAACGCTGATTCTGTGATGAAACTTCTTCTTGAGTTAGATCCCTATAGCTCACCCGGCCCTGATGGATTGCATCATTTGTTCCTCAGGACTGTGGCGAAGTACATAGCTTCACCCATATGTCAAGTCTTTCGTCGCTCACTAGAAGCTGGCCGTCTTCCTTCAGCTTGGAAAGTGGGTATCGTCAAACCCATTTACAAAGGAGGAAGTAGACACGATCCGGCCAAGTATCGTCCAATCTGTCTGACGTCAATAGTGTGTAAAGTTATGGAACGGCGCCTAAAACAAGCTGTTACTCTTCATCTTGAGGACAGAATGCCATTTCTTCTGCCCAGCATGGGTTCCGAAAAGCACGCTCCTGTACCTCGAACTTGCTCATTGCTAAGGAGATCTGGGCAAGGTCGCTAGACTCCGGCAAACGCTTGGACGTTGTGTTTGTTGACTTCAGCAAAGCTTTTGACAAAGTCCCGCATGAACGGCTTCTGTTTAAACTCCAATGAATCGGTATTTCTGGGAACCTCCTGTCTTGGATCTCTGACTTCCTAAACGACCGCTCCATGCAAGTGAAGGTGAATGACACATTTTCTGCTCCTGTTCTCATGACGAGTGGGGTCCCACAAGGCTCTGTCCTCGGTCCCGTACTTTTCAATATCTTTATCAACAACTTACTGTCCGTTCTTCAGACGGATTGCTTGATCTACGCTGACGACCTAAAACTGTGGATGGAAGTATCCAGCCTTGAAGCCGCAGACAGATTACAACCTACGCTCAATCTACTCCATGATTAGTCGATTAAGTGGCAGCTGCCCGTAAATCGTGACAAGTGCTCTGTTCTCCCCGTTGGCTCATCTAACCCATCTGGAACTTACCACCTTGGTGGTTCCATGCCCAGAAGCACAACCCAGGTGAGGGATCTTGGAGTGATAGTGTCATCAGACCGCAAATCTATTCAAGACACCCAGAAGAGCGTCGCCGCGGCCTACAGGATGTTC
Source organism: Dicrocoelium dendriticum (assembly GCA_944474145.2). Taxonomy (NCBI): domain Eukaryota; kingdom Metazoa; phylum Platyhelminthes; class Trematoda; order Plagiorchiida; family Dicrocoeliidae; genus Dicrocoelium; species Dicrocoelium dendriticum. The sequence goes on from OX104063.1 coordinate 86,363,756, forward strand.
CATTCTGTACTTAGAGGGTTTTCTTTCCTGACCCCTGGGCATTTCCGAGTCCTCTTTGGCTCGCATATACGCCCGATTCTCGAATACGGGCTACCCGCTGCCTACCCTCTCACCAAATCCGAATATCGTAGGATAGAGAAGGTTTAACGGCGTGGACCCAAATCCGTCCCTGAGTTTCGTGACCTGTCGTATCCACTCCGACTTCACTGACTAAACTTGTTCTCCCCAGGTTACCGCTGTCACCGAGGAGATTTGATGTTCACTCGACGTATTCCCAGTGGAGAACTGGGTTGAAAGTTACAGGACTTCTTTTAACTCAACACTAAGAGTTCGACACGAGGCCACCGCATGAAACTGTTCATACCGAGGAATCTCCGTGTGTGGCTGGACTTGGCCTTATCAACTCGCGTCGTGAATGATTGGAACTGGTTGCCGGATCCTATCGTAGATGCTGAGGCAGAGGAATATTTCAAACAACTGTTGGATTCTCACCTGAGCGCGCTGGGATTCTGCTGCCTCCAAGACAGTTACAGTGGTCCTCTGCGGTCCTCTACCACCATGACCCACGCCATCCCCGCAATGGTCGGGAAGTGAAGGAGCTGACATAGGGTCTTCCTTCTGCTCTCTAGCATCCAATAATCCTTACCTTCATGTTCCTCTCCGGCACTCTTCCGTGCTTCCTTTACATCTGTCTCTTACTATGCGGCTCGATTTTCCAGCCGTCTACGAGGTATTTATTTTGCATTGCAGCTTGTCGCACTATTTGGCAACGGAAGGGCTCAGAACGCCGGACCGAAGGAATAGTACACCTCAGGTATCACTGGTGGTATGCAGTGTGATGTTTGCTCCCGCTGGTATCACAAAAGTTTTACCGGCCTCTGAGCGAATCAATATAATATGCTGTCATCCAGTGAAAACCTTCTATTTAGATGTGCTGATTGTTGCGCTCAGAAAACGAAGCTCCCGGCTTTCACCTGTGCTGGATTCAAAGCACTGGCATCCAGGTGCACAGTTCTTAAGAAGGCCTTAGCCGAGCTTGCCTCGCTCAAATCTTAAGTGGATTTGCTTATGAAATCCCTGAATATTGCGAATGTGGACGCTGTTACAGGCTGTCCTTCTGCTGACAGTTCATCGGTTGACGTGGCGTTCATCCTACTGGACACTCTAGTTTACATGGAGATAATTGGCACGTGCCTTGGACAGCATTGTTGACCCGTCCCAAATGGAAGGCGAGTCCCGGACTCATGGGCCACTAAAGAATAAGCGTAAGAGGGCAAAGAGAGCGCGCAGACCCGCCGCCCCCAAACCGGGAGGTGATAAAATGCACAAGTGGCAAGCGCCTGAGCTGGAAACACCACCTGGTACTGCAATTCCCTCAGTGAGATATGAGGTACCGTCGCCTTCGGTCCCACCGATTCCCGTCAAACAACCATGTGGCGTGGATGGTAGAGTAGAGTAACTACACCTCCTCAGGACCACTCTTACACAGATGGCAGTGTGATTTTCAGAAACGTCACTGCATCCACTGCCGCTCTTCCCACCGAGCGAATGCTTAATGATTTTCGTTGGCTTAAAGTTTGTCTGACCAGGATTTCATCACCAGGTCTCCCTGGCGTTACTGTCAGGAAGTTCATCAGGTTGGGGAACGTTCTGGTTGGTCAACCAAATCCTCGACGCCGTCTACTTAGAGTGGTCCTCTCGACCCCAAAAGAGCGCGGGGCCTTACTGCGATTTGCCTTCAGGATCAAAAGTAGCAACGTTACTATGAAACCAAACGTTGCGTTAGCAAATAGCTTAAAGTTAAAGGAAGTCATCAGAGACCTAAAAGTCCGGTGTGCAGCTGGCGAGCAAGTCTTCGATTGGTGGGTTTTCAAGTGGTCAGCCGGCGGTCCTTTTCTGCCCTGCAAGAACCTATTCTACTTGCGCACGACCCAGGGATGGTCGTGCAGAAGTCCAAGTAGTATTTAGTAACGTACGTAGCATGAGGAATAAGATGTGCGAGGTGGATCTGCTCATAGACAAATCTCATCCAGATATACTTGCTTTCACTGAAACGTGGCTGTCTGAGGAAATCACAGATGGCGAAGTATATCTACCTGGCTACGCGCTGACTGCTCCATTGGCAGTCAAATGGTCGTGTAGCTCCTTATGTGACTTGTCACATCGACGTATTGAGGACCAGAGTTTTGCGGTCTCCCGACAAATCTGTTTAGGCTCTTGCCGTCTTGTTTTGCGCTTCCTCGATTCAGGTTATGGTCGTGTTAGTGTATAGAAGCCCTATGAGCACCTCCAATGGAATCATTGAGTTTATACGCACTCACTCTACGTAACAAGTTTCTGGTGTTGGGAGACTTCAATCTCCCAGAGGTTTGTTGGGATGATCTATCTTGCAGTTCGACTCTGGGATCGTTCGGTACAGAACTGCTGGACTTAAAGTTACAGGTACCGCTACACCAGTTCGTGGACCTCCCCACTAGGTACATGAGCAATCAGGAGCCCTCAATTTTGGATCTTGTTTTTGCTAAGACACTTGACTTTGTAAAGGGCAAAGCTTACGACTCGCCTCTTAGCGCCAGCGATCACCTTTGCTTGTCCTTCCGTTTATGCTCCCACCGACTGCAGTTCTAATGCTGTCAAGTACACATTCTATCACAAACTGAACGTACTACTACGCTGTGCTACCAGTTCAGCTATTATAGCACTTGCAGGGATATTAACGCACAACTAGGGTGTCTGAGCTCTTCAGAAGCTCAGCTGGGTGATAATTATGGAATTGAGTACGAACGGACTGGCAACGGCAAGCGTCTGCTGCAACTGTGTGCGGAGCACCAGTTGTTTCTTACTAGCACTGCTTTTAGACACAGTGGGCGCCGAAGTGCCACTTGGCGTCCTCCTGTAGCTGGCCAGCGATGGACCCAAATTGACCACATAGCCATAAGTTACAGGTGGCGTGGTGCCATTCTGGATTGCTGCTCGTACTGGATTACCTGTGTCGACTCTGATTAGACCTTGGTACGCTGTCGTTTCTCTATGAACTTTATCGGGAGGCGCACTAAGTGCCTCCTCCAATTGGCAACTGAGAACTTGTCTCAGCCCTCTGTCAGGCTAGCCTATCAAGACGCACTGTGTACCGAACTTTCGCCGTCTTGTCCTAATGACACTGAGCTTCAGTGGAATAGGATCTCGGCCGCCATGCACGACGCAGGAGCATCTGCTGGTGACACTATCCATCGTCACCGCACCAGTCACTGGATATCCGAGAGGTCGGTGAACCAGTTGGAATCTGATAGACACCTCCCGGCTGGCTCTAAACACAATGTGACCAGACGGGCTATTAGGCGTGAACTAAAGCAGAGCCTACTTGCTGACAAGGAAGCCTGGTGGACCAGTGGGATTCAAGAAATGGAAGAGGCAGAAGCAGTAGGCAATTATCGCAAGCTCTTCCAGCTTATCCGCAGCACTGGTCCCAGAAAATCAGGCGTCAGTGAGACAATCAGAGACAGCGCGGGTGCGCTGATACACAATAAGGAGCGCCGTATGTCTCGTTGGGCGGAACACTTTCAAGCTCAGTTTAGTTGACTCCCTGCTCCCGGACCTCTTCCTGCTCAGGTGATGCAGGACGAGCCATGGACGGTTAGAATGGAGCCTCCGTCGAAGGCCGAGGTCCGAAACACGATTACAGCCCTCAATCGTCTTCGTGCCGCTGGCCCGGATTCCCTCCCACCTGCACTATTTAGGGATGGAGGTGAGATCCTCTGCAAAGCACTGACGTCCCTATACGAATGTATCTGGAAGGAAGAGTGTCCCGTCTAATTGGAGCAAATCGATTATAGTGGCGATATGCAAGAAGTGCAATCACATAGACTGTTCTAACCACAGCGGTATTAGCCTAACGCCAATTGTGACAAAATTATTGGCCTCGATTATCGTTCGTCGCCTCACTGCAGAACAGGAATCTCGGATTAGGGAAGAGCAGGCAGGTTTCCACCCAGGACGTGACTTTGCAGCAGGTGCTAGAGCAGCGCCGCGCTTACGGCAGACCGTTCGATTCAGTCGATCGTTGCATTCTGTTCGAAATTCTTGCGCGGTAAGGTGTTCCCAGGATATATGTGAACATCATTTGTGCTCTATACTTGAACACTACAGGCCGCGTCAGGGTCTACGGTGACCTATCGGATAGCTTTCCGACCATAAGTGGCGTTCGTCAGGGTTGTACGAGTTTCCCATTTTTGTTCAATTTCGTCGTGGATTCTATCACAGTGGTTTGTTGGGGAATCTCACGATGTAGGCTTTGAATTGCCTCCTGGTGGAAGTTTAGTTGACCTAGATTATGCGTACGATATCGTCTTGCTATTCGACGATGTTGGGGCGGCACCATCAACCCTGAATAGCCTGTTTAGAGTGGTCCCATTATTTGGTATGCACTTCGCAACTTCAAACTGCAGGACCAGCAGCCACTTGATGACCCATTGACGCTTGCTAACGAGAAATTTGAGGTGGTTGATCAATTCAATTATCTTGGCAGCTGCATCAGCAACAATGGGCGCATAGAAACTGACGTCAGCTCACGCATTGCAAAGGCCAAAGCTGTCTTCTTGAACCTGCGGCATCTTTGGCGACAGAAGGAAATTTCCCTCCGTCTGAAAGGCCGTGTATACAAGGCCACAGTGAGGGCCGTTCTGCTGTATGGTAGTGAGACTTGGCCCCTTCGGTCTAAGATCTGAGGCGCCTTCAAGTCTTTGTTCATCGTCGTGTGCGAAGCATTTCTGGAGTCGGATGGCACCAGCGTGTCCGCAACGATGGTGTGCGTAGGTGAGTACTAGGCGGTGATAATCATACTAGCTCCCTAGTACAACATAGCACTGAATAAGTTGCGTTGGCTCGGGCACTTGCCGCGTATGCCTTGTCACCGCGTACTTAGGAGGGTCTCGTTCAGTCCACTAGGTGTAGGGTGGTGCAGGGCTCGAGGTGGACAGAAGTTGACTTGGCAGCGGGAAATGAAGTCACTGACGACCAAACTGGATGCCGTTGTTCCGGCTCGCCTTCCGGGCTGGAGTTCATATGACTCGCCTTGTTCTTGGCTCGAGACTTTACTGGCGTTGGCTCGCAGTAGACACCAGTGGCGCGTCTGCTGCCGTCTCCTACTCGGCTTGCTTGTTTAAAGTGGGTTTGGTGCTGAGTTATCTGCTACAGTGGTCCTCTGCAGAAGGCCATACGCGACGATAGTAGGCAGCCGATCCACAGTCTATCAAAACGCTTAGAGCGTTGTGCTGAACACTGCAAGTCAATTTAACCAACCTGAGATTTCAATTTCTTTTTCCGGCATTGAGCGCAAATTTAAGCGGAGGCATACCCGACGATGCGGGAGGTGAAACGGATTCTCCTGGTAACGTGAGCGTCGTGCCGTAAACCAGCTCTGCTGGTGCACAGTGCAAGTCAGCTTTGATGCTGCTGCGAATGCCTAAGAGTACGAGCGAAATGTTTTCGCTCCTGCTATGGTCGGAGGAGGCACAGAGCGAGGATTTTTAAGCTGTCTATGGAAGCGTTCAACTAACCCGTTGGCTGCTGGGTGCTTCGCTGTGGTATAAATGCTGTGACAGCCTAAAAACTTGAAGAACGTTTCAAATTGTGAAGATTCGAAAGGCGTTTTTCGGCCAGTTGTGATGGTGGATGGGCATCCGTAATGCGAGGCCCACCAGTCCAAGAAGGCCCAGATAAAAGTCTCAGCTGTGCAATCTGTTACGGGAATGGCTGCTGGCCATCTGGTGAAGCGGTCAACACATGTAAGTATGTATACGAATCCGCGTGAAGGAGGAAATGGACTTACCAGGTCTAAGTGTACATGCGAGAACCAAGAGTCCGGGGCAGGGAATGAACCAAGCGGACTGCGGTTGTGACGGTGTACTTTGGAGCGCCGTCATTGAAGGTAGGCGCGAGCCCAGGTACGAACATCTTTGTTTACGCGTGGCCATACGAAACGTTCGGTGACCAGTTTCAAAGAGCACAGATACCGGGATGTGATAGTGAGTGCAGTGCGTCGAAGACTGTGCGTCTGAAGGAGATGGGCACAAAGGGTCTAGGACAACCAGTGGAAGTGTCACAGAGGATGGCTCCTTCCGTGGTTTGGAGAAGAACAGGTTGCACATGCAGCGAAGTGGACTGCAGTGTGCGCTGTATGGCTTCGTCTTGAGCCTGAGCCGATGCCATGGCGGCAAGGTTGACGGTAGGCAAGGACTGCAGAGTGGGGTTGACGCGTGAGAGAGCGTCGGCGGCGGGATTGTGGACACCTAAGACATAACGTATGTCAGCAGTGAACTGCGTGACAAAGTCCAAGTGTCTTGTTTACCTGGTGCAGAGTTGTCGCAAGCAGAGTTGAAGGCAAGGATAAGGAGCTTGTGGTCAGTGTAGACGGTGAAAGCGCGGCCTTCAAGTGTGTGGCGGAAGTGACGTATCGCTAGGTAAATGGCGAGCAGTTCCCTGCCAAACGTGCTGTAGCGGGATTCCGCTGGCTGCAGGCGCTGGGAGAAGAACCCAATAAATTGTTATTGCCCAACAACGTGTTGTTGGAGAACGGCCCTGTTATAGATTGCGTCGCTACTGTTATAATTGAGGGAACGCCGCTTCTTGAGGTAATTGCGTGACAAGATTGTCGCTCGCACGGTTGGAGCACGCCTACGATGACGCCAGCTTAGCCGGTGAGACGGAAAATTGAACGAGCGTGGGAACGATCTTAGCCGCACTTGTTCGTATAGACGCTGAGGCCTCGAAAACGGACGCACACGAGAGGGGGTACGATAGACGCGCGCTAAAGACTTAGACGCGACGGCTGGCCAGCTAACGATTCACACGCAATCACGCGACCCGACCGACTCCCAACTGAGGCGAAGAGAAAGAAAAGACAAGTGGTCCTCTGTAGGCTCTTTTTCGACCGACAGAGGGCAATCACAGCCAGTGCGATGGGTTATTAAGTTAGGGAAAAAGTCACCACGCAGAGGTGGTAGTTTGCAAATGACCATTGTCAAAAGGTTCGCAGTTGGGACGCTCCTCGGAGTGGCTGAACACTGCTGCTTTGTGGGGAGAAATTGGACTCCGCTTCCCACAGCCATTATGCCGGAGTTACTGGCGCGTATTTTGCGGGGATATTTGACGGGCACGCAACACCTCCTTTTGAAGAGAGAGCGTACCGCTTCTGGCGAGGATTGACCTGGAGGGATTTCGGTGACCACCGGATTCTTCCTGTTCGTCGGCGAGGTGGGTTCTCTAGATGCGGCCGCGACTGAGCGGCTTCGACCGTGGTCTGTCGTTGTGTGGCCAATCCGAAAGTATCCAACAGGATTTGCAGCGGCAGGCACACGGGATGGCTGGTTGGCATGGAGGTTTCTTCTTGGCGCGGACGAAGTTGATTGCGATGGCGGACCCAGATGTCATTACCAACGGAGACATCATGCAGCATGTCACCTCGCCTGGCCGTCACTGTTGCTTTGATCCAGCGTGAATGACCTGCTCGGTAGTCTCGAGCGTAGACCGGGGCTCCGACGGCGAATTCTTTATGCTTGGTGCCGGCACCAGAGTGACTAGGTGGCTTCTCCATCGGAATGAGTGCGTCGTTGGTGGTGCGTAGCTTGCGGCCCATCAATGCTTCAGCTGGTGACTGGCAACCTGGCGTAGCTGGATTCGATGTGGACCGGTAAATAAATAAATAAATAAATAAACGTTTATTCTCGACAATGCGAGACACGCCAGTACAGGCATGATCATGATTAGCTAACATAGTGTGATCAAAATGTACAGAGTACATGTTTGGCATAACAGTGAATGTAAGTGTATGGGTGTATATATGTATGTAATTGTCTATGAATGTAGCTTGTATTTTTGAAGGTGCCGCAGAATTCTTGACTGTTTGTTATCGGTAGGAATGTGAGAATAAGCGATCGATGTCCGTGAGTTGGATACCATTTTCCGGATGTCCACGGCCCAGTGACTTTATTTTGTGGCGAGTCACATCCGCCACGTCACAGTGTTGATAAGCAGACATTTGTGGCTTTTAATAGGGAGAACGCTTGCCGGGCGAAAACCCACCACGTCCTGGAACACTGCCGCCGAACTATTTGCTGGAACGGGTTAAACCCGAACCACCCAGCTGGCACCACGAGGAGGTTGTTCGGCTAGCCAGCCAGGAAGGCTTGTAGACACTCATCCACGGTCCCCTCCCCGCGAGATTTCAAAAGCGCCCTCTTGAATGTGTCGACAAATCGCTCCGCTTGACCGTTGGATTGGGGATGGTACGGCGGTGAGTGGAGGTGTTCGGTGCAGTGTCGGCGGCAAAAGTCTTCGAAAACGGAAGACGTGAACTGGGTACCATTGTCGGACACCAACACCTCGGGAAGGCCATGTTGACTGAAGATTCGTTGGAGACAAGCCAGAGTGGCGGATGCGGTTAGTGGGTTGACGGCGACCACTTCAGACCATTTGGAATAGGCGTCGACCATGACCAGGTAGGAAATGCTATCGATGGGACCAGCGTAATCGTTGTGCACACGAGACCACGGTTTTGCTGGCGGATGCCAAGGAACTGATGATTGGTGTGGTGGCATCTTTGAGGCTTGTTGAGAATGCTGGAACACGGGGGCGGATTGACTGGCTTTGTCGTCAGTTCGGTCGTTTGGCATTGTCGGAG
>OX104063.1:86372866-86463325 GCA_944474145.2 Dicrocoelium dendriticum
CACAGACTGTGAGTTGAGTAAATCGCTCACTGGAGATTAAGGTGGTGGTCACTGGTCGCATGTCCAACAGACCTTACTAGCAGCAGGTAAATCCTCATGTGGTATGTCTAATAGCCAACATAGACAGTGAATCTCTTCTCGGTCTCTGGAACTTATCGACGCTCGCCGGCATATACCGGCAGGAAGTGAACACAATGAAACTTGCAAAGAGCTCGCGGCAAAACTCCGTGCTAGCCTGAAGAGAGACCACGAATCTTGGTGGTCTGTCCGTTCGTCAGAGATGGAAGTGACCGCTGCTCTTGGCAACCATCATAAATTATTCAGTCTGATGCGGGAAACGCGCAGCAGGAGACCTGGTGTTAGTGAAACAATTTGTGATGAGATTGGACAGCCTTTCCACAATTTGTCAAAACGTTTGAAGCGTTGGGCTGAGCATTTTGAAATGGCAATTTAATCGGCTAGAATTGTTCGATTCGCCGGTCACTGATCGCCTCTGCTCCTTGGGCTGTCCCTTTGGATCCACCCCTCTTGTTCAGAAGTCGAACGTGAGATTGCAGTGTTGAAGTTGAACAAAGCCGCGGGACTAGATGATCTTCCTCCAGCCCTCTTCAAATTCGGAGGCTCTGCTCTTGTTGTATGCTTTAGATGAATTACTAGTGAAACTGTGAGAGGCAAAGACTGTCCCAACCGACTGGAGCCGCTCCGTTATTAGTTCCCATCTTCAAAGGCGTTTCGCGCTCGGAATGCGACAACCATAGAGGAATCAGTTTGATCTCCATCGCCTCCTGTAAATACTTCACAGACTGACTGGCGCTCGTGAAAGCCAAATTCGTGAGGAGCAAGCCGGGTTTCGTCGAGGTCGTGGCTGCATCGACCACATCTTCACCTTGCGTCAGTTGTTGGAGCACCGTCACACATATTGGCGGCCCATCGTAGTCGTGTTCCTCAATATCCAAAGGTGCCTTCGATTCGGCTGATCGATGTGCCCTTTGGAATTGCCTACTCAGGAAAGGTGTGCCCGAGAAATATGTAAATATTATCCATGCATTATATTCGCGTAGCACGGACAGAGTCAGTGCTTACGGCAGCTGTCGCCACCCTTCCATATCTCCAGCGGTGTTAGACAAGGATGCCCGCTGTCACCTTTCCTCTTCAACTTCGCTATTGACGAAGTCATGGAGATTGCATTTACAGGACATGACTTGGAAGGTGTGGAGCTACTCCCAGGAGAACGACTTCTTGACTTAGAGTATGCAGACGACATTGCCCTCATCTGTGACAGCTCCCAGACGTGTCAAGCCGCGCTGGACAGATTAGCACTGGCTGTCAGTCGCTTCAGGCTTTGCTTTGCACACTGAAGTGCAAAGCGTTCCTCCAAGGTTGAGCAGGGATCTCCCGCTGTGCTGACCCTTTCTGGGGATTAGCTAGAAGTCGTTCAGAAATTCAATTACCTGGGAAGTTGTATCAGCGCCCTTGGGATTGAAGATGAGATCACGAACCGTATAGCGAAAGCTCGAAGTGCTTTTGCTAACCTTCGACACCTATGGCGCCGGCGCGACATTACTCTCGCCCTGAAGGGTAGAGTGTACAATGCAGCGGTACGTTCGACCTTACTGTACGGTTGCGAAACCTGGCCCCTAAGATCGGCGGACATGAAGAGGCTAGTTACGTTCGACCATCGGTGCCTTCGCAGTTTGGCTCACATCTGGTGGGAACACCGCGTGAGTAACGAGCGTGTTCGACGCCTTGTTTACGGCCTAGAAAAGGGAATGAACCGCTCAGCACCGTCATTTCACGCACCAGGCTCCGATGGCTGGGCCACGTGTTGCGCATGCCAGCCCACCGACTCCCTCGACGTGCGTTGTTTGCTCACCGGGGATGTGGGTGGAAGAAGAGGAGAGGTGGCCAAGCGATGACTTGGTCCAGAGGAATGAAGGCCCTCACTTCGAGCTGGCCTCGGTGGAGCTTCACGACTCCCTGGTTGGGGTCGCAAAAGACGGTGAACACGTTTGGCTGGATACACTTGCTGACATGGCAAGGAGCCGACCTCAGTGGCGTTCCTGCTGTGAGTTTCTTTGTCCCTCCCCATCACTTTTAGCCTCCCCCCTCCATCTACAATCTCATTTCGTTAGGGTAAAGGCAATATTTTTTTCTTTTTGCCTAGTAGCTAGCTGGAAGCTTACCGGAACGATGCCTATCCGATGCTGGTAGCTCAGCTGGCATGCAACTGTCGTATTTATTTTTCCTTTATGTATTGTATGTATGTATTTCCTTTATGTATTGCGGTACAATAGCGGTGTTTCACCACCTCTAGCTGACATGTATAATGATGATGATGATGCTGACGATCTTAAGCTCTGGAATATTGTGGATATCCCGGGGGCTCCTGAGGCAATTCAGCGTGCCTTGGATAGGCTCTGGGGAATGCTCTACCTTATGATTGATGCCCATAAATAGGGCCAAGTGCTCTGTTCTCCGAATTTAGCTGCTAATTCTCCCACCCGATATGTTGTCGGCGGTGGTGAACTCCCTGTTGTCACTCAGCAGGTTGATTTAGGAGTCGTACACGCATCAGTACTTCATTCTGGAGACAACTGGAAGAAGGCTGCTTGTCGAGGGTTTCGCATGATGTGGTTTTATCCGCCGCTCTTTCGGAATCTTAACGGCCAATTTGTTTGTGAAGCTATTTTCGACATTCGTCCGACCCCACCTGGAATATTTGTATTCAGGCTTGTCCACCATGTCTTAACCGAGACAAAAATGGACTTGGAGAGGGTGTTACGAGTGGGCACTCGGTTAGTGCAGGGTCTACGGGGACAGACGTATCCTGAATGCTTGCTCAGATTGGGGGATGTACTCAATGCACTACCGAAGGATAAGAGAGGACCTGATTCTCACTTATCGTATTTTGTCGGGTATGATTGGCCCGGACTTGTCAGGGCTATTTAGTCCCGCTACGTTACCTAATCTCTCCGCGGTCACCACTCGAAACTGCATAAACCACGGTCTGATACGATTAGGACGGAAACTCGTCTATCGTCGCCGAGTTATAGATCGTTGGAATTCGCTTCCAGATCACGTGGTTAGGGAACCTACGGTTAAGGGTTTTGCGCGCCAGCTCGATGCTCTTGGGTGGCAAGAGCAAACTTTTCCTTTTTCCTAACGGACTCAACATTACTTTTCAGTTCTTTTTTTATTGACTCAAATATCTTGATATTTTACTTGCTTAGCTCTTTCCACTTTCTCTTTTGCCTTCTGAGTCTACTTTTTTTCTTACTTCACGTAACCGACCCAGCAGAGACTGCTAGGGTAGGATACATGGGCATTAATTGCTTGGACAGGGTGTGATGCGGTCTTTGTTTTAGGTCCATCAGTATTTCAAAGTTCGCCAACTCCTGGTTCAACCACCCGCCGAAGAAGAAACACTCACTGGATAATCCTATCGTTCCAGTCCCGCTTGAACTTGAACTAAATTAACCCGCTGCTGGGTCGACTAACAAGACGTGCTGAGTAAGAAGTTAATATTTGGAGCAACGGATTGGCAGTAGAAAGGGAACGGACGCACATGAAGACGTTGTACTGATATACGCCGTGTGTATATTGTGCGGTGTGGTTGTAGCAGGTGGGTAGAAGGACGCTCAAATCATATGCAAATATTCTCGTCTTTGTGAGGAGCGTCGCGAAAGCTCATCACCCAGCAAGCGAGAATACTGAAAAATGGTTCATCAAGTATTATTACAGGAAGAATTGAGGGCGCTACGAGGTAAACATGCCAAAGGCTCATTGAAATAGGGAAACAAGGTTTACGAAGAATGTAGGGCTACAGCGGCATGTTCATCGTTAAAAATGACGGCATAAGGTGAACTTACCACGTTCTTAATGGATGAGCATGTTGTTCGCATTGCTTGTAGTGTTTCGTCACACGTGAAGATGTAGGAATTGGCCCATATATTGTCTGAAGATTACGGAACCATCCACTGAACCTTGTGAGCTTGTAGTTCGCCGCGAGGAATGTGCGGACTTCGCATATTGGCTATGCGATGTGGGACAACAAGGCACAGTGACAGAGGGGGGCCCTGAAAAAAGCCGTTGCTCCGTTCTCTAAGGAATGTGAAATGTAGACGAAAGTGGAATGCGAAGGAAGACCGGATCTGGTGCTATGACAGGACACGACTAATGCACGCACGTCACAGGGTGACCAAGGGCGGTAATGAGGACGGCAGATTGCGGCGCATGTGTGCTGTCTCTGAAACGGAGGTCATCATTGAAACGTGATGTTACCTTTGGCTCGCATTCACTAACGCCTGATATAGAGGTACCGGTCGGCGGGAGGAGGGCCAGAGGCAGCGATAACCTTGACGTTGTGGGCGGCGCATATATACTTTGGCTATGAAAGAGACGTCACCATTGAAATGCAACCGTAGTTTTGTACATGTATCACTGATGAGGGCTCAAGTGGGGCGAATACGTGGGAAAATAGACAGTGGCAGGGTTCACTTTGGCGGCGGCGCATGTTATATTGGCTGTGAAAGGGCTGTCATTAATGAAATGAAAGGATACCTGTAACTAAATTTAACAGATGCGTCGTATTACGGAGGCTGTACGTTTGAGGAGACGTAACGGCACCGGTAAGTATGATGACGAAGGGCGGCGCATATCACCTTGACTCTAAAAGGGAATTGACCATGGGAATCCAATGGTACCTGTGCCTATGAATCAAGGATGCATCACATGTGGGTAGCAGTACGTGGGAGTAGGCGCAGTGGCTGAGTTAAATACTAGGGCAAACGGAGGCGCATATCACTTGGGCTCTGAAAGAGAAGTGATCATGGAAATGCAATGGTACCTGTGGCTATGAATCAGTGATGCATCATTTGCCGGTGTCAGTATGTGGGAAGAGGCGCAGTGCCGCTGATTCATGATAAGGTGCTAGCGGATAAGCAACGGTGGATGTAAACGGTTCCGGGCATTGGTAAATTGCGTTATAATCATCGTGGCATGCTAGTTGTAGGTGGGCAACACACTTCAGCTAATATGCCGCAAGAAGCATGTAACATTGTGACAAAAATAGAACAAAACTTTTAGTTTGTTTTTCACGCGCCCATTTTTCTCTTTTTTGTCATTTTCAATGTTGGTAGTATTAAACATGTGAATCAATACAACACTGTACACAATTCTTCCACTGATTCCGGTTGCGGGCCATGTCTTCAAGAGTACTAAGCCATTGGCACTCCTCATCTTTGGGTCCCCATCCTGGAAGACGTACGGATCCAACAGCGGCTAGACACGACGTCAACGACTTCATACGCTGCCGCCAAGTGGAAGGCTGACCACCACGCAGTCGCTTTCAGCCAGGTCCTTGACGAGGGAATAGAGCGCGACGCGGTAGGCGCTCAGGTGCCATGCGTAGGACATGACCGAGCCATCTTAACTGGCGCAACAAAACCAGTTTATTGAAGGAAATACTTTCATTCCCCAAGATGCGACGTCGAACGTCATTACTATTAACTCGGTGTTGCCACCAAACGCGAGCGATCCTCCTTAAGCAACCGTTATCGAATGCAGATTATATCGCAATGACTCCCCTATCCACTGATTTCCATGGTTTTTATTGGCTCTATGTCTAGTTACTAGACTGTTGAGATTACTACTACTACTACTACTACTACTACTACTACTACTACTACTACTACTACTACTACTACTACTACTACTACTACTACTACTACTACTACTACTACTACTACTACTACTACTACTACTACTACTACTACTACTACTACTACTACTACTACTACTACTACTACTACTACTACTACTACTACTACTACTACTACTACTACTACTACTACTACTACTACTACTACTACTACTACTACTACTACTACTACTACTACTACTACTACTACTACTACTACTACTACTACTACTACTACTACTACTACTACTACTACTACTACTACTACTACTACTACTACTACTACTACTACTACTACTACTACTACTACTACTACTACTACTACTACTACTACTACTACTACTACTACTACTACTACTACTACTACTACTACTACTACTACTACTACTACTACTACTACTACTACTACTACTACTACTACTACTACTACTACTACTACTACTACTACTACTACTACTACTACTACTACTACTACTACTACTACTACTACTACTACTACTACTACTACTACTACTACTACTACTACTACTACTACTACTACTACTACTACTACTACTACTACTACTACTACTACTACTACTACTACTACTACTACTACTACTACTACTACTACTACTACTACTACTACTACTACTACTACTACTACTACTACTACTACTACTACTACTACTACTACTACTACTACTACTACTACTACTACTACTACTACTACTACTACTACTACTACTACTACTACTACTACTACTACTACTACTACTACTACTACTACTACTACTACTACTACTACTACTACTACTACTACTACTACTACTACTACTACTACTACTACTACTACTACTACTACTACTACTACTACTACTACTACTACTACTACTACTACTACTACTACTACTACTACTACTACTACTACTACTACTACTACTACTACTACTACTACTACTACTACTACTACTACTACTACTACTACTACTACTACTACTACTACTACTACTACTACTACTACTACTACTACTACTACTACTACTACTACTACTACTACTACTACTACTACTACTACTACTACTACTACTACTACTACTACTACTACTACTACTACTACTACTACTACTACTACTACTACTACTACTACTACTACTACTACTACTACTACTACTACTACTACTACTACTACTACTACTACTACTACTACTACTACTACTACTACTACTACTACTACTACTACTACTACTACTACTACTACTACTACTACTACTACTACTACTACTACTACTACATTGGTAAACCGGATGCAATAAAGGTGACGGACGTTTGAACCATTCAGAAATGTTCAACACTAGTTGAGTGAGCGTGTATACAGCTCGGAACCCAGCATGGGTGAACACTGAGAAATGGTTTCGCCAGCTTCATAAGAGGCCACCGTGACAGGTCAAGATCAGTGTAAACCGGACATGGGAAAAGAACTCCTTAGGAAGTACAAACATGTAATATTTTTTAAAAGGTATGTTACAAGCAAACATGTGATGTGCAAAATACGCGGTGGTGTTTAGACGCATGGCATTCCACATCAGTCTGCAAGCGACGTGACGGTCAGGGCAAGCATGCATTCGAAGGGAATATGCGCGCGTTCTAAAAGTCACATATGCACGCATAATACACAAACCGAAAGTTCGACGAAGTAGGTATGCTGTGTCCCATGTTACGTGGAGGCGGACCAGTAGTGGCTGACCACTGAAGTGGGCACCACAAATAGGCATGGGTTCTGGAAGAAGGTTTCGTGGAGGCTGAGCAACGGTGTTGCAACACCCATATAGGTGGCACGCATACACAGCAGTTCTAAAAGCCACAGGTGAACAGCCCATACACTTACCGGAGGTGCCGTCGCAACGAAACTGGACCTTAACGTGGTGTGACGGTTTGCGTACCTCCTCGACCCATTGAACTATACTGGGTGGGGCCCTTGGGCTTCTTAAGTGCTACTCCTACCAGGTTAGTCAATGATTAGAGGTCAGACGAACTCAGTCTCCCGATCTTCCAGGTTGGGGGTTTGAAATGGGATGGCGTCCATTTCTGTAAAACTAAATCATTGCCACCTCCCCGCTGTCTTGCGGACAGGCTTTTGAGCCAAAGGCTTTGGATGAGGACCCTAATCGTCCTCCAGTCTAGGTCTGGGCAGTATCTCAACCCACATACAACCATGCTATTTTCTTCAAACATAAACTTCATCCTGCATCGGCCGTCGCGCAGATTATCAAGGGTCGCCTTATCTGCTGCATACAGCAGGGCGGATAAGCGAAAACATGCTACTGCTGACGCCTCCCCTCTTTCTTTTCCACCTTTTTCCCTTACTCCCATCCCGGCCCCTATTACTAACCTTCCTTCTATAATTCCCAGCTTAATTTACAGAAAGTGAAGTGCCACTGGAGTAGAACCATCTGCAGACACCATCCCACAGCACCTATCGGACGCCTATCGGTAAAAGTCCCTTATAAGGCCACGCTGTCCCGTTTCCATGGCGACATTCAATGTTCGCACTCTAAGACCAACAGGTCAGCAGGCTGCACTCGGACGCACCTTGGACACACTGGGTATTGATGTGTGTTAAATGTGTCCGAAACTAGGATTAATGACCCTAACGGGGTTATTGAATTGACTGCACCCGGCTTATCCTCTCGTTATTGGTTGCACGCATCCGGAAACGCGGATGCGGCACTCACGGGTCAAGCTGGTGTAGGTATCATTCTAAGTTCCAAGGCTGAGCCATCGTTGGTTGGTTGGATTCCGGTGAACAGCCGTTCATCTGCAGCCCGTTTGACGACATTAGCTAAGGTTGATTCACGAAGTAATACAAAACGCTGTTTGTTCGTGATTTCCGCTTATGCTCCCACCGACTGCAGTTCAAATGCTGTTAAGGACACTTTCTATCACGAACTGAACGTACTACTACGCAGTGCTACTAGTTCAGATACTATAGTACTTGCAGGGATATGAACGCACAAGTAAGGCGTCTGAGCTCTTCAGAAGCTCAGCTAGGTGGTAAATGTGGGCTTAAATCCGAACGGACTGACAACGGTGAGCGTCTGCTGCAACTGGCACCAGTTGTTTCTTAGTATCACTGCTTTTAGACACAGTGGGCGCCGAAGTGCCACTTGGCGTCCACCTGTAGCTGGCCAGCGATGGACCCAAATTGATCACATTGCCATAAGTTACAGGTGGCGTGGTTCCATTCTGGATTGCCGCTCGTACTGGAGTACCTGTGTCGACTCTGATCATGCCTTGGTACGCTGTCATTTCTCCATGAACTTTACCTGGAGGCGCACCAAGCGTCCCCTACGATTGGCAACCGAGAACTTGTCTCATCCAAGCCTATCAAGACGCACTGCATACTGAACTTCCGCTGTCTTGTCCTAATGACACTGAGCTTCAGTGGAATAGGATCTCGGCCGCCATGCACGACGCAGGAGCATCTGCTTGTGGCACTATCCATCGTCACCACACCAGTCACTGGATATCCGAGAGGTCGATGAACCTGTTGTAATCTGAAAGACACCTCCCGGCTGGCTCTGAACACAATGTGATCAGACGGGCTATTAGGCGTGAACTAAAGCAGAGCCTGCGTGCTGACAAGGAAGCCTGGTGGACCAGTGGGGTTCAAGAAATGGAGGAGGCAGGAGCAGTAGGCAATTACTGCAAGCTCTTCCAGCTGATCCTCACCACTGGTCCCAGAAAACCAGGCGTCAGTGAGACAATCAGAGACAGCGCGGGTGCGCTGATACACAACAAGGAGCGCCGTATGGCTCGTTGGGCGGAACACTTTCAAGATCAGTTCAGCTGGCCTCCTGCTCCCGGACCTCTTCCTGCTCAGGTGATGCAGGACGAGCCATGGACGGTTAGTTTAGAGCCTCCGTCGGAGGCCGAGGTCCGAAACGCGATCGCAGCCCTCAATCGTTTACGTGCCGTTGGCGCGGATTCCCTCCCACCTGCACTATTTAAGGATGGCGGTGAGGTCCTCTGCAAAGCAGTGACCTCCCTATTCGAACGTATCTGGAACGAAGAGAGTGTGCCGGCTAATTGGAGCGAATCGATTATAGTGGCGATATGCAAGAAGGGCAGTCGCACAGACTGTGCGAACCACAGGGGTATTAGCCTAACGCCAATTGTGACAAAATTACTGGCCTCGATTATCATTCGTCGCCTCACTGCAGAACGGGAATCTCGGATTAGGGAAGAGCAGGCCGGTTTCCGCCCAGGACGTGACTGTATAGACCATATATTCACTTTGCGGCAGGTGTTAGAGCAGCGCCACGCATACCGCAGATTGACAATAGCTGTGTTCCTCGATTACAAGAGTGCGTTCGATTCAGTCGATCGATCGATTCTGTTCGAAATACTTGCGCGGAAAGTTGTTCCCACGAAATATGTGAACATCCTTCGTGCTCTATACTCGAACACTACAGGCCGTCTCAGGGTCTACGGTGGCCTATCGGATAGCTTTTCAACTAAAAGTGGCGTTCGTCAGGGTTGTCCGATTTCCTGTTTTTGTTCAATTTCGTCGTGGATTCTGTCAGGGAGTGTTCCCTTGCGGAATCTCACGATGTAGGCGTTGAAGTGCTACCTGGTGAAAGGTTAGTTGATCTAGATTATGCGGACGATATCGTCTTGCTTTTCGACGATGTTGGGGCGGTACAATCAACCCTGAATAGCCTGTTTAGAGTGGTCCCATTATTTGGTATGCACTTCGCACCTTCAAAGTGCAGTGTTGCTACAGGACCACCAGCCACTTGATGACCCCTTGACGCTTGCTAACGAGGAACTCGAGGTGGTTGATCAATTCACTTATCTTGGCAGCTGCGTCAGCAATGATGGGCGCATAGAAACTGACGTCAGCTCACGCATTGCAAAAGCCAGGGCTACCTTCTTGAACCTGCGGCATCTTTGGCGACAGAAGGGAATTTCCCTTCGTCTGAATGGCCGGGTATACAAGGCCACAGTGAGGGCCGTTCTGCTGTATGGTAGTGAGACTTGACCCCTTCGGTCTGAAGATCTGAGGCGCCTTCAAGTCTTTGATCATCGTCGTGTGCGAAGCAATTCTGGAGTCGGATGGCACCAGCGTGTCCGCTACGAGGATGTACAATGCCGCATAAGCCCGCTGAGGATACCGCTAACAGGCGAGTCCAACCGGCTATAACGTTGTTTGGCTTTTTATGAGACACCAGGAGAAATTTTTTCCGTATGGGTCATGTGTAGGTCCAGCAATGCAATGCTCTCTATGTAAAGTACCGCTTACGCCGCGCACCGGTGTAAGCGGAAGCCACATGCACCTCGGAAGAACATTGATGGCGGATTGACAATGGTCATTAAGTAAGCAAGGAAGTATCGATTTCCGAAACGAAATTCATAACGTGCGCACTTACCGATTGTAAGCGTTTTCCATAGAGAAAAGTTCATGAGACAGCAATGAAATTGTGTTCTTTCGCAATCCTAAGGCAATGCAACGTTTCATACGTAAAACGTAACTTACCCGCAGCAGTGGGTACATGTGTAGGTGACCTCACCATGGTATGCGGCACTAGTTTGATGAAACCAGCCGCCGCATACGTCGCAACTTATCCAATCAATCTGTTCGGGGGTCCCCGAGGCGTCATCCTCCTGCCCACACAGAGCGCAAACCGCGCTATCCGCATCTTCAGCAGCGGTCGCCCTCTTTGCACTCCATGTATATGTGCGGTAACCGGCGGATATTCTGCTTTTCGGGGTACAAATTTCAATTCCCCTGACATCATGATGGTACCTCACTCCACCGAATGGGCTATCGAAGGTGACTTTCGTTTGTGTCACTGACTGTCATTGCAATTAACGTGCGAAACACCTGCCCCTGCCACCATCAACGGGAGCGCATCGTCAGCATGCGTTAAAGATGATTTTCTGCTGGCCGAAGAACGGTTGACCGTCCACACCCGGGTAGCGGCAACGGAGGAAGACGTGTCCAGTGCTCGGAAGATAGTCAGGCCCTCCCGAGAAAACCGTTGTAATTGTTCAACCTTCGATGATCGGGCTAACACCTCCACATTACTGTGGGTAGCTAGTAGCTACCGCATGCATGCAATTACGCCCATTGTGCGGTAGAACTCCTCCGTGCGCACACTCAATACATGCGCCCCCAAGTCAGCAAACATATCCCGAGTAATGCGAATTTTTGCGGGCCGGTCGAGGACTCCATCACTACGGCATCGCATCCGCGCCACCATCACGGTTCCTTCCTTGTCCCCCAAAACGGCCGGCACGGATATACTTTCCGCTGGCAGCACCCAACGGCAGCCACGAAGCACCACCTTCTCGTCGTAAGCGTGTAGGCTGGCCACGTGAATAATGTTCGCACATAGAATGCGCCACTGACGATTAAATCGACATCCGCATGCACTGCCATTTGCTCTGACGATACCTTTCATGCGAAGTCTATCGTCATCCACAAGCCAATACCCGCCGTCTGGGTTCACACTGCGAATGCAAACGCTAACACTGTGCCGCAGTACTGGCGCCGGGTGTATGACGACATCCTCCTCAAAATCACTTGCCCACTGCTTACACGCTGCTCAGCATCGCACATATTAAGTTGATCTCTGGCAAGCAATGTTTCCCTCTCCTCCAAAATAGTGTGCAACGCTGCACTATCAGCTGAAACAGGTGCAGTAGAGTTGACCGCTCATTCAAAGTTTCTTTCAAATGCCTGTTTTCGTTTTCAACGCGATTTGTGCTGTCGCACCCAAATAATAACACGTGGCCCATCAAATGCGCCGCATACATAGGCCGCCATGGGATCCACGTGCGACGGAAGTATGGGAAGCATTTAGCGCTGCGCACCGATATACCCTCCATAACCCGGTGATAAGGTGCGCAATCGTGGGTATACAACAACGAGCGCAGAATAGTGAACAGAGCCCTCTTATCTTCCGTGTTACAGAACGGAAGGCGTGAACAACCCCGCTGAATCCCCCGCATGGTGTGTACCCGACAGAATACGATGTAGGCAGTGGGGTACGCTTTGCGAAACGCATTCACTTGCGCAGCGCAGTTGTCCATCACCATCGTCCAAGCACCGGCAATCGCCGGGGCCAACACCAACATACCTCTCACCGTCCCTTCGTAAGTAGCCTCCGTCTCATTTGTCAAAAGCGCATAAAAGTAGTCGATACCAAGGCCACTTACGTCCACAAACATGCTATGCCATAGGGTGTAACCCCCGTACTTGATCTTATTTGTGGAATCCGCCAAAATGACCTAAACGTATTGGCCCACCAACCCCAGCAAATGGGCGCGCACGAAGAACGGGTCCCGAATATCATTTCCCTCATGCATAAGTTTAACTAGAACATTTCCTCGCAACAGCTGAGTAACCTCTTCCACTTCCATGACACAAGCGTTCCGATGACGCCGCCGTAAGTCATACAATTCGCGCCTAGTTAAACGAATGCTATATTGCTGGCGCACAAATGCACGCATCTCCTGCGTCCGACGAAACGTTCTCATTAAGTTAAGCACCATGCCTTCCTGATTCGCTGTTAGCCTCCGCTTTTTCGCATACAGCCAAGGCTTCCCAACGTGAAAACTGTGCGAATGCCACCGAAACGCGTTTCCAATCTCGTAACGCTCGCCCTTAAACGTCGCTGAAAAGTGAGCAGGGCCATTGTAACAGCGGTACCTGTAATAATCTTTTCATCAGGCACATACAATCCGCTTACCGCTTTCCAGCAACATTGCAGCGCTTGCTATGCACGCATACAAACGGATTACACCGGATGGGCATCCTTCTGGTAGCACCTGTCCAGTCTCCCTCTAGTATGCCTTCGCAGTTACAACGTTCCGACGAATAAACGATGTCACCGTTTCAATCTGAAACACTTTCAGATCATCTTTCATCGATGCGAAGTCCAGATAAGGACCCTTGAGTATACGTCGGAATACAAGCGAGTCATCCACCATGGCTGCTACGCGTGAAGCGGGAAAATGATTAAACACCATAACCCACTTAAACCGCTTAGTATATTGCTGTAGCGCATGCGGTCGCGAGTGCCTTAGTCAGGCTGGCCTAGTGATCCATGAGCGAGGCCACCCGGGACCACTACAGAAGCGACGACGAGTCCTGCAGAGAAGGTAGACAGAACTGGTGCAGCGTTTGTAGGTACGCTGCATTCGGTTTACTAACCGCGTGCTTGCATGCTAAGTCTCTATTTCAGGTGGTGGGTTTTCAATTTTGTCCTAATGCTTTTCTTTCTCATATAAATGTCTACCTGTACTCTATTCCATTAACTTGCACACCTCGCTTAAGCCAATTGCACTCGATTTCCATAACATTTTTGTGTTCGTGGCATTTCTGTAAAGTATACTTTCTGACCTCATGAACTTATCTAGAATTCGTTTGTAAACAACTTATTTCACATGCTCATTAATTTAACGTTTATGTCACCGTTTCCTTATGCATTAATCGAGTTATTTTCTTTGTATCTCTCTCTCTCTCTCAAGTGATTGGCTGTTGCTTGATATCCCCGGTGTGACTGCGCTTGATGTGCATGTTGACAAGGTGCCTACCTGTCTATTACCCACTACCTCGACCATACTGGCTCCAGGAGACAGTTGGTCGTTGTTGGAGGGGACGGGGTGCACGGTCCTTGTGGCCGTGTCAGGATCAAAGAGTGGTTTCATGCACTCAGTGGGGAGCGGACTACGGTCCAGCCACCGCCTTGTGTGCGCTTGGTTCCCAAATACAGCGTGCTTGTGTTTGCTGTGAAGGAGTGTGGGTCGGCTCCGTTGATGAAACGTGGCTCCCATCCGCATGCCTCGCGGTCTTATTCCTTCGGGTTTACACTGGATATGGGGTATGTGGTTGGAGCTGTGAGTGGTGCAGCGCAAGCCACCCATAGTCCCTCTGTAGGCACAGACGTCCTGTGGCTAGCCATAGTGACAGACAAATCCGAAACCGGGTGCCGCCAACCATCTTGCTTCCAAATCCAACTCGTAGCATTTCAACAAACACCTTAAATTAATCCTAAACATTCACATGCGTCCGGTGGCCCCAAATTCACATCCAACCACATCCAACCGTGTGTACCGAAATCACACTTTCGAAAGATCATTGATCGCAAGTGGCGGATCCGACGCTCCGGCCTAGCATAGCTAGCGAACCAAACCCGCCGCTAGGCAAAACTCAAATGTGGGAGTCCCGGTCTCTTGGCATTCCAGTTGCTATCTGCTTGCGCTCCTCTGTAGCCGGTCCGCGGGCGTCACGTTAACAGGTAAGAGGTCGATCGGCTTTGCTTCCTGTCATGATTAGAAGGCGCAAATTTTGAAACCGCTTTAGGCAATCTCATTCAGAAATCGACTTCTCTCACAACAAGACTGTCAGAAATGTTTGTGTCGCGATGAAGCGTCAGAAATGCCAACAATACGAACTATCCTTGGCAAAACACTCCAGAATCGCGCCTAAAATGCTCTACTCTTATTTGAAAAGAAGCACTAGAGCTGGAAATGGCATCCCTGCTTTGTGTTCCTGTGATCATCAAGCTTTACTTCACGAGGACGCTAAGAAAGCTAGTCACTTGGCTAAGCAATACGCTTCTGTTTACGCGAAAGAAACACCATTTAGTGACAGAGCCGTATCCACCTTTCCATTTTCGTTGGCCCAAGTAGATATTAACGCTGATTCTGTGATGAAACTTCTTCTTGAGTTAGATCCCTATAGCTCACCCGGCCCTGATGGATTGCATCATTTGTTCCTCAGGACTGTGGCGGAGTACATAGCTTCACCCATATGTCAAGTCTTTCGTCGCTCACTAGAAGCTGGCCGTCTTCCTTCAGCTTGGAAAGTGGGTATCGTCAAACCCATTTACAAAGGAGGAAGTCGACATGATCCGGCCAATTATTGTCCAATCTGTCTGACGTCAATAGTGTGTAAAGTTATGGAACGGATTCTAAAACAAGCTGTTACTCTTCATCTTGAGGACAGAATGCCATTTCTTCTGCCCAGCATGGGTTCCGAAAAGCACGCTCCTGTACCTCGAACTTGCTCATTGCTAAGGAGATCTGGGCAAGGTCGCTAGACTCCGGCAAACGCTTGGACGTTGTGTTTGTTGACAAAGTCCCGCCTGAACGGCTTCTGTTTAAATCCTGAGAAATCGGTATTTCTGGGAACCTCCTGTCTTGGATCTCCGACTTCCTAAACGACCGCTCCATGCAAGTGAAGGTGAATGACACATTTTCTGCTCCTGTTCTCATGACGAGTGGGGTCCCACAAGGCTCTGTCCTCGGTCCCGTACTTTTCAATATCTTTATCAACAACTTACTGTCCGTTCTTCAGACGGATTGCTTGATCTACGCTGACGACCTAAAACTGTGGATGAAAGTATCCAGCCTTGAAGCCGCAGACAGATTACAACCTACGCTCAATCTACTCCATGATTAGTCGATTAAGTGGCAGCTGCCCGTAAATCGTGACAAGTGCTCTGTTCTCCCCGTTGGCTCATCTAGCCCATTTGGAACATACCACCTTGGTGGTTCCATGCCCAGAAGCACAACCCAGGTGAGGGATCTTGGAGTGATAGTGTCATCAGACCGCAAATCTATTCAAGACACCCAGAAGAGCGTCGCCGCGGTCTACAGGATGTTCCATTCTATACGTAGAGGGTTTTCTCTCCTGACCCCAGGGCTTTTCCGATTTCTCTTTGGCTCGTATATACGCCCGATTCCCGAATACGGGCTACCCGCTGCCTACCCTCTCACCAAATCCGAATGTCATATGATAGGGAAGGTTCAACGACGTACCTCCAAATCCATCGTTGAGTTGCGTGACCTGTCTTATCCACTCCGACTTCACTGACTAAACTTGTCAGTCGCAACGAGACTGGACCTTAACGTGGTGCGACGGTTTGCGTACCTCATTGACCCATTGAGCTATACTGGGTGATGCCTCCGGGCACCTTGAGAGCTACTCCTACCAGGTTAGTCAATGGTGAGAGGTCAGACAAACTCAGTCTCCAGGTTGGGGGTTTGAAATGGGATGGCGTCCATTTCTGTAAAACTAAATCATTGCCACCTCCCCGCTGTCTTGCGGACAGGCTTTTGAGCCAAAGGCTTTGGATGAGGATCCTAATCGTCCTCCAGTCTAAGTCTGGGCAGTATCTCAACCCACATACAACCATGCTATTTTCTTCAAACATAAACTTCATCCTGCATCGGCCGTCGCGCAGATTATCAAGGGTCGCCTTATCTGCTGCATACAGCAGGGCAGATAAGCGAAAACATGCTACTGCTGGCGCCACCCTACTTTTTTTCCACCTTTTTCTCTTACTCCCATCCTGACCCCCATCACTAACCTTCCTTCTATAATTCCCAGCTTAATTTACAGAAAGTGAAGTGCCACTGGAGTAGAACCATCTGCAGACACCATCCCACAGCACCTATCGGACGCCTATCGGTAAAAGTCCCTTATAAGGCCACGCTGTCCCGTTTCCATGGCGACATTCAATGTTCGCACTCTAAGACCAACAGGTCAGCAGGCTGCACTCGGACGCACCTTGGACACACTGGGTATTGATGTGTGTTAAATGTGTCCGAAACTAGGATTAATGACCCTAACGGGGTTATTGAATTGACTGCACCCGGCTTATCCTCTCGTTATTGGTTGCACGCATCCGGAAACGCGGATGCGGCACTCACGGGTCAAGCTGGTTTAGGTATCATTTTCAGCTCCAAGGCTGAGTCATCGTTGGTTGGTTGGATTTCGGTGAACAGCCGTTTATCTGCAGCCCGTTTGACGACATTAACTAAGTTTGATTCACGAAGTAATACAAAACGCTGTTTGTTTGTGATTTCTGCTTATGCTCCCACCGACTGCAGTTCAAATGCTCTCAAGGACACATTCTATGACGAACTGAACACGCTACTACGCAGTGCTACTAGTTCAGATATTATAGTACTTGCAGGGATATGAACGCACAACTAGGGTGTCTGAGCTCTTCAGAAGCTCAGGTGGGTGATAATTATGGGCTTAAATCCGAACGGACTGACAACGGCGAGCGTCTGCTGCAACTGTGTGCGGAGCACCAGTTGTTTCTTACTAGCACTGCTTTTAGACGCAGTGGGCGCCGAAGTGCCACTTGGCGTCCACTGTAGCTGGCCAGCGATGGACCCAAATTGACCACATAGCCATAAGTTACAGGTGGCGTGGTTCCATTCTGGATTGCCGCTCGTACTGGATTACCTGTGTCGACTCTGATCATGCCTTGGTACGCTGTCCTTTCTCCATGAACTTTATCGGGAGGCGCACCAAGCGTCCCCCACGATTGGCAACTGAGAACTTGTCTCAGCCCTCGGTCAGTCAAGCCTATCAAGACGCACTGCATACTGAACTTCCGCTGTCTTGTCCTAATGACACTGAGCTTCAGTGGAATAGGATCTCGGCCGCCATGCACGACGCAGGAGCATCTGCTTGTGGCACTATCCATCGTCACCGCACCAGTCACTGGATATCCGAGAGATCGATGAACCTGTTGTAATCTGAAAGACACCTCCCGGCTGGCTCTGAACACAATGTGATCAGACGGGCTATTAGGCGTGAACTAAAGCAGAGCCTGCGTGCTGACAAGGAAGCCTGGTGGACCAGTGGGGTTCAAGAAATGGAGGAGGCAGGAGCAGTAGGCAATTACCGCAAGCTCTTCCAGCTGATCCTCACCACTGGTCCCAGAAAACCAGGCGTCAGTGAGACAATCAGAGACAGTGCGGGTGCGCTGATACACAACAAGGAGCGCCGTATGGCTCGTTGGGCTGAACACTTTCAAGATCAGTTCAGCTGGCCTCCTGCTCTCTGACCTATTCCCACTCAGGTGATGCAGGACGAGCCATGGACGGTTAGTTTAGAGCCTCCGTCGGAGGCCGAGGTCCGAAACGCGATCGCAGCCCTCAGTCGTTTTCGTGCCGCTGGCCCGGATTCCCTCCCACCTGCACTATTTAAGGATGGCGGTGAGGTCCTCTGCAGAGCAGTGACCTCCCTATTCGAACGTATCTGGAACGAAGAGAGTGTGCCGGCTAATTGGAGCGCATCGATTATAGTGGCAATATACAAAAAGGCAGTTGCACAGACTGCGCGAACCACAGGGGTATTAGCCTAACGCCAATTGTGACAAAATTACTGGCCTCGATTATCGTTCGTCGCCTCACTGCAGAACGGGAATCTCGGATTAGGGAAGAGCAGGCCGGTTTCCGCCCAGGACGTGGCTGTATAGACCATATATTCACTTTGCGGCAGGTGTTAGAGCAGCGCTACGCATACTGCAGACCGACAATAGCTGTGTTCCTCGATTACCGGAGTGCGTTCGATTCAGTCGATCGATCGATTCTGTTCGAAATACTTTCGCGGAAAGGTGTTCCCACGAAATATGTGAACATCCTTCGTGCTCCATACTCGAACACTAGAGGCCGCGTCAGGGTCTATGGTGTCCTATCGGATAGCTTTTCAACTAAAAGTGGCGTTCCTCAGGGTTGTCCGATTTTCCCGTTTTTGTTCAATTTCTTCGTGGATTCTATCATGGAGTGTTCCCTTGCGGAATCTCACGATGTAGGCGTTGAAGTGCTACCTGGTGAAAGGTTAGTTGATCTAGATTATGCGGACGATATCGTCTTGCTTTTCGACAATGTTGAGGCGGTACAATCAACCCTGAATAGCCTGTTTAGAGTGGTCCCATTATTTGGTATGCACTTCGCACCTTCAAAGTGCAGTGTTGCTACAGGACCACCAGCCACTTGATGACCCATTGACGCTTGCTAACGAGGAACTCGAGGTGGTTGATCAATTCACTTATCTTGGCAGCTGCGTCAGCAATGATGGGCTCATAGAAACTGACGTCAGCTCACGCATTGCAAAAGCCAGAGCTACCTTCTTGAACCTGCGTCATCTTTGGCGACAAAAGGGAGTTTCCCTCCGCCTGAAATGCCGTGTATACAAGGCCACAGTGAGGGCCGTTCTGCTGTATGGTAGTGAGACTTGGCCCCTTCGGTCTGAAGATCTGAGGCGCCTTCAAGTCTTTGATCATCGTTGTTTGCGAAGCATTTCTGGAGTCGGATGGCACCAGCGTGTCCGCAACGATGATGTGCGTAGGCGAGTACTAGGTGGTGATAATCATGCTAGCTCCCTAGAACAACAGATAGCACTGAATAAGTTGCGTTGGCTCGGGCACGTGCTACGCATGCCTGTTTACCGCTTATCTAGGAGAACCTTGTTTAGTCTACCAGGTGTAGGGTGGCGCAAGGCTCGAGGTGGACAGAAGTTGACTTGGCAGCGGGAAATGAAGTCACTGACGACCAAACTGGGTGCCGTTGGTCCGTCTCGCCTTCCGGGTTGGAGTCCACGTGACTCACCTTGTGCTTGGCTCGAGACTTTACAGGACATGGCTCGCAAGCAACACCAGTGGCGCGTCTGCTGCCGTCTCCTAATCGGATTGTCTGTTTAAAGTGTGTTTGGTGCTGAGTTATCTGCGGGGTAATGGTTGATTATGACGCGTGGCAGTGAAAGCCGCAAGGAAGCTGTCTCGCCGATGCCGCCTTATCTTTGCACGATAGCCAGCTGTTTGTGACGGTATGTTGTCTACATAAGGTGTAGGCGCCTTGACCCTGAATGTTTGCTTAGGGCATTAAGGTTTTCAGGTAAGTCCCCCTCTTCTCTCCCTCTTCTTATTCTTTATTTCATAGGTCCTCATGGTTGTATGGCAGCGAAGCATCAGTTCAAATGGCTGATGTACTGCTGTTGATGATGATGATGATGAATCCCAGAGCGCATTCAACCATCCCCTGGCCGTTGTCTCATCATCGTGAACGCGGCAGAATCGGACAAGGCTAACTCAGCGGAGAGTTTGTTGGGTGATCAAATACTGCTCGAGCGGATGATTTCGCTATTGTTTGATGCTGGTGAGCGGAATAAACACTGTCCCTGTCTTCCTTCTCTGTAAAAAGCAGGAGCTTTCCTCCAGGGTTCGCCCCCTCAAGGTTGTATTCGTAAACCCAGAAGAGTGCGCGCGCATCCTGCGACGGACTCCACGTCTCAAGGGTGAATCGTTCTACATGTTACGTGACCTCTCCCGAGGACCGAATTAAAATGAAGAAGGCTGTAGAGGAGCTACGAATGCGCCGGGCGAGTGGTAAAACCTACCTGCATATCGTGGATTTTTGCGTAGTTCGGGAGACCACAACAGCCCGCTGGAGGCCGATTCTCGCCACTCCCAGACAGTAAAGCATAAAATCGGACTACGAGTGCTATCTGCCAATGTGCGCAGCCTAAGGAATAAGCTTGATGAAATTCAGTTGCTTACTTCGGAGACACGTCCAGACCTGATGGCCTTTACCGAAACCTGGCTATTCAGATATATCGGACTCGGAGGTGTCTAACCCTTGATAGCACCACTCCCGGTCCGATCGCCACAGAGTGAGGTCAGGTGCTGGAGTAATTCTCTACTGAAGACAGATCAAAGTACATTTAGTTAAAGCTATCAGTGACAATGATGACATTTTCCTAGTCCTCTGGTGCCGTGTTCATGACGGATGTACATCTCTCTTGGTCGGTGTCGTCTACAGAGCGCCACCGGGCTCCGGAGCGCGCTTGTTGGACTCGATAAGGATGCACGGTGGGCACAAGGACTGTCTAATCTTGGAAGATTTCAATGTACCGGATATCGATTAGAACCTACTTCTTTGTAGTCGCTGATCTGACTCATTCGATGACGCATTGCTTAAAACCGCTGTCGACTGCAGCCTCGTACAACATGTTTTGACGCCCATTCGTATTTTTCCAGACCAGACTCCGCACATCCTAGATCTCATCCTCTCCCCGGCAGATTCGGATGTCGTACCTAACCGTTCTTCAACCCATAAGCAAGAGCGATCATTGTGTTGTTTCATTCCACTGGGCTCGCCGTCTCACGATCCATAGCCAGGATGGTCACCGACGGAATTTTTGGCGTGCCGATCCACTCCGTCTGTAAACGGCCGCAAGCGCTACGGATCGGGGTATCCCTGAACATATTCACCTCGGCGGCGCGTGGAATCTTGTCCTCCCCAAAATGACGTCGCTAATTGAGCAGGTCGTTCTCTCGTCCCATCGAAATCGCTTCACTAGAGGTCCGCCTTGGATGGATTGAGAATTGAAGTCAACTATGAATAGAAGGCGCAAATTATGGGACTGCTTTAGAAAATTTCAATCCGAACCCGACTTCTCTCATTACAAGACTCAGAAATGTTTGTGTCGCGATGAAGCGCCAGAAATGCCAACAATACGAACTATCCTTGGCAAAACACTCCAGAATCGCGCCTAAAATGCTCTACTCTTATTTGAAAAGAAGCACTAGAGCTGGAAATGGCATCCCTGCTTTGTGTTCCTGTGATCGTCAAGCTTTACTTCACGGGGTCGCTAAGAAAGCTAGTCACTTGGCTAAGCAATACGCTTCTGTTTGCGCGAAAGAAACACCATTTAGTGACAGAGCCGTATCCACCTTTCCATTTTCGTTGGCCCAAGTAGATATTAACGCTGATTCTGTGATGAAACTTCTTCTTGAGTTAGATCCCTATAGCTCACCCGGCCCTGATGGATTGCATCATTTGTTCCTCAGGACTGTGGCGGAGTACATAGCTTCACCCATATGTCAAGTCTTTCGTCGCTCACTAGAAGCTGGCCGTCTTCCTTCAGCTTGGAAAGTGGGTATCGTCAAACCCATTTACAAAGGAGGAAGTCGACATGATCCGGCCAATTATCGTCCAATCTGTCTGACGTCAATAGTGTGTAAAGTTATGGAACGGATTCTAAAACAAGCTGTTACTCTTCATCTTGAGGACAGAATGCCATTTCTTCTGCCCAGCATGGGTTCCGAAAAGCACGCTCCTGTACCTCGAACTTGCTCATTGCTAAGGAGATCTGGGCAAGGTCGCTAGACTCCGGCAAACGCTTGGACGTTGTGTTTGTTGACTTCAGCAAAGTTTTTGACAAAGTCCCGCATAAACGGCTTCTGTTTAAACTCCAATGAATCGGTATTTCTGGGAACCTCCTGTCTTGGATCTCTGACTTCCTAAACGACCGCTCCATGCAAGTGAAGGTGAATGACACATTTTCTGCTCCTGTTCTCATGACGAGTGGGGTCCCACAAGGCTCTGTCCTCGGTCCCGTACTTTTCAATATCTTTATCAACAACTTACTGTCCGTTCTTCAGACGGATTGCTTGATCTACGCTGACGACCTAAAACTGTGGATGGAAGTATCCAGCCTTGAAGCCGCAGACAGATTACAACCTACGCTCAATCTACTCCATGATTAGTCGATTAAGTGGCAGTTGCCCGTAAATCGTGACAAGTGCTCTGTTCTCCCCGTTGGCTCATCTAACCCATTTGGAACTTACCACCTTGGTGGTTCCATGCCCAGAAGCACAACCCAGGTGAGGGATCTTGGAGTGATAGTGTCATCAGACCGCAAATCTATTCAAGACACCCAGAAGAGCGTCGCCGCGGCCTACAGGATGTTCCATTCTATACGTAGAGGGTTTTCTCTCCTGACCCCAGGGCTTTTCCGATTTCTCTTTGGCTCGTATATACGCCCGATTCCCGAATACGGGCTACCCGCTGCCTACCCTCTCACCAAATCCGAATGTCATATGATAGGGAAGGTTCAACGACGTACATCCAAATCCATCGTTGAGTTGCGTGACCTGTCTTATCCACTCCGACTTCACTGACTAAACTTGTTCTCTCTGGTTACCGCCGTCACCGAGTAGATTTTGATATTCACTCGACGTATTCTCAGTGGAGAACTGGGTTGAAAGTTACAGGACTTTTTTCAACTCAACGCTAAGGATTCGACACGAGGCCACCGCATGAAACTGTTCAAACCGAGGAATCTCCGTGTGCGGCTCAATCTGGTCTTATCAACTCGCGTGGTGAATGATTGGAACTGGTTGCCGGATCCTATCGTAGATGCTGAGACTGAGGAACGTTTCAAACAACTGTTGGATTCTCACCTGAGCGCGCTGGGATTCTGCTGCCTCTAAGACAGCTACAGTGGTCCTCTGCAGAAGGCCATACGCGATGATAGTGGGCAGCCGATCCACAGTCTATCAAAACGCTTAGAGCGTTGGGCTGAACACTTTGCAAGGCAATTTAACCAACCTGAGATTTCGATTTCTTTTTCCGGCATTGAGCGCCCTTCTCCCTGGGCCGTCTCCTTGGATCCGCCCTCACGCGTAGAAGTCGAACTTGAGATCAGGCTGTTGAAATTGCATAATGTCGCAGGGGTAGATAGAATTCCCTCAGCCCTGATTTCAGAAAACTTGTTAGACGACCGGTTAATGTATTTATGGTAATAGACAACGTTTCGCTTTTGACACAAAAGCTTCATCAGGCGAGTTGAATTATGTTAAAATTGGCATTTTATAGCGATCATGACAAAGCTACATGCGGGGAAGAATCAATTTGCAGTTCATCAATGATTGATTACAGTGGTCAAATGTCACTATGTTCGTGGGTACATTGTAGATTTTTTCAATCAGGGTCAAGTGGGAAAAGGAATATGCCGGTCCGCGGAGAGTTACATGTGTGGCTAGCAATCTTAACTGAAGTTTTCTGAAATCATGACTTCCCGATCGGTTCCAAATATGTTCCAAGATATTCCCCCAGCCCTCTTCAAATTCGAGGGACCTGCTCTAATAGATGATTTACACGAGTTGCTAGTGAAACTTTTGAGCAGGAGACTGTCCAGGCAGACTGGAACCGCTCCGTCGTTGTCCTAACTTTCAAGGGAAACTCCCGTTTGAAATGCGGCAATCATAGAGGGATCAGTCTGCTTTCGATTGACTCTAAATTGCTTGCCTCTGTCATTCTCCACAGACTGACTGGCACTCGTGAAAGCCAGCTTCGTAAAGAACAAGCTGGATTTCGTCGAGGTCGGGGCTGCATCGACAACATCCTTACCTTGCGTCAATTGTTGGAGCACCGCCATGTTTATTGACGACCCACCGTTGTCGTGTTTCTTGACATAAAAGGTGCCTTCGACTCGGTCTATCGACTTGCCCTTTGGGACTGTCTGCTGAGGATAGGTGTATCTGATAAATATGTAAACATCATCAAAGCGCAGTACGCGCAGAGTGAGGGTTTACGGCAAACTGTCGCCATCCTTCAGTATCACCAGCGGTGTGAGACAAGGTTGCTTGCTGTCACCTTTCCGCTTTAACTTCGCTGAAGTCATGGAAACAGCGTTCGCTGGACACGACCTAGGTGTGGAGCTACTTTCTGGTGAGCGACTTCTTCACTTAGAGTATACGGACGATATTGCCCTAATCTGTGACAGCTCCCAAAACATGCCAAGCAGCACTGGACCGATTAGCACTGGCAATCTATCGTTTTGGGCTATACTTTGCTCCATTGAAATGCAAGGTACTTCTCCAAGATTGGCAGGGACCCAACCATGCGCTAACGCTTGGTGGTGATCTGCTAGAAGTCGTTCAGGAATTCAAGCACCTGGGCAGCTGTATTAGCACCCGTGGGATTGAAGATAGGTTACCAACCGTATAGCAAAAGCTCGAGGTGCTTTTGCCAATCTCCGCCACCTGTGGCACAGACGCGACATTACTCTCGCCCCGAAGGGCAGAGTTTATAACACAGCCGTCCGTTCAACTCTCCTATATGGTTGTGAAACCTGGCGCACCAGCTCGATAGACATATAGAGGCTTGTCATATCCGATCATCGCTGCCTTCGCAGCTTAGCTCATGTCTGGTGGGAGCACCGCGGGAGCAATGAGCGTGTTCGGCGTCGCGTATTTGGTGCAGGAAGAGCGAGTGAACCGCTCAGAACCATTATATCACGCACCAGGCTCCGTTGGTTGGGCCACGTGTTGCGCATGCCAGCACACCGACTTCCGCGATGTGCATTGTTTGCGCGTTGTGGGTGCGGTTGGTAGAGGAAGAGGGGAGGCCAAGCGATGACTTGGTCGAGAGATATGAAAACCCTCACTTCGAAGTTGGTGTCGGTTGGTGCATCCCGACTGCGTGGCTGGGGTCCTAAGGACGGTGAACACGTTTGGTTGGACACACTTGCTGATATGGCTTGGATCCGGCCCCAATGGCGTTTGTGTTGTGAGTTCCTTTGTCTATCCTCCTCCTGCTTAACATCCCCTCCAATCACGATTTCACTCGTTAGGCCTAATCTGGCTCTCTTTTTACGGCACGATAGCCAGCTGTTAGCTCTCCGTAACGATGTCCATCCGTTACTGGGGACTCAGTTTTTGTATTGCGGTACAATAGCTGAGGTGTTTCCCACCTGCAGCTAACGTGTATAATGATGATAATGATGATGGTACTCTGCAGAACGTTGTTCTTAAATGACCCACGCCATCTTCGCAGTGATCGGAAAGTGAAGGAGCTGACAAAGGATGTTACTTCTGTTCTTTATCATCCAATGATGCGCCGTCATCGTCAAATGTTTGCGTACTTTTGCGACACGTGTACCTATGAAACGCATCGACAAGCACCGTTGGCGTAGGTATTAATGCACACTGCATGTGACACCGTATTGTAGCATCAGTAGCTGATGTGGAATTTCCTTAAGACATGGAGGAATTAGATGCCATGGATTTCGACTTGGAATCCGAGTTAATGGTAGCTAAGAAGTGTGGTACTTGTTAAGACAGTCATATTGTCGTTCGAATGTTTGTGCAGTGAAATAAAGACGCTGCTTCGGATGCTTTTCGGTATGTTTTATTGCATTTATGCACTCTCCATAGTCCTTCGTCAAGAAGTACGCTGTGTAGCGCGGGATGTCTACGCTTTGAAAACCACTGTAAGGAAGTTGACGGAAGCAGTACAGTGAACAGTGTCCCACTCGGCAGTAACCCTCCGACTACACTATCAGCGGTAGAACTCCAGAACTTCGATACCTGCTTGGCTGATGAAAACAAAAGGCCCAGCTGGTAAGCTTCACATGCATGATTTATTGGGTATCCACAAACAACCTTTCTGCAAGCTATCTCAGGGAGATCGTTGCACGACGCCGGGAGTAGAATAGTGTTTCGCATTATGACGAGGAAGGTTGAGGGCGCAATCAATTTTTCAGGCGCCCACGACCTCTGCGCCTTCAAAAACTTAACTGTGTACTTCATTCTGAAGGTAACACATTTTGTCCTCTATGTACAATAATGGACAGACGTATTAACACAACGCTTTTCGGATAAGGGAGTCACGGGAACAATGGGTTTCTCTTCCATGCGAACCATTTTATGCAATGTGCGATCGAACAACTTACGCCGACCGAATGGAGGCAAATACGGAGGTAACCGATCTGTATTCCTTTGCTAATGTAACTTGCTTCCAGGGTTCCCATCGTATAGCCAATGAGGCACTCCTTCAGGAAAATCTATAGCCATTCGTTCATGTCCGGAAATGTTATTTAATATATGCTTCTTTTTCAAACGCGAATTTTTGTACCTCATTTCCTGTGTTGCACACGTATCCCGTTCCTTGCCAACTGGGTTTCCACACTGCCGTCTTCACTGTAATGACCGCCTAGGCGTATCACGCGAGGAGGGTTTTAATTACCTCAGGTGCTTGTAACTTTCGTGCCTTTGTGATGACAAGTGCCATTAACTATGCTTATTAGTGCGTCCTATAAGGGGAATCCTTTCCAAAGTTTCGCATATAGGTGGCTTGCACAGGGTGGGCTACCCGAGTGTACGTACGAAACCCGTGGGTGTGGCCGACCAATAGGAGAACGTC
The DNA here is from genome assembly GCA_944474145.2 of Dicrocoelium dendriticum. Taxonomy (NCBI): domain Eukaryota; kingdom Metazoa; phylum Platyhelminthes; class Trematoda; order Plagiorchiida; family Dicrocoeliidae; genus Dicrocoelium; species Dicrocoelium dendriticum. The sequence continues at coordinate 86,400,348 of OX104063.1, forward strand.
CTTGAGTTCACTTACAAGCCGCTTGTCATTGATTCATCCGCCATTTGACCTTGAAACAGAAAAGGCTGTAAATCAGATCTACACGGTATAGGCCAATACAGCGCATTTTACAGCTTTTTTCTCATAGGCTGTAATGACAGCATTTCTCTGTAAAAATGCTGTAAATATGTCTGTGCTTTGCTGGGTGGAAGGCCAGTCAATCTGGTCGGCTTAGATAGCCAACTCAACTCCGATCCAATCCTCTCGGTTAAGATACGGTAAGCGAAGCCGTCGGTGGTGCATTCAATACATACTCAAACTTATTAGGTGCTTGGGATACGTCTGACCCGGTAATCTTTCAACCTATCTAGTACCAGCTCGCAAAACCCTCTCGAGCTTCATTTTGTTCCGAAGTTGGAGGCAGGACGGGCAAGCCTGGGGCCGGACGAATGCTTAGCACTGCTTCAAAAGTCTCGGCAGTTAAAACCCCGAAAGGACGGTGTAGTAAGCGCAACGTTAGGCCGCGGTGGTGGGCTTCTAGTGACAAGAGGAAGCGGTGCATAGGAGATATGTTATCCCCTCACAATAACAAATAGACTTGCCGAATGATGACGGAGTTTCTCGTTTTTTGTTCGGTTTTGGGACAATTGCAGCTGCGAGTTCGACAGTGGGCTTGCGCAATTTTTTGGCCCTTTTCCGCTTCACTTTAACCTACTCACAGACCCGCAGCTCAATCTCGCTATGCGCAGAGTTAACTACTCTACTCAGCAGCCTTATAAATGTGGTGCGCTGCAAACGGGACACTTGACACAATGCGCAGTGTTATAAGTTGTTTGCCAGTGTTGGGTGTATCGCAACTCTTCAGAGCACCATCGCTAGGGACCGAATGCGCGTTTAGAATCAACCCAATCTTTTGATCCAAGTTGATGACTACAATAATAGCTTGCTGTACCCTTTGCAGTCTGGCGTCGAGAGCCTCGAGGTACCTACTGAGAATAGCCGGACGGCCCTGATAGCATCCATAACAAGTGACGCGTTTAGAAAGCACAGCACTGCCTACTGTTCAACAGTCAGGCCGATACACTGCTGATAATACCAGCGGTTGCAGTCGTCGCGCAACATGCCGCCAGAATCGTCTAGCGCCAGCTTACCACAGCTAGCGCTGCCACAAGCGGCATTAGCCTCATTAAACGAAGGCTTCTGGGGTACATCTACCTCGGTGCATAGCGAGACAGACATGGAAAGGTTGAAAACAGTTCTAGATTTATGACACATACGACGGTAAAGCGATGAACAGCTAAAGGGTAAAAGCAGGTGCAAGACGGTGTTGGTACCAGGAAGAACCGAAAAGTTTACCAACTGGCTTTAACCAAACGCTTGGTCCAATACTACTTTGGTCAATCCAACTTGCTTTGAATCAAAGAATTTTCGACAGTAATCAAATTTTGTTTCACGTGTTTATTCAATCATTGTCTTCTACGATATTTCATCTCTAAAACTTGAATTTCTGTCACGCTAAAAATTCTAGATGCCGCGTCAAGATCAAGTTACACCTTACCGATTGATCACAAGCCGTTGCTGTTAACCTTTGGTTCCAATAAGAGCATCTCTGCATACTCCGCTTGCTAACTTTTACGATAGGTCATCGTTCTACTTGGTTACGGTGAACGTGAGTTTTCCTAAAACTACTTTGTACTTCGGATTTACTCAACATTCGCTCAAATTATTTTCTTGTTGTAATATTCTTTTTCTGTGAGATTTTTCTTTCGCTCGGATACTTCACTCTTGGGTTCGTAGCTGCAGTGTTGTATGATAGCCTTGGTCGGCTTGTAGTGTTTAAGACGTTTTCCGTCTCTCAGTCAATCACCTTAATTGAACTGTTTTCGGAGGTGGCTCCTAACTGTCGGCTGCTTCGTTCAGATAACTGCAGTCCTCCATATCAGCCTTCTGTAAGTACAATTGGCTGTCACAACAGTAAACTGAAAGGGAATACGTCAGAGAGGAAGAGTCTTACAGCAATTGCGCCATTGCGTACGTTTCTTGACCACATCCAGCAACGCTTGCAACCAGATGTGCACGTTGTCCTTTGGTCCCTAACTCCAGAGTCGGGAACGCCCAGCAACAGCCAGCTTGGACGTTTGGGCCTTAACGCATTGGATCCAGATTTTACACCGACCTCCTTGTCGTCGCTTCCATCCCACGCCTGCGCTCGCAAATAGGGCACGTGGCAGCCGCTGGGCAGGCATGTGAAGCACATGCCTAAACCAGCGAAGCCACCGCAGTGAAATGAAGCGATCGTCAGAGTTTTTTAGGTTTGGAGACTCGCCGATGGACCTCCTCATTACTGATGTAATACTGCCATCGAACACCACCAATGCTTCGCAGGCAGCGGTGATCGAAGACAGATAGCGCTGAATATCACTTTAGCGAACGAGCCAAATCTCGCAAACTTCAGCAGCATTGGTCTTACCACAACATTGTAAACTCTTCACTTAAGAGCGAGGCTGAGATCACGACGAAGCCACAGGTGACGGGGGTTAGCAAAAGCTACTGTAGACTTTGAGACACTCAAGGATATTTCATCCTTCAAACTGCCAATACTAAGACAACTCCCCAGCTACATGCATTTGTCGGCCACTTCCAGTGGATGCCCCGAAAGGGTGAGAGGAGATGCGCCTGACCAGGCCTGTAACAGGACCTTACACATGGAAGGGGCAAAGATCAACCCAAATCACAAGGTGGATATCTTATCTCAGCAGCACATGCTGGGTGGGGTCGCAAATCACAGCGATGTCATTTTCGTAGTCCCAATCCCGAATGCGGTCCCTCGGGACCAGTTTGACGCTGGAGGACAGCGTTATGATCTCGTCCATGGCGAAGTTGAACAAAAACGGAGAGGCTGGGGAACGCTGTCTAACATCGATAGTGATACTGAAAGGGGGCGAAATGTCTCCGTATATTCGCACGCGCCTCGATGTTTAATTGTAAACGGCACGGAGATGACTGATGTACTCAGATACTCCCTTCTTCAGTAAGCAGTCCCAGAGTCACGCTGTCAACTGAGTCAAACGCAGCTCGAATGTCCACGAATATGACTAGTTGGTCGACTGAACGTATGGCGATGTTCAAATATCTGGCGGATCGTAAAGATATGATCAAAGCAACTACAACCCGGGTGAAAGGCAGCTTGTTGTTCACGCAGTTGCTGTTCACGTACACAACTGAGCCTCCGCAAGAGTAGGGCAGCAAGCAGCTTGGATTCGACACAAATGGGACTGATGCCACGATGGTTGGAGCAAATGGTTCGATCTTTTTTATAAACAGGTACGACATCCGCTAAATTCCAGTCGGATTTAGTGGTTTCAGTAGTCCGAATCTGATGGAATTTAGATGTCAGTTCGCGAGTGCGAGCAGGACTCCCATATTTGTAGAGGGCAAAGGAAGTATTTGGGCCAGCTGATTTGTGTCGCTTCAGTCGGCGTAGTTCATAGGAAATCTCAGCCTCCGTCGGTGGAGAAATATGCACGCATCAGGGAGCACTGTGAACTCCGGAAGAAGGATTCGGTTGCGCTGGTGGCCAGTTGAACTGATCTTCAGAGTGCTTTGCCCATCGTACCAGACGACGGTGACGACTGCGAATCGGTTCGCCGTCGTTTTCACGCAAAGCCTCACTTAATGTTGGACTTCTGCATCCCGTGGACCGAATCAGTTGCCGGAGTTTCCTGAGGAGGTTGCTCTCTCTATCTCAACAACGTCTTGTATTCACTAGTACTCGTGATCTTTCATGAGTAGCTGTATGAGCTCAGCACCTGTGGTTTTGTATAGTGCATTGTACTCAACTCCGGTGGGAATAGCCCGATGGCTTTCAATTAATTAGAGAAACTGTGTGGTGAAGCCACAGACGAAGGTAACGAACTCTCGTAAGGCGCTCTGAATCTGTGCTCAGTGTGTCTCGACGTCGGAGGATAGAGGACACAAGTTAGAGTTTAATGTGTTCCGAAATGTGCCGAGAACATTTGGGGCGACGAGCTTGTATTTGACAAGCCGCCTGCTGCGACGCTATTGAGTGCCTACAATGCGCGGAACCATCTTGCCACACATGAGCCCATGATCCAAAGTCAAGTAAGTGTTCCAAATTGACTTGCAGTCCGTTATGCATGTTACCGGAGCCCGTCCATAGCAACCATCGAAGCTAGCTCTCTCTCTCTGTCTGGAGCAGTCCGGAGAAAATTGGCTGTATGCCGCCTGTAGCCGATTGGCTAACCAATGGGAGTAAGCCAATGGCATCGTTTTACCTTAAGGTGGACCAACCAGAATGACCTATCTTGAAGCCCTCCAGTAAACACACTACTTGATCAGCCAACAAGCGTGTTTTTGTGCATTTACTGCTTGCTAGAGTCAGGAACTTTCAAGTAGGTATTTTCTCCCATTAACTATTTATTTCGACCCCATTTTTTGGCTGTACATGTTGTCTTCCGAGTGCTCCATACAAATTACGCCAGAGGCTTTTGTCTTCTGATTTGGGAAGTGGCTGTATCGCTACCAGAGTGGCTGCATCTTTTATCCGTACTGTCAGCGGAAACACAACAGTTTTTTTTGGCGACGCGAACAGAGTTATTCGAGATGTCAATCTCAGCAGAATATCTGAAAGCTATTTTGCTTCAACAGCAGCAGCAATTCGAAGCGGCCCAGCTGCGTATGATCAAGACTCACTCGTACACTATTGCTCCAGTCTATATCAGTCCACAATGCTGAGAAACCTTCAGTTGATGCAGTAATCAAAGTGTCAGTGAGTTGGTTTTGGTCCCGCTTCAGGATTGATTTTCCATGCATGGTTCAAACGTTACGAAGATATTTTCAAGGCGGAGCTGGCAAATCTTGATGATGCATCAAAAGTACGACTGCTGCTACGTAAACTCGGACCTGTGGAACACGACAGATACATCAATTACATTTCGCCAAAAAGTGCTCAAGATTTCAGCTTTGATGAAACCCTTTCCCGACTTACGGAGATGTTCGGCGATCAGACATCGCTTTTCAATAATCGGTACAATTACCTGAAGCTGTGCAAGTGGGACAGCGACACTCTTATTGTCCATGCAGCAACAGTGAAGCGAGTGCCAGAAATTCAAGCTGAAATCGCTTACTGAAGATTAATTTGTGTGTCTGATACTGGTATGCAGCCTCCAATCTCCAAAGGATGCCGAGATCCGAACCAGAATACTTGGGTTGTCGGAGTGAGACCCGGACGTCATACTGCAAGCTGTCATTGCAGAGGTCCAGGGAATCATCAATTTACAACACGATACAGCTATGGTCGAGGATACGGAGACGCATTCCAGTGATTTTGCAGTTCAACAGATTTCGAAGAACAAGTTTCCGGACACTGATCACAAGAAGACCCCTCAAGGTAAGTCACCGTCGGCATGTTGGCAATGCGGCGACCGGCATTTTGTTAGATGGCATCCATTCCACAAGCATATCTGTCAGCAATGTCGTAGACGTGGACACAGCGAAACTCACTTCAGATCCAAGCCATTTTTCAGACCGGTTCATGATGCACGAAAGAAAACCTACGGTGGTTTCGCCAGGAGAGTGAACGCCAATTTTACTGACGATGTCAGAGATCGTATACTATACATTAACCGCAACATCAATGGAAGACAGGCGCGTTTGAAGATCGATACGGCCTCAGACATTACGATCATATCAGAAAGGCTGTGGAGATCTGTCGGGTCACTGGAAATCAAACCTACCAGTCAGTAGGCCAAAAATGCATCAAATGCCGAGTTGCGATTGATTGGTCAAGTCGATTGTGAGTGTCGTTATGCCCACTTTACCGCATGGGGAACGATTTTCGTCACGAGCCACCAGAATTTGAATCTTCTGAGTCTTGACTGGATCGAACGTTTCAACCTACTTGATGTTCCGATCAACCTGATTTGTGCAAGTGTCCAGATACACAAGATAACAGCTCCTAAAACTAGCTATCGAGCGCCTACGGGAGAAATATGTAGCAGTTTTTCGGGAAGTCCTCGGTATGTGCACTAAAGGACAAGCTTTACTGTCCCTTAAGCACGATGCTGTTCTGGTGTTTCGTACGAGACGTTCTGTACCTTACACAGCAACATCAGTGATTGACCATGAGCTGGATCGCTTAGAGAACAGGGGTCATCCACCCGGTGAACTGCTCGTCTTTGGCGGCACCCATTTGGTGGCCAAAAAACTAAACGGTCAGATTCGAATATACGTCGATTTCTCGACGGGTCTAAATGCTGCATTGAACGCCCATCAATACCCTTTATCGCTCCCAGATGATTTGTTCTCAAATTTGAATGGTGGTAAATGTTTCGCAAAGCTGGGTCTCTTTGATGCATACCTGCAGATCGAAGTACAAGAAGCTTCACGTGAATTACTCACCATCAATACGCATCAAGGCTTGTATCAGTATCACCGTCTCCCGTTTGGAATCAAGTCTGCACCAGCCATATTCGAGTAGATCATGAACACAATGCTGATAGATGTCGATGGAGCAGCCGCATACCTGGACGACATCATTGTTGTCGGAGACAGTGCTGATGACCTATTCGAAAAGTTGGATCGAGTTCTTGGCCGTGTTGAGGAATATGGATTCAGACTCCGAACTGAGAAGTGTACCTTCTTCATAAACTCGATTACGCTTATCGGATTTATGATCGACTGGAACGGCAGGCATCTAGACCCAGCAAACATCGAGGCAGTCAAGAAGATGCCGGCGCCCAAAGATGTTGCAACGCTTAGGTCCTTCCTAGGACTCATAAGCCATTACAGAGCGTTCTTACCGCACATGCATCGCTTGCGTGATCCACTCAATAACCTGTTGACCAAGGGTAAACTCTGGAACTGGTCCGAAAAATGTCAGCGCTCATTTGACGAGGTAAAAGGGCTACTATGTTCCGACCTGCTAACCCATTGCGATTCAACTTTGGAGATTGTGGTGGCCGTAGACGCCTCGAAATATGACATTGGCGCAGTCAAAGCCCACAAGTTCGCAGATAGTTAAGAAAAGGCAATCGCACATGCGACCCGGTCGCTGTTTGCCGCAGAGCGAAATTATGGCCAGATAGAGAAAGAAGCTTTGGCGATAGTCTGCGCTGTAAAGAACTTTCACAAAATGCTGTATGGAAGAAAGTTTACACTTACTTATCATAAGCCGCTGTTTGCAGTTTTCGGATCAAAGTCAGGCATCAACAAGTTGCAGCAGTGAGCTACTACATCACTCGGCTACGATTTTACGGTGAAGCACATGGCTACAAAAGACATTGGTCAAGCTCATGCACTTTCCCGGTTATTGGAAATCCAGCAGCGCCAGCACGATGAATCTATCGTTGCGATGATCTCTCTGGATCCGGTGTTGTTGGAAACGCTCAGCCTAGTGCGTGAAAACAGGCTCGGCCACGTGTTACGCATGCCAGCCCACCGACTCCCGCGACGTGCGTTGTTTGCGCGCCGGGGGTGTGGATGGAAGAAGAGGAGGGGTGGCCAAGCGATGACTTGATCGAGAGGAATGAAGGCCCTCACTTCTGAGCTGGTCTGGGTTGAAGCGTCTCGGCTCCCTGGTTGGGATCCGAAAGACAATAAACAAGTTTGGCTGGATACATTTGCTGATATGGCTAGGAGCCAACCTCGGTGGCGTTCGTGCTGTGACTTTCTTTGTCCCACCCCATTTCTCTGAGCCCCCCCTCCAACAACGATCTCACTATTTAGCCTTATGTAATTTTGCATAGTAATTTTTTATGCACAGTAGCCGGCTGATAGCTTACCGGAACGATGCCCATCCGTTACCGGTAGCTCAGCCGGCTTGCGCCAGTTGCTTTTTTCTCATTTTTTCTATGTATTGCGGCACAGTTGCTAAGGTGTTTCCCACCTCTAGCTAAGCTGTATGATGATGATTGATGATGGAAACGCTCAGAGCGCTTCCATTAACTTTTGAAATGATACTTGACGCATCAATGCGGGATCCTGTCCTACAACAAGTGGTCAGCTTTCATACTACGCAATGGCCGAAAGACATTCTAAATGGGGAATTACAAAGCCTGTCCCGCAGAAAAGACGAACTATCCATCGCCAATGGTTGTTTACTTTTGGCGAATAGAGTTGTTATCCCTATTTAGCTTCGCCAAAGAATTTTACGACAATTTCATAGTGGACACCCTGGTCTTAACAGAATGAAAATGATGGCGCGTGGTTACGTTTACTGGCCGAATATCGACCCGGAGCTGGAACAGCTAGCGAAATCATGTCCGAAATGTGCGCTTGTAAGCTAGGCGCCCAGCAAAGCAGAATGGTTATCTTGGCCGTTGTCCACGAAACCGTTGCAGCGAGTGCACGCGGATTTCTTTGGTCCCATGAATGGACAACAGTATCTCATTGTTGTTGATTCCTTCAGTAACTGGCCGGAAGTGTTCTACATGGAACGCATAACAAGTGGCGCAACCATTGGCGTACGGAGAAGATTTTTCGCCGAACATACAATACCAGAGACCATGGTTACTGATAATGGCCCTTAGTTCGCATATTTGCGGTTCGCCGAGTACTGTACGCAGAACGGTATCACACACCTACGCTCGCTGCCGTTCCACCCGCAGTCCAATGGACAAGCTGAGCGCTTCCTTGTGATACCTTTAAACGGAGATTGCTGATGAGGGGGGCAGGAACTACCCAAGAGATATTGGATGTTTTTCTTCTACTGTACAGATCAACTCCCAACCCCCAGGTGCCAAATCAGCTGTCCCCTCCAGCAGCACTTCTGGGCAGGAAACTCCGTACTCTGAGTTCCTTGCTACTTCCAAAGCGTATCGCTCCGCGAGAGAGGAACGTGAGAATGGAAAATTACTTCAGTCAGCGGCAAAGGACGCAAGTTCGTCTATTTCACCCAGGACAGAGTGTTTTAATCAGAGACTATCGTCCTGGATGACCACACTGGACCACAGGCTCGATCGACTGCAGACTTGGACAAGTGCTGTATAAACTTCGAGTGGGTTCTATGATTTGGGTCAGACATGTAAACCAGCTACGGCCTACCAGCATAAAGATAGCTCCCAGTGAACGATCGCTGCCACTGGATATTCTGCTGGACAATTTCGACATACACCCTGGAACTTAGGAGCCACCTAATGAGCCCTGCCCTGTGATCACAAAAAGAACGAGCTTGCAGTCACGACTATGGACTGATCGGATACGGAGGTCCGTGGTCAGAATGCAGTTGGACCCCAGGAGGAAGTTGTGCGTCACTTTTCGTAAGGGAGGTGTTACCGAAGCCCGGCCATAGCAACCATCGAAGCTAGCTCTCTCTCTCTCTCTGTCTGGAGCAGCACGGAGAAGCTTGCTTGTATACCGCCTGTAGCCGATTGGCTAACCAATGGGAGTAAGCCAATGGCATCGTTCTACCTTAAGGTGGACCAACCAGAATGACCTATCTTGAAGCCCTCCAGTAAACACACTACTTGATCAGCCAACAAGCGCGTTTTTGTGCATTTACTGCTTGCTATAGTCAGGAACTTTCAAGTAGGTATTTTCTCCCATTAACTATTTATTTCGACCCCATTTTTTGGCTGTACATGTTGTCTTCCGAGTGCTCCATACAAGTTACGCCAGAGGCTTTTGTCTTCTGATTTGGGAAGTGGCTGTATCGCTACCAGAGTGGCTGCATCTTTTATCCATACTGTCAGCTGAAACGGAACAACGGAGCCTCGCCAACGGTAACTACTAGCGATGTGGTCAATCTGCGTCCACGCTTGATCAAGAACACCGGAAATTGATGCACGTAAAGAACGATCCATGGTCGGCGCACAGTTGAAGGAGTCGAACGCCGTTGTTTGTCCTGCGAGTACCGTGGCTGTGTTGACCCTGAAGTTCGCGTTCATGAACCTCTAGTCTACCGACCTGCGCATTCAGGTCTCCGCTGAGGACCACTATGTCCGTGTGGCGTTTCTTGCGGGGGTGGTCAGTGAGTTGGCGGTAGAACTCATCTTTAGCTACATCCGGGCTGCAGTCCGTTGGAGCGTACGCCGCCACAATGAGTAAGCAGCGCCTATTGATATCGTGGTTGGTAGATCGCACTGAGCCATCCATGCGGACTGCACAGAGACGGCCGGGCGCTGCCTCAGCACGCGTGCTTATCGCAACTCGTATGCCGGCGCAGCCAGAGGCTGAAGCTGTTACAACTCCAGATAAGCGGAAGGTGAATCCGCAATCGGAACTTGAGGATGGTGAGAGCAATCGCAGCATTGTTCTGGAGCCCTGTAAACAGTTTTCGGTTAGGTGAGGGTTTCCAAGGCGAGCGCAATAGCGGCTTGGCATCCAACCTTCATAAGCGTTCGAACATTGAACGTAGCTAGATTGAATAGTGAGTGGGGTGCAGTAAGGGCCTTGCTGTTGAAATTAGCTTGTGTAGGACTTGTTTTGAGTGGCTCACTGATGGGGCCCGAAGTACCTTTGGAATGCGCTTTTGGAGACTCGAAAAGGAAGGGGTTGCCAAGGATAGGTGGATTGAATTAACGTGAAACGAAGAAGGTTGTTTGCGGTGCGGTAGAATTAGCTTTAGTATGCCTGGCCAGCAGCACCTCGGCTAAAGAGAGTCCAGAGAGCCGGAACCGTGAGCAGAAAGTTATAAATCCATCCTTTCATGTGCTGTGTGGGCATACAGCTTCCCGGTTGTCCAGGCCGAGGAAGGGGGTTGGATTAGGGGGCCTCATCTACCACCCGGTATCCCAAAGCTAACAAGCTTATCTTGTAATCCGAGGGCGCAGCTTCGAGCTTGCGCAGGGGCGGGGAGGCTATCGCAGTATCCTTAGCCGACGTGTGACCTGTGGAGATTGCACGGCAGCGAAGTATCGGTACTGCCTACCGGCGTACTGTTGATGCCTAGGGGTCCCATCTGGAGCTCTCGGTCATAAGGACCCGATCCGCAAGGCAGCGGGGCGAATTCAGAGTATCGCGCCCATTGGGAGCCGGTCACCGATCGCTCGGTTCATACGCCCTTCGTTTGGCAAGCTGCTAAACCGGGGCCCAATACTCCCAACAATTTCGCGTCCAGTTGAACGATTACAATGCTTCAGCGATGCGAAGCAAGGAGCAGTGACTGTATTTAGTGACGAGTCACATCCGTCACCTCGCAGTGTTATAATCTTCTCACTAGACGCGATTCCGAAATTGACACTTTACTACTCCACAAAACTTCTAGCCCAACCGATGGAAAAAGCAGAACGCTATTCACCTTAACAAAATAGCGTATTAACCACCGCCATCAAACACTGTACAACTACTGCGGACCTTGAGTGTATTTATAGGTCTCTTGCTAACCTTCGACTTCTGGAATTGGAAGGTCAGCCACCAAGGTTAGTGGTTCCCCATATCTTTTGCCGAGGTGTCGGGTGGTTTTTATTCACGTGCAGAACTGGAACATTCAGGAACGTTCGAAATCGATGCGATAATCGTTAATAATCGATTAATCGCTAAAATAGTGGATTTCCTAGGCGATTCTTACTTTCTCCCGGACACCTCCCCTCCTGAGGTATCCTCCGAGGTATACGACGAAAGTCTACGATTAACTTGCAGTCTTCGGGACGGTGTTCTCTGCCTGTCGGTCCATCTCCTTGGCAGAAGTGCCCGAGAACTGGGTTCCGATGTCCGTGTTCTGGATTCTTTGCTCGACTGTGTGCAGTCCTCCACTGTTACCTTAGGCAAGTTGAAGCTTTCCACCAATAAATCGAACGGGAGGTCAGTAGGCCTTGCTTGTTCTGCTTGGCACAATGTGGGCCGTAACTGCTTTGCATACCGTGCCCAGATCTGTGCGCCCACCATCACGTCATACATAACGTTTCCACGCTTGCTTTTGACCGCCCCTGGCGTCCATTTCGCATGGCCTTCCCGATAGTTACGTACTAGCATCTTCTGTCCAAGCGTAAACGATCGCTTCTTTGCTCCATGCCGCCGGTTAAAATCCTGTTCTATTCTGCGGTTTCTTTCACCAACAGAGGATTCCGAGTGCGGTTGGCTTACGTGGAAAGGCATGCGGAGCTCCCTGTTCATCATAGTCTGTGCTGGAGGAACTCCACCTGGCGCTTGTGGATTCGGTGTTGATCGGTAGAAAAAAAGAGCCGGTCAACCACCTCCTCTATACGTCCCTCCCTTTTTGATTTGTGGAGAGTTCACTTGAACGTATCGACTAACCTTTCTGCCTGGCCATTCGACTGTGGGTGAAAAGGCGGCGAGCGAATGTGCTGGACGGCGCATTGTTTGCAGAACTCCGTAAACGTTGCCGAAGTGAATTGGGTGTCATTGGCAGTTACAATTGTCTCAGGACAGCCGAATCTGCTAAAGGTTTTGCGCAGTTTTGTTACAGTGGCATTGGTGGTTGTGCTATCCATGAGAAATACTTCAGGCCACTTGCTGTATTAGTCGACTATAATGAGGAAACTTATGCCGTTGATCGGTCCTGCAAAGTCGACATGGATGCGGCACCATGGCTTAGTAGGTTTTTACCTTGAATAGAGTTCTGATATTTTTGGCGCTTTCAAGACATTGGCGCATTTGTGACAGCGTTTAGCTGTTTCTTCTAGCTGTTTGTCCATGAAGGGCCAGTACTGCGGTCAAGCGCCTTCATCCGGTTGTTTCCAGGATGCCTGGCGTGGAACTGCCGAATAAGGTGCTCCTGAAGTGCCTTGGGTATGACCACTCTTTCCGAAAATAGTATGCAGTCGTTTACAGTAGAGAGCGAGTGTCTCCTCTAGGAGTACTGTTGCAACACGACAGATGGACATGAACGTGGCCAATTTGTTCTGTGAAATTGTGTAACCTTGAGTATTGGGTCCCGAAGCGTTTCGGTTCGTACAGCTTCTGCGATAACTGGTAGACCGTGCAATGTATCAGTTAACAGAAAGTTGACTTCAGGTTCAATCTCGACCGAGGCAATGATTGTGTCCTCATGTTCTTGCTGATGGTCATCAATTAAGCCTGACAGTGCATCCGCTTGGTCAATGGAAATTGTCGACTGGTAGTCTATCTCGAAATCATACCCCATTAAGGTAAGAGCCCAGCGTTGTAGCCGGTTGGCTATGTAGGCTGGGATGCCCTTCGAACTAAAGATAGCCAGCTTGAAGCGGCGGCCGTATAGCATTTTGTGGAATTTCTTGACCGCGTACACTGTGGCCAATGCTTCTTTCTCAATCTGGCTGTAATTCCTCTCGGCCTTCGTAAGTGTTCTGGTGGTATGGGCGATTGCTTTCTGAGATCCGTCGGTGTACGTGTGTGAAATTACTGCGCCAATCCCATGGCTTGATGCATCTGTGGTTAGGACGATCTCTTTGGAGGGATCAAAATGAGTTAAAGACAAGTTTGAGGACAGCAGTGTCTTGACCCGTTCGAAGGCATTCTGGAATTCTGATGTCCAGTTCCAAGTTTGGCCTTTGGCTAGTAGTTTGTTAAACGGGGCACGCAAGCGGTGCATTCCAGGCATGAATGCGCTGTAATGCTGATGAGCCCACAAAAGGAACGCAAAGACTAGATCTGTTGGTAGGGGCCTTTTTCTAATGGCATCTACGTTTTCCGGATCTGGTCGACGTCATCCTTTCTCGAGGATGAAACCTAGGTATTTGATGATCGACGTGAAGAATGTGCATTTATCCTCACAGATCCGAAAACCCTACGACTGTGTACAACCAAGCACTTCATCCAGGCGGTTAAACAGTTCTTCTGGTGTTCGACCCATCACTATGATATCATCCAGATATGCAGCGGTTCCAGAAGCGCAGGCTAACATGGTATCCATCAACTGTTGGAAAATGGCTGGTGCCGTTTTTACACCAAATGGCAGCGGTTGTATTTTAATAGCCCACGATGAGTGGTTGCTCGTCAGCAACTCGCTCGAGACTTCGTCAACATCCACTTGAAGGTAGGCAACGGATAGATCAAGATTAGCAAAGTACTTGCCACCATTCAGTTTTGCAAAGATATCTTCCGGTACAGGTAATGGGTACTGGTGGTCGTCCAGCTCGGCCCTGAGGCCAGTTGAGAAGTCAGCGCAGACGCGTACCTTGCCATTTGCTTTCTTCACTGCGACAATAGGTGCGGCCCATGATGAGTAGTTGACGGCTGTGATGATTCCGGCACTTTCCAGTCGATCGAGTTCTTGATCAACGTTTGACATGGCTGCATATGATACCGGTCTTTTAGCTTTGAACACTGGTTTAGCACCTGGTCGCAAGCTCGGCGTTGCCTTGAATTTCGTACAATGGTCCAAGCCATCCTGAAAGATAGAAGCAAATTTTCGTTTCAGGGTACATGTTATGTCTTCGACGGACTTTGACGATGGGTCTGGACTTGCTCGAACTCGGTTGCAGATCTAATTCAAGGGAACATCGAGGAGTTTCAACTTTTCAATCCAGTCCAGATCAAGGAGATTCAAATTCGGCCTGTCTGTAATGTAGCATGTTCCCGACTATTCCACATCCTTGAATGCAATCTTGCACTTAAGTTCGCCCACTGAGTTTAACACACCGCCGGATGCATTATGTGCAACTTTTTGCGATTCGACCACCTTCGGCCTCTTTATGTGATTCCATGTGTTCCTGGAAATAACCGTGATGTCCGAGTCCGTGTCAAATTGCAGTTTCGTTGGGATCCCATTGATCAGCACAGTGATGAATCCTCGTCTCGGTTTACACTTACTTTGGAATGCGGCAACTATGGACAGAGACTCTGCGCCATTCTTCCCAGGATTCCCCTTTCGATAAGATTTCTTCACTTCTACTCTCGGACTTGGCTGCAGAATTCCTCCTTATGCGCACGCTTATGGCACGTTTGACAAATATGACGTTAGAACAGACAAAAGCGCGTGAAATGCCATTCGCCGCATGACCAGCATGCTGTGGGCGGTTTGTTCCTAAACCTCTTGAACGGTTTGCTTCGGTCGACAGTCCTGGCATGTTTCACGATTTGCATGGTATCTGGTGGTGCGAGACTATTTCGTTCGACCATGGCAGTGTCGTGTTTTAGAGTGTGCAGCCGTTTGCATTCGCTTACGAGGCCCTTCAGTGTCAGATCAGCATCCTGCTCCAGCTTAGCTAAAAGTCGCGTGCGGATCTCAGCATCACTGGGGGATTGTAGAGCACTGACGCAAATGCGACACTCATCCTGATCGCATGTTAAAGAGCGTAGTTCGAAACGTTCACACTCACGGTTAATCATGTCTGCTAGGGCCCCAAAGTCGTCCGATTCCTCTCTGACAATTTTCAGGCATTGCTAGCGGATACTAAACAAGGATACCGATTCACCAAAAATTTCTTTCAGCTGCGACACTACTTCGTCAAACGTCAAATCCTTCGGCTGTTTGGTCAGAATGCGGTCTATGAACCTTGAATGTTCACTTATTCCGAGCTTGCGGAGTAGCACTCGCACCTTCCAGGAGTCGTCCTGACGAATGAGTCCATCTGGAACATGTCTTCCCAGCACTTGAACCACGCTTCGAATATGCATCCAGAATCCACGTCATTATTGAATTCAGTGCTTGCATTGGTGAGCAGATCAACAGAACTCGTCTGCATGTCCCTCCTCGCTGTTCCTGTTGCCTGCACACTCAAGCATTGTGTGAGATTTTTGATCGTTTTCATTTGTGCTTCCATTTAAGCTTGCTGTTTGAAAAGCAGCTTTTAGAATTGTTCAGCATAAAAATTCATCACATTTCCAATTTTCTCCGTCGCCACTTGTTATAATCATCTCACTAGACGCGATTCCGAAATTGACACTGCTGCTCCACAAAACTTCCAGCCCAACCGAAGGAAAAGGCAGTACGTCAATGACCTTGACAAAATAACGTATTAATCGCCGCCAACAAACACTGTACAACTACTGCGGATCTTGAGTGTATTTATAGGTCTCTTACTGACCTTCGACTTCTGGAATTGGAAGGTCAGCTACCAAGGCTAGTGGTTCCCCATATCTTTTGCCGAGGTGTCAGGTGGTTTTATTCGCGTGCAGAGCTGGAACATTCAGGAACGTTCGAAATCGATGCGATAATCGTTAGTAATCGATTAATCGCTAAAATAGTGGATTTCCTAGGCAATTCTTACTTTTTTCCCGCACCCGCTGTGTTGTTTAACGGACCTACGTGGCCTTTTATAAGGCGAACGCTTGCCAGGCGAAAACCCACCACGTCTTACAACGCTGTCGCCGAACGAGTAGATCTCGAACCACCTATCCGGCACCAGAGGAGGTAGTTCGGAAAGCCAACGAATGATCCACCAGTGGGTCATATAACAGCTCAGTTTGTTTCATCTTTTCTAGCTTGCAGAGCGTTGTGCGCAGTTGATCTGCATGGTGAATCCAGGTTTGCTATCATAGATGACATCCCCACGTTTGCGTTGCATCTTACCTTGATCCCATCCTACATAGCCTCTCCGGTAATCACGTGCGAGTACTGACCGTCCAGGATTAAATGACCGTTGATTTGCTCCTTGCCGTGGATTAAATACTAACTCTCTCTTTCGCCGTACAAGAACTCTGGCGCCGGCCGAGTGACATCAGATCGCATGCGGAGCCTTTTGTTCATCAAAGGTCCTGCTGAGGACACTGGATTTTGTGCCTGTGGTTTGTTGTGGACCGATACAAAAAGAAATCTGCCGATCATTTCTTCCATACACGTCATTAGTTATTTTCCTATCGCTAGCTTTAGCATGTCCATGCCTCTCTGCTTGCAATTCGATGGCAGCTGAAGCAGCGATGAGTGAATGTGCTGGATAGTTTTGTTGTTTGGAGAACTCCATGTAAGTTACCGAAGTAAATTGTTTGCTATTGTCCGTCACACATATTTCTGGACAGGTAAATCTGCTGATAATTAACTCAACCTGGTTGTTCCGCTCCCTACGAGAAATACTTCAGCCCATTTGCTGTAGAAATGGATAAAAATGAGAAAGCTTTCATCGTCCATCGGTCCTGCGAACGACGTTAATTTGCAGCACGGTTCTGCGCTTCCTGGCTAGGAATCGAATCCCCTTTTTGTGGCGCTCTTATAGTATTGAAATACCTGATATTGATTGATCAGTTCGTCCCTCTGTTCGTCAATGAAATGCCTGTACGGCTAGTCTGAGGGAAGAAAGCCGATTAGCGTTCATTTACCTACCGTGGCTCGCTTATGGTGAACGCCGGTCATTTACGGTTATTGTCCCCAACATCCAATAGCCATCCAATGTTTAGCGAAATTCGCAACATGCTACTGTGCATGCAGAGACATGAATTTCTCTCTCACCTTAATGGTGCGGACATATGGAACTTTCGGCAGATGAGTGATTTAGTGCAGGGCTCAGCTGAGAAAAAGCCTAACCTCTAAAGACGCACCGACATTAGGCTGTTTTGATCATGAGCGAGATGAGTACCGACAGCCACAACGTGTTTCCGGCGTTCGTTAGCTGTCAGCTAACTTCGCGCTGAGTGCTGAAAATCATGGCCAACCGTAGGCGTTGGAGCGATCGGTGGTTAGCTGTGTGTGTCTCGCTGGCTACGCAGCGAAGTCCGCCTAGGCAACCAAAACTGCAGCGTGAATGTACGCACGTGATGGCAGCTCAGCTGAGGACGAGGTTAGGCATTGCAACTCTTGTCAATGTTATTGAATCACAGGTGATGGAGCACGAGCAGACAATGCAATCGGGATCACGTAACGTGCCTGATACCCAGCGCGCGCTGATTATTTGGCTGTACGGTGAATGCGGTTTAAACGTCGCATCAGCTTCAAGAAAATACAATGCAATGAACGCAGGAGTGCGTCCCGTCACCGCCCGGTACGTGCTTAAACTAATGAAGAAGTTCGAGCAAACTGGGTGTGTGTGACATGAAGAGAACCGGACCGCCTCGCATCAGCACGGACGACTGTTCAGTTTGCGCTGTAGTCAGTGAAGTGTCAAAAAGTCCCGATCTCAGCATTCGTCGGATCACACAGCACTGTGGCACGACCCGATATGCGATACACCGGATATTTCAGGAACGAACGTTTGGAATATTCCGTGCACTTCATGTGCAGATTTTGAACTCCTGCGATCCGGAGAAGCGGCATGAGTTTTGCCGCTAATATCTGGATCACGGGAATATTCGTTCAGTTATCTTTACAGATGAGGCACTGTTTCATCTACATGGAACAATGAAACATTACTCTTTGGCTACCCGCAACCCACGAAAATTTGCCGCATCACGTATGCACCACAGTGTGAAACTGATGGTTTGGGCCGGATTAACAAGTCAGAAAATCTCGGGCCCATATTTCTTTTCCGGGAATGTGACCGGTAGGTTGTTGTTTTGAAGTACTAAAGCCTTATCTTTTCCTAACATCGTCGTACTTGGAAATGCTGCAGAGATTCGTGCTTCCCCAGTTGGAGGCCGAAAGGGCATGTAGTACAATTTGATGGCAGCAAGATGGTGCACCTGCACATTCTGCTAAGACGGTGCGTACTTACCTCACCGACTGATTTGGCCACCATTAGATCGGACGCGGTGGACCAATGGAGTGGCCTGCTCGCTCACCAGATTTAAACCCCATGAACTTTTTTCTATAGCGCTATCTGAAGCGACGAGTGTACAAAACAAGGCCGCGTACATTGGACCAATTGAAAGAATATTGTGAACGAATGTTGTGCGATCACGAGGGACACACTGGAGAAAGTGCTCGCCAATTGCATCAAGCGGTTTCTGTGCTGCAAGCAGAACGCCGGCGGACATTTTGAACATATCCTTCATTAGCATAGATGATCGTTCTAATACATTTCTATTAATATACTTATCCTCTTTCACAAATGTGTTAACGACTAAGCCGGTCTGCTGACATATGGTGCTAATGATGCGTCCGGTCGGATAGAATTCTTAACGTCCAGGCTAGCCGAACAACCTCCTCGTGGTGCCAGCTGGGTGGTTCGGGTAAATCCCGTTCCAGCAAATGGTTCGGCGGCAGTGTCCCAGGATGTGGTGGGCTTTCGCCTGGCAAACGTTCTCCCTATCAAAACCACAAATATCCATTTAACAACACTGTGACGTGGCGGATGTGACTCACCACTAAATAAAGTCACTGCCTCTTCCCTTTTCCGGAGGATCATTCACACATCACGAACGTCATCCGATTCAAAGCGTTCCATTGATTCTCCCCTTTGATGGCGAACACAACGAACAAAAGCACACTGTCACATTTACCTACTGACACAATATGTCCCCTTCCAAATGCACAGCTAAACATAATGTTACATCTCAACACACACACAAATTCCTATGCTATTGGTCAAAAGGTACTAATTTGTGCAACTGCCGATCATACATGCCTGTAATACCATGATCACGCCCTTGATGGCATGCCTCGCAATGACGAGAATAAACTATTTATTTATAAACAGCGTAGGCACCGAAACGTTCGATGACTACTCATGGCGGAATCACTGAGCCGCTATGAGCTGAGGTTCGTCCCGCCTTAATGAAAAGCCGACTGTGTTGTTGACTCAGTTTCAGGCTGTTGCCTGTGAAGTTGGTGTTCGGGATGAGTTGCAGTAGGTGGCAACATATGTGTACGTGGGGTCGTTCCGTATCTGGTAGACTAATATGAGGTCTTCACGTAGCCACCTGTAGCGTCTACTGAACAATCCGGGTGTTTTTAGTCGCTGCTGGTGCGAAAGGTTGCACAATTCATTGACATATTTTGTCGCTCGATCATGGTGAGTTTCGAGCGCTGCAAAGTCACAGTTTGGCCAAGCATGCCAAACCTGGATTGCGTATTCGACTTGTTAACGCACGTAGGCATGGAGCATCATAGAGAACATGAATGAGTCAAAACTTCCGAATGCCATCCGCAAGCAGGCAACGTGCTGGTTACCACGTTTGAAACGGATTCCGACTGTTTGGAATAAGCGAAGTCATCCTGCACCGGCACATTGAGGTCAAGTTCCTGAGGGCTTGTCTGCAGGTCATATGCCCCAATTTTCTAGGGATAGGCGTGTCTTTGGCTTATGTCGACAATGTGTCACTTGAGCACATTTAACGGCAGTGGATTCCTCACCGGTCAATGCCAGGTCCCATCTAGGTCGCACATGGAGGATCTTGTGGTCGTCCATTCTCTTGATCGCCGGCCAACTGTTAACGTCATCCGAAAAAGTAAAATTTTTGAGGCGATGGATCTCGCAAGATCATCGCACTCCACTAGATTAGGGTCGGGCAGATATGTTCGGACTCTAACCTAGAACTGCTGTTCACGGAGAAAATTATCAACCCATCCTAATAATGCATCACCTACGTTTTTCAAGTAGCCCATCATTACGTTAGCGATGATAGCTTCCATGACTTTGGAAAGGGCAGAGAGAAATGTTACCGGACGGTAATTGGTGGGATCAGACGGACTTCTCTGAAAGAATCCGGCAAGTGGTTGGGCAGGTGAATGGGTACTGCCTGTAGTGCTTTAGGGTGAAGGTTTTCCACTCCAGGAAATCAAGGATAGTAGCTTTCTCAGAACCATTTTTGCTATGAATTTGATGCTGGATAACACTGATGGTGTGGTGGACAGAAGCAAGTATAAAGTTTGAGGCTAGTAGCCTCCGGAAAGTAGGCCAGTACGGGGCAATATGGGGTTGTCTGCCTTTTGCTTCTTATGCGGACAGAATCAGATAATGAGAAATACACTGCACTTTGTGGTGCTCTGCATCGGGGTATCCGTGGTAAAGAATGAAATCAAACCTTTCAATTCTGTGCTCGTAGCCATTTGTTGTGTGTTTTTAAAATGTCAGCTGGACATGCATGACTGAGTGCACCTTAAATATAGTCTGGGAAAAATGGTTGCAAATTACATTACTAGTCACCGAAACATAAATCTTCCAACATCCCATGAAACCAACATTATTCATCAGAAGCCAAACATGAAGATTTGTGGCCTTGTGGGGACACATGGCGCCTTCACGTAAACAATTCTGACGCGGAGAATGCGAACGCTTACATAGCTCTGAGCAAGTAATATGTACACACCGCTTGGAGTAAGCGAAACAATTATTTTCGAACCATAGCCTTATTTACCGACAAGTGAATGCACTTCGAAAGTTGCAGCGTGGAATCACACCACTCAGTGCGATTGGTGGGTATACACACACAACAAAAAACGCGGACAACCCCACATTGCCCCGTACTGGCCTACTTTCCGGAGGCTACTAGCCTCAAACTTTATACTTGCTTCTGTCCCCCACACCATCAGTGTTATCCAGCATCAAATTCATAGCAAAAATGGTTCTGAGAAAGCTACTATCCTTGATTTCCTGGAGTGGATAACCTTCACCCTAAAGCACTACAGGCAGTAGCCATTCACCTGCCCAACCACTTGCCGGATTCTTTCAGAGAAGTCCGTCTGATCCCACCAATTACCGTCCGGTAACATTTCTCTCTGCCCTTTCCAAAGTCATGGACGCTATCATCGCTAACGTAATGATGGGCTACTTGAAAAACGTAGGTGATGCATTATTAGGATGGGTTGATAATTTTCTCCGTGAACAGCAGTTCTAGGTTAGAGTCCGAACATATCTGCCCGACCTTAATCTAGTGGAGTGCGATGATCTTGCGAGATCCATCGCCTCAAAAATTTTACTTTTTCGGATGACGTTAACAGTTGGCCGGCGATCAAGAGAATGGACGACCACAAGATCCTCCATGTGCGACCTAGATGGGACCTGGCATTGACCAGTGAGGAATTCACTGCCGTTAAATGTGCTCAAGTGACACATTGTCGACATAAGCCAAAGACACGCCTATCCCTAGAAAATTGGGGCATATGACCTGCAGACAAGCCCTCAGGAATTTGACCTCAATGTGCCGGTGCAGGATGACTTCGCTTACTCCAAACAGTCGGAATCCGTTTCAAACGTGGTAACCAGCACGTTGCCTGCTTGCGGATGGCATTCGGAAATTTTGACTCATTCATGTCCTCTATGATGCTCCATGCCTACGTGCGTTAACAAGTCGAATACGCAATCCAGGTTTGGCATGCTTGGCCAAACTGTGACTTTGCAGCGCTCGAAACTCACCATGATCGAGCAACAAAATATGTCAATGAATTGTGCAACCTTTCGCACCAGCAGCGACTAAAAACACCCGGATTGTTCAGTAGACGCTACAGGTGGCTACGTGAAGACCTCATATTAGTCTACCAGATACGGAACGACCCCACGTACACATATGTTGCCACCTACTGCAACTCATCCCGAACACCAACTTCACAGGCAACAGCCTGAAACTGAGTCAACAACACAGTCGGCTTTTCATTAAGGCTGGACGAACCTCAGCTCATAGCGGCTCAGTGATTCCGCCATGAGTAGTCATCGAACGTTTCGGTGCCTACGCTGTTTATAAATAAATAGTTTATTCTCGTCATTGCGAGGCATGCCATCAAGGGCGTGATCATGGTATTACAGGCATGTATGATCGGCAGTTGCACAAATTAGTACCTTTTGACCAATAGCATAGGAATTTGTGTGTGTGTGTTGAGATGTAACATTATGTTTAGCTGTGCATTTGGAAGGGGACATATTGTATCAGTAGGTAAATGTGACAGTGTGCTTTTGTTCGTTGTGTTTGCCACCAAAGGGGAGAATCAATGGAACGCTTTGAATCGGATGACGTTCGTGCTGTGTGAATGATCCTCCGGAAAAGGGAAGAGGCAGTGACTTTATTTAGTGGTGAGTCACATCCGCCACGTCACAGTGTTGTTAAATGGATATTTGTGGTTTTGATAGGGAGAACGTTTGCCAGGCGAAAGCCCACCACATCCTGGGACATTGCCGCCGAACCATTTGCTGGAACGGGATTTACCCGAACCACCCAGCTGACACCACGAGGAGGTTGTTCGGCTAGCCTGGACGTTCAGAATTCTATCCGACCGGACGCATCATTAGCACCATATGTCAGCAGACCGGCTTAGTCGTTAACACATTTGTGAAAGAGGATAACTATATTAAAAGTAATGTATGAGAACGGTCATCTATGCTAAGGAAGGATATGTTCCAGATGTCCGCCGGCCTTCTGCTTGCGGTACAGAAAGCGCTTGATGCAATGGCGAGCACTTTCTCCAGTGTGTCCCTCGTGATCGTACAACATTCGTTCACAATATTTCTTTCAGTGGTTTTTGTACACTCGTCGCTTCAGATAGCGCTATAGAAAAAGTTCATGGCTTTTAAATCTGGTGAGCGAGCAGATCACTCCACTGGTCCACCGCATCCGATCAAATGGTGGCCAAATCTGTCGGTGAGGTAAGTACGCACCGTCTTAGCAGAATGTGCAGGTGCACCATCTTGCTGCCATCAAATTGTACTACATGCCCTTTCGGCCTCCAACTGGGGAAGCACGAATCTCTGCAGCATTTCCAAGTACGACGATGTTAGGAAGAGATAAGGCTTTAGTACTTCAAAACAACAACCTACCGGTCACATTCCCGGAAAAGAAATATGGGCCCGAGATTTTCTGACTTGTTAATCCGGCCCAAACCATCAGTTTCACACTGTGGTGCATACGTGATGCGGCAAGTTTTCGTGGGTTGCGGGTAGCCAAAGAGTAATGTTTCATTGTTCCATGTAGATGAAACAGTGCCTCATCTGTAAACATAACTGAACGAATATTCCCGTGATCCAGGTATTAGCGGCAAAACTCATGCCGCTTCTCCGGATCGCAGGAGTTCAAAATCTGCACATGAAGTGCACGGAATATTCCAAACGTTCGTTCCTGAAATATCCGGTGTATCGCATATCGGGTCGTGCCACAGTGCTGTGTGATCCGACGAATGCTGAGATCGGGACTTTTTGACACTTCACTGACTACAGCGCAAACTGAACAGTCGTCCGTGCTGATGCGAGGCGGTCCGGTTCTCTTCATGTCACACACACCCAGTTTGCTCGAACTTCTTCATTAGTTTAAGCACGTACCGGGCGGTGACGGGACGCACTCCTGCGTTCATTGCATTGTATTTTCTTGAAGCTGATGCGACGTTTAAACCGCATTCACCGTACAGCCAAATAATCAGCGCGCGCTGGGTATCAGGCACGTTACGTGATCCCGAATTCATTGTCTCCTCGTGCTCCATCATCTGTGATTTAATCACATTGACAAAGTTTGCAATGCCTAACCTCGTCCTCAGCTGAGCTGCCATCACGCGCTTACATCCACGCTGCAGTTTTGGTTGCCTAGACCAACATCGCTGCGTAGCCAGCGAGACACACACAGCTAACCATCGATCGCTCCAACGCCTACGGTTGGCCATGACCTTCAGCACTCAGCGCGAAGTTAGCTGACAGCTAACGAACGCCGGAAACACGTTGTGGCTGTCTGTACTCATCTCGCTCATGATCAAAACAGCCTCATATCGGTGCGTCTTTAGAGGTTAGGCTTTTTCTCAGCTGAGCCCTGCACTAAATCACTCATCTGCCGAAAATTCCATACGTCCGCACCACTAAGGTGAGAGAGAAATTCATGTCTCTGCACGCACAGTAGCATGTTGCGAATTTCGCTAAACATTGGATGGCTATTGGATGTTGGGGACAACAACCGTAAATGACCGGCGTTCACCATAAGCGAGCCACAGTAGGTAAATGAACGCTAATCGGCCTTCTTCCGTCATATTAACCTGCATACAGCTGATGGCACTCGTATCCATTCGGGTGCTTTGAGGATTTCCAGTATGATACTGCCGAAGTGCTCGCCCTTTGAGCTTTTCGCTCTACCCTGGTACCGCTTGAGAATAGACCATAGTCTTGCGAAAACGCACACTTGCTAGCACAGATATATTCCACTGATGTGCCGAATGCACCACGTCTGTTGCATTGTCGTCATGTGTCAGCAGGTGATTCTGACATGGGGCAGTATCTTTTCACTATACTGTAACATACCCATTAAACCTTCCCGTCACCTTTTTGTATTAGACTCTTCCAAACCTGCTTGATGACTTTTCAGCTTAGCTCAGCCAAAACGCTGGCCCATTTATATTACGGAGCCTTTGGGCCGGCTATATCAGGTCACTATCAATTGGCACCAGTCGCTCGCGGTTCACCCAATTCAAATCCTGATATTCTCGTGCTTGTTTGTGCATCCAGGATACGGGAACTTTGAAGACTTGCTTCTAGAAATTCCAGAAGTAGTCAGCTCTCATTTTAGTTTTCTGTTGACTTCAATGCCGTTTGAATTGGGTCACAGCCTCCTGCGCGTACAGCTTTCATCTATATGCGCTAAAAGACGGAGGTTACTCATTGTTAACTGGATTTCCCCATCTATACAACACTATTTGGAACACTGAAGAGGAGCTTGCAATCTGGCGTCTGTCCGCTGTCATCCCCATCTTCAAAAAGAATCAAAGGGCTTTGTGCTTCAAACTTCTGACGATTATCACTCTGCGGCGACCCACTAGTCGTCACGAAAGTCTAATCCGCAGAATCCAGACTGATTTACACCCTGGTCGTGGTTACATTCATCACATGGTTACCATTCTTCATGTACTGGAGTAGAGACATGCTTACATACAACAGGTTATGCTGGCTTGCCTTGACCTGAAAGCCACCCTTTACTCTGTTGATCGAGAAAGATTGAGACTGTCTTTCCATGAAGGGTGTTCCAGCAAAACCCTTCATTTTGGTGAGTACCCATCATTGTCCTAATTCATAAGAAGGGCTCCTGCGAAGTTTGCGCTAATTACCGCGGAATTTAGTTGATCTTTGCTGTGTCCAAGATCTTCTTGTCCACCCGACTTCGGAGACTTTCATTGATTAGAGAGTAATACAACCCGTTTTTCGTCCTGGCCGACGTTGCATCGACCAACACTTCACGCTTCGACAAATTCTTGAACTCCGTAATGTCTACCGGCGGCCAACAATCGTAGTGTTCTTGAACACCCTAGCTGCATTTGGTACAGTAGATAGATCTGCGTTGTGGAACTGTCTACTGAGGAAACTTGTGCCTGGCAACTTTTCACCATTCTGGAAGAATTTTACAGGCACCCGTTGAGCAAAGTCAGGGCATATGACATGCTCTCCTTTTCGTTTGCTGTCACTAGCGGCGTTCACCAAGGTTCCCCTATTTCCCCTTCTCAATTTTGCGATGGAAGATGTCCGATGAGCATTGGAATGTGTCCAAAACTGCAGTGCCTGACCTTCTCCTTGGCGACAGGTCTTGGATTTGGATTACGGCCTTGACATCGCTTTGCTAAGGGACGATCCACTGGCAGTCCGGAACACTAAACCACTTAGCAATGGTGTCTAATTATGGCCTGTATTTCACCTCACACAAACGCAAAGGCACACCACAGGATTTGCAAGAGCTTGTGCCTGCCTTTCTGCTAGCAGTGGAGTGCGCCAAGATTGTCCCATCTCGCCGTTCCTGTTCAACTTTGCCATCGAAAACGTCCTATATCGCGCACTGGAAGGAGCCAAGAGCTGCTGTGCTGCGCTTCTATCCGGGAGCAGGGTCATGGACCTGGACTATGCCAATGACATCGCTTTGCTGGGGACGACTCGCACGCTGTTTAAAACATTCTGAACCGCTTAGCAATAGAGACGTCTACGTATGGTCTATATTTTGCTCCATCTAAGTTTAAAGCTTTGCTCCAGGATAGGCAGGCGCCTGTTCCTACGCTCAACATTTCGGGTGTCAGCATAGAGCTCGGAAGTTGCATCACGGGTGGTGGCAATATTGGCGATGAAATTCCGCAGCGAATTGCCAAAGCTCGCCTTGCGTTTACTTACTTGAGACACTTGTGGCGTCGTCGCGATGTTAGTCTCAAGCTCAAAGGTCGGGTGTACAGTGTCACAGTTCATGCTGTCCTACTGTGCGGTTGCGAGACCTGGCCTGTTCGATCGGAAGATTTGAGACGACCGTCTACTTTCGATAACCGCTGCTTGCGTTCGCTTGCTCGCGTATGGTGGCAGCACCATGTGAGCAATGCGGAAGTTAGAAACAGAATCATGGGAGCGGACAGTCCATGTCTCCAGAGCATAATAATCCAGCACCGCGGTCACGTACTGCACATGCTGGCCCACCGCCTTCCACGTCGCGCATTATTTGCACTTCCTGGACGCGAATGGCAAAAGAGCCGCGGCGGACAACCGATGAATTGGAAAAGAGTATGAAGCTTCTAACTTCGTGTCTAACGTCGGTTGGATCGTGCGTCTCCGAAGCTGGGGACCACGTGAAGTGGATTCCCAATGGTTGGAAGTCTTGGGGAATATGGCCCACAATAGGAGTCAGTGCTGTTCTACCATCTCTTCATTATGAATTTTTTAATTTTAAACACAAAACTAAAAACGGCGTGTGTGAAACTGAAAACATTTTTCTGCGTTTTAATCTCTCTCTTCGTTGAACGTTATATTCTCCTTTCCTTACCACCATGGTTCGGATGGCACATTTTTCTGTTTGTTGATTTGTGAACATGGTTGGCGGCATCCGGTTTCGGATTTGCCTGTCACTGTGGCCAGCCACAGGACGCCTGGCCTACAGAGGGACCATGGGTGGCTTGCGCTGCACCACCCACAGCTCCAATCACACGCCCCATATCCAGTGTAAACTCGAAGGAATAAGACCGGGAAGTATGCGGATGGGAACCACGTTTCATCAACGGAGCCGGCCCACACTCCTTCACAGGCAAACACAAGCACACTGTATTTGGGGAATCAAGCACACACAAGGCGGTGGCTGGACCATAGTCCGCTCCACACTGAGTGCATGGAACCACTCTTCGAGCCTAGCACGGCCACATGGACTGTGCACCCCGTCCCCTCCAGCAACGACCAACTGTCTCCTGGACCCAGTATGAACGAGGTAGTGGGTAATAGACAGGTAGGCACTTTGTCCACATGCACATCAAGCGCAGCCACACCGGGGATATCAAGCAACAGCCAATCACTTGAAACGACAAGCTGAAATAAAATAAATCCATTAATGCATACAGATACGGTGGCATAACTCTTCGCTAAATTGCTATATGAAGTAAATTGGTTAGCAACAAATCCGCGATGAGTAAGAAATGTCCATAAGTTACTTAAAAACGCTACAAACACAACAAAATTACCGAAGATAAGCGCAATTTTCATAAACAACGTGGCCAGTTAATGTAAGATTATTCAGGTAGACAGAACAAACCAAATAAAGTGGAATAATATTTATCCAGCTTAAAAAGACCAGCTTAAGTGTAAGTTGGTTTAGCCCAACTGCGGTGAAGAAGCATCAAGAATACAACATCAGCCTTAGCATATATATATATATATATATATATATATATATATATGCCTTCACTATCGCCGCTTACTTTCTGGTACAAGTCCCTTGCTTCAAGGATCTAGGGAATTGTATCATGGCTGGCGTTGGTGTTGGAAATAGTCTTACAACGAATGTCCAAGAACGCTACGGCTGTTGGCCGTCGGTAGACGTTTTGGAGTTCAAGGACTTGTCGTGGTGTGAGCATTTGGTCGATGCAACCACGACCCGGACGAAAACAGGCTTGTGCCTCAGGAAACGCCATCTCTAGTCGCTGAAAGCCTACGAAGTCGGGGGGACACGAAGATCTTGGACGCATCAGAGATCAAGGAAATTCCGTGGTAATTGACGCAAACTTCGCAGGAGCCTTTCTTGTGAATTAGGACTATGATCGGTTCTCCCCATGTGGTTGGAACCTTCTCATCAGTCCAAACCTTCGTGGACAGCGATAAGATTTAGGTGGTATGTACTTTCCTGCCCTCTTTCAGTAGAACCAGGGTAGACTGTCGAGTACAAAATCACATACCGAGACGTGAGGCACTACGCGTCAGCTTATTCAGCAATGAGTGTGCAACCACTGGGAGCCGTGTCGCCCTCATACTCAGGACTTACAAGTTGACCACCATGCAGAACTTCGATTCCCGAAGAGGTTGAGAGGACGGAGTCATTTATGATCACCTCAATCACAAAACGGAGCAGATAAGGAGTTATGGAACAACTTGATAAATACCGCTTGTCGAGGAAACTCAGGAGACGGTTTTCCGTAGACTCTCACTGAGCTTTTGGAGTTAGGGTGTAGGTACTCTAAAAGGGAAGGGCGTTTTTCCGGAACACCCTTCATGGAAAGACAGTCTCAATCTTTCTCGATCAACAGAGTAAAGGGTGGCTTTCAGGTCAAGGCAAGCCAGCATAGCCTGTTGTATGTAAGCATGTCTCTACTCCAGTACATGAAGAATGGTAACCATGTGATGAATGTAACCACGACCAGGGTGTAAATCAGTCTGGATTCTGCGGATTAGACTTTCGTGACGACTAGTGGGTCGCCGCAGAGTGATAATCGTCAGAAGTTTGAAGCGCAAAGCCCTTTGATTCTTTTTGAAGATGGGGATGACAGCGGACAGACGCCAGATTGCAAGCTCCTCTTCAGTGTTCCAAATAGTGTTGTATAGATGGGGAAATCCAGTTAACAATGAGTAACCTCCGTCTTTTAGCGCATATAGATGAAAGCTGTCCGCGCAGGAGGCTGTGACCCAATTCAAACGGCATTGAAGCCAACAGAAAACTAAAATGAGAGCTGACTACTTCTGGAATTTCTAGAAGCAAGTCTTCAAAGTTCCCGTATCCTGGATGCACAAACAAGCACGAGAATATCAGGATTTGAATTGGGTGACCCGCGAGCGACTGGTGTCAATTGATAGCGACTTGCCTAGCCATTTGAAAAGTTGACCGATAGCCCACACTTATCGTCTCTCTAGGTGGAGGTCTAGGGTTCGGTCACACAGTGACTGAAGAGTTCCTACGTGACCGCCAAGTACGTTGTACTCTGCCATTCGCTTCCACGTGTGTGCATTTCAGCTTTTGTCCTGATTATCTTTCCTTCAAATCCCCATTTTTATTTTCGATCAGTAGTGCGTTTTGTTTCATTTTCCTCTGGTTGTTTTCTGTCGTTGTCATTGCGAAGTTTATTGTGGCGCTTGGATCCACCGTGCTTCGCTGCTTACATCATTTTCGTTTAACTAAATTGAACGGAGCATACGCCCACATTAACGTTGTTGCAAAACTTCATGCAGCCTTTAGCTTTATATAAGCGTTGGATATCTGTTCACCGACATTGGTTTCACTTTTAACCAGAGCGGGATTAGGCACCACCGCTGCAACTAACTCCTCTCTTTGAACGAATTGACTAATAAGGCCATGCATGCACTATGAAATATCGTAGTGCAACAGTCAAGCGCCCACTGTATTTTCTGCCCGCTCACTCTTCAACCTATCATGAATGAAATCACTGGGTGGAAACTGTATGACTAGTGTTTCGATGACTGTTACACATTGCAATCGGGATTTCTCGAAAATATTAACTCATTGTCATCATTTTACGCGCTAGTTGGAGGTGACAAGCACCACAGCCATTGTGGCACAATACAGTGTAATTAACTGGTTGTAACTAAAAACGTATAATGTCATGCTTTGTTTTCCTTATGCATCATAAGCATGTCATGGTTGGAAGAGTGGGGGAAAGAAACTCAAAGCGCTACGGAAATCAGCACTTTACTACGTCAGTACTCGTCTCCAACCAACTATACTCATCTTCTTTGATACCCAAACCTGGTAGTCGAAGGGCACCAACCGAAGCCAACTTTGTGGTGAGCGGAATCATTCCTTTTAAACCAGGTTATCTGCTGGCTTCTTTTTACCTCCATATCCCGGTCTTGCAAATGACTCGCATCGCTGGAGTCGGTATTTTGGTAAGCCTAACACATGATGCATTCATCGGGGCATGGTGCGTGAGGTGCTATCGCCAATAGAAACGAGCTTCTAACGCGGCCATCTTCTATCTACTTACGTTTACCCATCCATTTTGGTGGGCAACCCATAGTCATCAAAATAACCAACAAACAGATTGGAGACCACACTCACATTAGTGCAGCAAGAAGAAGCGTTCTACTATACTTTGTATCGTTCTAGCATCTAATCTTTCCATCTCCCATTTTCAGTTTTTTATTTCTGGATACTCCCGCTGTATTGTTGCACATCTGCGCATTTCCCATTGTTTCCTTCGCTATTGCCTTTTTCTCAGGACAACGCGAGTCATCAGTTGGATTCATCAACTTCAGTGGATGGTCTATCTGGATCGGACGTATGGTTTGCTACTGTCTATATACCTGCCTTTTCCCTTGCTTTGCATTTATTCACTTCGGATCTGTTGGCGGTGGCCAGTAGGATTACACGCCTGCCCTGTAATCCGGAAGTCACCAGTTTAAATTCGCTTATGTCCGGGCAACCTTGTGGCACACTCAGCCCACGCACAACAGGTCGTTGTTCTATAGCAGCGAAGCGTCGATACGGCTTGGCGGCGTACTGCTGATGCCTCTTGTCGACACATTTGGCTGGGATGACACAGTTCTGATTTTAGACATGTGAATATATGGATATATTATACATTTGGTCTTGCTGAATTATCAAGATCGAATGCAGCAAACTTAAAACCCCTCCCTTTCCCCGAATCCCACCATACCTACATCTAGGCACCAGTCTATCCCATGTGAGTTCGCTTCTTTGGCATACCGCTCATCTTCCTACCCGGATTCCTTTCTCCTTTTACACCAGGTCGAAAATCCATCTCGACTGGTACCCTAAAAGTCTTAGGTAGCAAATGTTACGGAAGGCCGAAGCGATCGCGATTAGGATAATTCAACCGGAATTATGCAAACAGAAGGCTTTGCTACAAGTGCTTCTTCTGCCTTGGCCCTGATTACCTTACCAACTTTTATCACTTCCTGCACTGACTGCGATTGGATGATGCGCTAGGCATTCCACCGATCAACCAACACGTGCTCCGTCACATGCGTTTTTAGTCGACTTTATCAATCAAGACTTTCGAGTTTCTGACTGTCGTGATTCCACTATTCTTTCTCTTTTGCTTCATCAGCTCTTTGTTCTCTGACCTATTTTCTAGTTGTCGGAAGAAATACTCTTCGCTTTGCTTTCGCCTACATGCTAAATGCGTACACCATTGGTTTACTCTGTGACCCTTTCAGTTCAATGCTCGGTAGGAGCTCCGTCATTTTCAACCTTTAATATTCTCACGAGCTTGTCACACAAAATCGTTTGATGTTACAGTACTTGTATTTTGCCGCTCTTCCGTTCAATTCAGTTGAACAACTATAATCCTCACTTGTGGCGTGTCAAGACCACTCTTTAATTTTCGTTTCATTTTGAATTCAATGATCTTTTTCTGCTTTCAGTGAGGTCTATATTGGCACTAACTGTCGACTGTTGCTCAACGTGAATTGTGGATGCCATTCATCGGTAAAACTCTGCCGCCCTTACGCCAACGGAAAACATGCTCAATGCTTTGTTGCAAGCAACTTAAATCAGACGATTTCCATCTACACGAGACATCTTTCTAACTTGTCTCCTCGTTAATCAACATGGCACTTTTACAGTTTCGCAGCGCCAAAGTTTTCGCATCTTTCCTATATGGCACTTGTCATATGTTCGCTTTGTCCACAGAAGGATTCATTTCTAATTGCAGGTTTTCTCGTTCATCGTGGAACCGCTGTTTTTGTACTTCCTCTCGGCCCCTCCGTCGTTGTTGGAGCTGCAACAATGCGGTGGAAGAAAAGGCTTTTTTCTGTACTTGTGGCAAAATTCAACCTTTGGAGATTCAGTTATCTTACTTTGATGTTCTGGGTTACCCCAACCCAGTTGTTCGGGTTAATCCACTCGACCTGGCTGGACGAATGCGGAATGTGCAAAAAGAACTTCATCCAGATAAATTCACTGGGACAACACAGAGTGAACAAAGATTAGCTAGCGAGGCCTCCACTTTTGTTAACCGGGCTTATTCTACTCTGGAACGCCCCTTGGACCGTTTCACGTACATCCTGTCCCTTCATGGGTTTGAAGATGATGTCTCTCCTACTTCAGATCCAGAATTCCTCAGTAAAGTGATCGAAGTTAACGAAGCCATTTCGCATATCGCCGATGCTCTCACTTCGGATGATAATGTAAGGGATGTTTCGAAGTTACAATCCATCATTTCGGAGCTTGTGGATCGGATCGTTTCAGACTTGACAAGAGAGGAGGAGATATTAGTGCAACGTCTGGAATCTTCTCAATGGAAAGAGGCACACCAGTCCTTGGTGAGATTTCGCTACCACTGCAGATCCTTGGAGCAAATAAGTGAGCATGAACTGGCCTGGAAGAAGCTGGGAGTAAATGTTACTCTTCCTGCCGGTTACCGTTAAGGTTATTGATTCCAGCTACATTCACCTCTATTTTTGGTGAAATTTTCCTCTGTTAAACTGTCTGTTTTCTACGGTAGCTGCCATTTAGCTTACAGATTGCTTTCAATTCCGAATATCCTGTCCAATTCAGCTCATGTAATTTTTGTGTTGATAAGTTTTGTTCACTACATAAAACCGCTAGCAGGCTACACACAAGGCTAACAAGAAGGATATTTGACGCCGATTTACTTTCGTGCATGGGACCTCATTTGTACTCCCAAATGTCTGCCCGTGGCTTTAAGGATCACAAGTCTACCTTGTAATCCAAGAGAGCGGGTTTGATCCTGCGTAGGGGCCAGGCGATCTTCACACTATCCTCAGCCCACATGCGACCGGTGGTGGTTACGCAGCAGCGTAGTGTCGGTATTGCGTACCTGCATACTGCTGATGCCATTTTTGTACTCCATGTTGCATTCTCAACGTCTTTCGTTTTCCGTTAAACACTACGTAATCCAGTTACACGGAATTTCGGAATGAGATTTACTCTTCTCCTCATCTGTTTTTCTTTTAATCACTAGCTGTTCGACCGAGCAATCGACGCGATTTAACACGCGTGGATGTAGTGCTAACTTTAAACATTGACCTCATGCTAGTGGTTGAGCTGACACACAGTCCGGAGCCTGTGATATAGTGTACTGTAAATCTCGACCGTGATTGTCACTAGAGTGACGTTAATCTGATGCTTCTCACTTCCATCGTGACATTTCATGACCACTTTGGTATTTTTATGGTCTGGTTGGGCTGAAGTAGACTGTATGGTTTACATCGGAGCCACCCCTTATACAGATTGGTACCATAGCTGCAGAAACCGTAAGGGTGACTATGCCGCTGAATCCACTGATATTGTGTCCCGTTTATGGAATCAAGGCTGAAGTACTCCTCAGATATCGACCAAATCAACGGTTTTGTCGTTTGAAATTACTTGGAACACTGGTAGCTCTGGAGGCTTGTTCAGTTGCTGTGGTATTCGCCGAGCTGGACAATTTGATTGCAAATGTTTCACCACCATTCGAGGTGGCATCGTCAGTGCAGGACCGATGACAGTCAGGTAGCACAAGCTGGTAGAAGGCAAACCCAATGATGGATATTATCAGCCGCTACTACGTTTTTATATGGGCGTACAGAGCTACTAACTTCGCCTCGTTTTGATTGGTGGTTCCTTATGTTAGTTAGTGGTGCTGAAATTACTACCATTGGCTGCCTAAATGTTGTGACGTGGTTGGAAATGTCGCAATCAAGTTGGTGCAATGGGCGTGGCTGAGCAGTCTGGACTCACACCGACCGTACCGTACATTGTCTAGGTGTTGGATTGGGTTCTTTCGATCAACGGTTGTTAATCTACTTGAGCTCTCTCTGTCTCAGTGGTTGATATATTTCATCGATGTTTATATGTAGGTTGATCGAGTTTGTGGTTGAGTGCCAGGCTTCGAGAAATCCCCTCATTTTCTGAGTTTGTCCTCGGGTCAGGATCTCAACCTTGTTGCAGTCGAAGTTGTGTCCTTCTTCATCCATGTG
Organism: Dicrocoelium dendriticum; assembly: GCA_944474145.2. NCBI lineage: Eukaryota > Metazoa > Platyhelminthes > Trematoda > Plagiorchiida > Dicrocoeliidae > Dicrocoelium > Dicrocoelium dendriticum. The sequence continues at coordinate 86,435,117 of OX104063.1, forward strand.
TACTGTAACCAATGAGGTTGCATAATGTTTCGCGCACGCCCTTTTGTGTTGTATCCTTGTTACCAGCTACCTTTCTTTGTGTCCCACATAGTGTATTTTCACCATTTTTGCAATTTATTCTGCACACCATATTCTGTCGTTCTTGCGTTTCTTGTTTTCCTTTTGGTCTTGACAATATTTTCCTCAGGGTTGCGGTGGGCTTGTTAGATACCATGATTTGGTGTTGTTTGAACAATCTGGCAGTCTTTTCAGATATGTTCGGGGTCGCGGACATAGCTTTGTTTTTTGTGGTTTAAAGCACCTTCAGAGAAAACGTGAGTATCCGTTCCGTTCGAATTACTTAATCAGGTGCTTTTCTTCTGCTCGTTTCACTTCCATCGTGCTGCAGTGAGTTGCTATCCTATGGAACAGTGTCTGTACACAGCTTATTTTGTAACATCTTGGGTGGTTGCTGTTTAAGCTCAGAATCAGTGTGTGTGCTTTTTCTGTAAACCGATGTTTGCAATTCACCGTCCATTGTTCTGCTTACTAACCCATCCAGGAAAGTGAGTTTGTTTTCTTTCTCTGATTCCATGGTAAACTTGATGCCGTCCATGGCATTGTTAAGCAGTTCTTGCGCAATCAATACTTGACTGCGTTTCAGTATCACAAACGTGTCATCAACATAACGAACCTAAAGTTTCGGATTAACACTTGGGAGTATATCTTCCAGTTTTTGTATGACAAACTCCGCGATGAGTCCGGATACAGGTGATCCCATCGGTGCACCTTTCACTTGTTTATAAATTTTTTCGTTGGATGAAAAGTAAGTTGAAAGACATAAGTGGAGGAGTTCACATACACTTCTGGTCGTCGTTTCCGACCTCCTCTCCGCTGCTGTCTAGACGTTCTGCGATAACTTCCTCTGCCAGCTGTAACTTGACGGAAGTAAATAAGGCGGTTACACCTAAGGATACCATCGTTTCATCGTCGTCTATTCGTAGGTCTTTGAGCTTGATCAGGAATTGTTGGGCAATGTTTATGGAGTGCTTCGATCTGCTGATTAGGTGCTTGAGGCGCCTCCATAGAAATTGAACTTAGTGAAATGTCAGTCATTCGAAATGATCGTCCATCTCGCGGTGGTGGCGTTGCTATCTACTACCGAGATCACCTGAAATGTGAAGCTCTCACTGAGCATTCCCTTATTATCCCCGGCGCCTTATTTTGCCGGCTGCAGCTATCCGGTCCCGATGGTTGTCCTCAGAAGAAGACACATGATGCTTGCCTCATAGCAGTTGTCTACAGGCCGCCGAACTCCTCCGCCGACAACGATGATATTCTGTTAAATGCTCTCCAATATGCTATGTCGAAAAAGTACTCACACTACCTAATAATGGATGACTTCAATGTACCGTCAATAGCATCTGTGTTCCCAAGTGGGCCATGCTTCAAATCAAAACTCCTTGAGTTCTTGACTATGGCAGTTTTGTATAACCATGTGGATCAACAAACCAGACACCGCGGTTCAAACAAGCCTTCAATACTTGATTTAATCCTGACTAATGAGGAGTTAATGGTTGAGTCGGTTTCATACAACCCCCCGCTAGGTTGTAGCGATCATTCAGTTCTAACGTTTGATCATGTGTGTTATGCCAGTATGGTTGACAAAGAACCAGAAACCCGACGATTCATCACCAACTATTCCAAGCTTCACACTATAACGACAACCGTTGACTGGGACCTCCAGATGCACACTTCGGCGAATGATGCCTGGCAAGTGTTGAAAGGCAAGATAAACTGGGTCCTACAATCAGCTTCAAAAGACGTACCATTAGGAGTTTCGCGACGGAGCAACAACTGGATCCGGAGTAGAATACGTAAGTGGTTGAATAGACGAGACGAGGCTTGGAGGGGTCATTTGCTAGGTCCAAGTGATATCACGTGGAATCATTACAAAACAGTCAGAAACTACTGCACTTCACTCCTTAAAGCTGACAAGTACGAATGGCAGGAAACTATGGTACGCAAATTTACTAGCAATCACAAACTGCTCTACCGGTATGTGAATGACAAAAGGAAGGTTAAGACGGGAATACCACCACTAGAGACGGTCAATGGCCTAACGGTTACTGAAGAGGAGACCGCGGACGCATTGCTCATGCAGTTTGTCTCAGTGACTAGACACACCATGGAACCATCGCCTTGCTACATCCCAGCAAATGTCGTCAGCTTATCCACGGTCAACTTTAGCCCTACATCTGTGGCAAAGAAATTACAGTCACTCAGGGAAAATAGTGCGCCGGGAATTGACAAGATCTGTCCGAAAGTACTTAAAACCCTTGCACCCTCCATGACAGTCCACCTTGCAACTTTTTTCCAGTTTCTATTTGATTCTCATACACTTCCGTCTGAGTGGAAACGTGGACTTATCACTCCGATATACAAGGGAGGTAAGCGGTCAGACCCTGCCAACTACCGACCTATTACTCTCCTTCCTGTTCTATCAAAAGTGATGGAGTCTATAATCGCTGATGAAATGGTGAGATATTTTGAAATTCTACAAATCATCTCCAACATGGATTCAGACGCGGACGATCTTGCCTCACCAATCTACTACTTGCTCGGGACTCATGGACCAGGGCTGCTGACGAGGGAGTTCCCGTAGACGTGATTTACTTAGACTTTTCTTAGGCATTCGACAGAGTCAATCACCCAGCACTTCTCCGAAAGCTTGCGGCCTATGGTATCCACGGATCCTTGCTCACATGGTTGGAAACTTACTTATACGACAGAAGAATCGAGGTAAGGATCGCCAACACCCACTCCGATAGCCTATGCGTCACTAGCGGCGTACCGCAAGGATCAGTTCTCGGCCCGTTACTCTTTTTAGTCTATATCAACGACCTCCCTGCCAACATTCAATCACCTATGCAAATATTCGCCGACGATGCTAAGATGTGGCGAGCTATTCACTCAACATCTGACCCTGTCTATCTGCAGGATGATCTGAACCGGATTCACGAATGGGCAGTAAACAACCAACTACCCCTGAACCCCGAAAAGTGTCACCTGTTGTCGCTGCGCAGTAACTGCAGCAACACATATCACCTGGGGCAGCGCGTTATAAAACAGGTGAGCAACGAAAGAGACTTAGGGGTCATCGTGCAAGAAGGTCTGGGTAATTCGCTCCAATGTTCAAAGGCAGCTAACATAGCGAACTTAAACTTGAGGCTTTTGAGGCGAGCGCTCGGTACCTTCGAGCGGCAACTCGTGCCATTATTGATTAACGCCTTCATTCGTCCCCACCTCGAGTATGCGGTGCAGGCATGGCGTCCGTGGTTAAAACGGGACATTCGTCTTCTGGAGCAACCACAAAGAAGAGCCACTAAGGCAACACGTGGTCTATCGGGCCTTAGTTATGAACTGCGCCTTCGTTCGATCGGTCTGTACACCTTAGAATACCGACGACTTCGCGGTGATCTGATCCTCACTTACCGGATACTAAGAGAAGAGGACCATCCATGTAAGTCGCTGTTAACATTATCTGCCGACAAACGAAGCCAAGGCCATGCACTAAGACTTGGGACTCAATATTCCCGTTTAGATTGTAGAAAGTTTTTTTTACTCTCTTAGTGTCCGTCCGCACTGCCATCGCATGTGGTGAACGCACCAAACATCGAGACATTCGAAAGACTATTGGACTTGCACTTACATGATACACATTATATAACGGTATAACAAACTGCAGTGTCTAACTTACTGATATTTTTGTGTCACCTGAAACTTTTGTTTTCTTCCATTTGCCATCCTGTGGGTCTTGTAAAGTTATTGCTTTTTATCCCACCATACACTATTGAACTATTGAACTGTTTGACAGATTATAGGTGGACCTACCTACAAGTGACACGATTAGTCCTAACGGTGCTCCGTCTTTGTGCACTTTGGGTAGTCTTTAAAACTGTACAATGTTCGAGTCTCGAACTTTCATTCTGTCTCCTTCCTCTTCCGTGATTTCTTTCGATTGTTTGAGCTTTGCCAACGTTTTGTTTATTTTGTTGGTGTACTGCGATGTTTTGGTAGGTTTTAGTATCGTTCAAGAGATGCTTTGCTTTCTCGATCTAATCTGCTTCCGTCCCTTATCAGCGGGTAGGATAACAGTCGATTCGTCTGCTTTCAGAACTTTTATTGCGTCTTCTTGTCGGGATCGAGGATTGAATTGTTTCATGTGCGTCACAGCTGGGATGATTGTGTATCTTATTGCTTTTTGTCTCTTCGTCTAGTCCTTTGGACTGCAAGGCGCCTTCGATTCCTGCCAGAAACTCCGTCGTTGTCGCCTCTTTGTATTTATAGTTTAGACGTTTGTTAAGAATTTGTTTTTCCGCATCACTAAGTGGCCATTTTGACAAATTCCTGATCCAACCGTCAATGGTATCTTCATCTTTTCTGATAGTCAATTTGGCCAACTTCTGGTGTAGCACAATCTGCTGTTTTACTTTTGTGTTTTTTGCTCTGCGATCTATTGCCGGTTGGGGTAATCCCTCACCGAGGGACAAATTACTAGCATGTTGGGGCAATTACGCACTTCAAATTAAAATCATGTGTGGCAATTCCACATAACACGGTGTGCACTTAACCCATGTTTATTTCCCAGCTTTTTGAATATGAATGGTCTTACATAGATTTCTTTTAGAGTTTCAGAATGGTTCGAAACTAAAAACGTACAAAGAGGCATATGACACGGCTGCAATGGAACAAATCAAAAGTCCAGCTGGCTGCAAATAAACAGATATTTGAGGAGTGGTTTCAGCTGCTTACTGAAGAGTTTACAGCGTTGAGGAGAGTGGCTTTCCACTCGACCCTAAGCGATTAAAAGTGCTTTGTGAAAAGGGGATCAAAATTTTTTTGTGTCAATGCTGGCTCAGGGAGAGATTCTGTCACCGTGCAAGGATGTGCTCGGGTTAATGGGACCATGATTCCCCCATATATCCTTTATGGGGCCGAAAATCTAAGAATTTCTTGGACGCAAAATGGACCTGACAAAACTAGCTACAATGTCTCTGAAAACGTTCGATAATGAGTTTTTGTTTCTGATTGATTTATAAAGCATTTTATCCCGTTTCTACCAGAAGATAGACCTGTTCTGTTAATTGTTGATGGACATGCTTCACATAAGAATATCAGAGTCATTGGAACAGCAATTCAAAATGGTACACTAATTACGAAACTTCCATCAAATTCAATCCACTTGCTCCAACCTCTTGATGTGGGTGTCTGTGGACCAGGGAAGTCAGAGTGGGAGAACATTCTTACTAAATTGGCCAGGCAGAACAAAGGTACAGTCTCATCCAAAGAGCTCTTTCCTATCCTTCTGAGAAAGGGACTGTCTAAGCAAAGGTAATCTTGAATCCGGATTTAGCACACGTTGGCCTCATGCCGTTTGACCCTTCCAAAATTCCATTCTCTGCGCATGAATCTGCAGAATATATGGGCAGTGTTCATGCAACCTCAACTACGCATGACGCGAGCCGCACAAATGTGGGCATACGACAAGACGACAATAAATTGAATCAGTTAGATCTTTCAGTTCTGTCAACATTCTGCCATGACGACAGAATCAACCTTATATCAATTTTCCACATCCTGGAAAGAATCTCATGCTGAGAAGCAGAGCGATCAAAGTAACTATTAGACACTTCTTTTCTCAGCAGGCTGTCACCATTCCTGAAACGAAACACAACTAAAACTCGGAGAAAGACAATTAAAAGATATTATAGAGAAAGTCTGGTTGTTCAGGAATCTGTGGAGCGAATGGAGCAGCAGAGGTAGAAAAATCACATGGCCACAGAGAAGTTTGCATAAAAATACTAAAGGTCGTAATCGTCGAAGTGATTTAGACAAAAGAAACTATCTAGTTCGCATGTTAAGAAGATACCACTTATCAACAGCTTCGTGATGTTTTCGCAAAGGCAGCAAAAATTACACGATCACAAAGAATTCCGTTAAATGAAGTGCAGGTGGTCAATAAAACTACATATGCTCTGAACAAAAATAAACCATCGTGTTCGTATGCTTAGCTCAGAAATGATTCAATGGAAAAACAGTAGCGTGCTTTCGTATCTTGCAATGACATCGATTTTTCCATATCGGACAGTGATGATGAGTGGTTGCACCCAAAGAAGGTGTTTAGTAGAAACATATTTGAGGAAGTCAGTTTCTGAGAGACATATCGTCAAGTGTCTGCCAATTGTTTGGCTGTGGTGTTCCTAAAAATCTTGATTGGGGCAGGGGTGTGGAATTGCCCCATTTTCCTATTTTATCAAAATATCAATAAAATGCTAATATCTTGGTTACAATTGTGGCTCCAGCAAAGTTCTTTCGGTAACATTGAATTTAACGTATTGCTATCCAGATAATATGTATGATTATAAATATTGTGAACTACTTAGTTTATATAAAGATTACAACATGTATGGTGCAAAATTACCCCCAACTTACTGTACTTGTTCAGTCAGCTGTTGTCCCATTGTTTGTAAACACGTGGATCGATGTTCATTTAGACAACGTTCATATTTTCTTATACGGCTGTGGACATCTGTAATCACCATCCGTACCATACGCTTTCCGAATTGTCGCGCAATGGTCCACGCCTATGGGTGGTTCAGCTGACACTGCGAGGAAGAATATCTCTTCGTAAGCATTCGTGGAGAAAGTATAGCTCTTGTCGGCAGGCGAAATTCTCCCAACGACGAGCATTACATAACGTTGAACCCCCGTATATGTTAGAAATTACTTGGAACACTGGTAGCTCGGGAGACTTGTTCGGTTGCTGTGGTGCTCGCCGAGCTGGGCAATTTGATTGTTCCATCAACAGATATTATCGTGTTGGTTAAAAGCGGAAGCAAGATTTTTACTCTGTTGGTGCACAAGGGCACTCAGTTCCAATTCATTGAAACAATCTACAGTTTAATGGTACAGCTTATACATTAAAGGTACACTCGTATACTGGATATTGTAATGACACCATTGTGTTTGATACCACTCAGTGAGCAGGATGCCTACTTTATGATTTAAACAAATACGAAATTGGCAACACTTTCCTTTTCTTTGTTGCGAACCCCAAAAGAATCATAAACCGCACACTCACTCGATCTGTGTATTGTAGATCCGCTTGAACAAAACAATGCATCCAACACTTTGTGTCCTACAAACTATAGGTTGTCCCGAAAACAATTAAAATTCCTTCGATGCCATTCCAGAATTTTCTGGAAGGTTCTTAAAGGATCTTTACTATGCGTTTATAAGGGGACATCCTGGAACTATAATCTTACATTGCCCATCTATCCTACATTTTAGCAGTGGCTGTGGTATTGGCAGCTGAACAGCATGCTATTCGCGCATGCGTTGTACGAGTTCCTACAAGCGCTCGCCAGAACATGCGTGGTGTACTAGGCACTGATGCTTTAGGTTACAGTATGGTGACATTTTGGTTCCCTCGATTCAAAGTTGGAATCTACCAATTGTCATACGGCCAATATCAATGACCTAAGCAAGTGGACGTTGTCAGCAACACCCAGGATAATCTGAAGGAGGATCCAAGACGAAGTGTGCTGGAAGTTTTGTCACACCTTTGCCTTCCCAAGACCACCGTTCATCGCCATCTGTGCCAGTCCAGAATCATCCGGATGCTTGGATAACTTGTGCCACACGAATCAACTGATGAGCAGCTTTTGAACCGTTGTACCTTCTCACTTTCATTGCTCGCCCGACGACGCAATCATCGACGACTGAACGATGTCGTTACTAGAAACGAGAAGTGGGTTCTGCATATCAACCAGTTCAAGAAGCGTCAGCGGATAGCAGCAGATGGGATTCCAGTACGAATTCCGAATGCACAGCAAATAATTGATGCTGGCAGTCTAGTGAATCGCCGCGGCATCGCCCTTTTGGAACTGCTGCTCGATTACCGATGTCCACTTCCAACAACCGCAAAAGATGGTCGACGAACACTGAAGAATTCGTTCAAGAGCAGCTCGGATCCTTCTGCTGCATGACAACGCCCATCTTTCTGTAGTGAAGTTGACACATCTTAACATTCATCAGTTCGCTATTGAAACTCTTGTGCATGCAACATATAACCCGGATCTTGCTCCTACTGGCTACCATCATTTTCGCACGCTGCACAATCACATCAAAGGCATGAAATTCTGTAACCGCAACCATATCGAAACGCACCTTGCGCAATACTTTAATAGCCATCCCGGCTCTTTTTATAAACGAGGCGTCAACAGCTTGTCTGAGTGTTGGTAGTACGCGGTCGATCACCGGACGTTACATTGACTAAATGTTGCTAGTCTAAAATAAATACTGATTGAAAAGTGTACTAAAAAGGTCAACTGTTTTCAGGACAGCCTAATGCTAGCGATTATTTATTTGCGCCACCTTCGTGAGGGCTCGCGTAGTTTGCTCTAAAACTACGGTCAGCGAGCTTAGATACGTGTCATCAACACTACGTGAATACGGATTCCTTGCGTTGTCCAAAGCGAGGTACGCAAGCGCAGAAATCAATGACAAACGGGAGATGGACGTCTCTAAGAAACTTGTGCTGATTATACTACAAGTCAGAGAGGTTCTAAGTGTCGAAAGGTTGCATCGTCTTCTCCACCATACTATAATGAATCCCATCTGCATGAGGTCCGACACCATATTTGTACAATTTCAAATTTTAGGTTCGTTCCACGCGATGTAGCTCACAGAAGTGACCTTCATCAAATATCCCTTAGTCTTCTTGACATCGGGCAGGTCGGTTTCTATACGGAAGCTCAAAGTTGCTATCCCGGGTTCTGGTGTAATTTGAGAATACTCTGATGGCGGATTTCACTCACAAGCTGTTTCACGATTTCGTGCCATTTTGAACCGCATAGTTAGTGACTTCACATAACGGAACAACTGAGGGCGTTTACTTTGCCCATAAGCTGCAAGGCGATGAACAGGGAATCTTGAGGTAGATGGTCGTTGAGGGGACCGTCCCCGCAATTGAATCCGTCGTATAAATAGTCGAGGGAAGCTATTGCCTGGTTGTCTAGGCCATTGGTGAGCTGAGGATGAACTTGCAACGTCCATTACTTGGGAACTATCGACAGAAGATAACTCCGTTCTCCAGTCCTCTTGTGCACAAGCTTTGTGGGGGACTGGTTGTCCGTATGCAACGACAGGAACTGGGGGAATTCAGTGGATAAAGGCCGCGGAGGGGTCGCGAATCGCCCAACTGGTTACAAGCTGGGAGTTCGATAGATGGCTCTCCAGGCAAGATTTCCGAAGAGGAGGGATCATGGTAGACAGGGATGGTATCTCGAGGCCAATATGTTCGATAGCTGAGTAAAGGTAGGCTGCCGCATCCATTGGCGTACATGGGAGCGAACTGCTTTAACAATGTTCTTTATGGCATAACGGTGTACTACCGCCATAGACAGGCTGTGAATGTGATGTGTTAGTTAGAAGCTGCGTATTATTCCTAATCGCTGGTGTGGTATCAGGGGAGCTCAGGTTGTCCATTGAAGCTGATAGAGTGTTTGTTCTAGGGATGCAGGCATTAATTTGCCTTTCCAGCTGAACGAAAGGCTGAGATAACTGAACTTCTCGTTCGGTTGAAGCAATGCCTGGCCTAGAGGTAATGAGCTTGTTTGGTAATCTTGCGGCACGGGTTCGAGCCTGCGTAGGCGCGGAGCGATGCTCGCAGTATCCAATGCCCACGTGCGACCGGTGATGGTTGCGTTGCAGCTAAGCGTCGGTACTGTGTACTGCTGATGCCTTTTTTATACCTTGGTGATTGAGGAACACGAGAGTAGAGAGGTGTCCAAGATACTACTTTTTCTTGTACGGTCTCCGACGATATTGGGAGTGGTCGACTTCAGTTAGTTAATTGACAGGCTAATGCAAATTCTTCATAAAGCGTTCTTAGATAATCCACCAAGGTTGCCCGGTCCTACGCAAGGGTGATCATCTAGTCAGCATAATCCACAGCCAGCGAAGCGAGATAACTATCATGCAGGCTTTTGAAAAGCCTTGTCTAGTCATGATGAACAGCAATAGGCGGGTCCCCTTGCCGGACACGATTCCGTGGATGAACGCTGATCCCATTGCAAGTGGAACCAGTGGAGTTATAATAGGACGAAAGCTAACAATAACAACGATAGAGCTCCGAAAAATAATGAGTAACGAATCGTGGGAAACAGAGTCAAAAGCTTTAGGGATATCAAGTGAAGCGAAGGACAGAGGTGTAAGATTCACATAATAAGAACGTAGCACGGAGTGACGAATGGTCGGAGCTCGGAAACAACTATCTTTACGAATAAAACTAAACAGAAAAGAGTTCACAGAGAAAGTTGGTACCCATCTGCAAAGAGAATGTAATGAAATAGGTGGGTGAAGATGGGGGTCACAGAAATGAGTCGAAAGTGTTTGAGGCTTGAGGGATTGGATCTCCTGGGTACAGAGTTACTTTGGACAACGGACATGTGGGCAAGTAAAGGAAGATGTAAGACGACGGTCTAAAAGGGAAGTGACGACGACGGTGTTTATCCGAGCTATATGTTTTGAAGTGATGCGTCGTACATCTGGTGCAATTCCTTCCATAAGCCGAAGAACGGAAGACACTTCCTCAGTGGATATCGATCGTACCAACTCAAGGTCAGGATCCCGCAGCGCACCAAGGTTATGCGTGTCCGGTACAGGAAGTTGAGAAAAGACGGCTGACCAGAAATCGGTAAACCCGGAATCTGCTCATCCTCCAGCATATAGATAGCCATCTTCTACCCAAGTCAGTGACGGCGGCATCGCGTCGACGAATTCGGTATAAGTGCTTGACATGTGCAAACTGCAATCGGAGGCGTTAGCGGTTATTCAATGCGGCTTTAGGAACAGGGCAACCTTTTGAAGGTTTCCAGTCCGAATCTAGTAGGTTACTGAACTGTCGACTCCCCTCCGTGGATCTCTCCGGCATATCTAACAAGACAAGTCACGGGTTGCTTATGTGAATCTGTAAGTAAGCGCTGAAGCATTATGAAATCCTCCTTTGCAGCTGTAACAAGAGTAGCATCACCGGTTGGCAGCATACTCTCGCGAGAAATACCGTTAGGTTTCAAAATTGAAGGCTGAGTGAAAATCTGGTAAGCAGTCGATGAACCTACGTTTCGTGACGTTGGCAATGAGAGGTGTATGGTTTGCCTCACCCGTATGAGTTTGGCGGGAGAGCGTTAAGAGCGACTGTTTCCCGCGGACTTTACACGTGGTTAGTGGAAATCGAATTTTACACAGTTGGGGGGAGGGCGTTTGTTGCAAGATACCACACACGGGCGGCCGCGATGCAAGTTTTTTGGCAGTGAAATAGCACTAGCTCAAACATTTCAGACGTTTTTTAGACTATAAATCGATCGCGTAGGTATGCCAAGAGGACAAAATGTACCGGCGTCCCCGCACTGGTCAATAATGCGTCGACTTCTAACACAGACGAAGAGAATGAATAAAGGCAAACTCGAGCTAAACAATTTGTTTTGTGTTGCACGGGATGAGTGAGGCGACGATATTAAGGCTATGCCTGGAAGGAAAAGTCATCCGACACGTGACACTTATACTGTGTGTCATTGTATCCGGATGCGGCGGATAGAAAAGTAGAGGCATTGCGAGGATGGGTTGCTAATTGCCTTCTCATCCCGAACATGCCGTACACCAAGGCGGGCTTAGTGTGCAGGAATGCAGAGGAGACGTCGTACAAGTAGATGCCATAGGTTATGTTGGAGAGGTAGCGACGACAGTCTGTTGCAGAAAATAGCTTGGTGTCTGGGATCTCAGTGTTGTTGTGGGGACCATTGGCAGTGACAGGCAAGGTAGATCGATTTGTTGATGTTTTTGGTGTACTAGGTTGGGGTGATAGCGTAGATGGCGTTGTGAGTGTATGGTTCCATTAACTGGGATAAGAATCCGCAGAGGTCGTTCCGTTCAAAGGTTTTGTAGCGATACCAGCAGACCCACTGTCTTTGGAATGTAGGACGGGAAACGATGGAAAATAGGTGGAGACTTAGGTCCCTATTCTTCACTGGAGTAAGAGGGGCCAGTGAGGTTGGGCGCGGCCTCGGAAGTGGGCGAAAACATCAGGGACCTGAGGAGAGGGGCGTCACTCACCTTATGACGAACTGCTTATGCAAGGAGGTCGGTGCCGTTGCAAATACTGCAGTTTTCCTTATGTTTGGGACCCGTACACGTCTAGAGTTTTTGATGTAATAAACGCAATAAATCCTTGGGTAATGCTACCCCGGGACACAATTTCATCGCCACTTGTACTAGCTCAGCACACGCTAAATCTTACGCCCCGGCAGGCTATGCGGGTCACATAATCTTCCGGATAGGTACGCTAACGCGCCCGTCTACTCCGATGGTGACGATCACAAACAGCGCAGGTATTATTTAGGACGCCGCTTATCCGAAAGTCTGTAAGCGGCATTCAATATATCGTTTAAGCCTTGATGCAGTGGTGAATCCGGCGTGACGGATACGGCAATTATTGTATCCTTGTGAGCGGTTCGACAAGAGCCACGTGGATGTAGTCGCAAGATTGGACATGACTAGCTTCAACAAAAATTAGCGGTGAGATAGGTGGATAAGCGGCACTTAGCAGTTTAGGCTGACGTGCTCAAACCGTGGAAGAATGGATAGAAGAGAAATAGCAATTCAAATAGTGAATCAACAAAGCAATAATAGGGATTCCTCGTTTCAGCAATCTGAAACCGTCAGATCCACTTAGTTATTTGAATAAAGCCGTAAGAAGACGAGCACTGGCAGATGTCAAAATTTCGTATTGTCTCTTCAGTGGCAACACAATAACATGAAAATATGTAAGACGACAGGTGGGGGAGACCGGAACAAGTTAGAACAGCGTAGAGAGCAAGCGTGACACTCCTACGCCCAGCGCAGCCATAGGCTTACGAACAACTGTTTCTGCACACAGAGTGCGAGTCTGATACGACTAATCGCGACTGTCTCTGCGAAACGTAGGAAACGGACGTTAGCATGTCTTAATACGAGTGTAAACATTGTGACCGAATCAAACGGATGACAGTTGGGTAGTAAATGCCTACCTATAGATGAAGCAGGTGTCCTACGTGAACATGTGATATGGGCAACCGACGACTGGGTGACTTGACGATGTAACCATTTAGGTGCATGTTCTGTCCTTCTGGAGTTCAACACTATGTTGTTACGACCGATGTAGCGTGTACCACAACTGCATGTAACTACATCGTGAGCTGGTGTCAACACGTTGTCTTTCCGTCATTGGGGTAACGTATTCGATTAGTACCGTTGATAAGAACAGTTTCATCTGGACTACGGAAATTATGCCCTTCGTTGTCCTTATATTGGCAAAAGCATCCTTAAATAGGGGCTCGATGTAGACCTTCCTTTTAGAAACGGTCGAAACCTGTCCCGACACCCTCGCCTGACTATGTTTGTCAATGAATTTACTTCGATAGCCATTTTTCAACAGCCTATCCTTGAGTGAGTTTATTTCATCGTCCAAGCTATTGGCGTTACATATTTTTCATGCACAGTTAATTAGCGTTTTGACTAGGTTCGACTTATACTACATTGGAGAGATGCTGGTAGTCGACGGTAGCTCATACTACCCGTTCACGTAGGCCACGTGCTACGTTCATAGTTAGGCATTTACTGGACGCTGCTCATCCGTTGGATCCAACCATAATGTTTACGACGGTGTTAAGACGAGCAAACACTCACTTCTTACATTTTGCTGAGGCAGTTGCGATTGACCTGACTAAACTCGTCCTTTGTGTGTAGAAACAGCTGTTCGTATGCGTTAGGTTGCCATGGGCTTAGGGGTGTCCCATCCGTCCTCCACTCTGTCCGAACTGGTTCCGGTCTCACCCTACTTATCATCATATTGACATTGACGCGACAACACGGTATGTTAACATCTGCTGATTTTCGTCTTTTTCGGATTGCTTTAGGGTAATCATGGACGATGGAACATCACCAGTTCAAATCAGCATTATATCAGTGGAGAACAGAAAACTAAGCAAACGTAACAGCTCTCGACATAATCATTCACGATATGTCGTTTGGAAATGGTACCAAAGCCAGCAAAAGATGGGAATTGAGAATAGAAATAGTGCTATGTAACTGAGTGGACGAGATCCATAGCTAGGAAGTGGCAAGTCTTTAGTGACTTCCAACTAGTGCAAGTAGAAGGGATATCCAAAAAAATTATGGGTATCGCGAGTGGACGATAATACCGTTAATAGCTATGATGCAAATTGTGGTTACGTCAAGGAGAATAATGCTAGCGAAAGGAGGAATTACAAGCAGAGGGGCAATTTATGTTATGGAGTAGCAAATGTAGACGAATAAAATTGACCCAAGTAGATGGCTTACAGTCATCAGAAATGAGTATGTATCAAGACTGAGTCAAGGTACGAACCAGGGTGACAGCGTACATGCGTACGGGGGGACAACGCTATCCCGAGATTTCTGTGATCAGTGTTCTCGATGGTTCCAGACTGCGCACCGAACAAAGCGAAATGCCACGAAAAACAGCAACAGCAATAAAACCGAGTATCCAAAAGAGTAAAAATCTTCCAATGAAGATCTATACACCATTCGATCAGCACAAGTAGCACTACCAAACCGGGTTTAGCTTGCAGACAATTCGACAGCGTTGGAAGAGAAGTCGCCTAGGAAGTCGCAAACCGCTTTACGGACAGGGGATACAACTGGTAACTGGCTTTTGAAGTGGAGAACATAAGGCAGCAAGATATGATATTGAAGGGCATTTTTGAAGTACACATTGTGTGGCTGGATTTCGACACGTAATCTCTATGTTGACCGCGATTCCCATTGTAGTTAATCTTGGTCTTTAATCTCGAGGACCGTAACTAAAGCGGATAGAAATTGGCTGTTGCCCGTCCGAAAACACTGCACACTTATGACGCGTTTAGATGTTATTTTATCAGATACAACAGACATCAAACACAGGATCATTAACTGTTGGTGCCAAGCGTTGCCCGTCGTGACCCGATGGCTTAGGGGTAATGGTCACAATTGTCATCTCAATGGTCTCGACTTCGTTGCCTGCTATCTCTATCCGATGAGATGATATACTATCGGAACGCGTCATGGTAGTGCAGTGTTTTCGGGCGGGCAACACAATTTCTATGTGCAACAAGCTTTGCCTTACATCCGGCCAAACAGTCTTCATAACCATTTGCCGGAGGCTTATCCATCGTACGAAAGCAAATTACCGAAAGCACCCACTGAAGTTGCAAGTAGGACCGAGTGACCAGACCGCTACACGTGATCTTGGTAAGTATGTCTTGAATGTATGAAGTTCTCAAGGTCCCGGTACACGAAAAGTCTGCGCTCACAAGCCAGCATTTAAAAACCTTGCGAGAGCTGAAGAATTAGTGAGTGGTGGTACCGCAGCTGGATGAAGGTTCCGCATCAGTAATCATGAACAAAGCTGATTACGTACAGAAAATACTAAACACTCTAAGTGACAAGAGCAAGTTTCAACGCATCGACCCGATGGATAGCCTGATTAAGGTAGGGTCCTGTATTAATGGACACCTTAACCAGACCACATATAGGACCTTGACGCTGAGCGGCTCATCAACACCATAGCTGAAGGGTTTCCAGAGATTCACAAGTAGGGCATGCCACTGTGACCCATTTTATCGATGCTAAATTCTCTGCAGCACAAATTAGCTCAGCCATTTGTGCAGATCCTTGCACCATTGAAGCAGCACTTCGATCTGCACAGTATTAAGTACTGTTCGAAAATAATCGAAGACTTGGACCAAATCAGCCCAACCGACAAGTTTATATACCCAGTGGATGTGCATTAGTCATTTGTTTGAGACAGTTGAAGAAGAGAATTTCCGCTTACCAATACTGGCAGACTTGCTGAGACAGTCATCGTTGCTTGGTACAATTAATGCTGCTTTCCGATTCCAACACACTTCATATCGCCAGATCGCTGAAGTGGCTATGGATAGTATGTTGGTCACGGTACTGGCCAAATTTTCCCTACTGATGCTTGAAAGAATATCAAATGGAGAAACTTCTCAGCTGCCTTATTACCAACGATATGTAGATGACATCTCGTTTTTGGTTCCCCGAGGATGTAAATTTGATGAATGATAGACCAACTTAATAGTGTTCAAGCTAATCTGAAGGTGACCTGTGAATTTGTATCAAACGGCCCTCTGTCATGCATTGACCTCAGAGATAATGGGCTTATCAAGCGATCCGTATACTGGACGTCAACATGGTGCGGTCAGTACCTGCATTTCACCAATTTTACACCGATGCACAATGGCGCACGATGGTGAAAACATGGAGTACTCGTGCTAGACATATCTACTCGGGCGATTGGCTGAGGAAATTCAGCTTATCACCGAGAGGCTCATGTAAAATAACTACCCAAAACGGTTCACTGAAAAACAGCCAGGTTAGACTGCTTAAACAAATGTTCTTGACGGCACCAATGAGAAAGGCATACCTCGAGCTACCTTCCAAGGGTGACGGTGCCGCAGAAATGGCAACCACGCGCGTAGTCTTGGCCATTCAGCATACTAACGGTGCTGTGGAGGCAGTAATTCTCAACAGAAACCCAAGGTTGTTGTTGACCGCAGTAATGAAAGATAAAACAATGGTATAATACGGGTTAAAAGAAGTCCGTAAGGTAGTTTGTGTGAATTGCATAAGTACAAAAATGGTGACCCTAAATTAAAACGCTCATCTGTGAACTCACCATAATGTCCACGTTAACATACAAGTCTCCATTTACCTCAATTTCGTGGGAGTTGGTGAGCACCATGTTTGCATGTTGTCGCCACTCGATGACCAGATCTGAAATCAAGTAAAGTAGGTAGTACAATGCATCGTCGAATAGTTTTTTAATGGGTAGCGTGGGTGCAGGAATAACAAAAGGCGAAAGCGTGTTCCACAGTTAACGAATTCCGGCGGCATTCCAACCAAGTGTATTGAGTGGCCAGTTTCAAATAGCGATCCATCAATTTTGTATTGAGGCTAAGTTTCATGAAAAGGCAGCGAGCGTGACCGAGGCTTTTCAAAAGCGAGTACACCAGAAGTAGATCACTCCATGGACGGCGATAACTTCGCCCTAAACCCCTAGGGCCTTCAGTCTCGGATGGTATGGCAGGTGGAACAGTCCCTTCACATTTTTGGTTTTCCTTCACTGTTGGGTCTCTAGTGGTGACAGATCGCGTTTTAGCCATTGCTGCGAGGTCTAAACTTTGTAATCTAGGGAGGGAAGATACAGAACTCACACCTGTCCAACGCTGTCTGTAAAGGACCGACATGTGAGTTCGCGGTTTTGAACGCCTTGAGGGACTGCTCCAAACAACCTAGGTCGTTTCGCATCATCACATTTAAGGTTGCGCTCCTGTAAGGTGGTCTTCAAGCTTATATGCGTTAATTGAGGTCCATCAAGGCTAGCTTCCAAATCAGATAGTCGTCCACATGCCCGGAAAAGCACTAGACTGAAGTTTCAGCCTGTCAGACATCGTCATTAGTGCGCATCCATCGAACTGTTAGATCGGATATATATATATATATATATATATATATATATATATATATATATATATCCGATCTAACAGTTCCTATATGCTGTATTATACATAGCTACTGTCAGTGGACGTCGTGTCTTTTGGGAGCCAAGCCTGTCCTCTGAAACGTTCGTAATTTGCATGGCAGTGGAGGATAAGACGCGCTATAGCACAGTTCGCTTATAAATCATGACGCTCCGAAGCTGTCCCCCGTGGCCCAGTGGCATAAGCTGCTGACTGACGATGCAAGCCGATGGTGGTCATGGATTCGAATCCTGATGGATTCGATGGCTGCTCACTGCTGGGGATGCCCAACAGGCTGAAACTTTAGTCTAGTGCTTTTCCGGGCATGTGGACGACTATCTGATTTGGAAGCTGGTCGTGATAAACCTCAATTATCTATATCAAAATCCCCTTATGTGCGTTAGTTGGAATGTGGCGTACATGTTAATTTTTGTGCTTGCCTGCGTTGAACGGAATTAGATTTACCTCTGACCGTTCAAAAGTACGAGCTAAGTCCCGTTGCAGCAGATCGCGATCTTCCTGACTTCTGATCGCTCGCCATCTCTTGATGTCATCGACAAAGGGCACGAAATTCGACTCGATGTCGTGCGCGAGGTCGTTGATAAAAACCAAAAATAAGCGCGGTCCCAACGCTGATCATTGGAAACATCGTAGCACACATAAATATAATCAGAAAACGAGTTTCGAACCCAAACCTGAAGCCGCAGCTAAGGGAAATTTCCAATACGCCTTAGGACAGGGTTCCAGTTTCCCTATCTGCAGTTTTTGTAGAAAGAAGCGGTGATCTAAGTGGTCGAAACCGTTAGCAATTCGAAATAGATGACATCAGTGGCCATTCCACTATTGGCGGTTTCGGTCCAACTGCCACGCTCAATCAGTAAATTGATAGTACATGACTGATACTGACAGAATCCGTGTTTGCTCCGGTGCTATAATCTTGGGTTTTTCTAAGTAACCCATTTGTGCCTCAATGCTGATCGACTCTATCACCTGTGAGAATCACTGGACGATAGTGGCAGGCCCTAAAGTGATGTCTCCTTTAAAAATCGAGTACTAATGCACTGCTTCCAGATGTTAGAAACCTGCTGTTCACGCATGAATCTTTGGAAATGTTGGGTTAACCGCTCAGCTGTTCTCGCAGCTGCCACTTCAGTGATATGGGGAAATGTACGCAAGGATAGCAGCTTCCTCAAAACGGCTGCTGAACTGAAAGTTGCATGGGTAAATACTGGCGTCTGGGGGAATGGGACAGGTATGTGACATGCTGGTAAGACGTCAGAAAATTGGAGCCGTAGAATGGTGGCTGCATCCTCGGTCGTTTGCGCACATCCATCTGCTGAGACGAGTGGGGGAGCACGCTTCAGTTTCCGGGAGCTGTTCACATGTTAACGCAATATCTTTTAGTTAAGCTCTGCTGGTGTGCTAATTTGTCCTCCTGGACAAGTGTGGTACAGGGATTATGCTGCACTACATAGTTGCTGCAGCTGTCAGGACTAGGATTCACTCTGTACACGCCACACTGAGTCTCTTACTGCCATGCGTTTTCGGGTTCTGCTTCGAATGAATGCTGGTACGAAGGGGCCTGTTTTCCATTGCGAATTCCGTCAGATCACTGAACCTCCCAGCAAACTCCGTCCAGGTAGTAGCAATCGAACACTCATTCGAGTACTCCAAGATGCCTTTTCCAACAAGTTCTGTTAGTATGTCGTAGTGTGTGATTGTCCGAGACAACTCTATATGCTTTTGTGGATACCGCATAACCAAATAGTCGGAAAGTATCGTTTCGTGATCACAGCCCCAGAGAACGCTCTATCGTTGGTTTCTCGATCATATGCTCTTTCTTCGTGAGCACCAAATCAAGCACGGATGGTTACTTTACCGCTCTGAATCGAGTGGGCTAACTGACTGCTGAAGACCGGAATGTTTGCAATAAACTCTTGCAGGTCGGCCTTGAATTGCTCGTCAGGGGATGCCGTAACTTCAGATGGTGAATGTTGAAGTCACCTGAGATGGACACTTGGCTGTATCGTCGCCGCAAGTCTATCCTCAAGGCGAATGTCAGACTGGAGTCCGTCGTTAGAGAGGACATTGTGGATCCGAGGATTCCGACCGCCACCTCTTTCATCAAACCAGACTCGCTTATGATTAGAAATTCCACGGTTCACATTGTGTATATAGCCAATTGTGATGCGTACCGAATGGAATGTACTTACAAAGTGAAAGTGGATAAATATAGATCAGGAGGAATACAACAGCGATATCGCGAACAATTTTCTGAGACGATGAATATTCTTCACCACCCCGTCATTATCATTGACTGAGGGCTGAGATACTCAGCTTCAGCCAAACATCTTACAGTACTCGGATTGACATCACTTGAGAGCTCTGACCTCTGTGTTTGGACATTTCTTCTTACTCTGAAGGTGGGTGACATCTACATGCGAGGCGCTTCATCACGCCTTACCTAACATGCACCCAATCACACACGGTGACAACTGACGCGGTTCCGAACGCTGTTTGAAGTTTTCATTTCAATCAGTGTTTTCTATTATGGGGGGACATTTGTCCTGTCTTGGCGTATTGCTGTACAGCTGACCTATGCATGCAAACGTCAAGAATATATGTTTATGACATCAAGCTGCTGAGTTGTGTGTGGAAAGTGATCGCCAGAATCCTGCTGAACCGCTTCGTCACTCAGGTCGTTGAACCGAACCTCACGGAAGCGCAATGTCGATTTCGCTCTGACCGAAGCACTATAGACATGATGTTCGCGGCTCGTCAGCTACAGGAGGAATGCAGAGAGCGACACCATCCATTGTACTCGCTGTTTGTAGACTTCACCAATACATTTGATACGGTTAACCGCGAGGTACTGCGACTGGTGTTGGGTAAGTTTGGTTGTCCGAATAAGTTTGTAAGTCTAATTGAATGCAAAATGGTTTACGAGCGAAAGTGCAGCTGAGTGGACAAACCTCGGATGATTTTGATGTTGTCTCTGGTGGAAATCAAGGCTGTGTCAGCTCCTGCTCTGTTTAATATTTACCTTTATGAAACCTGGACGCTTTATCTGAAGGATGTCTGTTATTTGGAGCGCTTTCATCAACAGTGTCTGCGTCATATTCTGTGCATCGGCTGGGGTGTCTGAGTTGCATACATGGAGGTGTTCCGACGCAGTGGAATTTATGTAGTGGACTGCATCCTTCTGCTGAGGCACCTTAGGTGGCTCGGGCATATTTGCCGTATGGATTTGACCCTGATATCGAAATAGCTGTTTTATGGCCAACTGTGTGAAGGGAAGCGGCACGTAGGGAAACCGATGTTACTGACGTAACATTACAGGATCAAGGTGTTTCACACGAACTAATGTTGATTTCTGGTGTTGAGAATCGATGGCAGCGGATCGGTGCCGATGGCGAGCGCATATAACGAGGGCAGTTGCCCAGGTGCAAATCACTACTGCATATGAAAAATAAACATTGGTTGAGAACGCGACAGCGTTGATGGTGGATAGCCCACCACCATGTTGGGCCAGTATCTAAGAGACGAGTATGCTAAAAGTGTAGTCATCATCAGCGCGGCGCTTGGTAAGTTCGTTGCTCCCGATTCAATTTACTAACTCAAGTCAATAAGGCGGTCGATGTGGTGCGTGTGCCGCATCTTCGTTGCACCTGGTTTGTACATGTGCCTGTGTGTTGAGATTCTTGCACTTCAGATGTTAGCTGTTGATTGATATCCCCGGTTTGTTTGCGCTTGATGTGAGTGTTGACAGGGTGCCGACCCGTCTAATACCCATTACCTCGCCTATGATGGCTCCAGGAGACAGTTACCGGTTGCTTGAGTGGACGGGGTGCACGGCTTTCTTGGCCATGCTAGGCTCAATGAGTGGTTCCATGCATTCGGTGTGGAACGGGCTACGGCTCAGCCACCGCCTTGTGTACGTCTGGTACGCATGATTCCCCAATTAGACATGTATGCTTCTGCTCTGCTTGTTGAAGGAGTGTGGGCCGGCTCCGTTGATGAAACGTCGCTCCCATCCCCATGTCTCCCGGTCTCATTCCTTCGGGTTTACACTAGATAGAGGTGTGTAGATGGAGCTGTGGGAGGTGAAGCGCAAAGCATTCACGGTTACTCTGTAGGCTCAGGCGTCCTGTGGCTATCCTATGGAGGCTGCATTTTACAGGCAAACCGAAACCGGGTGTCGCCAACCATGTAGGAGTAGTGTATTTATATGCTTCTAGGTAGATAGGAATGCTGCTGCTGTGCATGTTGTGGGAGTATGGTCCGGTCCCGTTGATGAAACATCGCTCCCATGCACATGCCTCTCAGTCTAATTCCTTCGGGTTTACACTGGATGTGTGAATGGAGCTGTGGGTGGCGCGGCACAAGTCACCCATGTACACTCTGTAGGTGCTTGTGTCCTGTGGCTGTCCTAAGGAGGCCGCAGTGACAGACAAATACGGAACAAGATACAACCAACCATGCGGGCAGCTGCACACAACGGGGTTGCTAAGCGAAAACATGCTACCGCAGAAGCCTCCCTTATTCGCCAGCGTAAACTCTCCCCGTTCCCGTTTCATCCAACCCAATACCTCCAACCCAGGTCGTTAAAACACATACGATTGCCCGCCCACGCGATCCTACGCCCGCGCGCAAAGCGCTTAACATCGCGTACTGGAATGTCCACACGCTGCTCGGCCGAAGTATGGGAGAGCGTCCAAAATTCAGCAATGCACTGGTCACGATGGGACACGCACGCTACGTGATCGATAGCGCGGCACTCAGCGAGACGCGGCTCGTTGACTAAGGCAAGCTGCACGAGCCTGGTGCGGGATACATGTTCTACTGGGTGGGAACGCCACACCTGCAACGCGAGAACATGTGCTCGGATTTGCACTATCCGATCGCCTAAATGACTAGCTGGTGGGAGCCGACTGGCATTAGCACCCGCTTAATGACACTTCACCTGCTGCTTGAAAGAGGTAACTTTGCCACTTATATTAGCACTTATGGCTCCATCATGTGTTATCCTGATGACACCAGAGCTCAGTTTTACACCTTCCAGCACCGGATGTTAAGTGGTTTGCGCGGAGGCATACAATTGCGGTGACGGACAATCACTCGTATGGTGGCTTATCTTGGAGGAAGTAGTGGGTTAGGTGAAATATCATTGGGGAGATTATATGCAGGGGAAGAAAAACAATGGATGCGTCAGCGGTAGCAGATTTTCGCCTATCGACCCTGCCGTATGCAGCAGATAAGGGGACCATTTCTTATTCCACTGCACACGGCCAATGTGGTACGAGTGTTATATACTCGTTGCAATTGGTCTGTACGTGTGCACGTGTATTAGGTCTCTTGCATTTCAGATGTTGGCTGTTGCATGGTATCACCGGTGTGGTTGCATTTGATGTAAATGTTGACAAGGTGCCCACCTGTCGAAAAGCCGCCACCTCGATTAGACTGGCCCCAGGAAACATTTGGTCGTTGCTTGGGGAGATGTGAACGGTCCCTGTGACCGTGCTAGGCTTAAATAGTGGTTCCAGTCAGTATGAAACAAGCTACGGCCCAGCCACCGTCTTGTGTTTCTCTGGCATCCGCGTTTCTCTAGATGGACAGACAGCAATTCAGCTGCTGCGTATGTTAAAGGAGTGTGAGCCCGCTCCGTTGATGAAACGTGGCTCCCATGCACATGCGTTCCGGTCTTATCCCTTCTGGTTTACCATGGATATGCGATGTGTGTGTGTGTGTATGTGTGGTGCAACGCAATCCACCCATCGTTCCTTCTTAGGCGCAGACGTCCGTGGCTGTCTATCGAGGCACAGTGACAACCCAATCCTTAACCGGATGCCACCAACCATGTGTGTTGCTTGGGTTTTTATATCTGTCGCTGCAATTCTAACTGTCTGATCGCCTCGCCAATATGGGAAGAGATGATTGACGTCCGTGGATTGAATATGATTGTCTGTATAAGCAAGGGGCAGTGACTTTAGTTTATGGCGAGCCACAACCGCCACGTCGCAGTGTTATTTAACAGACATTTGTGGCCTTGTATAATGAGAACGTTTGCCAGGCAAAAGCCACCCACATCCTGGAACACTGCCGCCGAATTGTCTGCTGGAACGGGGTAAACTTGAACTATCCAGCGGACACCACGGGTAGGTTGTTCGGTTAGCCAGCTGCTGATGTGGTTCAGTTCCAGCAGCGGGCGGCAAATGGGGTTTGGATTCTTCGGCATCTGCTAAAACACTCATGAACGTAATCCAAGTAACGTTGGAAAAAATTGGACAGAGATGTTAAGAAACTAACCTCCAGTTGCTGTTCGTGGAGAACGTTACTGATCCATCCTAATAATGGATCTCTGATGCCGTAGTGTTGAATTCTGTGACGCAGAATTCCATCATATGAGCAGTCGAAGGCTTTTTAAAAGTCCACGTAGATAACATTGGTTCGTGTCCTTTCGTCAACTGTTTCGGTCCAGTTGTCGCGTCCAATCAGCAGATTCGTGGTACATGATTAATGTTGACCTCAAGCTTGCCGTCTTCAAACTGTCTAGTATTTGCTGATGATCTAAAGAAATTGCGTACTATCGCTTCAGTGGTGGATCACAAAGCTCTACAGGATGACCTGAGCAAAGCGTACACATAGTCCATCGAGAACATGCTGCAATTCAGCACCACTAAATGCAAAATTCTGAGCATACACTTTAATAATACTCACAACTACCGCCTAGGACCAGAAACTTTAGGACTTGCTTATCATGAGTGTGATGTTGGCGTGCTCGTCTAAGAGAAACTTGGGTGTTAGAGACAGACTGAAAACACATCAAAGAAAGCAAAACAGCACTTTGTCGTTCTTTGTAGACCGTTCGAGAACTTTGACGTCTCAATCTTTCCGAAAATTCTTGACGCGTAGGTGCAGCCACACGCGGGATACGCACTTTAAGCGTGGCAACCCAGGCAGAAGTGTCACGGAGGCGAAACAGCTGACTACGATGATGCACACTAGCGGGGCGAAATCGGTCAGATCACGTGAGCGGCTGACAGACTGGTTGTCATGGTCAAACCGGAAGCTGACGAAATCAGACCGTCATCGCCGCACGGGTTGCTATGTCGCGGACGTGGTTCTACCTACAGTCAGACAGTGATGGCGGTTGCCAGAGTCGAATCGGCTCAGACAAGAGATGTGAGTCACCTCAGTGATAGCAGCGAGGTAAGCGCATGTGACCTATAAAAGTGGCCATGTTCTGTACCTAGTATACTTCGGTCCAGCAGGCTCAGCGTTTTGTTTTCCCCGGCTGGTTGGTAGCGCAGAGAGAGCAGAGAGGCAAAGGGCAGCGTTACAACAGTGGCGACTCGAGTTCAATCGAATACAAAATGTCAGTCAGCTTTGAGCAATTGCAGGCACTTTTGCAGGAGCAGCAGACGCAGTTCGAAAATTCACAGAGGCAGTTGATGGCAGTGCTGTCACAAAAATTAAACATTCATGTAGAATGGGAACTGGAAGTGAAGCTGACATGGCAAGAAATTCTTTCAGAATGTCAGAAATTGTTCAAATTGACTCCTGCTGCAAATGTGGTCCCAAATTCAAAAGCTATGGAGGAGCAAAACTTTTGCCACACTGCCACTTCAGAATCAGATGTGCCCATCAGACTTAAGGGTGCGACGACAGAAATCAATGGCAGTCAGATTGCACAGATGAATAGACACCACGATGCAATGCTCCAACCTGGTCCAAAATGCTGCAGAATTACCAGTGCGGTCCTGAACCTCAAGCCAACCAATAAACCAGTATCCAGAGCAAAACGCGTTGTGCTAATCAGGAAAGAAAAGTATTGCAGTTGTCATACGGGGAAAAGTCGGACAGACAGGGTGTGTCATTGCAGAATTTGTGACAGGTGATACACGCGAGAGTTCCGAGGACCGAAGAGGTGGTCAAGAGGAAGGGTGCTCCGCAGAAATGGCGGAGTCAATTACGAACTAACGGTTGGAAACAAGAAGTGGATCAGGCACGCAGATCAGCGGAGATCGAACCACGGAAAAGCACACAGGCCCGCAGACAACATATATCGAAGAGCGGCCAGAAGGAGAAGAAAACCACCAAGGCAACTGATTTATGTCAAAACAACGAAAGATGAATTGACGCAAGTACGCATGGTGGGGAAGCAGTTTCAATTCGGAGGAGGTGTCACGGAGGCGAAACAGCTGACTACGATGATGCACACTAGCGGGGCGAGATCGGTCAGATCACGTGAGCGGCTGACAGACTGGTTGTCATGGTCAAACCGGAAGCTGACGAAATCAGACCGTCCTCGCCGCACGGGTTGCTATGTCGCGGACGTGGTTATACCCACAGTCAGACAGTGATGGCGGCTGCCAGAGTCGAATCGGCTCAGACAAGAGATGTGAGTCACCTCAGTGATAGCAGCGAGGTAAGCGCATGTGACCTATAAAAATAGCCATGTTCTGTACCTAATATACTTCGGTCTAGCAGGCTCAGCGTTTTGTTTTCCCCGGCTGGTTGGTAGCGCAGAGAGAGCAGAGAGGCGAAGGGCAGCGTTACAACAAGAAGCACCACTTCACCGCACTCAATATTGCACAACACAGAGCGGCAAAGAACGTCAGAGGTTTGTCCCGCCTTCCCTACGCACTCAGACAGGAAACTTTAGACTATACAGCCTCCGTTATCGGCGTCTATGGGGTTAGATCTGATATGCTTTGTCATATCCTGAGATACTTAACCCACGCTTGCCACTCTCTTTTGAAGCAGTTAAAACACATCTCTTAGGGGTCATCAGTTTCAGTTGATCACTCAGTACAGGCGACTGGAACGTCGATGCATCGTTTTCTCCCTCCGAGTGTCACAGCTGTGGGACGCTCCTCCGGCGCGTGTAATAAGTGCTCCCACCTTATCCGTCTTCATTAAATGCCTTGACGAGGCCCTTGCACATTTACACTACGTGATATGGCCTATGACCATCAGATGATGGCATTAGTGCACAACAAGCAGTGGACGGTGTCATTACCATCATAAACTCCTGGCAAGAATACTCGCAAGTGTGCTACTCCGAACGCCATGGTGCGTCATGTATCACACGATCTTTTACCAACACCGCGTTTTTTTAATTTTCGTTTAACTCACCCAAACGGGTGCGATCTACTAACCTGCCCGGCACGATAATTGTCCACACCAGACGCCTTACCCCCATTGTATAACTCACTGACGCAACCCACAAGGCAGGATGAGTCAGTCATCTGACTTTGATTTGACGATCGGCAAACAAAGGCTAGCTGGCAGCGAAGCGGAGCTTATTCGCAAAACATGCAAGGGCCATTCGGCTATCACGAAAACAAGATTGGCAACCCGAAACGAAGTATTTTGTGCTAATCATACATATCCCATGGTGGTAAAAATGTGCTCGACATGTACAAATTGCATTAAGCAGTACCATTCGAAATCATAGTCTGCCGAACCGAACTAAAGAAATATAATATGCTGGACTCACTGGTTCTATCCTAAGTGTACAACTGTTCCACTTGTAATGCTAACGCATTAGCACGGAAGTGCGACAGTCTATACCATTTCGCATCCAAGATGTCCTCTTGGGCAACAGAAATAATCTGAGGGGGCATTCAACATGAGTCTACTCATATTTCAGTGGTCAGGCCAGGTGTCAACTCTTCCTATTGCTCTAGCATCGCCTAATACTAAGTACGTCCATTCGGCCGTGCATGTGCTCCCCGGTCGCCATATGGAATTCGAATGCGTTGGTGCGACAAAACTGTCCAAGACCAACTGGACAAGGCAAGTCACGGACTTTAGTATCCGATGGCAACAACCGGCCTTATGCACAGGATACACTGATAATTGTCGCGAAATCCTGTGCTATGTTGCAAGGGTAGTGTGTGACTGACGTAACACGGAAAACACAAATTCCTCATCCTTGCTACTTGTAGACGTCTGCGTTTTTGGATGCGTCCTCTTGTTACAACGCGATGGCACAGTAGCACGATCCCCAAGTAGCAAGGATGAGGAATTTGTGTTTTCCGTGTTACGTCAGTCACACACTACCCTTGCAACATAGCACAGGATTTCGCGACAATTATCAGTGTATCCTGTGCATAAGGCCGGTTGTTGCCATCGGATACTAAAGTCCGTGACTTGCCTTGTCCAGTTGGTCTTGGACAGTTTTGTCGCACCAACGCATTCGAATTCCATATGGCGACCGGGGAGCACATGCACGGCCGAATGGACGTACTTAGTATTAGGCGATGCTAGAGCAATAGGAAGAGTTGACACCTGGCCTGACCACTGAAATATGAGTAGACTCATGTTGAATGCCCCCTCAGATTATTTCTGTTGCCCAAGAGGACATCTTGGCTGGGAAATGGTATAGTCACCGAAAATAAACACCGGTTAAAGGTTAAAATATCGCTTCACTCGAGGCGACAATAGTACAGGTTGCACCTCATTCGCCCCCCCCCCCAAATACTACCTCGAAACCAAGACAAGGGTTAGGCGTTTGCATGGCCACACAGTAGTAGAAACATTGTGAAGCACGAACCAACTA
>OX104063.1:86463822-86532098 GCA_944474145.2 Dicrocoelium dendriticum
ATCGTGTTTCAGATTGATCAGCGATTGACACTCCTCGGCCAGGTTGTGGAGTGTGATCGTGCTGTCTTGCTGCAGCTTGGATAGGAGGCGCGTTCGGATGTCGGCATCATGGGCGGACCGGAGGCCTAGAAATGAAAAGCAAGCACTTGAACTGGTCTTGTGTGAGGGATCCAAGCTGGAACCGTTCGCGTTCCCGATTGACGATGCCCGCGTATGTGACGAAATCATCGGCATCTCGTTTGGTCAGCTGCAGACATTGAACAGCGAATTCTGTTCGCCAAAGATCTGCGACAACGTGCGGACCGTTTCACCAAAGGGAACATCGCGGGGCTTCTTTGGCAGAATGAAGTTTGTATAACGTTGGTGCTCGACCGTGCCCAGTTTGCGCAGAAGCAGCCGGACCTTCCACGCGTCAGCCTGGGAAGCCAGGTCAACGGTGAACAGATCCTCGTACCGCATATACCAGGACTCGAAGGTAATTTGAGCGCCAAAGTCATACAGAAATTCAGAGATGCTGCTGCAGATATTGTCAACCGAAGGAGTGCTGCCAGTAGAACCTGATTGAAGGCAAGAACTGGAGAGTTTTTCCGTTAAGGCAGTCATTAAAGCAATCTGGTGCTCCAAAAGTAATTTAAACTCATTATATGCAACTGCTACGGGTTCAAATACTTCGTCGCCACTGTTGAATACTGCCTCTTGAATACGTCAGGTTCTAACGATGTGATACCAACTCTCCTAGTCGGATGAACGAACGAGACTCATAATTATTTCTCGCACGGCACGGTAACTGACAATCTCGAAGTCTATGGGTTCTCGGAACTTAGCCGCGGAAGATTAATTCACGCGAGTCGAACGGGTTCCTAGGCCGAACGCAAAGTTCTTCGCACGATTTCCCAACCCAAGACTGAAGCAAGAACAAGACAGGCCTTTGTCACAGGCGCTTTTACTGGCCAAAGCGAAGGCGATTCTAGCGTTGTACAGCCTCATTTTTATATAAGCAAACGGTGATGAAGGGGAATTTTTCGTTGGAAGGGTTTGCGTAAGCAAACCCTGGAAACAGGAAACATGGTTTTATGTAAATGTGCAAAGTCCGTAAACTGAGCAGAAATGTTGGAAGTTTGGCGAGAGTTGTCCGGAAAAATGAATGTTCCTTGGATACAACAATGAGTGTTTGGTTGGAAACAAGACTGTTTCTGGGTTCAAAGGCTAAACAATGTGCATGTTACACGAGTTGGAAGGCTGATTGAACGTGTGCGTTTTGTCTGCTCTGAGTACATATGCACTTGAGTGGATCGGGTTTTCAGCCTTCCGTAATTTCAGCCTTTAATAATTATAGGGACGTTGGGTCCCCATAACTTTTCTCTTAGACGAGCACGCCAACATCGCACTCATGATAAACAAGTCCTAAAGTTTCTGCTCCTAGGTGGTAGTTGTGAGTATTATTACAGTGTATGCTCAGAATTTTGCATTTAATGATGCTGAATTGCAGCATGTTCTCGATGGACTATGAGTACGCTTTGCCCAGGTCATCCTGTAGAGCTTTGGGATCCACCACTGAAGCGCTAGTACGCCATGTCTTTAGATCATCAGCAAATACTAGACAGTTTGAAGACGGCAAGCTTGAGGTCAACATTAATCATGTACCACGAATCTGCTGATTGGACGCGACAACTGGACCGAAACAGTTGACGAGAGGACACGAACTAATGTTATCTACGTGGACTTTTAAAAAGCCTTCGACTGCTCATATGATGGAATTCTGCGTCACAGAATTCAACACTACGGCATCAGAGACCCATTATTAGGATGGATCAGTAACGTTCTCCACGAACAGCAACTAGAGGTTAATTTCTTAACATCTCTGTCCACTTTTTTCCAACCTTACTTGGATTACGTTCATGAGTGCTTTAGCAGATCCCGAAGAATCCAAACCCCATTTGCCGCCCGCTGCTGGAACTGAACCACATCAGCAGCTGGCTAGCCGAACAACTTACCCGTGGTGTCCACTGGATAGTTCAAGTTTACCCCGTTCCAGCAGACAATTCGGCGGCAGTGTTCCAGGATGTGGGTGGCTTTTGCCTGGTAAGCGTTCTCATTATACAAGGCCACAAATGTCTGTTAAATAACACTGTGACGTGGCGGTTATGGCTCGCCATAAACTAAAGTCACTGCCCCTTGCTTATACAGACAATCATATTCAATCCACGGACGTCAATCATCTCTTCCCATATTGGCGAGGCGATCAGACAGTTAGAATTGCAGCGACAGATATAAAAAGCCAAGCAACACACATGGTTGGTGGCATCCGGTTAAGGATTGGGTTGTCACTGTGCCTCGATAGACAGCCACGGACGTCTGCGCCTGAGAAGGAACGATGGGTGGATTGCGTTGCACCACACACACACTCACACACACACATCGCATATCCATGGTAAACCAGTAGGGATAAGACCGGAACGCATGTGCATGGGAGCCACGTTTCATCAACGGAGCGGGCTCACACTCCTTTAACATACGCAGTAGCTGCATTGCTGTCTGTCCATCTAGAGAAACGCGGGTGCCAGACAAACACAAGAAGGTGGCTGGGCCGTAGCTTGTTTCATACTGACTGGAACCACTATGTAAGCCTAGCACGGTCACAGGGACCGTTCACATCTCCCCAACCAACGACCTAATGTTTCCTGGGGCCAGTCTAATCGAGGTGGCGGCTTTTCGACAGGTGGGCACCTTGTCAACATTTACATCAAATGCAACCACACCGGTGATATCATGCAACAGCCAACATCTGAAATGCCAGTGACCTATTGCACGTGCACACGTACAGACCAATTGCAACGAGTATATAACACTCGTACCACATTGGCCGTGTGCAGTGGAATAAGAAATGGTCCCCTTATCTGCTGCATGCGGCAGGGTCGATAGGCGAAAATCTGCTACCGCTGACGCATCCATTGTTTTTCTTCCCCTGCATATAATCTCACCAATGATATTTCACCTAACCCACTACTTCCTCCAAGATAGGCCACCATACGAGTGATTGTCCGTCACCGCAATTGTATGCCTCCGCGCAAACCACTTAATATCCGGTGCTGGAAGGTGTAAACCTGAGCTCTGGTGTCATCAGGATAACACATGATGGAACCATAAGTGCTAATATAAGTGGCAAAGTTACTTCTTTCAAGCAACAGGTGAAGTGTCGTCAAGCGGGTGCTAATGCCAGTCGGCTCCCACCAGCTAGTCATTTAGACGGTCGGATGGTGCAAATCCGACCACATGTTCTCGCGTTGTAGGGGTGGTGTTCCCACAAGGCGATGGCTGAGCCGTTGCCCCTTCCACACCGGATGCAATGAACCACTCATTGAGCCTAGCATGGCCAAGAAGGCCGTGCACCCCGTCCCCTCAATCAACGTTAACTCTCTCCTGGAGCCATCATAGGCAAGGTAGTGGGTATTAGACGGGTCGGCACCTTGTCAACACTCACATCAAGCGCAACCAAACCGGGGATATCAATCAACAGCCCACATCTGAAGTGCAAGAATCTAAACACGCTGGCACACGTGCAGACCAGATGTAACGAAGATGTGGCGCACGTACAACATCGATCGCCTTATGGACTTGAGTTAGTAAAGTGAATCGGGAGCAGCGAACTTACCAAACGCCGCGCTGATGAGGACTATCCTTATAGCATACTCGTCTATTAGATACTGACCCAACGTGGCGACGCTGGTGGTTTACCAAACCCGCTTGGCTGAGGCACTCACGACCGCATTTGCTACAAGCCAATGCCCTCGACGTCGATCGGCTATCCACCATCGACGCTGTCGCGTTCTCAACCGACGTTTCTTTTTCATGTGCAGTAGTGATTTCTCTTGCACCTGGGCAACCGCACGCATTATATGCTCTCGCCATCGGCACCGATGCGCTGCCATCGAGTCTCAACACCTGAAATCAACATTAGTTCGTGAGAAACATCTTGATCATGTAGTGTTACCTTAGTAACATCGGTTTTCCCACGTGCCGCTTCCCTGCACACAGTTGGCCATAAAGCCGCTATTTCGATATCCGGGTCAAATCCATACGGCAAATATGCCCGGGCCACCTAAGGTGAGTCAGCAGAAGGATGCAGTCCACTACATAAGTTCCACTGCGTCGGAACACCTCCATATCTGCAACTCAGTAACCCCAGCCGATGCACGGAATACGACGCAGACACTGTTGGTGGAAGCGTTCCAGATAATGGACATTCTTCAGATAAAGAGTCCAGGTTTCATGAAGGTAAATATTAAGCAGAGTAGGAGCTGACACAGCCTTGCTTTCCACCAGAGACAACATCGAAACCATCCGAAGTTTGTCCACTCAGCTGCACTTTCACTCGCAAACCATTGTGCATTCAATTAGACTTACAAACTTATTCGGACAACCAAACTTACCCAACACCAGTCGCAGTGCCTTGCGGTTCACCGTATCAAATGCCTTGGTGAACTCTAAAAGCAGCGAGTACAATGGATGGTATCGCTCTCTGCATTCCTCCTGTAGCTGACGAGCCGCAAACATCATGTATATAGTGCTGTGGTCAGAGCGAAATCGACATTGCTGTTCCGTGAGGTTCGGTTTAACGACTTGAGTGACGAGGCGGGTCCAGCAGGATTCAGGTGATCATTTTCCTCACACAACTCAGAAGGTTAATGTCATTAACATATATTTTCGACATTTGCATGCATAGATCGAGAAATGAGCTGTACAGCCATATGCCAAGAGAGGAAAGATGTCCCCCCATAAGAGGAAACACTGATTGAAATGAAAACTTCAGTGGTCGGGAACGCGCCAGTTGTCACCGTGTGTGATTGGATGCATGTTAGGTAAGGCGTGATGAAGCGCCTCGCATGTAGATGACACCCACCTTCAGAGTAAGAAGAAACGTCGAAACACAGAGGTCAGAGATCTCAAGTGATGTCAATCCGAGTGCTGTAAGATGTTTGGCTGAAGCTGAGTATATCAGCCCTCAATCATTGATAATGACGGGGTGGTGAAGAATATTCATCATCTCAGGGAATTGTTCGCTGTATAGCTGTTGTATTCCTCCTAATCCATATTTATCCACCTTAAGTTTGTAAGTACATTCCATTCGGTACGCGTCACAAGTGGCTATATCCACAATGTGAACCGTGGAATTTTTTAATCGCAAGCAAATCTGGTTTGATGAAAGAGGTGGCGGTCGGAATCCTCGGCTCCGGCACCGCAGCTGCTTTGCAATCTGTTGCGCAATTTCATTGTGACGTTTACAGCGAACATCCTACGTGATGCAACCCATCTGAAGAATATGAGAGAGTTTACATTTGTCTGCAGCTCCCACTGCAATTGAGAGAAGTCGGGTCATTTGTAGGTCTGCCTGTGCTCCGTCGTGTTTAGGTAGAAAGAACAGCCCCAGTAGTTGGACACTCCGAATGAAAAGACTTGGAAAAATCCTGGTGGAGTCCCTTAGCCAGTGGTGCATGAAAGGTGTTGCGACTACATTTCGTAAGGGAGAGCCATCCATTGAAGCGAAGAAAGCAGCTCTCCAGGCTTCTGCAGCTGAGCTTTTATCCATGATGACGCGATTACCAATGGTAACAGTAGAACGCGCTAGACGACGGATGGCAGTGGCTGAAGGGTCCCGGATCGCCCAACTGGTAACTGGACGGTAATTGGCAAGATGTCCTTCCAGCCTCATCCTCCGCAGCAGGGTAATATTCGTGGACAGAAAGCGAATACCCAGACAAAAATTCCCAATGGGAGCGTGAAGATATGCAATTGTGGTGTCCGACAACAAACGCAGCCACTTTCTGACGCTCGACCAGACAATGCGATCTAACCGCTTCAATGTATTCCGATGAGCCACTGTGATAGCTAACAGATGAACATATTTGGTCAACAGATAAGTTCTCATAGTCTCCAGTCGTTGCTGTGATTTAAGCGGTGCCTTGGTGTTTTTGTCGAGTTGCGCAGAAATGTTATCAAGTAATGTTAGAGGGAGTTTAACCTTCCAGTTGAATGGTAGGTGCAACATCTTAACGCTTTGATTCTCGCATTAATTTACCTATAGCTCGACATGGACCACAAAAGTTTACTCCACACACTGTAGAGCAAAGTATCGGAGTTCTGGTCCTTACTTAAATGCTGATAGAAGGCTATTGTACGTATCCTCGCGAGTACCAGCAGGAATGACATTTGCACTGAAGCAGTATTACAAGTTAGACAAAGTGGTACCTATAAGTACCGTCAGGATACAAAGGGTTAAACTTTTCATCTGGCTGAATAAAGGGAATAAAAACGGCCACAGTCTAATGCATTCGTATCCAGTGTGGTCTGTTTGCGAGCGCCGTCAGCAACTATATTGACCGAGAAAGACTAAGTGATTGGTACTGAGGCCGACGCACTGCAGCCGTTGATGGATTCGTTTAAGATGATCCCCGAGTGAGATGTGATCTTGTGCAAAAATGGCAACATCGTTCGCATAAGCGAGGTACTCAATTAGGCCAGCCGGTGGTATCCAAGGCGAGGTGGTGACTCCGTGTAAAACTTCGTCGAGGGACATTATGAAAAGTAAAGGCGGATCTCCTTGCTGGACCCTTCTATCGAGATGAAGCTTAATGCCATCAAAGATTGAGCACGAGGAGCTGTAATACGAAGCCAGGTACTGCAAGAGTAGCCGGGGAGCTCCGAAAGCAGCTGCCACTCGAAGTAGGGAGTAGTGAGAAATGGAATCGAACGCTTGCGTGTTGTTCACTGCTGCAAAGTAAAGAGGAGTATGAGAGGAGTGAGAATGGTGAAGGGCAACATGGAGTAGGGATGGGGCTTCTAAAGGGCCAGCTTTAGGAAGAAAGCCAAACTGAAGGCGGTGGGTAGAGAAACCCGGGACGCAACGATTAAAGAGGATAAGATGAAGGAGGCGTGTGAAGACAGATGAAACTGAGCTTGGACGGAATTTATCAGGGGAGGTTGGCTGGAAGAATTTGGATACGAAGGTGATTCGGGCTGCGTTCATTTGGATGAGAAATGAGCAGGAAGCAAAAACACAGTTGCGAAAGGAAGTTACAAAGTAGGGATCCATTCTTGCAACGTCGGCGGGCTTGATGCAGTCTACACCGGGAGTAGAACCCCGCATCCGTTTGAGAACACTTTGCATCTCCTCCAGGATAATCGGTTTCACCAAGTCGTCATTAGCTGGAAGGAATCGACGCGGTGCGCAGTCATCATTAGCAGGAGGTCTGGAGAGGACATCCCCCCAAAATTCTGTGAAGCCTGGAACGTTCTCGTCCTCATTGAGAAACGCGGTGCGTCATATTCCGTCAATCACTGTACTTGCGGCATCTTTCCGGTGGGTATGGTAGAGATGCTGTATACGACCATATTGAATGCACCGCCGGAGTTGACTGCTTTGAATCGTAACAGCACGTATGTTTTTTCGAGGGCCTCCATCTGTGTGGAAAGAGGGTAACACAGATCGTTTAGGGCCTAACTAAACGTGATCCTCGATCCATCCGTAGCGAAGGAATTCACCAGATCCAGAAGCATGGAGTGTTCCACTTTGACAGGAGAGGCACAGTTGGAAAGAAATTGTTGGGCCATTAGCAGCAGAGTGTGGAATACTGGTGTTAGCGCGGACGCGAGAGATGCTGCACAAGTAGAATTGGAAACGGTTAGTTGATCCTGTCTCGTAATGGTAGTGAGGCATGTAACGGTCCACGATGTGGGTGTCAACGTCCAGGAAGAGGACGGAGGGGTCAGAGATCCAGCTGAGGAATCGCTAGAGAAACCAATGGTAGGCGATTGCAACTGGGGGCGTACTGTTGCCTCTGGAACCAACGCTGAAGATGAGTGAGGCGAGGTTGCAAAAACAATCGAGGCAGTGAGATAAGGTACGAGGAAACACCGATCAGTGTCGGAGGAGGGGACGGTCACTGCCGGATTGACTTTGTATCATTCTCGAGGAGCTTGTGTAGACAAATCCATGTTAGTACTTAATGTGGACTGAGATAGGTGGGATTCACCGGACGTTACGGTTGAGGAAGGCGGTGTTCTTGCGGTCCTTTGCGAAGGCATGCTTGGAAGTTGGGTTCCGAGTGGTGATTGCGGAGAAGCAGGATAAGTAGACGTTGTGTGATGTTGAGGAAAAGAGCATCTAAGTCTTTGTAAGCGTTTGCTGGTACTGTCCCTGGCGCGAAAGGGGAAAATGCGCCAAAGTCGTTCCAAAAGGATATTTAAGGAAGGAGGCGTAGCAGCAAAACGAGACGCTGCTAAGAGTAGGGGTTGATCATCCCTGGCTGAATAATTTTAAGATTGCCTCGGTAGTCGGGATAGGCAGTCGGCTTTGTACTGGCAGGATGCTGATGTCTCCAGTGCTGTGAGAGGCCATTTTTAGTCGAAAAAGTACAGCGGCATGTTGGGCATTCGAAACTGGAAGTATTCCTAGCAGCAGCCGTGGGCCACAAACGGCGCCGCAGGCCGCTCCTAGTATAAAACGTCTTCGGGCACGGAGAACAAATGGAGGCTGGGAGATGTCAGAGATCGTCTTCGGATCGGAGGCGGGAGAGGTGGATGTTAATAAAGTAGCTACAGCAGAAGAAACTGTTCGTGGTGCTGATGGCGGCCACCTTGGGAGGCGGTCAAGTGGTACGTATGGTCATCGTGGCGCCGAAAGTAAGGCTACGTGTGTAAAAGGTGAGTGTGTGGGTGAGTGCGCAGATGACGGGTGGAAACGGTTCCGAGAGCTGGCTATGGAATCGGCAGAGGCCGATCCGTTTGATATGTTGGAAGAGCGACCAGCGAATCCACTGCTCTGACTCTGCAGGGCAGGGGACGAAAGGGGACAGGTGGGCGCCTGCGCCGTGGGTTGGTTATAGGCCCCTGTCCAGGGCTGGGGTGAAGGGGTGCATCGAGATGGGCGTATGCCAAATGGCAATCGTGTCGTTGATGGGGTTATAAGCTGAGTGTTGGTGATAAAAATATTGTTCGGCGATCTGGGACCACAGCGGAGGTGCGAGACAGCAAGCCGGCGGCAGGTAAACGATTTCCAGTTAAAAGGTGCCTCCAATTTTCCGTCAGCCGCCGCTTCTAAGTGGGTAGAAAAATGTTTCCGTATTAAGAAAGTTTCGGGGGTGGAGAGGCTGAGATCGGAGAAATTTTGGGAAGCAGCGCGGATGGATGGAGATCAGAGACGGATAAAGGTTCCCCTTGGGGCATAAGCGACGCGATCGGGATATCCGGCGTAGTTTTAGATGTGCGATGGGAGCACGTTGGACGTCGCCATTTTAGACACTGTAGTTGTCTTTTAATAGCTGCAGTGGTCGGAACGGGATGATAAGTCTGCAGTCTGGGAACGAGTTGCTTCAGATGTAACTGTCGAACACAAGTCCGTTGCACGGTGTAAAAGTTTTCGATCTTTAGCTTCTGTCTATTGGACAGAGGTAGTTGCAGCCCGAGATGCCATCATGGCGTCATAGTCGGTAGGGGGTATCCGACGATAGTGAGTTACTACGGCACGAGCTAATGCGAAGCGACGAGCGCACTTTTGACATGTTGTTAATTTCTCCTCCCGGAGACGTTGGTATTGGTATGTCTCAGGTGATATCTCCCATGACGAGAAAGATTAGCTGCAGTGGGAAATTTTGCATGGCAAATGTCACAGGTGTAAAGACTGTTGGTAATTCGCTGTTGGATATGACACAGGTGAGGTAGAAAAAATCTAGTTCGACGCTGGGTCGGCGGTGTTTAAAGTATGTGACATGGAATATTGAATGCCTGTAAAGTTCATAAAGTTGGTGCTTGACTAAGAGGAGCTTCTCTCCATATAGCTCAGGCCACACAATAAAGCACAAATATCATTAGGATAAGACTAATGATGGAGAGTTAAAGAGTGTGGAGATCAACGAGAGAGCAGTAACAGGGATGAAAAAGAAAACCACAACAAACAAGTACACGGAATCATCTAATACACTATTGTGAATACAGCTAATAGCGAAGTTAAAAGAGATAATGAAATTTCCTCCTAATGGTGTATACACATTAAGGATAAAACCAAGGCTACGCGTGGTGTAAAAAGAAGATAATGAACACACGTAAACAAAAATTTTGATACTCTCTTAAGCCATGTCTGGAGCCGTCAATAGCCTGTTACTATTTCAATGGTGGTTCGCTAGCGCTGTTCAATACACATAGTACGATCGATAAGCTAGCAACAATTGACCGGCAGTCAATTGTCAGCTGACTGTGCACTGCAGTTTCGCATTGGTATGACCACGGAATTATAAGTCCTACGAACAACGGAGGCTCATTTGGAGCGAATTAAAATTAAGAGTTGTTACTAAGTAAAAACACATATAGTCCTTAAAGAAAGATGTCAAATGAAAACGGGTAAAATAGCAAACAAATAAACATAAGATGAGCAGGTATAAATACAAGTCAAGCTGAAAACATGCGCGGAGATCCACTCTATAGCAGATATCTACCTTATGAGGTTCATCCGGAGTAAAAAGCACAAAAATGATATTTACGATGAAGTCCCGTTAAATTTATGGATAAAATACAATTCAAATGAAATAGCACAAAAAGCACATAAGAAGAATAAAATATAAAAGACGAAAGTGGCCCGAGCTCTAAGGATACGCCCATTACTCAACCTCACGATTTGTGTTAGATTGTTGAAAAAGTTTTGCACAGTTTTCACAAAAACCGTTGGATATACTTCCAAAGTTTTCCCATTGATATATGGAGCACACAAAGAGGAATCGAACGGTATATAATAACCCATGGTTCGTGAAAACGTCACCTAGAAAAGACTACAACAAATTCAGAGCTCCGGTTTGGAGCCCGCTTCTCGGCAAGCAACAATCGTGCGATATTGCTTGCTCCCTTTGCTCTTGTACAGCGGTAGCACAAGCACATGCTTCAGCTCGACCGGCACCTCTTCTTTAACCCACAGGCGTTGCACCACGTGGTGCAGCGCAGTTACCAACGCGGTTCGACCGTGTTTCAATACTTCATGCGGGAGCCCGTCGGCACCGGTCCGCTTGCCGCTTCGCAGCTGAGCTAGTGTGCTCAGCGTCTCACTCAGTGTCGGTGTGTAGCGTTTACAAAGATAACTGCTATCTTTTATGTACTATTTCATTATCGACCAATCATACATTATGCTCTCATGTTTTAATATTCCTTACAACCAGCTCGTCACTTGACTGTCTTGTAAGTTCCCGCGCTAACGTGTTGCTCCTGTCTCGCTTCATCCGTCCGCGTCTTCTTGTAGCCCACCGAATACAGTCCGATGTGTCCGACTCCAATTTCCTTCTCATACTCGCGATCAATTTCGTGCACCGTCTCGGACTAGTATTTACTAGTCCTACAGGTGTGTCGGCAAGACACGTCCTCATCACTTGTTGTTACAGCCTTGCATCACAGTCCAGTCAATCACTAGACGGTTATTCAGGAGACAGTCAAAGTGTTTCCGCCAGATCTGCATTATGTTTGCAGTCTGTGTGCACACAGCGCCTGAAATAGCATAGAGACCCGTCCTCAGCGGCTGCAACCACGGTCCATACACCGCCATTAAGCAATCGAGGAATTCCGTGTTGGTGGCGTTCGGCATAGCATTCCATCTGCCTCGGCTTGTTAGTTCACCATGCATTTTTAATGAGACAGAGCTTTGGAGTCAGTCGTCGTGGAATTTCGCGAAACGGACTCTTGTTCCTCAAGTCTTGGGGTTTGCCACATTTGCAGCAAATGCTGCATACTTCTCAGACATCAATGCGCCAATCGTCGCATTGTTCTCATCAAACCAATCGGGTGGCTTACAGATTACGCATCCGATGGTCTCCTCGGGTGCAGCTGTCACCTGATCGCGAATGTGGTGCCACAGGTCACCCACTGTGGCTATGCAGCCCACATCACACAGGCGTGCAGCCAGCGCCTTTTTAGCTCAATACTTCTCTCCAAAGCATCGATGGATCAAATGTTAAATGCACGCTTCCGGGTCACGAAAGGCACACAGTACGTACTTTTCCGCACGCAGATACACAACTTAGTGGTCACTGTGGTCATTGTCACACTCAGCTCCACGCAGTACACGTGCCATGCGCTCCTCACGCATGTCACGCTGGCGTACGAGGACATAGTCGAGCAGGTGAGCATGACCACTCCGTGGGTGCGTCCAAGTTGCGATATCACTCGCACTCAGTGCAAACCGAGTGTTCGTGATGGTCAGGCCGTGACTGACACACAGTGACAGCAGCCTATCACTGTTCGCATTCGCTGGACCAATCCCATGCGGACCGATGACCCCTGTCCACACTGATGCGTCACGCCCAACGCGCGTGTTGAAATCACCCGCAGAATTAGTCGGTCCCTCCTCGGCACAGACCGTATCACGGAGGACAAAGGAGTGTAGAATTGATCACGCGTGTCATCAGGATAACACGTAGTCGGACGGTACGTGCTTATAAAAGTGGTAAACTTACCTCTTCCAAGTCGTAGGCGAACAGTCATCAGTCGCGCGCTGATGCCTGTTGGTTCACCCACAGCTGGCCATGGAGGCGATTGGTAGAGCAAACCCGACCCCATGTTCATGTGGTGCTGTAGTGTTGCCACCCACCAGAACATGTAACCGGCACCAGCTTCATGCAACTTACTTTGCTCAGCGAGCCGAGTTTCACTGAGGGCCGCAATATCGTGGTTGTATCGCGCCAGTTCCAGCACGAGCAGTGCAGTGCGTCGCTCGGGACACCCACTCGTATTCCGGTCTAGCAAAATGTGCAAGTCTCAGCATCCAATGTTGGGCGCTGTGCGTTGTGATGTACCATTGCACTGGCAGACAACTGTATGGGTGGTTGTGATTTGGATTGCAGGGTAGTGGGTTAGGTGAAACGGGGACGCGAAGAGTACGTGCGGGGGAAGAAGAAAATAAAGGAGACGTAGGCAGTATCAAGTTTTCGACTATCCACTTCGCTGTAAGAAACAGATAAGGCGACCCTTATCCTAAGGCCACTGCGCGACGGCCGATGCAGCATGGATTTAGGATTATTGGCGTAATTCATAGTTGGGGGGTTGGACTGGGATACTGCCAAGGCACAAACACCCAACACGTGAACGACGCGGGGCCTCAGTCGGTAAAGTATACACCCGAAAGGCAGCGGGCCGAGTGCCACGAGTCAGTGAACCGACTCACGCAGAATTGTGTTTTGGAAATTAACTAGAAAAAAGGAGCAACCCAGCTCCCACCCGGCAGTCGCCAAAAGGCCTCCAAGACATCAGCACGCAGCACGACATTTGCAGTAGCGTCCGAAGATCTGTCAAGATGTCGCTACCACAATCCAGCACACTTCATACATGGTTGGCGGCATCCGGTTTCGGATTTGCTTGTCACTGTGGCCAGTCACAGGACGCCTGCGCCTACAGAGGGACCATGGATGGCTTGCGCTGCACCACTCACAGCTCCATCCACACACCCCATATCTAGTGTGAACCCGAACGAATAAGACCGAGAGGTAGGCGGATGGGAACCACGTTTCATTAACGAAGTCGGCCAACACTTCTTTACAGGCAAACACGAGCACGTTGTTTCGTTAAGAATTTCATGCCGCCATTTCCCTACAGAAATTTTTAGAGAGCAAGAACGAGCAGCATTTATGCGGGATAACCTGAATTCAGATTATTTCGTGTTTTCTCATTCAGCCGCTTACAGACAAATCGTGGAAAGAGTAAAGGAATGCAATTGAAAAAGGGGGTCAATAGGAAAGCCAATAAAACACTGAGAAAATCCAGATCATTGCCTGCGTCTTACCAGGGCAAGGCAAGACTGGCCAAAAAGTCTACCTGTTTGCAAAGGTTTGGTTTCCTTCGTCGGATGGCCGAGGCTTCAGCGAAACGAAGCATGCTCGCGTTGTTTTATCTGCTGATGACGTTGAATGCTGTTCGTTCTTGCTCACTTAAAACAAGCACGCTGTAATTGGAGGATCAAGTACACACAAGGCGGTGGCTGGACCGTCGTCAGTTCTACACTGAGTGCATGGAACCAGTGTTCGAGCCTAGCAGGACCACAAGGACCGTGCACTCCCGTCCCCTACACCAACGACCAACTGGCTCCTGGAGCCAGATGGACGAGGTAGTGGGTAATAGACAGGTAGGCACCTTGTCAACATGCGCATCAAGCGCAGCCACACCTGGGATGTCAAACAACAGCCAATCATTCGAAATGCCGATATCGAATAAAGTAAACGCAAATGACGACATAAATACTCGCTAAATGAGCATATGGAAGAAATTGGTTATAAGTGAATCCGCAATAAGTACAAAATGTCCGAAAGT
Source organism: Dicrocoelium dendriticum (assembly GCA_944474145.2). NCBI lineage: Eukaryota > Metazoa > Platyhelminthes > Trematoda > Plagiorchiida > Dicrocoeliidae > Dicrocoelium > Dicrocoelium dendriticum. The sequence goes on from OX104063.1 coordinate 86,478,154, forward strand.
TATTTAAAAAATACCGCGCGATAAAATTATGCAAGTTTACAACAATTCGCACGAGCGACGTGTGCAAGTTGGGAGAAGATTATCAAGTACGCAGAACAAACCAAATAAAGTGGAATGAATTTTTTCCATATTAAGAGACCTAGTTTAAGTGTAAGTTGGTTTGGCCCAGCTGCGGTGAAGAAGCATCATGAATGCTACATCATCCTCATACATACTCACATAGGTGCATTCAATGTTGTGGCACGCATGTATTCTTGTACATTTCCTCACCACTCTTTGTCCTCTTACCATGATCACACCTGTACAAGCGTCCTCGTGTTGTCGACAATATACACATTTTTTACTTATTTAAGATGTAATCAGTGAAAGCTGATAAGATAGCATGGTCTGTTGGAATGCTGTAAAAGTTATTCGCTCTTGGAGTGTCAGCTCCTGAACGCTCGCCCAAATTATGTCCTTTCTATCCCCAACCTAACAATATTGAAAAATTTAATTGGCGATGCATTGTCCAATACGCATTTCATTTTATAATCTTTGTTATCCGGATGCCACATAAAGCAACCGAACGGTGTGTTTTCATCTTGCTACCCATATGAATTTACACAGCTTATCGTGTGGTTATCTCGGTTGTTTTACGCGTGTCACAGTGCAACCATCATGGTGAGTCTACCAAAACCATTTCATTTTGTCATTATGTTTTATATTCCCAACTCTCCATCCCACAGGACTTGTTAAACAGTGCGTTATTTACACGTTAGACACCATCGATGAAGCCAAAGAAGAAGTTGAACGAAAATGTTGCAATTAAACAACCCTGATGAACGATATTTGATGTCGGCAGGACAAGGTTCGTTGTTCGACTTTGGGGAATTTCGAGCGCTGCAACGTCACGTTTTGGTCAAGGTTGCCAAGCTTGGATTACGTATTCGAAGTGGGGACGCACGTAGACATTGAGCATCTGAGAGAAGATGGATGAATCCAAACGCCCGAATATCCTTCACAAGGGACCGACATGTTGGTTACCGTTTTCTAAGCGAACTCTGGCTGCCTTGAACAACTGAAGTGGTCCAGTCCCAACACACCGAGATCACGTTCCTGAGAGCCTGTGTGCAGATTATGCGCACCAAGCTTGTAGATTTAAGCGTATCGATGGCGTATGTGGACAATGCGGAAGTTGTTCGCATTGAATGGCAGTGCGCTCCTCCCTGATGAAGGGCTGGCCTTATCGAGGTTGCGCTAGAGAAACTCGTGGTTGTCCATTCGCTTGATCGCCCGTCCAACCTTAACCTCTTCCACAAAGAGTAAAACCCTGAAGTAAAAATTCTCGCTAAATCGTTAAGAACAAGAATAGGCGAGGTCTAAGTACTGAACTCTGCGGTACATCGCACTTTATTCCAATCTGGTAGCGCAAAGAGGTTAGGAAAATAACCTCCCATTGCTGTTCGCGGAGAAGGTTACCGATCCATCCTTATAATGGATCTCTGATGCCGTAGTATTGAATTTGGTAACGAGGATTTAATGATTCGTGCAGTCGAAGAGTTTTGAAAAGTCCAAGGAGACAACATTGGTTCATGTACCCTCGTCGACTGTTTCGGTCTAGTTGTTGCGTCCTATCAGCATATCCGTGGTACATAATCGATGCTGAAGTAACCCATGCTACTCCGGCGCAAGGATGCGGTGGCTTTATATGTGAGAAAGTATACACAGAGCCTATTATGCCCGTTGTGAAGCATGGAAAAGTGCAGATTGTATATTTTAGCTGCACTCTAACCAGATTTCTGTTATATTCTTGTTTAAATCAGTTAGATCCCTACAGTATTTCGAACAGCACAATAAGAAGCGTAACACTGGTAGATGTCAGCATTTCGTAATGTCTCGTCAGAAGCACTAGAACTAGGAAATCGTTATACAGGTGTCATAGGATAAAACCTGACCAATCACGTTCAGGACTATGATCAGTGGTGTGTTGGCGGAAGGACCACAGCAACCGCCGGTTGAAAATTAATTGCTTTTGGACGCACAAGGCTGGTGCAATCCGGCTTATCATGACGGCTGTGGTAAATGGCAAAAGACGTAAATTGGCAAGATGCAGCGAGATTCGAAACGCCAATAAAGGAGTAATCTGATGACGGGTCGTAAAAGTGTGCCTACTTATGCTTGGAGCTATCGGCTTCCGCGAGCACGTATCGTTAGAAGAGGGTGGATTAAGTTCGCGCTGAATCCAGCCTGGTAGGTGCCCTTCACTTTGGAATCCAAGGCCCTGTCGGTTATGCCGATGTAACTGAGTCCGCAGTTATACACAAGTTGGTAAAAGCAATGTGATTTGGCGCCGATGGGCTCCTCTGGTCAGTTACTGACTAGATACTATCGTGCAGTTGCATTTTTTCTGGAATTGTACGTAGATCTGATTTAATGTTACAATTAGCATCACACACACATGCGTGCGCTTACACCCATTCGATCCAGCTTAACCAGCGCTATTTAGTACACTCCATATTTCGGATCCAGTTTGGGCCGGTCACCTTTTACCTCCAAATCACAGTTTGCGCACCCTTCCCACAGAAACACGGGCAATTTTTCAAATACTAAGCCACAACACAACATTTGTGGTCGCAAACGAGTCAACTCCGAGGGCTATACGACCAGACATCAACCACAGCCGTTGACGGCTAAGTGAAGTAGCTGTCAGACATCTTGTGTCCCTTATCGCTAAAGCAGTTCGTTTACAGAGTAACTGGCCTAGGCGCTTAAACCTGCTCAGCGATCCCTGTGATGCACCGCGACGTGATACAGACGTGTCGACCCCGAAAACACAGCCAATTCAGCGCGCAGGGCACAGATAGGCAACCACGCGCACTCAGCCATTGACCTGAATGGCATAGATCGACAGATAGGAGACGCAATGGGTTGTGATGACCAGCCTAATATAGGTGTAAAAGTGAAAGTAGTATGTGGCTTTCCTTCACGCCAGAAAAAAGTCAACACCTGACCAATTGGCAGAGTGCGACAAAACATCGGTTATAACAAAAAGGGGGAAAGAGCCAGTCAGACAAAAGATTAAGTGGGTTTATGTGTTGTGTGGACAGTGTTTCCCAGCTGTTCAAACTGAGGATGAGAATGGACTTAAGGGACCCCACCCCGAGCCATTAATCTTAAAGACCTGACCCACAAGGCAACGGAGCGATCGCTGAATACGAAATCGTTGACAGTCAGGTGGCCCATTCGCCTTCGTTGTGTTCGGTAGCAATCAAAACAGAAACCGGTGACTAACAAGGTTGTTCATCCGCCCTCCGTTAGGCATTCACCTCCGATTACAGAAATGTGTCACGTTGGTTTTGACACAGCGCCGTACGAGCTCTTGTGGTATTTGATAGAGAACGAGGTAAGCAGTTCAAAACTCCACACGCTCTAAGAAGCTGCCGCTGATTGACCGCGAGTGCTTATTCATCTTGCCTGCAAAGCAAACGGGAATAATTCGCAGTCAACTTCACCAAGAAAGCATTCCCTAATGCGCAATCTGGGGACGTGCCCGATACTGTTCAGATCCACCTTGGGGCCAGAAAAATATACGAACATGGAGCAAGTGTTCAAAATGTCTCGACAGGTTTTATGATATGTGTTCTAAACTCACAGTAGACCAGCTGAAACTACACAATCGTAGACCACATTCTGTGCAGTATGTATAGCCATCCCACTGGTAAAGATGGTACATGAACTATCTGAGAAACAAGAAAGACTGGTGGCAATGAATGGACAAATAAGGAACACCAAAATCGTTTCATTAAAAAAGCCTGAGAATAAACCCCGGCCCTTCCCATTAGGCTGCGCTTTAACACTGAGGAAGAAGGCTGGACGGCGCGTTGAAAATGCGTCACCCGTGGCTTTGAACAGCAATACCAAACAGTGGCACAAATACACCGGTAACAAGTAAAGCCAATCCGACTGAAATGAATACGACCAGGGCCTTGTCCGCACTCCAAACGGTTAAGAAATATCAAACCTAAGGTCGATACTAGTGGCGGTTAAAGCACGGTTGCTACCAAAAACAACAAGAAAATTAGGACTTCAGTTGGTATCACTAGACTTAAAATAAATGAAGAAGCCGAATGCTAGAATGATACGGTTTCTAGAGCGCAGACCAACGAAGCTCGCGAATCGTGGCTACTCAACTATCTCCCTCAAAGACAAGAACAAACAGAGACCACCTGGTGCCCAGCGGTCAGAATAAAACACACCGGAAAGGCATCGGTCAACAGGCTTGTACTATTTTGTACTCAACACCCATGATCGATTGAGCTATAACTAGTGCGGTCCGCTTCAGTTGCTGGAATAAACCCCAACTTGCCGCGTGCTCTCTCTCCTCGGTCTCTGGAACTTATCGACGCCCGCCGGCATATCCCGGCTGGAAGTGAACACAATGAAACTCGCAAAGAGCTCCGGGCCAAACTCCGTGCTAGCCTGAAGAGAGACCACGAATCTTGGTGGTCTCATCGTGCGTCAGAGATGGAAGTGGCCGCTGCCATTGGCAACCATCGTAAGTTATTCCGTCTGATACGGGAAACGGGCAGCAGGAGACCTGGTGTTAGTGAAACTATACGTGACGAGAGTGGACAGCCTATCCACAATTTGTCAAAACGTCTGGAGCGTTGGGCTGAGCATTTTGAAAAGCAATTTAATCGGCAAGAATTGTTCGATTCGCCGGTCACTGATCGCCCCGCTCCGTGGGCTGTCTCTTTGGATGCACCCTCTCGCTCAGAAGTCGAACATGAGATCGGACTGTTGAAGTTGAACAAAGCCGCGGGACCAGATGATCTTCCTCCAGCTCTCTTCAAATTCGGAGGCTCTGCTCTTGTTAATGCTTTACATGAATTACTAGTGAAACTGTGGGAGCAGGAGATTGTCCCAACCGACTGGAGCCGCTCCGTTATTGTTCCCATCTTCAAAGGCGGCTCGCGCTCGGAATGCGGCAACCATAGAGGAATCAGTCTGATCTCCATCGCCTCCAAAATCCTTCACAGACTGACTGGCGCTCGTGAAAGCCAGATTCGTGAGGAGCAAGCCGGGTTTTGTCGAGGTCGTGGCTGCATCGATCACATCTTCACCTTGCGTCAGTTGTTGGAGCACCGTCACACATATTGGCGGCCCACCTTAGTCGTGTTCCTCGACATCAAAGGTGCCTTCGATTCGGTTGATCGATGTGCCCTTTGGAATTGTCTACTCAGGAAAGGTGTGCCCGAGAAATATGTAAATAATATCCAAGCATTATATGCGCGTAGCACGGGCAGAGTGAGGGCTTACGGCAAGCTGTCGCCACCCTTCAATATCTCCAGCGGTGTGAGACAAGGATGCCCGCTGTCACCATTCCTATTCAACTTCGCTATTGACGAAGTCATGGAGATTGCATTTACAGGATATGACTTGGAAGGTGTGGAGCTACTCCCAGGAGAACGACTTCTTGACTTGGAGTATGCAGACGACCTTGCCCTCATCTGTGACAGCTCCCAGACGTGCCAAGCCGCGCTGGACAGATTAGCACTGGCTGTCAGTCGCTTCGGGCTTTGCTTTGCACCATCGAAGTGCAAAGCGTTCCTCCAAGATTGGCAGGGATCGCCCCCTGTGCTGACCCTTGGTGGGGATCAGCTAGAAGTCGTTCGGAAATTCAATTACCTGGGAAGTTGTATCAGCGCCCTTGGGATCGAAGACGAGATCACGAACCGTATAGCAAAAGCTCGAAGTGCTTTTGCTAACCTTCGCCACCTATGGCGGCGGCGCGACATCACTCTCGCCCTGAAGGGTAGAGTGTACAATGTAGCGGTACGTTCGACCTTACTGTACGGTTGCGAAACCTGGCCCCTAAGATCGGCGGACATGAAGAGGCTACTTACGTTCGACCATCGGCGCCTTCGCAGTTTGGCTCACATCTGGTGGGAACACCGCGTGAGTAACGAGCGTGTTCGACGCCTTGTTTACGGCCCAGGAAAAGGGAATGAACCGCTCAGCACCGTCATTTCTCGCACCAGGCTCCGATGGCTGGGCCACGTGTTGCGCATGCCAGCCCACCGACTCCCTCGACGTGCGTTGTTTGCTCACCGGGGATGTGGGTGGAAGAAGAGGAGAGGTGGCCAAGCGATGACTTGGCCCAGGGGAATGAAGTCCCTCACTTCGGAGCTAGCCTCGGTTGGAGCTTCACGGCTCCCTGGTTGGGGTCCAAAAGACGGTGAACACGTTTGGCTGGATACACTTGCTGACATGGCAAGGAGCCGACCTCAGTGGCGTTCGTGCTGTAAGTTTCTTTGTCCCTCCCCATCCCTTTTAGCTTCCCCCTCCATCTACGATCTCATTTCGTAGGGTAAAACAATATTTTTTTCTTTTTGCTTAGTAGCTGGCTGGTAGCTTACCGGAACGATGCCTATCCGTTGCTGGTAGCTCAGCTGGCATGCAACTGTCGTGTTTATTTTTCCTTTATGTATTGTAAGTATGTATGTATTTCCTTTATGTGTTGCGGTACAATAGCAGAGGTGTTTCACCACCTCTAGCTGACATGTATAATGATGATGATCATGATGATACCGCGTGCTCCCCTTGTTTGTTCTTCCCTACGCTGGTATAGCCTACTCTCGCAGCGTCCGACACAACAGCGAACCTGTACCTACACAGTCCCCACCGAATGCATACAGACCATCGTAGCGGTCGACCTCAACCCACGTCGCCCAAATGGTCATTAAAAGACCACATAGTATGCCATCGGTAAGCTGCATCAACGTTCAAGAATCCACGTCAATTATTTTAAAAGATACACAACTCGATGATGTGAAATAGTGGGGCTCCATGTGTAAGACCATAGGTGTTGTAGCTATGCCCGTCAAATGGACACGCACTACAAGTCGCCCAAACTCAAAGCACTACGGTGAACTGAGACTACTCCGAGTTGTTCTGACTTCCGCCAATGAAGCAGAATCTGTCCTGTTATCGGCAGCTCGACTCCGAAATGGGTCTCCCATCCGCATCTTCATGGATATTCCGTGAAGCCAGCGTAAATAGGTGAAGCATGACTTTGAAGAATACCGGAAATAATCCGTAGTCAGGACCATTCTTGTACACGGTGTTTCCTAGGCTAGAAAACATGATGAGCGTGAAAAGACATCCCACGACCAGGAGTAGTGGTGGTACAGTCGAAATACCCTCTGGCTGGGAAACATCACAAGCAGTCGATCTTGAGGCTGCATAGATCGTCGATATACAAAGAGAATGTCAAATGTTTGTGAGGGTTGTGCTTCAATCCAGTGAACAATAATTTATGCCGGGTAAGAAAGCAGTTGCTTGACATGTCCCGCAGGATGGTGGGGGCAAAACTACAATTATCAAAAAATAGGTGAATTATCTGTTTGGGCGTTTATCTAGCAGATACACTGTTGAATAATAGTAGTGTAAGTGGAAATTGAATGCGAACGACGAGGCAAAATGGGAACAGTTATAGTTGTTGTACTCCGTGAGAAAAGTAAAAAGTAATAACGAGTATACTCACTTCTGTACCGCCTCCCCAGGTCTATATATCATGTTAATCCGGTATGGAGGGACAAGTAATATATTCCAAAGTTGCACCGTTTAGATAACGAAGTCATGGGGGCCAAGGACAATATCCAATGGTTTTTTGAAAACATCCAAGGTGGGGGAAGAAACAACGAAGTTGGGGAGAGAGTTCCATGGATGGCAAACAGCAAAAGAATTCCGCCAGTATTCCAAGCGGCTATACTGTGCACACAATTTCAGAGGGTTACCTCTGAGATTGGTGCTATGGCTGAGTTTCAGCAAGTGACGGCATACGTGATTAGGGCCACTCAATATTTGGTAGACTAATATGAGATCGTCGCGCAGCCTTCGGTAGCGGCCACTGTAAACTCCCAGTGGTTTCAGTCTTTGATGGTAGGACAGATTTCGGTTCTTTGTGACCCTGCGCTGTGGTTTCTCTAGCACTTCTAAGTCGCACTTCAATCAAGGTTACCAAGCTTGGATGGCGCATTCAAGATGAGGGCGTACATCATGGGGAAGATGGATGGGTCGAATCTTCCGAATACTCTCCGCAGGAAGCCGACGTGCTGGTTGGCTCTCTTCGCAGCTGCCTTTGACTGCTATGAACAGTTAACGCTACTTTGAATGAGCGCACCAAGGTCGCGTTCTTGAGAAGTTGTGTGCCATACATGTGACCCAAGCTTATACACGTAGCCATGCTTATGGCGCAATTGAATAGCGTGACATTTTTCCACATTGAACGGTAGGGTACTCAGAATTGAGCAGTTTGAAATCGTGTTGAGGTCACGCTGGAGCTTTTCGTGCTCATTCGGTTCTTTGATTGCTCGTTGTAACTTGATATCACCCAGGAAGAATAGGCAATCGTCATTAATTTCCCTCACCAGATCGTTTATGAAAATCTAGATTAGACCGGGCCTGAGCTCTGAGCCTTGTGGTACGCCGCACTCCACCACAATTATGTCAAACAAAGATTCTCGTACTCTCACTTCCAATCGACGTTCGTGCAGGAAATTGCCTATCCAACGCAGCAGTGAGTCAACTACGTCATAGAGTTGAAGTTTATAGAGAAGAATTCAGTGGTCTAAGCGATCAAACGTTTTTGAGAAGTCCAGGTAAATGACATCAACTCCTGCCCTACCATCAACTGCTTCAGTCCAACTATTGCATGCAGTTAGCAGGTTCCTAGTGCATGAGCGCTTTTGTCGAAAGCCATGTTGCTCTGGTGCTGTCATGTTGTGATTTTGCAGATAATGCATGAGTGCATCAGCGATGATAGACACCATACTCTTGGAAAGCACAGGGAGTAGCACTATAGGACAGTAATTGATTGGGTAAGTGCGACTACCTCCCTTATGAAAAGGAGTGATGACCCCTCGCTTCCATATTGTTGGAATAGGGTTCTTCCTCACACAACGCTGAAAGAATATAGCCAGCGATTCCGCCACATCACCGGCTGCTGCCTGTAAAGCCTTCGGCCGAATGTTATCAGCACCAGGAGAGCTGTGGATATGCAGGGACGACAGTCACTTTGACACACGTTCTGCAGTAAAAGTTATGTTGGACCAAGTTGATGATGGGACCATAGAAACAGGGATAACCGTCTGGCCCGTTACTCTCTGGAACGTTTATGAGTGATGGAACCGTAAGAGATCGGCTGCTTCTGTTTCAGATCGCGTGCATCTGTCAGTCGTCATCAGTGCTGGAATTCCGCGTTGCACCTTATGAAGGCCATTAACAGGCCTGTGTAAGAGTTTGCGGTTCGTGCAGTATCACTTCACTGACTTATGTTGATGCGTCACCTTGTCCTTGCGGATCAAACTCACACAGAAGTTACGCTGTGCAACATAGGCAGTCCAGGTTTCGGAATTCGGGGAGTCCTTATGAGCTCTCCATGCCAAGTCCCTCAAGGATATGTACTTGCGTGTTTTGCTCCTCAGAAATGACTTCCTCCGTTGACAATAGAAGGATTTCCGCTCAGACGCGTGCGTTACCAGTGTGGTAAATGTTCTTGTGAAAGTGTCCCAGACGATTTCTGGGGGGCGTTCAGTTAAGAAGGTCCAAGACAAATATCAACAAGGGTATTGTAGTGCTGGTATGCGGATTGAAGCAGTCTACCTTCCGACCCCCGGATCAAATTAACGTCTCCTAAGCAAACACACGAGAACGTCAATTTAATCGGAGCACTTCCGACAACGGTTCGGACAACATCACTCAGCTAGCCGACGAAGTGGGGTGAACACAGACCACGTCACACACAAAGACATGAGCAAATAAAAAATGGCGGAAACTCTAGTTCTGATAAACATGAGTTCGTCACCACCCCAACAAATAAACGACGAGTGGCCGACCTTTCACCGATCGTCACGTCACACGCAAAACACACGTCCTCCGACTCACTACTAAGATCAGAAAAACTCATCTGTGCGTACACCGACACACAAGGTCTCGTGAACAAGCCAGCTTAAATGCGGCTACGTCAAGAATCATGCGCCTGGGACCGCATATTCGTAGCTGAAACTTCGTTGCCCTCAAACATTACTGACGCTGAAGTTGCGATACATGATATGTTTCTCCTTCAAAACGATCGCCCCAGCAAGTGCGGTGACGTACTTTTAAACTACCGCAGTGACCTGCAGTGCGAATCGGTGGACGATTCTGAACTGCTGATCATAGACTTATTCTGGTGCCGCTTGTGACTGAGACGCAACGACGCTTGTTTTATGACAGTTTTTATCGTTCCGCAATGTCCACTTTAGCGACGGACTCCAGTCTGACCTTCGCCTTGAGGATAGATTTGCGGCGACGATACAGTCATGTGTCCATCTCAGGTGACTTTAACATTCACCATTTGGAAGTTACGGCACCCCCGAACGCGCAATTCAAAGCCGACCTGCAAGAGTTTATCGCAAGCATTCCGGTCTTCAGAAGTCAGTTAGCCCACCCGATTCGGAGCGATAAAGTAACCATCCGTGCTTGATTTGGTGCTTACGAAGAAAGCGCACATGATCGAGAAACCAACGATAGAGAGTCCTCTGGGGGTGAGTGATCACGAAACGATACTTTACGACTATTTTGTTATGCGGTATCCATAAGAGCATGTTGAGTTGTTTCGGACAATCACACACACAGCTTGTTGGAGAAGGCATCTGAGAGTTCTGGAATGAGTGTTCTATTGATACTACCTGGACAGAGTTTGCTGGCAGGTTCAGTGATCTGACGGAATTCGTATTGGAAAACAGGCCCCTTCGCACCAGCATTCATTCAAAGCAGAACCCGAAAACGCATGGCGGTAAGAGACTTAGTGTGGTATGTGCAGAGTGAATCCTAGTCCTGACAGCTGCAGCGACTATGTAGTGCAGCATAATCCCTGTACCACGCTTGTCCAGGAGGACAAATTAGTACACCAGCAGAGCTTAAACAAAAGATATTGCGTCAACAAGTGAACAGCTCTCGGAAACTGAAGCGTGCTCCCCCACACATCTCATCAGATGGATGTGCTCAAACGACCGAGGATGCAGCCACCATTCTACGGCTCCAATATTCTGACGTCCTACCAGCATCTCACATACCTGTCCCATTCCCCCAGACACCAGTATTTACTCATGTAACTTGCAGTTCAGCAACCGTTTTGAAGAAGCTGCTATCCTTGCGTACATTTCCCCACATCACTGAGGTGGCAGCTACGAGAAGAGCTGAGCAACTAACCCAATGTTTCCAAAGATTCATGCGTGAACAGCAGATTGCTGACAACTGGAAGCAGGGCATTAATATTCAATTTTTAAAGGAGATATCACTTTAGAGCCCGAAACTATCGCCCAGTGATTCTCAGAGGTCATGGAGTCAATCTGTATTGAGGTACAAATGGGCCACTTAGAAAAATCTAAGATTATAGCACCGGAGCAAACACGGATTCTGTCAGCATCGGTCATGTACCACCAATTTCCTGATTGCGTGTGGCAGTTGGACCGAAACGGCCGGTAGTGGGACGGTCACTGACGTCATCTATCTCGAATTTCTAAAGGCTTCAACCTCTTAGATCACTGCTTCTTTCTACAAAAGCTGCAAAGATACAGAAACTGAAACACTGTCCTTAGGCGTATTGGAAATTTCCCTTAGCTTCGGCTTCAGGTTTGGGTTTGAAACTCGTTTTCTGATTATATTTATGTGGGCTGCGATGTTTCCAAAGATCAGAGTTGGGACCGCGCATATTTTTAGTTTTTATCAACGACGTCGTGCATGCCATCGAGTCGAATTTCGTGCTCTTTGCAAATGACATCAAGATATGGCGAGCGATCAGAAGTCAGGAAGTTCACAATATGCTGCAACGAGACTTAGCTCGTACTTCTGAACGGTCAGAGGTAAATCTACTTCCGTTCAACACAGGCAAGCCCAAAAATTTACATATACGCTACATTTCAACTAACGCATATAAGGGGATTTTGATATAGATAATTGAGGTTCATCACAGCCAGCATCTAAATCAGATAGTCGTCTACATGCCCGGACAAGCACTAGACTGCAGTTTCAGCCAGTTGAGCTTCATCAGTCGTGCCCATCCATTGAATCCATCAGGATTCAAACCCATGACCACCAGCGACCTGCATCGCCAGTCAGTAGCTTATGCCGCTGGGACACGGGGGATAGCTTAGGACCGTCATGTTTTACAAGCTAACTGCGATATAGCGCGTCTTATCCTCCACTGCCATGCAAGTTACGAACGTTGCAGGGGACAGGGTTGGCCCCGAAAGACACGAGGTCCACTAACAGTAGCTATGTATGACACAGCATTTAGAAACTGTTAGGGCGGGTATATATATATATATATATATATAGTTGGCGGCATCCGGTTTCGGAATTGCCTGTCAATGTGGCCAGCCACAGGACACCTGCGCCTACAGAGGGACCATGGATGGCTTGCGCTGCACCACCCACACACCTCATATCCAGTGTAAACCCGAAGGAATAAGACCGGGAGGCATGTGGATGGGAGCCACGTTTCATCAACGGAGCCGGCCCACACTCCTTCACAGGCAAACACAAGCACGCTGTATTTGGGGAATCAATCGCACACAAGGCGGTGACTGGACCGTAGTCCGCTCCACACTGACTGCATGGAACCACTCTTTGATCCTAACACGGCCACAAGGACCGTGCACCCCGTCCCCTCCAGCAACGACCAACTGTCTCCTAGAGCCAGTATGGACGAGGTAGTGGGTAATGGACAGGCAGGCACCTTGTCAACATGCACATTAGACGCAGCCTCACTGGGGATATCACGCAGCGGCCCATCACTCAAGAGAAAAATAACAAAGAAACTAAATCGAGTAATGCATAAGGAAAGGGTGATATATATCTTAAATAATGAGCATCTGAGGTAAATGGTTTACGGAAGAATGTGAGATAAGTTCACGAGGACAGAAACTATGCTTTACGGAAATGCCACTAACGCCAAAATGTTTTCAATATGGGCAAGGATTGGCCTAAGTGACGTGTGTAATTGCATAAAAGAGGGTACAGGTAGACTTCTATATGAGAAAGCAAAGCATTGGGACAAAATTGATAACACACCAACGCTGAAATAAATAGACTTAGCATGCAAGCACGCGGTTAGTAAATCGAATGCAGCGTACCTACAAACGCTGCGCCGGTTCTGCCTACGTTCTCTGCAGAACCCGTCGTCGTTTCGGTAGTAGTCCCGAGTGGCCTCACTCATGGCTCACTGGGCCTGCCTGAATAAGGCACTCGCGTCCGCATGTACTATAGCACCATGCACTTGATGTCGATGGAGAACAACCCAACGGTGCTTGCCGCTTCTTCTCTGCATGCATGAGGTCGTTCTCCCGCACTTCAGCAACTGCCTTTGTGATGAGATTGCGCCATACGCGCCGATCAACCGCTTTCGATTCCCGTGACCTGCAATCAAGGTTAGAACGTGTGAGGCTCACTTTAATCATGTCCTGGTAACGTAACTTTGGTTTCCCCACGTGCCGCTTCCCAATACTCAGCTGACCGTATAAGAGTTGTTTCGGTATCCGTGTCGAATCCATACGCCACACATGACCGAGCCACCTCAGTTGTCTCAGCAAAAGTATGCAGTCCACTGCATACATCCCACTTCGGCGCAACACTTCCGTGTCTGCAACTCTGTCGCCCCCAACCGATGCGCAAAATTCGTCGCAGACACTGCTGATGGAACCGCTCGAGATACCGCTAATCCCGACGGTACATCGTCCACGTTTCACTGCTGTATAGAAGAACGGACAGTACCATGGATTTGTACACCATCAGCTTGTGCCAATGCTAAGCTGATGGTTGTTCCACACTCGGTACTCTAGCTTCCCGAATGCCGCTGCTGCCTTCGACACGCGAAGACGCAGCTCAACGTGTAGCTGTTGATCAGTCGACATCATACTACCAAGGTAGCAAAAGCGGGAGGTGGTTTTCCAATTACTTCAGCACCAAGGCTGATTTGCGGCAATATGGAAGATTGCACCTCTGGTGAAAGCTGAAAGAGACAGACAGTTTTGCTGGTGTTGATGGTGAGCCCGAATTTGGCCGCTGTCGAAGCCAGAGCACTAGTCATGTGCTGCGACTCATCCGCGCTGATGCAAACAACGGACACTCATCAGGGGACAGCAACATACGGATAGTTGTCTCACCGACTAGCGTTCTCGTATGGAAACGACGGATGTTCAGCAACCCACCATCAATACGGTGCTCCACACGAACACCGTAAGCATAAGCGGCATCAAAAGCACAAGACAACATTGCATGAAGATAAATATTAAACAGGGCAGGAGCTAAGACACAGCCTTGCTTCACACCAGAGACAACTGCAAAGTCATCCGAGGTCTCTCCACTCAGCTGCACCCTCTCTCGCATACCACTGTGCAGACATTCAATGAAACTTACAAACTTACGCGGGCAACCAAACTTATCCAATATATATATATATATATATATATATATATATATATATATATATATATGTGCCCCATGCTGAGGCTGATGTTGCATTCTTGATGCTTCTTCACCGCAGTTGGGCTAAACCAACTTGCACTTAAACTAGGTCTTTTTAAGCTGGATACATTTCATCCCACTTTTATTTGGTTTGTTCTGCCTACCTGAATACTCTTCTATTAACTGGCCACGCTGCTTACGCTAATTGCTGAAGGGAATGTTCCACCTGCCATACCATCTGCGACTGAAAGCCCTAGGAGTTTACAGCGAAGTTATCGACGTCCATGGAGTGATCTAATTCTGGTATATTCGCTTTTGAAAAGCCTCGGTCACGCGCGGTGCTTTCTCCTGAAACTTGGCTGCAATACAAAATTGATAGATTGCTATGTGAAACTAGCCACTCAGTACAGTTGGCTGGAATTCGTTAAGCGTGGAACACTTTCGTCTTGTTATTCCGGCACCCACGCTATCCATTAAAAAACGATTCGACGATGCATTGCATCAGCTACATTACTTGATTTCAGGTCTGGTCATCGAGTGGCGACAAGACGCAGACAAACATTG
This sequence comes from Dicrocoelium dendriticum, assembly GCA_944474145.2. Taxonomy (NCBI): domain Eukaryota; kingdom Metazoa; phylum Platyhelminthes; class Trematoda; order Plagiorchiida; family Dicrocoeliidae; genus Dicrocoelium; species Dicrocoelium dendriticum. The sequence goes on from OX104063.1 coordinate 86,493,208, forward strand.
TGCTCACCAACCCCCAGGAAATTGAGGAAAATGAAGACTTGTGTGTTAGCTTGGACATTATGGTGCGTTCACAGATGCGCGTTTTAATTTAGGGTCACCATTTTTGTACTTACGCAATTCACACAAACTATCTTACGGAATCCTGCAGACCGTGGCTTTTTTTTACCCGTATTATACCATTGTTCTATCGTGAAATGCGGGTACTGACCGGACCACGTTGACGTCCAGAGGTGCTATGCGGGGAAGTGGGTTCAAGAGGCAGTGGGTATGGAGCGAAAAATATGACATCCTTAAGGGTGACTGACTTAATCGATGATGTTATGTGAAGTAGGGAAATGTACATCTGAAAACCATTCAGCAAAAGCTATGTAATTTCTACGTTGGTGGGTGTATTAACTTGAACAGAATAGTCGTTTTAGTTAACATTAATGACATATATGCCTATACTTTAGTGTCTTGGATAGCGAGGTAACACAACGTCATACATGGGATGTAAATGTTTGGCTCAAGATGTTGTTCACATAATGCTGACGTATTTGCATGGCTACATCAATAAAGGATTATATAAATGGTTTATTCTGGAAGTGGTCGTGACATGTTACTGGAGTAGGCAATCTCTTGTTAAGGCGGTGTTTGAGTATATGACAAGTGCGCAGACGGGACGCTCAAACCATATGCAAATATTCTCGTTTTAGTGGGGAGTGTTCGGAACGCTCACCACCCAAAGAAACTCAGGCTTGCATGCGTTAAGAGGAAGTTGTAATTAATTGGACTACGTTGACAGTCGACCTAAGACATGCTGGAGGAGAACATAGTCGTCCTGGTGCTCAATGATTCTTCAGCTTAGTAACTCAGCTGCAGCCAGGGCGTATGGTGGCTGGTGCTGTTGCGGAAGAGTATTGATATGAATAAGAAATAATATTGGCCCAAATACAGTTCCTTGAGACACGTCACTGGTTGATGGGAACCAGTCTGTCAGGTGGTCATTGACCAGTACTCTAAACCATTGTCTTACGATAGGCTCGTGTAACCACTGAAGTAACCTGCAACCGATTACGCATATCCTCAGTTGACGAAGAAATACCTCGTGGTACACTGTGTCAGACGTCTTACTAAAGTCGATGTACATCACGTCAACATCCCTCTGTTCATTGAGATCTCTTACCCACTGGCGGTGTGCGTACATCAAGTTGGTGATTCAGGATTTACCCTTCGTAACGTCGTGTTACGCAGGCGAAAATGCATCTACCAATTGGAAGAACGACAGCAGAAATGTTGTTACATATTTCTCGAGAACTTTGGACAACATAGAATTCAAACAGCTGGGTCCATGGTTCTCTAGTTCACTCAAATCACCACCCCTATGAAGCGATCCAACTATTGAGTGTTTCCGGTCGTTGGGTACAAATCCATCAGAGAGTGAGTAGTTGACTAGGTCAGTCACGGTTGGTGAGATGCTAATTGATAAGGATTTGAGTATTATTGGGTTAATTCTGTCCGGTCCGGTGGCTCTGCACCAGTTTGACGAGTAGCCGATACGCTTTGATTGCACGGCATTTTAGGCAGTCTAGCAAGAGTGGTGCAGCGTGTGCCAATCCTGGAACAGCCGCCGCTTTACTGAACAATACGGTGAGGTACTGCGTAGCCAAGGAGTCCGCGCTCCCCGCGCTTGAAATGAGCGCCTGTCCGTCCTAGCTGTCTAAGTCCGGCAGGTCGCCCGCGGGTTTCCGTTGAGGTTACAAGTAGACTACTATTTTTGGGTGCAGCTGTGGTTCAAAATGCTAAATCCTCCTTAAACTGCCGGAGTTTCTGGATCTTTGCGGAAGTATCTAAGTTACGCTGTTTCTCGTACACTGTGTAAACTTCGTCCAAGCCCGAGCGGATGTAGTTATCCCAAAATGTGCGACGCCCGCGCATTAACTGCCCATATGTTGTACCAAAAAATTGCATATTGATAGGTCCCAGTTCCGAAAATATAAATACGTATTTTTTCTCGACAAGGTGAGGCACGCCGTTTGGGCATGGGCAGCATATTGAAGTATTGTAATGATAGCATGATTATCAGCACCAAGTGTGGGAGTGGTACAGATGGAGTCAGTAGTGTGGGCACATATGACCCAAAGGTTGTAAAAGTCTTTGCTTGCAGAAGGTGAGATGTAGAGATAAGAAGCAGATAACTAATGTGGAGTACGCTGATGAAGGTCTAGTCCCATGAGTTTGTGTACACGGAGCGGGGCAGGCGAGTAAAGCAGGAGGAAAAAGCTGCAAAAATATTTTAAGTATAGTGGCATGTAACTAATTAACTCTATAAGCCTTTTCGTACGACAGCATGTATATGCATAGCATTTGTAAACTTGGTATCGGTCAATTTGCCAACGTGTGGTCGGGCAGTGACTTCATTAACTGGCGCGGCACATCCGCCACGTCGCATTGTTGATAAACAGACCTTTGTGGCTTTTTGTAAGGAAACCGTTTGCCAGGCGAAAACTCATTACGTCCTGGAACACCGCTGACTGCTGATATGACATTGCGAAGTTTGCAGCTGACCGATTACCCTCGTGTATATTTGCAGCCATGTTTCGCCAATATGTTTGCCTTGAATGTGTAGTCTACTTCAGAACCAACCGCAAATGGTTGGAGCTATTAGATTTGGACGACCCAGAGGACTTGTACTAATTTAATTATTTTTCTGAGTACCTTATTATTTCAGGATTGTGGAGTGCGGGTGTTTCTTTTGTTCTGTGTTGATTCCATATGCAGGTGAGCATCGCAGTTTGGTTCACAAAAGTGTACAGTGCAGATAATGTTACCTTTTAGAACAAGGGAGAAGCGAACAACAGACCGAGAGATTTTGCCAAGGAAATTGCACAGGACTTGTTAACGCATAAATATAAAATTTGTAGTAATGACGTGCTTTTTAAAAGCAGTGGAATGAACAAATATGTGCTACACTATATCCGTCGCTTTGCATGCAAACACGAGACCCAAAATTTGTTGAATATTAGAGACAAGTGCTGTCCGAATTGGCCGAGCATACGCAAAATTGTCCTGTGTGTAAATCAGTAGTACTAGTCGTTGTTCACAAGTAGACGAATTGAGGGGATCAGAAAAAAATAAGTGGTTTAATATACGCTTATGATATAGATTGAGCCATCGGTTGACAGTAATAGAGCCTAACTTTCGAACCTGTATGAGTGCCAGGGGAGTTACCACGCCGGGTATGAGGTCCGTAAAAATAATGACGTAACATGTTCAGTAATCGGATGCTAGAGAAACAGCTGGGCAATGGTGTGAGACGAAGTGTCAAAGTTATGACAAGAATGAGAATTGTATACTACAGCTGTAGTGAGAATACTGTTGCGAAGCCAGCCCTACAGGGACTAGAAATGTTGGAAAAGACAGGGAATTGTACAGTGCAGCAAACGAGTCAAACAGACAACAGGAGAAGGCGAAACTGTGAGTCGGGTTATTTATGAAAAGGAAACTGCCCGCTGATAAGCATACAACGTTAAAACAGGAGCGATAAGGGCTTGAATACTACGGCTGTATGGAGAAAATGGATTCAGAGCCAGCACTGAAAGGGACCAGTAATACCAGTAGTGTGAGCAGCAGCGCCAAACAATCCTAAGTGTGCCACTTTATGATGGACTCCTAGGGTGGAACGTAAAAGGCTAATAGGAGGCTGGTTAATGAGTTAATGGCAACCCGATTATTTAATATACAGGAGCAGCACACTTTAATAGGCTCGGCATAGACCGATAGGTCTACAGTGTTGAAAACAGCAGAGGGAATAGACCAACACTTTAAACAACGGTAGAGAGAAAACGACAGTAGTGCCTGCTCTGGAAGTGACCAAGGGTAAGGGAATAATACAAACATCACCGCCATGTGGTAACTGTTTCACCCGAGGACTGGTATGTTTCGCTAAAGGTATCTAGAACATTATTAACGAGTTGCGGTATTGATCAAAAGAGGTGCCGAATAAACATTCAGTATAGTATGGTTGAACATAGGGGGTGAATGAGGTCCGAAAATGTTCAAGTTGTCAGAATCTGGTGCTTGTGGCATAAGAAATACATCGGTCCGGTAGACGTGGATGTGTACGCTACAGAATACGGCGTGGTCAAAAAGTGGTAGTAGAATGGAGGCATATCGTAAGTAGAATAACCAAGGATAGAAATGACAGTGGCAGATCTTAAGGTGAGCTAAAATCCATGGTAGTGGATCCGAGAGGCAAAATCAATCTGAGACCGGAAATTTCAATTTCCGTAGGGCGGACCAAGCTTGTGGATACTAAAGCAGGCGGAGACACGTATATTGAGGCCATTACTTTTATCAGTGAGCACGTTGGTCCATGGCAGCGGATGCGCGTAAAAGGGAGGCATTGGTCGGAGACCTATGGGACTTTGGAGCCTTAGAGCCTGAATTGGTCCAAACGCTTTAAGGATAAGAGGCACGGTAGCAAAGAGAATCTAGCGAGGACTGTGCTGTTGCGCTGTCACTAAGGGCAGCTAGAGCAAATATGAAGAGCTGCGATATGAACCGGAAGAGATGCCGAATGAGAGTGGAAGTCGTTAAGGTGAGCTAATAACTTAGGTAGTGGAGCCGAAAGGCAAAGCTCAATAACGGACCGGAAATTTCAACTTCGGTAGGGAACGAACAGAGTATACAGCGAGTTAAGCTTCCCCATCATTATTGACTTACAGGCCTCAAGCGATGCCTTATGTGGTAGTGTGCATTCAGTGTGACTTGGGGCTTGGACGAGTCCGCTGAAGTCCATTTTTGAATAGTTGTATGTCGGCTTCCGCTGGTTGTAATATGGTAACGACAGTTCTAAGCTTCTCAAAATGGTGCAGTCTTCAGTTTTGCCAGAGGTTCGGTGACTGTCTTCCCGCTCAGCTTCTGCTCGCAGCTCGTAAACTGCGGGTCCATACAAGATGCTGAGCATGGAGTTACATGCGTCGGTTGAATAAGATGTAGCGTTGCCCCGATTTCAATAGTCATTTTAGCAAAAAGTGCCTCAAGGTTGCCACGATCGGAAAGAAGTTCAACCTCCGGCCAACATACCTTAGCTAAATTTAGTTCTCTGAGAGTAAGAACTGAGGGCGACTCATGCGCCTCTGTACATGTGGTAGCCAACCGCAACAACGGGTTAATGGTCTACGGTAGGTACCACCCATTAGTAGTTCAGCGCACCTGAGGCGGGTTGTGCACCACAATTGTTCACATAAACTATCCTCGCTCCGATAGGTGCCGGTAAGTTTGCTAGATAGTGACTATTTTATGTACAACAGAACACCACCGTGTAGCTTTGATTTTCGGTCTCATCGGAAGCAAGTTTGGAGAATGACGTCAAAGTTTAGCCATTACGCTGCAAGTCCCAATATCTCCGGCCGCTCCGAGACAGCAAATCGGCACAGTTCGTCACGTTTGTTCATTAGGCTGCACAGGTTGGCGAATGCCACATGGAGGTCTTGGCGGTATGCGGGACGCGCCTGGGGTTTGAGCAACCGGTTAACATGGGTAGGTACACCCTTCTTGTCCACACAAAACCCTACAATTTTTAAGTCCGTCTCACCTTCCTTGTACGGTGTTTGAGCACAATGAACGCAGCCTTCAAACGAGCCATGTCTTCTTATTCCAAGTCTCGGCGGATGTGAAATTTAATGCCGTTCGGCATTGACAAACGAGACAGTAGGAGCTGCGGCATATTGGGATTTACAAAGGCGATTCGCAGCGGTCGATGAAACTGGTTAGTGTTCTGGCCCAGTCGGATTACTTGTTTAATCGTCCAATGGTTTTCGCCCACTTCCAAGGGTCTATTGATGAGCCACTGTGGGAATTCAACCTGGTGATCCTCCTCTACCTAAGCGTTTTCATCTTTTGACTCCGATACGTCTAAAACTATGAGAATTGGACGCCTCAGTAAAATCAAGGATAAACCTGTTGGTTCAGAACTAGGGTGCTTAACGGATTGGGTTGTTTATTAGCAAGGCACGCCTGCACTCGACTACGTGACGCGTTGTACTTTTGAGTGGTACATGGATCCCAGATATTCGGAAGCACCCAGGCACAGTGTTCAGTGCTGCGTATAAGAGTGTCTGTCTCCGCAGCAGATTATGTGCTAGATGGAAGTGAACTTCCTCAAGTGACCCATCAGGTTGACCTAGGATTCGTCCACTGTTCCACACTACATTCTACAGAAAACTGGAAGACGGCTAGTAAACGGTTCCAGGAGTTGTGGTTTATCTGCCGTCCTTGCGGGACCCTAAGCATTAATGCGTTTGTGAAGCCCTTTTCCGGCGTTTTGTTTACCCCACCTAGAATATCGCGTCAAAGCCTTTCCACCATGCCTTGTCCGGGACAAAAGGGCACTAGAAAAAGTGTTGCGTGTCGGTACTAGTTTAGTCGATTGGTTACGAGGACAACAACTCAACAACAGCAGTACATCAGCCATTTGAACTGATGCTTCGCCGCCATACAACTAGGATGACCTATGAAATAAAGAATACTAAGAGGGTGAGAAGGGAGACCTACCTGAAAACCTTAATGCCCTAAGCAAACATTTAGGGTCAAAGCGCCTACTCCTTGTGTATACCACATACCGTCGCAAACAGCTGGCTATCGTGTAAAGATAAGACGGCATCGGCGAGAAGGCTTCCTTGCTTCGTTCGGTACAAAGCGTCATAATCAACCATGCACTCGCAGATAACGGCACCAAACACACTTTAAACATTCAACCCTTAGAAGACCGCAGCAGACACGCCAGTGTTGTTTACTGCGAGCCATGTCCTGTAAAGTCCCGAGCTAAACACAAGGCAAGTCACGCGAACTTCAGCCCGGAAGAACAGCCGGACAAACGGCGCTCGATTTGGTCGTCAGGCAATCCATTTCCCTCTGCCAAGTTAACTTCTGTCCACCTCGAGCACTGCGCTCTCCTACACCTGGCAGACTAAACAAAATCCACCTAGATTAACGGTGACCAGCATGTGTATCACCTGTTCGAGCCAACGCAACATATCCAGTGCTACCTGTTGTTCTGGGGAGCTAGCATGATTATCACCACCTAGTACTCGCTTACACGCATATTCGTTGCGGACACCATAATGCCATCCGGCACCAACAGTGCTTCACAGACAACGATGGTCAAAGACTTGAAGGCGCCTCAGATCTTCAGACTGAAGGGGCCAATTCTCACTACCAAAGAGCAGAGGGATCCCAACTGTGGCCTTGTATACACGGTTTTCAGACGGAAGCAAATTCCCTTCTGTCGCCAAAAGTCGCAGGTTCAAGATGGCATCTCTGTTCTTCGCAGTGCGTGAGCTGAAGTACGTTTTTATGCATCATTGTTGCGGTTGCAGCCACAAAGATAACTGAAATGATCAACCACCTCGTGTTCCTCGTTAGCAAGTGTCAAAGTGTCAGAAACTGGCTGGTGGTTCCGCAGCAACACTTTCCACCCTGAAGATACAAAGCGCATGCCAAATAATGGAACCACTCTAGACAGCCTATTCAGAGATGCTTGTGCCGCCGAAAAACGTCAAAAAGAAAGTCGATATCATCCGCATAGTCAAGAGCAACTAATATTTTGCCATGCATCACTTCAACGCCTACATCGTGAATTCCTGCACGGGAACGCACCAAGATAGAATCCACGACCAAATTGAACCAAATTGGGGAAATGGGACAACCTTGACGAACGCCACTTTTAATCGGAAAGCTATCCGTTAGGCTACCGTAGACTCTGACGCGGCCTGTATTGTTCGAGTATAGAGCAGTAGGAGGTCCACATATTTCATGGGAACATCTTTCTACGCAAGTATTTTGAACAGAATGGATCGCTCGACTGAATGGAGCGCAAGCTTAAAATCAAGGAACACTGCCGCTGTCAGTCTGCGGTATGCGTGGCGCTGCTCTAGCACCTACCGCAAAGTGAATATATGGTCTATACTACCAAGTCCAGGACGGAAACCGGTATGATCTTCCGTAATCCGGGTTTCCCGTTCTGCAATGGGCACTGAAAGTGAATCGAAGCCACTAATTTTGTAACAGCTGGAGTTAGGCTAATACCTCTGTGGTTAGAACAGTCTGTGCAACTGCCATTCTTTTATATTACTACTATGCTGAATACGTTCTAATCAGTTGAGACACTCTGTTCCCTTCAGCTATATTCGTATAGGGAGGTCAGCACGTTGCACAGGAGCTCAGCTCTATCCTTTAATAGTGCAGGTGGGAGGGAATTCGGCCCAGTGACACGAAAACGACCGGGGGCTGTGACCGCGTTTCGGACCTCCACCTCCTACAAAGGATCTCAACTAACCGTCTGTGGCTCGTCCTGCATCCTCTGAGTGCGTAGAGGTCCGGGAACAGGGGGACAGCTGAACTGAGTTTGAAAGTGTTTCGCCTAACCAGCCATCCGGCGCTCCTTACTCTGCATCAGCACACCCGCGCTGTCTCCGCTTGTCTCGCTTACGCCTGTTTTTCCGGGACCAGTGGTGCGGATTAGCTGGAACAGCTTGCGGTAATTACCTACTGCTTCTGCCTCCTCTACTGTTTTAGCCCGACTGGTCCACTAGGCTTCCTTGTAATTACGTAGGCTCTGCTTTATTTCGCGCCTAATAGCCCGTCTGGTCACACTGTGCGCAGAGCCAGACAGGGGGTTTATTCTACATTCCCATGGGCTCACCGAACTCTCGGATATCCAGTGGCCAGTGTGGTGACCACTGATAGCGCAACAAGCAAATGCTGTTGCGGTTCGGGGTTACTTTCGGAGTAGTTTGTCCTCCGTTACAAGGACGAGTATATTTTCTGTAGTTTCCCTCATATTGGTATTATTCTCTTTTAACGCTTTTCGCGTACTCCTTAACTTTGATTTTTATTTCCCTCTTACTTTACGTGACTGGCATAACAGCGGCAGCCAATGTAAGGAAACTGGGCACTACATTCTTCGACCAGTGTGCTTTTACGGTGTTTTCGTTTTAGGCCCATCAAGAAGTCGGAGTACCCCTATCAACTCATGATCAACGAACCGCTAAAGAATGAATACTTAGGGTATTCAGCATGTCGCTTTAGTCTTACCTGAACATGAACAACTAAATCGAGTTTCGTGGGGCAAAGTCCTGCAGAGGAAGAATGAAGGAGCGTCCGTGTCAAATGTGTCTTCGCCGGAATTCGGAGTCCGCTTGCCGTTTGTGATTTATCCTTTATTTATTGCATTGCAGGGTGCATTTCGGCGAGCCGTCAGAGTGGGCTTGTCGGACTACAAATACTGACTAGCCCAGAACAAGGCTGACAGAACCGCAACCTCCGCTGCTGCCAACCGGTGCGCTTGGGCGTGGTCTCTCTCCCAGCCGCATCACACCCCGCGCTGTAACGACCGTAGTCCCACGGAGAAACGACCAGCGTTTGCGTCAGGAATCACGTTGACTGCGCCGATCCTCAAAAACATTGCTCGTGTAGGCCAGTCGATCGAAGGGGAGGGTGGGGTGTGGAGAAGAGGAAATAGATGCCCACACAGAGAAGACGTCTGGAAGAACGAAGGAATGATCGGCGTCTTTAGGCTTTTTGATATTTTGCATAGTTGGAAGAACAGGAGTTTCAAAGCGTTTAGTAGCCTTATCTTTTCAAAACGTACTTTGAGCATAAACGTGGTAAATATGTACAATATCTACAAACCTAAACGTATATGCACAGTACATAGTCAACAAATCGAAGGGCTTACGCACCTCCCAACTAAGACGATTGGTAGTAGAAGGCAGTTGGCTATTTTCGGGACGTGTTGGGACGGCTTGCGGTCCATGGTCCAGGTGGGATGGCTGTACCACGTAACCATTGCGGAAACCAGACAGCGTTTAAATTAAAAAATAATTAAATGCTTTGTTCTCGTGCAGTGCGAGACACGCCTGCATAGGCATAGTCATGTTAAAGGTACAACCAAATGTCAGCGAATGTATAAAGTATGGTGCAAGTAAGCCATGAACATTGGAGTTGAGAGTTCATACATGTACGTAGAAGTACATGGGTCTATCTGTCATTCCAGTTTGCATATGTGCCAATACAATCGTGAGTGATCGCGTGGATAGCATTAGAAGGGTTAAGAGACGTCCGTGGTGGGCGTGTGGTTGGCCGGTTGGGTAACCATGGGGCCGTGACTTTAGTTAGATGCGAGTCACATCCGCCTCGTCGCAGTGCTGTTAAACGGACATCAGTGGTGTTTTATAGGGAGAACGCTTGCCTGGCGAAAACCCACCGCGTCTTGGAGCACGGTCACTAAATATTTGTTGGAACAGGGTAGCCCCGCAACACCCAGTTTGTGTCACGGGGAAGTCATGTATTCGTTGTGGATGGAACAACTTGTGATTGCTGACAAGCCATAAGCGAACGATTGCACACTTGACAGGCGGGGCCAAGGGTTAGGTAGCTATAGAGTGATTCAGGTATGTTGTGCTTATCATTTGTTTTGAGGGATTTTTTCTGGACAGGCCTTGGCTGATCCAGTCCTCTGGACAAGGACATCCAGCTCAAATTGTTCAGTGATATTAGGCCAGGATGGGAGAGTGTTTTGAGCTGCTTTGATCCACTTTTGTCTTCGTAGGTTTATTCGGCCGCAGATAGGCAAACCAGATGGGATCCTTAGGAGGTTGCTGTTGAAAACTACAGACCTCGGGGAAGGAAAGAGAAAAGTAAAGCAAAGGAGAGCGGCAGAGACTACCCAGGAAACCTGTGACGACATGTGGTGTAAAAGTAAAAGTCATACATGTTACGGCATGGCAAAAGTGATGCATGAAGCGCAAAGAATATATTTGGTATTTTGTGTTCTGCGACAATCTAAATTATCTATGCGGGCGCAGATTGCTTAATATCTAGAAGCAGGAAGGGGAGTATGAATGAGGACAAAGAGCAAACAGTGGCAAGGGATAAAACAGGCAACTAACTAGGAAAGCCTGGAAAAGGGATGAATGTATAGGTACGAGTTGCCCTGAAATTACGTTTCATGATGTTTGGTGTCTATTACAAGGGGATATGTAAGACCGACATGTTACCACATCAAACTAGAAGTGTGTAAATGGATGCATACAGAGTTTTGAAACGCAACGTCAGCAGCAGCATTCTAGGAAGGAGCACCGCAAGCAGAAAGGAAAATAAGAGGGGTCAGGTAGATAGGGAGAGAGCCCCGCTTAGAGCCCAATAGTATCAGAACAATAACAAAATAAGAAATGAAGATCATACTGTGTTAGTTCACGGACTATTTACGGTTAGAACAACCAAAATATCTTCGCGAGGAAAGCTGCTGTAGACCAGGCTTTTAATCCTCAATATAATAAGTCAGGTAAGAAAACAGCAAAGGCATGTGAGGCAATGTGAGACGAAGCCATCAGACAGACAGTAAGCAAGCCAGGTAAGGTGAGAGTGTGATAAGCGTATCATAGCCTTAAATGGCTTTAGGGTACCAAATGGGAAGCAACGGCAGTCAAAGTAGGAGAAGCTAAAAGGATCAGCGGAAGTGTCAAACCGGAGTTAGCAAACCTCAGTCGCCCAGAAGCTGTAAGAAAACAGCCGAGACAGCTTAGGCGAGACTGGATTAGGCTTAAAGAAGAGAACCTTTGGCTCAAGAGATGGGGGTGAAAAGTAAAGAGGCAAGCAGCGTTACAGGGCACAAAATCTGAGACGACGTTTAGGAAATGCTTCATACGCTGGTCAAGGAGACGAAAGGTTTGGTGAATCAGCAGTTACTGGGCTAATCCCAGGCGGCATGCATAGGTTCATAAGGTCAGCGTGAGGCGGGATCGAGCACAGAGTAAACATGTAAGTTAGCATAGCCTCACGATAATAAGGCTTTGAGGGGTAGTGTGAAATAGTCGTGGCCAGGTTAAACTTAAAATAACTACGACGGGTGAGTCTGCTGTAAACAAGACATTTAAGCCTTAATCGTCCTATCTAGGTAAGAAAGCGGAATAGACAGCTGAGGCAGTGCGGGACGAACGCATCTGGCTGAAAACGAGCAGGGCAGCGAAGCCGATGGCTGGATACTTGGCTAAAAACATAAGCCTATCATCAGATTGTATTGGCTTTAGAGAAAAATTTGAGGAAGAGCGCCCATCAAGTAAAGGAAAATGAAAATCAGTGGAAGTGCCAAATAAGTCAGTTTACATCAGTCAACTAGTAGCCGTCAGAAAACAAACGTATGAGCTCAGCCGAGAATGAATTAGGCAGAAAGAAGAGACTATGTGACCCCGCAAACGTAGAGGTAACAGTAGTGGACTCGAGCAGAGATTCATAACACAAAATCTGAGACAGAGTTTAGGAAATGCCAACTACCGTGGTCAAGGAGACGAAAGGTGTAATTGATCAGCAGTTAATTAGCTAATACCAGGCGGCTTGCATTGATTCACAGGTCAGGTGCAGGCGGATAAGCAACTGATTAGGTTGAAATAGCTTTAAGTAAAAGTGTGAAGAAGCTCAACACTCTTAGTTGAGGAAGAAAGATTATCGGTGGAAATGCGATAAACGTGTTGCGCCTCAATGGCCTGGCTGTTTTCAAAGAGCCGGCGAGACTGCTCAGACGAGCCAGGACTAAGTAACGGTAAGTGATAAGCAAATCCGAATTACGTGGAGCTGGTGCAGTAGGTAGTTGAAGAGTATACATGAATATATGGAAGGAAAAGTACTATAGGGAGAAAGGTAGCTTTTAGTGATAGGTAGACGCAGGTTAGTTTTGTTGTGCCGCTATGTGTGGGCAGGTCCGTTTTTCCAGAACTTGTATGCAGATACGCATGTGTCCAGTATTTCCGCTATTTTGGAAACTATGAGTACTCTCTTTACAGACGCAGCAAATAATAAGACACTTTCGGATTTCATGGCGGCTTCTGGCAACTTATTCCATAAGCTGTGGTATCTGTAGAGGAAGAAGTTAAAACATATGGAACAGTACGCTCTAGGTAGAAGAAAGGTGTGCGGCTTTGTACGTAAATGGTATCGGGTATCACCCAGCATTTGGAAAAAGCAGCCAATGCCTGCGTTAGAGCCTTTGACGAGTTTATAGAGGAAGCAAAGTTTGGCTTTAAGTCTGCGAAGCCAAAGTGTCTCTAGCCGGAACTGCTTGTTCCGGTCTTGATAACTGCTTGCAGTAAGGCTTAATAGGCGCTTAGTAAACTAGCGCTGTACCTCCACGAGCACTAAGCTATCGAATTCGCGTGCGTCAGCAATAACTAATAAACAGCATTCCAGGATTGGTCCGGCATATATTTTGTAAGGAGTGACGCGAGATCCTCCTAAGCGCATCGAGTTGAAGATGTATCCAATAATTGCCATGGCTTTTGCAGAACTACAGCTCACTCGTTCAGCAAAATTTCGCGAGCTTAAGTAGTGCATACCAAGGTCGGGAACGGTGAAACAGATTTCTAGAGAACCACCATTAAATATTAGCGTGTTAGGTAGTACAGGACAACTGTAGGATAGAACGTTACACTTTGATGGCGAGAATTCAAGTTTTCATAATTAACACCAGGTTTCGGGTGCGTTGAGGTCACTTCGAATGAGGGAGGGGCTGTTTTGCATGTCGGTAGGATCGAATGAAAGCACCACCTTCATATCGTCAGCAGACAGGTATGGCGTGCCGGGACTGAAAACACGAAAAATGTCATTAATGTAGAGTAGAAACAGCAAGGGACCAAGGACGCTTACCTGGAACACACCGCTGGTTACAGTAAACCTCTTCGAAATGATGTTACCCAGTTGTACTGACTGGGTTCGACGGCTAATGTAGGATGAAAAACATGGATAAAAGTCACCTGACATGACAAATGCGGCCAACTTCGTGATAAGTCCATTGTGTGAGACTCGGTCAAATACCTTTTTCATGTCAATGAGGACAAGGATCAGTGCCTGCCCCATGTCTGTGGAGTGCACTACTTTGTTCAGAAATACAAACTGGCAAGTTTGGCAGGACTTTGACGGTATAAAGCCGTGCTGTGACCTGTTAATGCGGTCACGATGCAGTAGGAATGCGGCATTTCCTCCTTAATTATTCTCTCCGTGGCCCTAGAGGCGATAGGTGTGTGGCTAATAGGACAGTAGTTGTCTACATTTTGACGATTACCTCGTTTATGTCGAGGCACAAACGTCGCGTGCTTCCAAATGTTTGGGTAGAAGCCGCTCATCATGGACAAAGTGAAAACATTAAGAAGGAGGACTGGGATGTCCGGACCCCCAAGTTTCAGCAGTGTGAGGGAGACACGGTCTGGACCAGGGCAATTTGGCATCCTCATGGAACGAGGTGTTTGCGTGATTTTGCTCAGGCTAGTTGATAGGGTGTGTAGATCGTCAGTGAACTTAGGTATGCTTTCTGGTACTAGCAAATCGGTGGAGTGGTAGGAAGCACAGAAGTAATCGTTAGCGTAATCGCATAGATCGACTGCATCCGTACGTACCCTTTAAGCAGGGAATATGAGAAAGGTAATGGATAAATCGGTGCCGTCACTTCGAAGTTTCATAAGTCTAACAAGTGATTGTCCCTTGTTGTGGGTACTAAGCGCTCGGTGCTCAATTGATAACTGCTCCATCTGAGTTCAATTTACCTAACAATACCTCTTTCACATATATCTTGGCTGGAGGACTTTCGACTACGGAAGGCACATTCTCCTGCCAATACAAAGCTTGAACAATCGGTCATTCTAAGCTCTTCAATCCGCTTTGACCGCTCAAATGGCCGTGGTTTCCACTATCTCTAATCAATTTCACTACATACCCCGGGGATCTGCGATTCTTTCTTCGGAACCTATCCTGTCCTCCAAGACTTCAACATTTTTCAACGTATATTCTTCGAGACTTCACGTGGTTCTGCAGATGATAAACACATCATATCCAGAAAGAATGCATAGTTCCTGACCTACCGATTTGGCACAAAAGAGGACCTAGGCACGCAATGGCCACTCGCATAACGCATCAGTCAGCAGAAAAATGGGACGCAACTTGACTGCGAATAACGGAGCAAAAATACGTTCAACAAGAAACATAGCCAGTTACAACTTGCCATTCAATGGATTGGCGGCAGTGTTTCAGGACGTCGTGGGTTCTCGCCTGGCAAGCGTTCTCCCTATAAAAAGCCACAAATGTCCGTTTACCAACACTGCAACGTGGCGAATGTGACTCGCCACCGAATAAAGTCACAGCCCATAACTTCACACTGGCAGCTCAATTAGAATCATCATACTGGATAGCTTGCTCTCCAATTATCTTCCAATGGATCACTCAGGTTTCTCTATCTATTATAATCGAGTTATGACTGCTATATATGGCAGAGCGATTATGTCCAAACAAATGGATCCCGACCCCACTACAACCAAATCGTTCTTTCGCATGTTCACCATTGCACAGTTCCAAGCATGGACATATGAACAATTTTCTACTGTCACTACAGTTCCCAAAAAATGTCTGTACAGCTGTACATACCTGATCATGCCTCAACTGGCGTGCCTCGCATAGTCGAGAATAAAATATTTATTTATTTATTTATTTATCTTTGGCAAGTTTCTATAATGGGCCAGGATTTCATTCTACGAAGTATGAGATGAAAGTCCTTGGCCTTGTTTAAGGTGGAGCGCATTTTCTTGAGCTTGGCAGAGACTGTGCGCGTGATGGCTTCATTGGGAGATTGTATTTTACTTATCTTGTTGTGTTTTTGGGCAAGGGCGTCTGAGCAATTCGTTAGGTAGTTATAAATAAATAAATAAATAGTGTATTCTCGACTAAGCGAGGCACGCCTGCGCAGGCATGATCATTTTGAGTACAAAATGTGATCAGCTAATGTAAATGGAACAATGGGATTGTTGCAAATGTTTATATATGAATGTAGGTAAGTTTGCATGTAGGCATGTTTAGCTTTGTTTATGAAATTGGTAAATGTTTCCTGTCATTTTGCTTGCATGTGATTAAAGGTGTCGCCAGCGCTTGCTATCTGTGGACTTGAAGCGATTGTTCGGATAAGCAATGGGTGACTTTAGTTAGTGGCGAGTCACAACCGCCACGTCACAGTGTTGTTAAACGGACATATGTGGCTTTTTATAGGGAGAACGCTTGCCAGGCAAAAACCCACCACGTCCTGGAACACTGCCGCTGAACTATTTGCTGAAAGGGGGTGAACCCGAATCACCCCGCTGGCACTACGAGGAGGTTGTCCGGCTAGCCAGTCACACAAGTCGCCATGTCTGTATGGTCCACCAAGAAGAAGCCATCCTAATGTGCCGCTCGGAGAAGTAGGGAAAATGATTCCAGACTGAAGAGATGGATAGGTCTTAGTGACAATTTCATACCATCTTGGTGAGGAGGAAATTTAGGGAGTAAAATGCTGAGCCCCACTATCTTGTGATCAAAATACTGAAGATTGTTTAACACGTTCGCCCATGCGTGTGGTATGCATTTCGTGAATAGATGGTCCAGGGTGTTTGGTTCTGTCGCGGGAGCTTGCTCAGGGTGAGTCCAATCAGGTGCAAAAACAGTGTAATTGAATGTGTGGAATGTGTGGACTGCTCAAGCTATGAAATATTAGGCTGAATTAAATCTTCACCAAAAACCTTATAGTGTGTTGGCACGAATGATGCTTCATGAAATAGCTTTACTATATCGGTGCTCGTAGTATACAAGTAATTAGGTGGGTTAAACACATACCCGATTAGGAGGTCGAGCTGGCCTCCGATGGATGGAATCCAAACCGAATTTTCTGGGTTACCAATGGAAATAGATTGGAAAGTTGTTTCATGGAAGTCGTTGTTGACTTAAATAAGAGAGCCACCTCCACGTTGATTGGCACGTCCATTGCGGAAAATATTGCATCCTGTAATGTGCTGCAGCGCATCAGAGGCGTCAGGTGGGTGCCAAGTTTCTGCAAAAGTTACTACATGCGGACTGGACAACCGAATGAAAGGTCATAGAAGAGGCATTTTATGTTTGATTGATCGCGTGTTGATGAGAAAACTATATGAGTCGTTATGAAACATAGCTGAGTTTGCGGTTAGTGGGAAATTTGTGGCAGCAGAGATAGCAGTGTCAGTGCCCGCGTTACAATATAGCAGGTCGGGTCGTACGAGTGAGTTCGTTTAGTTACCTTGATGAAAAGACGCAGAAGAAAAAGGTTAGTGATTGTGTTGATGATCATTGGTGATGACTTAGGTATTTGCATGGATATGTTAGATAGATGATTTGAGTGCTGCGGATATGTGTTCCGAGGGCGCCGCAGTGTTACACTGATAGCAGGCGGCCGCCGATGAGGCATTTGCGGGTAGGAGGTCCATAGGCATTTAGCGTAGGGCTGGAACCAACCGTTTCTCTCTGTAGATGATATAAAGCATGTGCGAGCTCTTGGAGAAATGAGTGTGGTGGACCATACCTTATTGTATTCGATAAAAAGGGGCTGCAGTAGGTGTGACACTTCTAGGTGACCTGACATTCTGCAGATGTCCTGATGTGTGAGAGCAATTAGCCGAATTATAAGGACCTACAATATTCATACTGGATGTCACTTTGACAGAAGCAGCGGGCTATCGTCTTCGGCTGGGCGGCGTACACCATTGTATTTTGAACTGATAGTGGTAAGTTGGCTTTTGGGTGGAGGCAGCCACTCGCTTGAGGAGCTCGTCCATCTACGTCAGCTGCGGTGGCTTGGAAATGCACAGCCCATCGCCTGCTCATAGTAAAAGCTCGAAGTGGTTTTTATAACCTTCGCCACCTATTGCTCGACATTAATCCCGCGGTAAATTCGAATAAGTTGAATATTGTTGGTTGGCTGTTCAGTGTAGCTAAAACGCTCCCATTAACCTTATCATACTGTTTGTGCTATTTAATTATATTACACATTCAGCTTATAACCGTACGTCTGTTTTTCTTTGGACTTTCTGTTCAAGTCACCGTTTATAGAGTTGTGGTACCGTGCTCCAATTTTCCGTATACTGGTAGCTAAACGTCTTTCAACTATGAGGAGTAATAAGCAAAGCGTGAAATCGACTACATTCTCCACTGTTAAAGTCAACTTGGATTCAGCCTATGTGCGCGATGTTCAACTCATGGACCAACTCGAGGTTAACATGGTGATGAAAAGTTCCAGCTTATTGATGGGTGATAAAGCGGTTGTAAATCCTACATCAACACCTGACATATTTACTATCATTACTACTCAGAAATGCAACATCATGCTTAATGACCTTCTTACTGAAGCGATGCTAGAAATTCACGTACTTGAGAAGCAAGTGAGTTCGCTAAAACTGAGATAATGAGCATCAATAAGACCTTGTGGAAGGTGATGCCCCTAGTACAACTGTCGGGCATACGAAAACCTGAAAACTCATCAGACCTAAACTAAACTGGCATGCTCCTGAACGTAATTGCCAAAGAAGCCAAATAGCGCTTACGTTGCGCTAATAATGCTACATTAATCAATGTCCCAGACCGGTTTCCATTTGAAAATTTGCTACGTAAGCTTCCACACATCTGCAACTTGCCGCCAGATTGCCGCACAGCTAAACGCTTAAGAAAGCTTTCCGGTCGAACACGTCCTATCATGCTTAGATTTATAGGTCCCGAGTTTGCACCACCCTTCTTGGCCTCCAGGTTTCTCCTCAAACAACAGGCTAACTTCGGTGGTATACAGATCAGAGAGGCTATGACCCCCTAAAATGATCGAGGGCGCGCACCTCTACATCATCATCCAACCTAAAAGCTCGACCTGAAACAAAGGAGGCATTGCCCGTCACATACTTTACACCACTGCATGCTGTTGATTTAGCTACATCACAACCACAACAACAACGGCAGTGTGCCTCCCCCAAAGTGACTACACCCAAATCCAGCTCAGGTCGAGATACTGCAACTGCTACAGAAGGTGAAACATTCAGAGCGTTGTCGAATTTTGACTCTGATATGCGCGATGTTGATACTGAACCAGCAATCCTGTCTATCGCTTGGCCCGCCACTCCCAGTATCAAGCGTGAAGGCAACAATGCGGAGGTATATTGCGGAAATCCACATATACCTTGTGACGCACGCCAAAGGAAGCTGCTACCCACAACTACAACGAAGTTTGCAAAGATTCGAAAATCTAACGAAACCCAGTAACACAAACGTTAACTTGAAAGTATCTGAGTACCTGATGGTACACGCCAACGCTTGGACTCAGGCGTGGCAGCCGCTAACCTTAAAACCATCTTCCCCGTGATCTCAGTCGTCGATGGGGTCAGTGATCATGGCTAGGCTAAACCAGCCACCAGCTAACCGCCACCTACTTGAAGTTCCCACGTTGGTAGTCCGCACCCCGACCAACCTACAACCGCCCAAACCACGAGGAGGTAGTTCTTGCGGTACTGCACCTCGAAAAAGGAGTACCAAAGCCGCAGAATCCTCTCTAAACAACCAATTTCCAAAATCTGAATAGCCGCAGTTTGTGAATCCGCATAACGCAACTGCAAACAACACAGCCCCTTTATCACAGTCCTTTATATATGAGACACTACAGGGTATGGTCGCCGCGCCCAATCCATCAAGAGGTAGCACTTGCTCTACTTCATATTCGAAAGCTCCTATGTTCATTACGGCCCCTCCAAACCGCTGGTTTCAGACATTCGGGTAGCTCCAGCAATCCCCAAGTCTACGCTTGGCATGTCGATGACAACTATTCAACAGTACCAAACTTTGCCATCCCATGAACACACATGTGCGAAGCCTTCACCTGATAAACTACTCGTCGCTGCGTCTTATCCTCTTTTGCTATGGATAATCCAACAGTCGTATGGTATGCATGCGCTCGTTCCGTTCCCTGTCCCTTCATTAGGAAACCTTTCTTAGCTCTGTTCTGTGGAGCAAACTTAAGTCATGTGGTATATGCAGAGCCGTTCCTAACCTCAACTTTCTAGACTTTCAAGTATCCATAACTCGCCCCTCGCTAACTTCTCATCTGTCGCTTACTCGTCTGTGATACATAGTAATTGTAGTTCAGCTGGCTCACAGACATCTCTTTACTCTACCTCCCTTAGTTAAAATCTATTAGCAACCCAGCGTAGTTTGGTTTTCTGCACGTCACCACGTCCTATCTTCTCATGCTCTGAACTATTTAAGGGACTTTTGTATGCTTGCGCTCCATCCGTCCGCTGTCCTTTCTCCATGAAACCTTTCTCGGCTCTCTTCCGTGGAGCAAACATAGTTCATGTGGTCCGCGCACACCTGCGCCTAAGCCTCTCCCTGCTAAACGTTTGTGTCTTCGTTGCTCACTGCAACGTCTGTGATACCTGCTCACGTAGGAATCCATGCCTTTTCCGGCAATTCCCGACCCAGTCTACCTTAACGCTGATAACAGCACCCATACAGGACGCAGTATTTGGGCGCCTACGACTCATATGCTGCGACGTCTCGGTAAACAGACGCAAGAAACTGACGTTTTGCTCACCTGGACACTCACAAACACGACTCTTCGTGAATCTCCCATCTTTGCTTGGCCTCAGCTATTATGTCTGCCCTGACCAAAATATCTGCCCAACTAACATAGGAAATTGGAAGTCATTTGACTACGGATAACCGAGTGTGAATTCAGTTGGCAGGCTGCTTGTAAAGTTTTACATTAGCGCACAAACGGATTTCTGACAGGGTTCCAGGACGTGGTGGGTTTTCGTCTGGCATGCGTTCCCACTAAAAAGCCACAAATGTCCGTTTAACAACACTGCGACGTAGCGGTTGTGACTGGCCACTGAATACGGCCACTGCCTACAAGTACGTACTGGCAAGTCGACTAGAATTATAATTCAATATTTTGCTGACATGTTTAAGGCTTAGATATGCCCTGCTTGCATGTATCATTTTCACTACACATATAGTGCCCTGAACGTTTACACTACGCGCGCTAGAATACCACGTATCGTCATTCATTGACGACTTTATTCTTCAAGATTACTTTTGCAATTTCCGTAGTCTGTACAACTTTCGGTTTATTGTTGCTTACATACATAGCAACGTGTTTGTTGCGAAACACAGTTGCATGCAAACGTTGATCATTTCTAGTTTGGCGTGTCTCGATAAGTTTAAAAATAAATTATTCATCTATTTTTATTTATGAAGGGTAGGATGAACAATATATCTGTACTTTCGACCTTACTGTACGGTCGCGCAACCTGACCCCTAACATCGGCGGACATAAAGAGGCTAGTTACCTTCGACCACCGGTGCATTCGCAGTTTGGCTGACATCTGGGGAACACCACGTGAGTAACGAGCGTGTTTGACGCCTTGGTTACGGCACAGCAAAAGGAACTGAACCGCTCAGCACCGTCTTTTCACGCACCAGTATCCGATGGTTGGGCCACGTGTTGCGCATGCAAGCCCACCGACTTCCACGATGCGCTTTGTTTTCTCACAGGGATGTGGATGGAAGAAGAGGACGGGTGGCCAAGCGATGACTTGGTCGAGAGGAATGAAGGCCCTTACCTTGAAGGTGGCCTCGATTGGAGCGTCACGGCTTCCTGGTTGGGGTCCAAAAGACGATGAACACCTTTGACTAGATACACTTGCTGACATTGCAAGAAGCCGACATCAGTGACGATCCTGCTGTAAATTTTCTTGTCCCTCCCCATCCCTTTTAGCCTCACCCTCCATCCACGATCTCATTTCATAGCGCAAACATAATAATTTTTCTTCTTGTCTAGTGGCCGGCCGGTAGCTTTCCGGAACGATGCCTATCCGTTGCTGGTAGCTCACCTGGCATGCAAATGTAGCATTTAATTTCCGCTTCCTTAATGTATTGCGGCACAGTAGAAGAGGTGTTCCCCACCTCTAGCTGACGTGTATATTGATGAAGATGATGCTCAGCGTCTTCTTTGTGAGGCGTTGTTTGCGGTTGCTGGACAAAATTGTAGGTGACAGCGGGGTGGACAACATACATCCTGGAGAAGTCACATGAAAAGCTGACGTAGCAGTTTGCCAGGGTCCGTGCTTCTCTACTCCCTGGTTGAAAATTCAAAGATATAAAGTATGGGTGGTTGGAGACAATAATAATAATGGCGCATGACCGACGTTACCAGCGGATGTAAATACTGTGTCTTCGCTTCACCGAGGAAACAAGCAATTATAGCCCGAAAACTGTAGGGGGAAATTGCTGTATGTTCTTCTCCTTCCCCTTCAAATCCTGTAGTACAGGTTTCCATATATTTATATATATACATATATACGGAAGCCAGTTACATCAAAATGCATTAAATCAATCGACACATCGAAATAAACGCTGCATTCGCCAACCTACTGCTAAACGACTGTCAACTTAATCGATTGGATGCAGTGGAACCTATGACTCGACAACCAGAACTGAGGGAAGATTGGCTCACAGGGGCAATCAGAAAAGGTTCACGAAACGCAAGGAGGCGAGGTCAAAGGCCATGTACCCAACAACCAAGCTGAAGTCCCAACCAGTAGGATTGCTTGGCTCCATGGACAACCACGGCGTAGAAAAAGCGCACGCACGCCACGCTCAGGGCATTATCACCGAGGCTCCTCTAGACAACTCCACGCTGTTGCACACCACTCAACTACGCACCGATGATGTCACGTCGATTGGTGACGAAATGTTTGCATCAAAATTGCCAGGCTCAACGAACAGTTCACCAACCATCTACACAACCTGAGCTACCAGTCCTCAATTCTATAGCCAACCAATTGGGGCGTACAACACTAAACAACCTCGTCGTTGGGCAACCTCTGCTGGCCGACAAGTTTGCACACGCAAACAGCTCTACTACCTTCATGTACGTCTGAGAAGGAACGTGTTGCCAGCAAGTACATACCATCCAGCCGTCTGGAACTTTGCACGGCAATACGGGAAACACATGCGCAAACTGATGATAGCGGATGACCACAAACGCCTACGCAAATATGTGATAGTCATAACGGATAATATAACTAATGGCCTCGGTACTATTGAAGCAGAGATACCAATAGCGCTGGAATCCGCAATTGAACGTCAAGTCTAAAGCACAAAGAACAGACTAAAGATTGCATTGAACGCAGTTAGACAAACTGAATAAGAAAATGACTACACACGCAGTGAAGGATGGATCAAAATCTTTCACTCCGCCACCTCACTGCAACTAAAGAGGATGCCTTGGTTGAAGAACTTAACTTTAACGTCAGAGGTGCTTGCCCCAAAATGCTACTTGTCTAGCTTAGAACACGCATTGAAGTCAAATGGACTGTCGGGGGAGTCCCAGCCACAGATACGGCAGACCGTTGTCCCAGTGGGTACTGGAAATAAACTCGCCTAGACCCTAGCCAAGGATGAACAGGATGCACCCAGACCTCCACAGAACGATGTCAACACTATAATTCTACCAGAGACTAAAGCGGCATGACAGAGATAAGGGACAAACTAGAATATAGCAACAAGATCAACGTACTGCTAGCAAAAACAACTACCTATGGCCGGAACGATCAAAATCCAAGTTCAACGTTGGTCAACCAGATCAACGTAACGCTGAAGCAAATATAAACAAAAAACGAGCTCAACGCATGGGACAGATGGAGAATGAAAGCTGGGGATACCAACATTTCACTGTTCTAGGGATGATCAAAAATACACAAAGAGGACATCTAACTATGACAAATCGTCCCGTTCCCCGGAACCCGTCATAAAAACCAGAGAAGGGTTTGTGAGGGAGGATAAACCTATGGAGGAACCGTAAGGGAGAATGCCCAGTCAGTCAGGTTTAGCTCATATGTAAAATATCCTGATGCGCCTTAGCGTCGGATGATCATAAATCGCGAGGGATCCTGAAGTGTACGTGTACGTAGAGTCCCATGGTGAATGGAGCAGGCATCGATGCGCGCAATCACAACAAGACAGTAGCAACCAAGGGAGAACCAGGGAAGACAAGCTCGAAACCAGCGTATGTATATATAGTTAGTAAAAACAAAGCTATACAACAACTGCAGCGAAATAGGCAAGCTTGAAAATAAATAGTATGCAAATTATTTACCATCGCTACAGTGCTCCTCCTAGAGCGTGCACTAAGGAAATGCTCGACAAGGTGCCCACGGGACGTACTGGGCAAACTTATGTGAAAAGGAAACAACCCAACCAGCACGTGTGTGTGGAACTGCGCGTAGTCGGAGAACACAGAGGAATCTGTGTACTGGCATCAGTGTTGTTGGGTAGGGAGTAATGACTCAGGAGCGAGTGTATTCTGAGAAGAGGAAACGAGGTCTGTACCGTCGACTGTAGGTCCAACGTAAGCTGGTTTGAGTCAGTCGATGCTTATGGATTCTTTTGATCCGTTCTTATTCAACACGAAATACTTGGGTTTCTGTGATAAGACCTGGTATAGGCCTTCATAGGGCGGGATTAAATGTCTTCGGACGACGTCGAGGGAGTGAAAACAAAGGGACAGTTGTGAAAATCGGGGTGGATTTGCTGTTTAGGTATGTTAGGCCGCGTAGACGTGGGTCGAATGGATCGAAAAGGCTGCATGAGGCGTTCCGCATACGATAAGGGGTCCAGTTTGCCGGTGGTGCGTGATTCCAGCATCGTCTCACCAGGTATTCTGAGGGTCGTGCCAAACACGGGTTCTGCAGGGCAGCACTCAGTGTCTTCTTTCATTGTATTGCGTAGGCCAAGGAGGACCGCATGTAGACGCTGCGACCAGATTGACTCGGATGAACCAGTCATGATGGCAGCTTTTAATTGTTGATGAAAGCGCTCGACGAGGCCATTGGCTGCGCGGTGATAAGCGGTTGTTTTTATGTGAGTACAGCCTAATAAACGACACAGCTCAAGGAACAGTGTGGAACTGAACTGAATCCCACTGTATGTAATGTTGGTAGAGGAACACAAAACAGAGAAATCCAAGGTTCGACAAAAGCACAGAAAACATATTCGGTAGATGTATCAGGTAAAGGAACAGCTTGTGGCCAAAGGGTAATATGGTCAACACAGTTTAGAAGATGAGTGAAACCGGTGGATGGAGGCAAAGGGCCAACAATATATTTGTGAACGTGTTGTTTAAAACGCCTGTCAGGGATTGAAAAGGTACTTGAGGTAATGCATGTGTGACGATAATCTCTACTAGTTTTGGCAACTAAGACAATGTTTAGCCCAATGCTTAATGTCTGAAGGCATATTGTGCCAGAGAAAGCGGTCGACAATCAGCTTTACGGTGAGACGACTACTCGGGTGTGAAAGCCCGTGAAAATGATCAAAAGTGGCTCCACGAAATGATCGTGTGACAAAGGGTCTAGGCTTCCCGGTTGAAAGGTCACAGTGAACTCTTGTGTCAGAGTTAAGTACGAGCAATTTTGTGACGTTCAATGAGGGGCTTGATCGAAGTTGAACAACCTCAGGATCATTGTTTTGCGCAGCCGCTATTTTCTCCAGGTCGATGGGTATCGATGAATATTCATTCATTTGAGCGCGGGATAATGCATCGGCAACAACGTTGTTAGGACCGTCGATATAAATAATTAATTAATTAATTATTCTCGGCTATGCGATGCATGCCTGCGATGGCCTGATCAAATAAGTGCAATTCTACAGACACGTCATGGCAATTGTAACAGTGACAATCGGAGGTTGTTCATTCTTTCCTATTTAAAACTGTACAAATAGGACAGAAATAAAAATAAAGAAAGCCCATTGCCATGTGTTCGGACACGTTCGTGTGGCACATTCGTCCTGCCATAAAGTGCAGTAACAATTCAGGCATGAATAGATCAAGAACTAGGACTGATCAATTATAAAAGAGCTGGTGAAGAACACGCTCAATCGCGATTACACGATAAGCTGGGTTCATGTGAATGTAGCGTAAAGAACAATAGTGAATGCGCCGAAAAAGACGTGGCGACGAAATATGCAGATAAGAAAGTGTCGGGGCGTATCCATCATGGTACTATATAGTCGTGGTCAGCTTGTCAGTGTGAGCTTATGGGCAGTGACTTTATTTAGTGGCGAGTCACCTCTGCCACGTCGCAGTGTTGTGAAACGGACCTTTGTGGCTTTTTATAGGGAGAACGCTTGCCAGGCAAAAACCCATCACGTCCTGGAACACAACCATCAACACTTTCGAACGACAAGCTGCAATTGGCAATGCTTCTTATTGACCGATTATTGGTTCTGTTAGTCGCAGTCAGGATGCACCCATAATTTTTGCTGGCTGATGCATGATGGGGCGGGACTGCATCATCCATGAGTCCTGTCACTTCCTGACGGAATGGATAGGCTTGTACCGTAGGTAAGCTATAAATCGAACATGCTGGCATGTTTTGTTTTTAGCGTTGGTAGAACCGCGTAATATCTCCGAGGGGTATCCAGTAATGTTGTTGAACCAAATATTAGAGGAGAATGGCCAAACGCTACCGTTCAGGCCCATGAATCTGCAAGTTGTCCTGAATAGTGTACCGGAAAGCCTCCCAGAGAAAGTTCTCTTGATATAACGAACGTCAACACATAACTGCAAAAGATAGTCCAGATGACGCGTGTCTCGAGGTGAGTAACGGCCCGAGGCAAAAAGGAAAGCGCACACCAGTGTCTTGTGATCTGTCAAGAGTGTGAAACGACGTCCTACTGAAAGGTGACGGAAAGGTTTCACAGCCAAGTATATAGAGAGCAGTTTACGACCGAAAGTTCTGTACCTGAACTAAGCAAGTTGTAGCTTCCGTGAGAAAAAGGACGGCGGTTGAAATTCGTCATCAACTAACTGTTGCATAACTGTAGGGAGAGCGGAACTTGAAGCATCCGTCTTAAGGATTAGTGTAACGTCCTCAATGGTGTTCAAGTGATGGAGAGTGGTGACCTCACTGAACTTCTGCTTGACGGCGGTGGAAGCGGTCTCAAACTCTGGGGTTATCGTTAACGGCTATGAGTTTCCTTTCCTTAAGTCGGTAATCGAATGAAGTAAATCAGCACAGTTAGGAATGACTCTGCCGTAGTAGTTGAACATACCGAGAAATCGGCGTAGGCTTCGTACAGATTGAGCCATCGGCTGGTCGAGGATCGCTTGAGATTTATCTGGGAGATGTTTAATTCCTTCACCATCGAGCTTGTGACCGAGAAATTAGACCGTGGGCAGGGCAAATTTGCATTTGTCCAGGTCGACGGTTATACCGTGGTCTTCAAATCGTTCGAAAACCCTTCGGAGGTGTGATAAATTCTCGACGGGTTCGGCGCTTTTGATCCAAACCTCGTCAATGTAAACGTAGACAAGATCAAGGCCAAGGAGGACCCGATCAATAAGGCGTTGGATAGAATGTGCTGCGTTCCGGAGCCCGTAATGCATACAAAGCAATTCGTGGTTTATGAATTATTATGCATTATTTTGCGCTCCCTATCGCATAAGGCTAGCTACTTGCTTTTTATGCACCATGCAACCACCACCAGCCTTCTATCTTTATTTCCTTTCTCCCCACGCAAGTTTTGCTTCATATTAAACTGATAGTTCGTCGAGTACTTACTGGTACAACGCTCTTGCCTCTACGCAGACTTTAGCAATCTACCCATATGGCTTGATTCTATAGGACATTCAAAAGACACTTCAGCTTAATCATTGTTGCACGGGGTACATGATTTTGCCTCAACTCCAAACATTGTAGCTAAAGACTTTACCAATGTTTACCTCCACGCCTGTTCTTGCTGTCTTCTCTCGGTTGTCACTCGCTTTCCCTTTTCTCCGAGGTCCGGAATTGTTGGAGATCTGGGATTGGACTGCGGAACGGATTTCGCCCGAAGGACCTATATGGGGCGCGGCTGTATATCAAAGGGACTCCACTGCAATCACCACCACAACCGTTGTCCAGTTTGAAGAGCTGGACGCCTACATCTAAAAATCAAGACAGCAGAAAGTTTGCAACTTTCGCATCTGGACACACAAGACAACTATTCGTAATGTTCCCATCCTCTACCTGCCGCAGCAATTATGGCGGCCCTGATCAAACTATCTGTCCAGCCAACAGAGGAAATTGGAACCCGTTTGACTGCGAATAGCAGAATATGAAATCAGCCGTCAAACGGCTTTACCAGTTACACATCAGTGTTCAAAATGCTTTACGGCAGTGTTGCAGGACGTTGTGGGTTTTCGCCTGGCAAGCGTTCTCCCTATAAAAGCCACAAATGTCTGATTAACAACACTGGGTGCTGGCGGATGTGACTCGCCACGGAATAAAGTCACTGCTCACAACTACATACTGGCAAGTCGACTAGACTTTTATTTCAACTTTTCCCGGCACGTGCATGAATATGCTACCCTCCGACTACATGTACCGTTTCACTGCACTTATAGTGTCTTGACTGCTTACACTACGCATGATTGATCCCAACGTATCGTTGTGCTACCCAACTGACTGTAAACCTTGATCATGCCTGATTTGGTGTGCCTCTAAAAATTTGAGAATAAATTATTTATTTATTTATTTATTTAAAGGCCAAATGGAGTTATCACAGCAGTTTTGCGCTGTCTTCCTCCGCCGTTGGGATTTGATTATGAGCTCTGACTAGGTCGAGTTTTGTAAATATTGATTTTCCGGCTAGTCTAAGAAAGAAATCGTGGAGATGAGGGATAAGATACCTATCAGAGACAGTGAGGTCGTTGAGAGCACGGTAGTCCCCGCATGATCGACAATCGCCTGCCATTTTAGACACCAGATGCAGTGCTGATGCCCAGCAGCTGTTTAAAAGATAAATAAATAAATAGGTATATTTCTAGACCTGCTGGAGGCTGCTCCCTAAAGGGTTCAGATCAATGCCTACATAAATCCGCTGCTCTTGCATGGAAGTAGGTAAAATATAAGTATATGTTCATCGTCAGCAATTGCGAATGCATTGACATTGTTTGACATACAGCTACTGGGTCGCAGGTGCCCACCTTGACATGTTTCTTGTTCCTGCGGGCGATATTGAACTCCTTGTTCTTTTGTGAAAACTTCGCAGGGGTGTTGTTGTGCCTTTTCTCCTTGGAACAGAATCCAATTCGCCGAACGTGCACTTTAAATCGATCGCACATTAATTGGCCACTCAGTTGCCCCAATTGTGCGCACATGGAAGAAATGAGTGAAGGGATTATAAGGCATACAAAAAGTTGAAAACAATTCCGAAAAATGCAGACAAAAATAGAAACAATTTGTTAAGAGAGAAAATAAGGCTGCGCGCTTAAGTAGAAAAATACCAATTAACAAAAAAATAGAGCCCTACTTTTCTTACGCTGATATTGCTCTCCGGCGCAAAATTTCAACCTGAGTTATTCTCAGATAAAAGAAAAAGGCTTTCTACAGTTAGAATATCGCTTAAAGTGGCACAAAAGTACACTGCTCTGGACCAACTTTAGCGCCTGAATACGTTGAACGTAAAAGCAACACAATACGTGCAGTAGTTTGCGAGTTATTCGTAATTAAATGATGGTCTACGAATAAGGCCATTTTTATTTTTCGCTAAAAATGGCTTTCTGCTTTGCAAGCAGATAGCAGAATAAAGAAAAGAAAATATAAAAAGTAGGGAAGCGGCGTATGTTCTGGATAGGCATAGCTATCCAGAAATGCTCTAATTAGCCCGTAATACCCTGCGACAACTACGGACTGCGCAGGTGGCCGAAAAGTAAATTTTGCAGGCATACATGACAAATATATGCAGATAAAGGATGATCTTGCGCGAAAACGCTAGAAATCCAGCAAGGAATATTATATCTACATGGGAATTCAGGGGAGCTTGTAATTAACTCACGGTTAGAAGGCCACAGCATACCATTTTCAGTGGATACTGAGCCACATAAACAACCAGTAAAATAGAGTCTAGCATTTTTAAGCCACTAAGCTTTTCTAAAGCTTACAACAAGCCCGCATGAGCCAGGTCTACCTGAGTAACCCAGCGGATCTTTCAGATCCGTTGACAGATTTCGGCCTACAAAATACACATTACTTTGTTAAACATCACAAGATTTATCCCTTAGAGCCGATTTTCTATGTTCATGAGGCTCTGCCTCTAACGTCAGTGAGCTATAGGAGCCTGCCACCAATAATAAAGAAATAAGCATGGGAAAATTTAGTAAAATTTAGCTAATTGCATTTGGGCGTGAAATCCGTTTTGGTCTACATTGATTGGGCTTTAACAACTCTACTTCTGGTGGTTGAGCTTGCTCATACTTGAGGTATTGTTATGCCTCATGTGTAGATGCACACTATTGTGCAGCTCTTTGATGAAGTTCGCTTTATTTCTCTCCATTTTTAAGTTCCGAAGATAGTGCCGGCGGTGTTCATCCAGTTGGCAATGTTAACTGGTACTCTACTGTCACACCGACTATTTCTTTTGTGATTTTCCTGGCAAGAGCTGTTCTAGCACCCTAAGCAAAGAACGATAAGGTAAATCAGGAGTAGAATAGTAACAAAAACCAGTGGGAGCTGGTCGTTCACCCGCCATTACGCATAACGCATGGTAGGCTTCGGAGCCAGCTAAAAGCTAAATGTCACACGGACGGCCAAGATAAGAAAAGTGGTGATGGAAAGTTTCTGGTGCTCCAGCCAGTCAGTATGACAGAGGCCTCTCTGTCATTGGTTAGCTTTCGTGCCAGTGAAATGAAATCTGGAAATACGAGTGTTTTACGAGCAAAAGCAGTTAAAGAAGAGGATCTGGTTTTCATTATGCCTGTCTACTAGTGTTGCCAATAGCGAAAGGCACATGTATACCACATAAAGCTAAGTATATGGGGCCAAAAGAGTATAAGTGGAGAGCAAAATGTCTAATTATTGGGTCTAGAACTTTTAAAGTGCGCTCATTTTCAACAATAAGAAAATATATTTTTTATTTTGCGGCTTACCTACTGATAGAGTTTGGAAACTGCTGACTATAGTAACTAGTGCTCAGACTTAATGAAAAAGCTTCAATTAGGGCAACAACGCTAGAACCTGGCATTTCACATGAGGCTTAATGTTGTTAAAATGTTTTTAGTAGACGTGATTCATGGGTCACCAGTATAAGTATTCGCAAGAGACCAAGTGGACTAGGTATTTGGAAAATACTAAGGAGTAAAGATGGAGACGAAGGAACCAAAGTGTAGAAGAGAAGGGAGAGGTGAAGTAAAGTTTGTCTGTTCGGATTGCTTCCCCATTGCTATGCAATATCCTACCTGGTCAGTGCCTACAGGCTTACGATGCTCCCATTCAATAGTACTAGGCTGTTTTACGTGCTGATCTGTTGAGTAGTAAGAACTGGGCGTCGAAAAGGAGCTTTCAAAGGGTTTGAGCTACCGATTAGTGTTTCCAGGTTGCCTTTGCGGTAGCGCCTACTAGTTCATAACTTCCCATTTACTACTTGTCGGTGGGAGCCAGTAAAGCGCTCAGCTACTACTGGGGTAGGCTGAATACCTTTTGTGGTCGGATTAGCAGTCCTAACATCTGTAAGATGCGTGCAGCTGATCGGGCCAAGATCTCTCACGTTGTGTGACAGGGACCGCAAAGTATGGGGAGGACCTGTTAGCCCAAGATGCTCCTGTCATGGAGCCTAGTTGAGCGCAATACATGGTTGCGCTAGAGCTGACCAAAATTTGATCTATGCCCCATCGGGGCCGGTCTCATAAAGGTTGTCATCAGAATCACAGATGTTGAAAAGGCGTCTTATGTTATCCAGGCACATAAACTTTCGTACCTCCTGCTTGAAAGCCTGTGGATTGTGAATCTCCCGCAGCTGTGAAGGTAATTTGTTCCAGATATTTACATAAGCGACAAGGAAGAAACGTGAACGTAGTTTCTTCCTCGCTGGCAGCGGGGCAACTGAGCAGTGCTTGTTTCGGAGGTTGAATTCTGATCCTCTTCTCAGTGTCAGGCTGGGGATATCACTGTGCACCGCTTGGTATATTAACTTATGTAAGAAGCACAAGTTTAAGATAATGCGCCGCAGCCATAGAGGCTGGAGTTTGAGATGGGTACATCTCTATAGGTAACTAAGCGCTAAACCTTGTGGGGCTACTATTTTGGTAAACCGCCGCTGAGCCTTTTCGAGCAATATGCGGTCTGATTTCCGCAAATTACTGAAGATGAAGGGGCAGTATTCCAGCTGCGGACGAACATGACTGCGGTAAAGCTCCAACCGTGCTTCAGCCGAGTTAATGTGGCGGCCTATGTGGAAGACCATTCTGCGTGCTTTTGCTACCTGATACTGCACATTCTCTGAAAAGTTGAGG
Organism: Dicrocoelium dendriticum; assembly: GCA_944474145.2. NCBI lineage: Eukaryota > Metazoa > Platyhelminthes > Trematoda > Plagiorchiida > Dicrocoeliidae > Dicrocoelium > Dicrocoelium dendriticum. The sequence continues at coordinate 86,525,378 of OX104063.1, forward strand.
GTCATAGAATAGCGAATACCTAGGTCAGTAGCTAACGTTTTTAGTTGGATGGGCGTACCATTCAACGTAAACGCACCATCCGATATGGAGCATTTGTGGGTCAGAATACTAGATTTATCAACAGAGAATGTCATTTGCCAATTTTGACACCACGACTCTAAGGTCTTCAGGTCTTCACGGATCTCTTGTAGAACGGATACTTTAGCGCTTGGTGGGAAGACATACGACCTTCATATTGTCGGCAAAGAGGAATGGGCGACCATGGCGCAGGCTGCTACAGATGTCGTTCACATAAATCAAAAACAGGGTTGGTCCAAGCACGCTGCCTTGCACAACACCGCTGGAAACTGTGACAGGGGTGGACTCAAAGTGTGCTACCTTCACGGACTGCGTACGCCCGGTTAGGTAGGATTTAAGCCAGTCAAGCAGAGGGGTGACTACACCGTAAGCCTTGAGCTTATGTAATAGGCCTTTATGGTGGACCCTATCGAACGCCTTCTGCATATCGAGGTAGAACGTAATAATCGCCAGACCTGAATCCCCACCAGCCTTCTATCTTTATTTTCTTTCTCCCCACGCAAGTTTTGCCTCATATTAAACTGGTAGTTCGTCGAGTACTTACTGGTACAACGCTCTTGCCTCTACGCAGACTTTAGCAATCTACCCATATGGCTTGATTCTATAGGACATTCAAAAGTCACTTCAGTTTAATCATTGTTGCACGGGGTACATGATTTTGCCTCAACTCCAAACATTGTAGCTAAAGACTTTACCAATGTTTACCTCCACGCCTGTTCTTGCTGTCTTCTCTCGGTTGTCACTCGCTTTCCCTTTTCTCCGAGGTCCGGAATTGTTGGAGATCTGGGATTGGACTGCGGAACGGATTTCGCCCGAAGGACCTACATGGGGCGCGGCTGTATATCAAAGGGACTCCACTGCAATCACCACCACAACCGTTGTCCAGTTTGAAGAGCTGGACGCCTACATCTAAAAATCAAGACAGCAGAAAGTTTGCAACTTTCGCACCTGGACACACAAGACAACTATTCGTAATGTTCCCATCCTCTACCTGCCGCAGCAATTATGGCGGCCCTGATCAAACTATCTGTCCAGCCAACAGAGGAAATTGGAACCCGTTTGACTGCGAATAGCAGAATATGAAATCAGCCGTCAAACGGCTTTACCAGTTACACATCAGTGTTCAAAATGCTTTACGGCAGTGTTGCAGGACGTTGTGGGTTTTCGCCTGGCAAGCGTTCTCCCTATAAAAGCCACAAATGTCTGATTAACAACACTGGGTGCTGGCGGATGTGACTCGCCACGGAATAAAGTCACTGCTCACAACTACATACTGGCAAGTCGACTAGACTTTTATTTCAACTTTTCCCGGCACGTGCATGAATATGCTACCCTCCGACTACATGTACCGTTTCACTGCACTTATAGTGTCTTGACTGCTTACACTACGCATGATTGATCCCAACGTATCGTTGTGCTACCCAACTGACTGTAAACCTTGATCATGCCTGATTTGGTGTGCCTCTAAAAATTTGAGAATAAATTATTTATTTATTTATTTATTTAAAGGCCAAATGGAGTTATCACAGCAGTTTTGCGCTGTCTTCCTCCGCCGTTGGGATTTGATTATGAGCTTTGACTAGGTCGAGTTTTGTAAATATTGATTTTCCGGCTAGTCTACGAAAGAAATCGTGGAGATGAGGGACGGGATACCTATCAGAGACAGTGAGGTCGTTGAGAGCACGGTAGTCCCCGCATGATCGACAATCGCCTGCCATTTTAGACACCAGATGGAGTGCTGATGCCTAGCAGCTGTTCAAAAGATGAACGATTCTAAAATCAAGCATGTGTTGGAATCCCTTTTTAGCTGCTTGAAGTTTGTTAAGGCACAAGCCTCGAGCTTTGCTAGTTACTGGTGAACCGGTTGTAACGATGTGATGGCGTACATCGTGTTTAGGGTCCGAAGAATCGACCACAAGACCGAACTTGCTGAGGAGGTCGATTCCGATGATGGGCTTTTGCACGTGGGCGATGGTAAAAATGAAAGGATGTTACGCCGTTGTCCGGGACCCAAATTAAGTAATTTCTGGCCGTAGGTAGCGATTTTAGCCTGATTAGCTGCCGTAAGCTTTGGACCAGCTGGTTTCAGGGGGCGTATTTTCAGCGAACGGAGAAGAATGCTGACTTCTGTACCAGTATCAACTACGAAGTGAAGCCTGGTTGTGGAGTCAAGTACGTACAACAGGCAACTAATTACCTGGCCAGCGACAACAGCCGTCATTAATGGCTGGTCAGGTGGTTTCTCGTACGTAAGAGTTGAAAAGACTTTACGGTGTTTACACTCTGGACGGCACTTACGCGCTGCGTCTCCGAAGCGGTGGTGAAAATAACAACAGCGGTGAGACTGTCTACTTGAGTTGATAGAATGTCTGGATCGAGAAATGGATCTTCCCGAAGGAACGCGGTCGAGTCTGAGGTGGGACAATGTGAGCTCTAGGTTAAATGTCTCTCGTAGACTGTATCAATTAGCGTGGTTCCGGAAACTTTGCCTGGGCTAGTCTCAGTGACGTGGGATACCGAAGTTTTAATGAAGCGTCCCTGAAATTTATAGGCAGCTTCTGCCAATTTGTCTAGAGGAAGATCGTCGGCGAGAACAGCTAAAATAGCCGTGGTATTCGCAGGAAGACGAGTACTTTACAATTGGTGGAGAACGGAATCATCCATTATGGAAGAACCGACGAGAGAACGCATGTGTCGGAGTAACTGAGACGGCGTTCTATCTCCAAGCTCAACGCCAGAGAGTAATTGCTGCAGGCATGTTTTGTCTGAGGCTGTAGTGCGCTTTAATATGGCTGCGTTAAGTTTATCATAGGGGACTGTAGGAGCGAAGGATCAAAATGTCGATGACCTCAGAGGCGAAGTTGGACGGTAAATGAGAAGTCACAAAGGAAATCATTTTGGACGGGGAAGTAATCTTACGAAAATGGAAAATAGCTTCTGCTTGAACGAACCAAACACGTGGGTTAGCAACGGAAATTGAAGGAAAAACGAGCCCAAAGGAATGCTCCGACGCGTGCTCAAATAATGTGAAGAAAAAAATTGTACACGTAAATAAAAATGCGAGTTTAACAAATATATGGAGGAACCGGTAAAGGAGAATACCCAGTCAGTCAGGTTTATCTCATATGTAAAATATTCTGATGCGCCTTAGCGTCGGTAGGTCATAACTCGAGTGGGATGCCGAAGTGTACGTAGAGTCCGATCGTGAATAGGGCAGGCGGCGATGCGCACAATCACAACAGGCCAATAGCAACCAAGGGAGAACCAGGGAAGCCGAACTCCAAACCAGCGTATGTATATATGGTTAATAAAAACAAAGCTGTACAACAACTGAAGCAAAGTAGGTAAGCGTAAAAGTGAAAAATAAGCAAATGCTTTACTATCACTACAAAACATTTGGTTGCCCTATCCGAACCTGGCATCAACAATGCTGAACAATTCTTCAACAAACTGCGGTGTCAGAATAGAGGACAAGGAAATAATGCTCACTTTCGATGCCACCGCACACTTCACTTCAATTGCTCACGAATGGGCTTAATAAACCATGCTGGAACTACTTGTGAATCAACTAAGCCCTAGGACAACTATATGATCAGAAAGCTTTGGGTACTCCTGAACCTCTGCATGCCCACTTATTTCCTCGTTGATGGACAAGTGTGTACCCAACTGCGACGAACACCCGGGGATCACCAATTTCGGGGCTCATCGCAGAAATCGTAATGCAGACATTGGAGCGCATTGCACTGCCATCTATCAGCCCAAAGCTCTGGGTATGATAAGTGGACGACACGTTTGTCATCGTAAAACGGAACAGAGTACAGATCAAACACGAGTTGCTCAACAGCAATTTCGAGGATAGCAAACTTACGATTTAATTAGGGGAGGATAACAAGCTACCATTATTGGACGCACTGGTCAACAGGAATACAGACGGATCTGTGGAAACGTGCGTATATCGGAAAGACGCATACGGAGCAGCTACTTCAATACAACGTCAACCACCCGATGAATCACAAGAAGAGCTGTATTCAAACACTGTACAGCAGGACGGAAACGCACTGCAGCGCAGCTGAATTGCTTAAACGGGAAGAATAGCACCTATATCGGGTGTTTAGAAACAACGGTTATCCGAGAAATTACATCAAAAATGCCTTAAGAAACGGATGGTTTAGCTGCAACCGCAGCGGCAACCATCTGTTCAAGCAAACAAACGGGTAGTGCTTCCATACATCAATAACTTTTCTTAACTAACGGTGTTTCCTGCAATCACATGGTTGTTCTGTGGCTCAGAAGCTAAGTGCCACCCTAAATAAATTGATCTCAAGGCCAAAAGGTAAAGTCAGTCAAGCCAACCCTTGCAATACCATCTATCAGAAAAATGCAGTGACTGCGATAAACCCTGCGTCGGGCAAACGGGAAGAAAACTTTTCACACGAATCACCGAACACAAAGCGGTTTCCCGAAGGCCTGATCCACACATATTGGTTTCTGCGCATGAGGCTCATAAGGCCACCATTTCAATCTGGAAAAGGTTATAATCCGAGCACATGGAAGGACAAAACACGCGAGGGTGTATTTGGAAGACCGTTAATCTACAAAGCATCCAATCAATCGACACATCAAACTAAACGCAGCATACGCAACACTACTGATGCACGACCGCAAACGCGATCGATTAGATAAAGTAAAATGTGTGGCCAGACAACCAGAACTTCCGGCAGACTCGCTCGCAAGGGCAACTAGCCAAACGCCCCAAGCACAAGGGGCGAGATCAAAGGCCATGTACCCATCAACCAAGCTGAACGCGGATGGAAGTCCAAACCAATAGGGTTGCTGGACTCCAAGGACAAACGCGGCAGTCTAAAAAACGCACACACGCCATGCGCAGCACACTCTCACCGAGGTTAACCTACGCTATTTCACGCTGTTGCACGCCACCCAGCTACGCACTGATGCTGTCATGTCCATTGGTGACGAAACGTTTGCAACAAAATTCCCAAGTTAGGCAAACAGTTCACCAGCTAGCAATATATATACATATATATATATATCCATCGCAATGAGGCTGGACCTTACCGTGGTGCGATGGTTTGTGTGCCTTAGTGATCCGTTGAGCTATGCTGGGTGGTGCTTTTGTACCTTCAGAGCCACTCATACCAGATTGGTCAATGCTTAGAGGCCAGACAAACTCTGCCTCCTGGTTTTCCAGGTTGGGGGTTGGAATGAGGGTGGCACCTTATTCCTTAAAACGGACTCCTTGTAGCCCAACGCCAAACCCGCTGCCTTGCGGTCAGGTTTTTGATCCAAAAGCCTTGGTTGCGAACCCTATTCGTTCTCCTGTCTAAACCTGGGCAAACTGACAGTATCCTGTCCAAGCAATACAGTGAATCTTTCCTCAAACAATTGCTTGATGCTCTGGCCACCGCAGGGGATAAGCAACGGCGCCCTATCTGCTACATCGGGCAGGGTGGATAAGGGTTTGGATGTTACTGCTCAAGCCTTCCCGTCTTCTTATTCCCCTTCTTGCGCTTTTTCACCCTTATCGTCCCGTTCCAACTTTACTTATATCCCCCCTGTTTTCAACACCAATTCTCGGCCCTACCCCACCTTGCGTCAATAGTCGCTTGTCTTTTAGTTTCAACTCACAGATGAACGCAGAGCGTCATTCCTGCACTGTCCACAGGCCCATGTCTAAGCAAGTGGCCCATTTCAGTTCATCGGCTTCCATTTGGAGCCCTCGATCCTCCTTCAGACTGACATGCCTCTATGTACGCACATTAGTACAGGTCGTTCAACAGGCAGCACTTGCCCGAACATTGAAAACCCTCTCGATCGATATCTGCTGCCTATCGGAGACCCGCCTGCAAGACTCGAGCTCTGTACTCACTCTGCGATCCCCTTCAAGTGACACTAGCGGCACTTTCTCATTGCGCCTGTCCGGTGACGATGCAGCTTCGAACACCGGCCAAGCCGGTGTTGGTATTGCCCTGAGTCCCCGGGCTGAAGCTGCTCTGGTTGATTGGATTCCAATCAGTAGCCGGATGTGTGCGGTCCGATTAGCTGGCTCGTTCAAAACTTCGAAGTTGCGTGGGACGAACAGGTGTCTACTCGTTATCGCTGCCTATGCACCGACAAACTGTAGCGATGATTCGGTAAAAGGCGACTTCTATCGTCAACTGAATGAGCTCCCTAGCCACAGAAGAAGCTCGGACACTGTAGTGCTGGCTGGGGATCTGAACACTCAAGTTGGAACATTATCCACAGATGAGCTGCTTCTGGGCGGCCAACATGCTATAGGCTCCCGTACTGATAACGGTGAGCGGTTACTTCATTTGTGTGAGGATGCTTGCTTATTACTTGCGGGCACTGATTTCAGACACAGCACCCACCGGAGGTTGACTTGGCGCCCACCAGCCTCGAACCAGCTATGGACGCAAATCGATCACATTGCCATCATTTACCGATGAAGAGGCTGCGTCCAGAACTGTCGCTCGATTTAAAGCACAGGCGTGGACAAAGACCATGCACTTGTATGTGCTGACCTGCGGACGCGCTCTGGCGGACGCCCACGACGATTTTTTGAGCGCATTCGCACCGGCCAACTGGCGAAGCCAACTGTTCTGAATGCGTATCAAAGTACGCT
>OX104063.1:86532281-86573067 GCA_944474145.2 Dicrocoelium dendriticum
TACTATGTATAAAAGCGGAATCATAGGAGTTCATTAGTATTTAGATTATTTCATCTTCTTGTGGATTGGGATACATCATCGGTGGGCCGTCCCAGCGGGTACACCGGACTACAAATCTCGCTAATCTAAAAAAGGGCCGGTAGCACCTTACACCGCTGCTGAAATACGGTGCGCTTGGGAGAAGTCACTCCCCCCACCGCATTCCAATCCACCGCCACAACGAAGCTGTAATCCTGTCGGCATCGGCGAGCCGTGGGGGACCAAAAACAACTAGCCAAGCACACGAGCAGCCGAAGCCAGGAAGGCGAGCCAGACAAACGACCTGAGCGAGCCAAAATGAGCCAAACAGACCACGATCCGCAGGCCAACGTAGGCGGGCGAGACGACCAAGCGTTAGAGGCAGACCCAAGCATCCAACCGACCAAAACAATTGAGAAACAGCTAAACGTTGAACAGACTGACCCAAACGTGCCAGCCTCACGACTTTACCTGATAGATGGGGAAAAACTTAGGGAGACAAATTCCGATATATACTCTGCTAACCGAAAAGCATACTACAAACGACGAGAGAAAATGAAAATGATTCATGAGGTGTGGATGAGTTCGACAAAATCGGAGAAACGAACAGGTTTACGAACCTTGTTATAGTGTCTGGTATTAGTTTACGGTGAATGTGATGGCTGGGCTTGTGGTGGAGCTGAAAAGGTGGGCGTCGATACATGTGGCTCTGTAGATTGCGTTAAAGTCGATGATGGAACAAACTGTTGTTCATCACTGAACGCAGGCTTGACGCGATCTATCGAGACAGTATCCCTTTTACCCCCAGGGTCAATCACCAAAGTTTTTGAAGACCGTTTAATAACACGGTATGGACCTGTGTAAGGTGCGGAGAGAGGCTGTCTCACTTGGTCGACACGTAAGAACACGTGAGAACATGTAGAAAGGTCTTTCGGAACGTGCGCTGGAGTGCGTTGTTTCCTGGGTCTCGTGGGGTGCAGCTGACGCATGTGGTGCGTCAGGCGAGCTATGTAGCTCTTGTAGTTTAATGCCCTCTACGGGGTTGGGGCGACTAATTGTCCAGGGAGACGCAATGTGCAGCCATAAACGAGTTCTGCCGGAGCAGCGTTAATGTCGGTTTTGACAGTATTCCGTAAGCCAAGTAAAACGGTGAGAAGCGCTTCGTATCAGTCTGCTTTATCATGTGCACATAGTGCAGCTTTCAGCTGGCGATGAAAACGCTCAACCCTGCCGTTGGCGGCAGGGTGGAATGCAGTTGTTTAGACGTGACGGCAGCCGAGAGTCTGAAGAAGGTGAGCAAATGGGCCTACGAAGTACGAACCTCGATCAGTTGTCACAACGGCAACACAACCAAAGTATGAGACCCATCGCTTTAGAAAAGCGCGAGCGACAGTGTCTGATGAGCAATCTGGCATCGGGATGGCATCAGGCCATCTTGTAAAGCGGTCTAAACAGGTCAGCAAGTAAACGCATCCTTTAGATGGGGCAGTGACCCAACAAGGTCAACATGAATATGGTAAAAACGGGCGTCAGGAAGTGGAAATGCGCCTAGCGGACTTTTCGTTTATCGATGAATCTCAGATTGTTGGCAACTTTTACATTCAACGTATTCAGGCGCTAAAGCTGGTCCAGACCAGTGTAATTTTGTGCTACTTTAAACGGTATTCTAACTGTAGAAAGGCTTTTTCTTTTATCTGAGAATAACTCAGATTGAAATCTTGCGCCGGAGAGCAATATCAGCGTAAAGAAAGTAGGGCGATATTTTTTGTTAATTGGTATTTTTCTACTGAAGCACACAGATTTATTTTCTTTCTTAACAAATTGCTTCTATTTGTGTCTGCATTTATCGGAATTGTTTTTAACTTTTCGGATGCCTTACAATCCCTTCATTCATTTCTTCCATGTGCGCAACAACAATTGGGACAACTGAGTGGCCAATTAATGTGCGATCAATTTAAAATGAACTTGTGGCAAATTGGATTCTGTTCCAAGGGGAAAAGGCAGACTACACCTCCGCGAAGTTTTCACAATAAAAAACAAGGAGCTCAATATCGCCCGAAGGAACCAGAAAAATGTCAAGGTGGGCGCCTGCGACCCAGTAGCTGTGTACTAAACAGTGCCAATGCATTTGCAATTGCTAACGATGAACTTATACTTATATTTTGCCAACTTCCATGCAAGAGCATCGGATAAATGTAAGCATTGATCTGAACCCTTTAGGGTGCAGCCTCTAGCAGGTCTAGAAATATACCTATTTATTTATTTATTTACTTATAACTAAGACACGCACGAGCCCACTGTCTAACGTTCCGGTTGACGTTGCGCCACACGAAGCGTTGTGTGACGAGCTTAACTGTGGCACGAATGCCTGGATGCGATAAACCGTGAAGAATGTCAAACACAGTGCGTCGGAAAGCTTGAGGAACCACTGGTCGTGGTGAATTTTGCGACACGTCGCAAAGTATGGTTCCATCCGCAGTAGGCAGTGGCACTGGTTGTATGCGTAAGGAACTAGAGTAACGAAGCTGATCCAGCTCCGGGTCGGTCTGTTGAGCAACAGCCATTGCCGCTAGATCGGTACGTTCATGGGACATGATGGAGCTGACGCGAGAAAGAGCATCAGCGACGGAGTTCTGCATACCCGAGACGTAAACTGTGAGACATAGTCCAGGTGGCGTATCTCTCTCGGAGAGTATCTGTCGGATGACGACTCGAGGGCGTAAACTAAAGTTTTGTGGTTAGTGAAGACGGAAAAGCTTCTGCATTCTAGAAAAGTACGAAAATGACGGATGGCGAGGTAAACTGCCAGAAGTACTTTCCCGAAGGTGCTGTAACGTGTCTCCGCTGGCTGCAACCGTTTTGAAAAGAAACCCAAAGGTTGCCATGTATTGTCGACAGCCTGCTGAAGAGCAGCACCAACAGCCTCGTCCGAAGCATCAGTGACGAGAGAACTTGGAGCAGATGGTACTGGATGTGCTAAGAGAGCAGCATTAGCGATTGCGTCTTTATGATTTGAGAAAGCTAATCGCGCGGACTTGGTAAAAACAAACGAACGTTGATTGCCCCGATGCAAGTCAGTCAAGGGCTGCATTATCCTTGCACAACACGGAATAAAGCGCCGATAGTAGTTGACTATCCCAAGGAAACTTTTAAGCTGTTTAAACGACGTAGGTTCAGGGAAATCTTTGATGGCGGTCACCTTTTGAGACAGTGGTTCAATACCTGTAGCTGAGATGCGGTGACCTAGGAACTCGATCGACGATTTTCCTAGTTCGCACTTGCTAGGGTTCAAGGTAACGCCTCGATCAGATAGGCGTTGGGATAGAATACGCAGATGCTCTAGGTGTTGCGACTTAGAGGCGCTAGCTACTAGGATGTCATCCACGTAAGGATATGCGAAGTCCAGACCACGAGTAACGTCATGGATGCACCGCTGGAATGCTTGAGCAACGTTCCTTAACCCGAAAGGCATTCGAAGGAACTCGAATAAACCAAAGGGTATTATACCTGCAGTTTTGGGGATATCGCAGTTTTCTACAGGAATCTGGTAACATGCTCGCGTGAGGTCGATCGTATTAAACACTGACTTACCACAGAGACTACTCGTAAGGTCCTGTACGTGTGGTATAGAATACCTATCTGCAACTGTGCATTTGTTCAGCGCCCGGTAGTCTCCGCAGGGCCGCCGGTCGCCGCATTTCTTGGGCGCCATGTGGAGAGGTGAGGCCCAATGAATTTCGGAAGGATGGATGATACCAAGTTCGAGCAGGTGCTGGAAATCCGCCTTAGCGGCTTTTAGTTTGTCAGGGGCGAGACGTCGTGGCAGTGCAAAAACCGGTGGGCCACGGGTTCGTATATGGCGCGTAACGCTAGATGCGACCGGAAGCGTAGCGTCAGCTGAGTGGACCAGCTGCGGAAATTGTCTGAACAGATCTAAAAATTCCTTATCAGCTTCGGGATGAATGGAAATGGGAGTGACAGAAACAAAAGATGTGCAAACGCTACATGTGAAAAGCTGGGTCTTTTTGTCAACGAGTTTGCGATGACGCGTATCGACGAGAGGATCGAAGTGTTGAAGGAAGTCGATACCCAATATAGCAAACGGGACAGCAGCGATGGTGAAAATCCATCGAAAGGGACGTCGTAGTCCGAGGTCAAAGGTTAAGGGAGCGTTGAACGAAAACTCGGTTAGCAGTGCCGTTAGCGGCACGCAAGTTGGTTGTCTGTGGCTTAGTCGCGTCGCCTGGAACCGGTGGGACCACGCTAACTTCCGCCCCGGTATCAACCAGGAATATGATCCCGGTATTCCTATCAACAGTTTTGAAGAGGCGACTTGGACGACTTCGGCCGACGACGCTCGTCGCCACTACGTGCCGGCCTGTCCTTCTCCCGTTACGGGAAATGAGCATGGTTTTATACAATTTCTAGTGGACCTTCCAAAACGTGCGTGATAACAGCAAATTGAGCGTCGGGTTCGTCTTCGAGATAGGCTAGGGGAACGGGATGGAGAATCCCGTTGGTGCCGATGTAACTTTAAGCTTTGAACTTCCTGCCGTAGCGCGGCCATTTCTGCTAAGAGCTCACCAGTCGAAGGTGGAGTAGCGGTGTCGATGGTTTGGACCGAAGTGTCAGCAGTAAAACCTACGTCAGATGAGCGAACAGAACTAGACGACGGACACGGTGGTCCGGTGAAACCATCCATCATGTCATCAGCAATATCTGCAATTTCTGACATAGGCTGCGATTTCGCAAGCAACAGCATAGCTTGTAGGTATTCAGGCAAACGCTGAAGCCATTACTCTCGAAGCAGCGACTCGTCACTACGCGGTCCTTGAAGAAGGCCACGCATCTCTAGCAACAGCGCGGATGGCTCACTAGAACCTAGCTGTAGACCAGTAAAAAGTTTATGCAGGCTGGTCTTCTCTGAGGGTGTAACACGCTTTATTACAGAGTTCTTGAGAAAATTATAACGGTCAGGAGAACGAGATGTAATAATAAGATCACGTAGTGATATAGTAATAACAGTTGGCAGGCATGTTAGCAAGTGCTTAAGCTTTGCAGAGTCACTAATAACATGCTTAGAAGTAAATTCAGCTTCTAAAATCATGAACCACAAAACGGGATCTTTTTCAATAAAGAGTGGAACTAGGAGAGATAACGCTTGCACAGACTGTGAATCTTCACACTTTTAGAAACTGAGGCCATGGCGTGTGTGGAAAAACCAAAGGAATGGAACGAACTCACCGGAATGCGACTAGAAGTCACGTCGGGGTCACCAATTATTTAGCGTCTTGACGAATGCTACACAAGAAATCCGTAGCGCAGAAAGACAGAAAACGGCAGGATATAAAGAATGTCCTGAGAAAATAGCACTGTACAATAGCTGTGTAAATATAGCCTGAGGGCAGAGGGAGAAAGTGGTGAAGCAATGAGTTACACCACGATAGAGCGCAACAGCCGGAACACGCGGGCAAGATGGCGGACCAAGTTCAAAAACGCAGTCCGGTATATATAGGCTTTGGATGAGTGCAAAGTAAAACAAACTGTGTACAAGAGTGGATGGTGATGCTTGATGAAGTAAAATGTCATTGTCACTATTGAGAATCTCAGCTCTTTCCTTCGGATCGCTGATTACGGACTCATCGGAGAGTCTTAGAGAGGTGATGGATGTTGCTGAACGATTATTTCTATATTTCGATAGCTGAGTGCGGGACTTGGTTTTATTGCGGCTGTTATAGGCAGCGCCCTCTTCAGCTGGCTTAACCATCACCCTGGAGTGCTGCCAGTTGTCTATGACTCTGTTCATGCGAACAAGGATATGGAAACCAGGCGTCTTAGAGTATTGGTGACGCATTTTCTGGAGCTTCATCAGCACCTTGTTTAGATGAGATGAACGCTTTATCGGTTTTGACCTGTGGCTGTGCTTTAGCGGAGCGGCCACGTCTAGAAATTTGGTGATGTTGTTGTAGAGTTCATGATTGGTCGTGTTTACATCCGTGGACAAGAAAAAATTATCTCAATTAACTGATCGGACAAGCAGAGGAAATTATCCCAGTTAATGCTTCTGAACATCCGCGATTCCCCAGTTAGACTAGTTGAGCGATAGGGTGAGATAGAGAGCGTAAATGATAGATGAACTACCTTGTGGTCGCTTCCTGGGATGTTGCCTTTTACGCTAGTAACAGCATCCGAGATGCCAAGCGTAAAAATTAGGTCAAGTGTGCTACAAAGCCTCGTCGGAACATGGTCGTGTTGAATCCAATTGTTCTTATATATGGTGTCAACAAAGCCTCTGTAATTTGAGAGGTGCACTCTGGCCATTCCAAGAGATATGTGGCATATTAAAGTCACCACCCCCTATTTTGTAGCGTGGGGACATTGTGGAGACGTCATGGAAGAGGTTTACTAGTTCATTAATCTTGGTACTAGAAGCATGTGGGGGATTGTATATGCAAACAATAAGGAGGTCAAGTGTATCCCCATTGGTCTGGATCCAGGTTGAATCCTCTGGGTCTCCAATTGGTAACAGCTCAAAGTCTGAAGCACCAAAGTCGTCCCGTAACAAAATAAGGCATCCGCCTCCGCGTTGGTTGATGCGTCCATTGCAGAACTTGGTGTACCCGGGGATAGTTAGATTGTTGTCAGGGGGTGCTTGAGGATTGCCAGGTTTCTGTGATCAGAACAACTTGTGGAGAGGAGAGAAGAATAAATGGACCTATGTAGTGCATTTTGTGGTTGACGGATCTTGCATTAATAAGCAGCATATTGCAGGTTCGAGTGCGTGCGTCCTTATAGAGCGTGGGGTCGGGGTCGAGTGCAGTATCCCTGCGTGTCACAAGGGTGAAGCCAGTATAGGGTGAAGCACATGTTTCACGTGCAGGTAATACACATGTTGCAGTTAACACCCTACAGCGAACTGGGGATGTGCATTGACCTGTCTGGCCGGATAGGTTATTATGAGCCGACAGGCTGTCCGCTAGCGAGTTGTTAGACGACTACGAGTTAGAGGTTTGGTAAGGTAACGGGTCTAACGGCTCATTCCTTTGCGCAGGAAAGTTTATACTGCCACTTAAAGAGGTTGTTATAGTAAGAGCATTACCATTATCGTAGGCATGTAGGTCATGCAGTAGCTTATTGTCAGCTCCTGTGCAGGGTTGGGTTGGTGGCTCTAGACGTAGATGCGGGGGTTAATGAGGTCCCTAGGATGGACCGAGTGTGGATGGATGGAACATCGCAACGGGGGAAAGACCGGATCGTCAATGCACTTTGACCGCGAAAGCGGATCGTTATGGGAGAGCGTTGACTGCGGGCCAACGTAGGCAATTTTCACTTTTGTAGTTGAGGAGGGGGACATCGAGGAGTTAGAGAAGATAGAGTTACGTTTATTGAGTGAACGCTTTGCATGTGTGTGATCATGGGATGGCAAAGTTTGGTACTGATGAATATTTGCCATCGACATGCCAAGAGGAAAAGTGGGGATTGCTGGAGCTACCCGAATGGCTGAAACCAGCGGCTTTGAGGGGGCTGTAATGAACATAGGAGATTTCGGAGATAATGTAGAGCAGGTGCTAGCTCTTGATGGATTGGTCGCGGTGGACCGTACCCTGTAGTGTCCCACAAAAAGGGACGGTGGTAAAGAAGGGTCGGGTTGTGTGCGGTTACGTTATGAAGATTCACGTACTGTGGCTGTCCAGAGTTTGGGAAATGGCTGTTTATAGTGGCGCATGCAGATATGGTACTTTTTGTTCGATGGAGAGTACCGTAAGAACTAGGTCCAGGAAAAAATGGTATTGAACCTCGTGCGTTGGGCGATTGTTGGTAAGTCGGGGCTCGAGCTGCTAACTTGGGAGCTTCAAGTAGGTAACGGTGGGATGGTGGCTGGCGTAGCCTAGCCATGCTCGCAGGCCCCATCGACGACTGTTACCTTGGGGAAGACGGCTTTTCGGTTACCGGCTGTCTCGCCTGAGTCCAAGCGTTGGCGTGTCCCATCCGGTACTCGGGTTCTTTCTTGTTAACATTTTGTGAAACTGGATCACATGGGTCCTGCGGAATTTTGCCTGGTTCGTTGTAGTTGTGGCAGCAGACACTTTTGGCTTGCGTTACAGGGTATATGTGGATTTCCGCAAGATACACCCGCATTGTTGCCTTCCCGCTTGATAATGGGAGAAGCGGGCGAAGCGATAGGCACGATTGCTGGTTCTGTAGAGCCCCGAAGATAGCCTGTTATTTGATGAGAAAGCTGGCGGCCATAAAGCGTTTTGCAAACTCAGGACCTGAAAACCTAAGCATGATAGGACAAGTACGGCCGAGAATCTTTCTTAAGCTTTTAGCTGTGCAGCAATTTAGCGGCAATTTGCAGACGCTTAGAAGCTTACGTAGCTAATTGTCAAGTGGAAACCGGTCCGGGACGTTGAATAGTATGACGTTATTGGCGCGACGCAAGCGCTCTTTGGCCCCTCAGGCAATTACGTTTAGGAGCATATCAGCTTGGTTAGGGCCTGATGAGTTTTCAGGTTTTTGTATGCCCGACAGGTGTACCAGGGGCACCACCTTCTTCAAGGTCTCATTGATGTTCACTATGTCGCTTTTTAGCGATTTCACTTGATTTACAAGTGCTTGAATTTTTAGTATCGCTTCAGTAAGAGGGTCAGTAAGCATGACCTTGCATTCCTGAGAAGGAATGATGGCTGCTATGTCAGGTATTGATGTAGGATTTACAACCTCTTTATCAACAATCACTGAGCTGGAACTATTGGCCACCACGATGGTGTCAATTTGATCCATGGGTTGGACATCGCGCACGTCCGCTAAAGCCGAGTTGACTTTAACAGTGGGGAATGTAGTCGATTTCACTCTTCGTTTATTACGCCTCATAGCTGCGAGACGTTTAGGTACCATGATACAGAAAAATGGAGCACGATACCTCAACGCTGCAAAAGATGACGTGGACAGCAAATCCAAAGAAAATGTGACATAATTAAATATCATAAATGGCATGAAAAGGTTCATGGGAGCGATTTAGCAACACTGGATAGCCAACCAAAAATATTCAAGTTATTCAAATTTATCGTGTCGCAACACATGACTAGTGCTCTGGCTACGGCAGCTGCCAAATTCGGGCTCACCATAAATATAAGCAACACTTCAAACTAGCAAGCAGAAATCACTTTCTAACTGGATACGCTGAATTCATTTATTTCGCGTGTGTTCCTCAGCTGTTTACCCACATTGGTGAAATCATCGCGTTGAGCACAAAGTGGAGGCAATGTAAATGTCATACTTTTTAACGGAAAACGAGCAATACCCACACCAAGGTAGGGCTTGGCTGGCCGTAATTTCAACTTGCTTTCACAAATTGGGCTTAGGCCGCCGAATAACCGAAGCGCCGACAAACTGAAGCAATCAAGCATTATGCTTCAGATTAATTACGTTAAACAAACCATAAGTACGTTGGCACATGGTGTTATCCAGTATGGGCTGAGCAATAGAGTTATCCGGCAGTTTGGCATCGTTAGTGATCATATTTCGCGGAATTTGCTCTGAAATCCTAGTTGATAGCCTCTCAATTCGGCCAATGTACTTGCTACCACAAGTACAGTGGAATAGATAAACACAAAAGGCGGTAACGCGAGAGTGTACCTTGTCCAGGTTGGATTTGCAGAGCAAGTTCCTAACTTGGTGTAATAACACCAGTTCGGCCGCGTCATAACACTTCCCCACTGTTTGGCGGAGAAGGTACTTTAAGCTTCTATCGTTCTGCTCGCCTTTAAATGGCAGCGTAATGAACACATATTTCTTGGAGACACTTAACGAATCGTCAGATCGATGGCGTAGACAGGATGGCATAGACAGTTAGTTGGTGCTTTATTGCCCCTTCAGAGCCACTCATACCAGATTGGTCAATTGTTAGCGGCCAAATAAACTCAGCCCCTGGTCTTCCAAGTAAGGAGTTGAAATTAGCGTAGCTCCTTATTCCTTAAAACGAACTCCTTGTAGCCCAAAGTCAAACCAGTGTTCGTGCGGTCAGGTTTTTGAACAGTAGACTTTTGTTGAGATCCCTAAGCGTTTTTCTGTCTAGGCGTAAGCAATTGGATGGTATCCTGAACACGCAATACACCATGACTTTATCTTCTAACAACCGCTTGTTACTCTGGCCACCGCAATGTACAAGCAACCGTGCTCTATCTGTTGCATCGAGCAGGGTGGATAGGGGTTTGAACGCTACCGTTCCAGTCTTCCTGCCTCCTTATTCCCCCGCTTACGCTATTTCTCCCCTGTGGTCCCGCTTCAACTTAACTGTTGGCTCCAGTCTTCAATCCTTTGATTCTTGGCCCTCATCCAACATAATTTGTTAGGTTATTATCTTCTAATTTCAGCTCACATGCAAACGCGGAGCGTCATTCCTATCCTGTCGACAAGCCCATGTCCAACCAAGCGGTCCAATCTAGTTCACCGGCTTTCATTTGGAGCCCACGATCCTTCCTCAGATTGACAGGCCTCAATGTACACGTATTGATTAAGATCGGTTAGCATACAGTAATTTCTCAAACATTAAAGCCCACCCTCACCGATATCTGCTGGTTATCAGAGACCCGCCTGCAAGACTTAAGCTCTGTGCTCACTCTGCAAGCACATTCAGGTGATACCAGCCTTACTTGCTTATTCCGCCTACCCGGAGACGATCTAGCATCGAGCGTCGACCAAGTTGGTGTTGGCTTTGCCCTAAGTCCAAGGACTGAAGCTGTTCTGGTTGATTAGATTCCAGTCACTAGCCGGATGTGTTCGGTCCGATTGGCCGGGTCGTTCAAAGATCCGAAGTTTCACCGGACTAATAGGTGTCTATTCATCGTCGCTGCCTATGCACCCACAAACTTTAGCGATGATTCGGTAAAAGACGACTTCTAAGGCCAAGGAACCGAGCACCTCCACAGAAGAAGCTCGGACACTGTTGTGCTGGCGGAAGATCTGAACGCACAAGTTGAACGGTTGTCCACTGATGAAATGCAACTGGGTGGTCAGCGCGGTGAAGGTTCCGGTCATGATAACGGTGAGTGGTTAGTTTTTGTGTGCACATGCCCACTTATTCTTTGTGAGCACTAATTTCCGACAAAGCACTCGCCGGAGGGTGACTTGGTGCCCACCAGCGTTCTACTCAACTTAATCACCTTGCAATCAGTTATCGCTGGCGAGACTGCATCCAGAACTGTCGCTCGATTTGGAGCGCATGTGTGGACATTGATCAAGCACTTGTATTTGCTGACATGTGGATGCCTTCTGACGGATGCCCACGACGAAGCTGTGAACGATTTGACACCTATAAACGGACAAAGCCAGCCGTTCGGAATTCCTACTAAAGTACGCTGACACGCGAGTTGAGTAGGCGCTCATTGGAAGCAATTGAAAGTCACTGATCGCACGTTTACCAGAACTTATTAACAGCAGGCAAATCCTCATGTGGTAATTCTAATCGCCAACATGGACATTGGGCGTCTTCGCAGTCTGTAGAACTTATCGATGCTCGTCAGCATATTCCAGCTGGAAGCGAAAACAATGAAACTCGCAATAAGCTCCGGGCAAAACTCCGTGCAAGCGGGAAGAGAGACCGCGAAACCTGGTGGTGGCTTCATGCATCAGAGATGGAAGTAGCCGCTGCTGTTGGTAACCATCGAAAGTTATTCCGTCTGATACGGGTAACGAGCAACAGGATACCTGTTGTCAGCGAAACTATACGTGACGAGAGTGGACAGCCTACCCACAACTTTTCAAAACGTTTGGAGCTTTGAGTTAAGCATTTTGTAAAGCCATTTAATAGGCTGGAATTTTTCGGTTTCTTACCGGTCAGTGATCGCCCTTCTCCGTGGGCTGTCCTCTTGTATCCGCCCTGTCAATCAGAAACCAAAGTGAGATCGGACTGTTGAAGTCGAACAAAGTCGCGGGACCAGATGTCCTCAATCCAGCCATCTTCCAAGTCGAAGACCCCAAACTTGTGGATGATTTACTTGCTTTACTAGTGAAACTGTGGGAACAGGACACTGACCTTACCGACTGGAATCGCTCCGTTATTGTTCTCATCTTCATAGCAGGCTGGCGCTGGGAATGCGGCAACCATAGTGGAATCAGTGTGCTTCTCATCGCCACCAAGTTATTTGCCTTCGTAATTCTTCCCAGATCGACTGGCTCATGGCTCATGCTGATTGGTGTCGTGGAGCTTATCGAAAGGAAGGGCATAACTTAACTCCCACCAAGCGGTTGCCACTAGGAGGCGTCCAGGACATGGGCCAATGGTGCAACGGTAGCAGCAGTGGGTAGACAATTTGATAAGATCAAGCAATTACCAGTCTCAGCGCACTATAGTCTCTCCCGTCACATATATATGTAAATATATTATTTAGTTTATTCCTTATCTTTCACACAAGTGTTTGGTCGTTGCCTGATGTACCCGGCGTGCCTGCGCTTGATGTGAATGTTGACAAGGTGCTTACCTGCCTATTACTCACTTCCTCGTCCATACTGGCTCCAGGAGACAGTTGGTCGTTGCTGGAGGGGACAGGGTGCACGGCACTTGTTGCCGTGTTATGTACAACGAGTGGTTCCATGCACTCAGTGTGGAGCGTTCTACGGTCCAGCCACGGCCTTGTGTGCGCTTGATTCCCCAAATACAGTGTGTTTGTGTTTGCCTGTGAAGGAGTGTGGGCTGGCTCCGTTGATGAAACGTGGCTCGCATTCACATGCTTCCCGGTCTTATTCCATCAGGTTTACACTGGATATGGGGTATGTGGTTGGAGCTGTGGGTGGTGCAGCACAAGTCACCCATGGCGCAAGCGCCCCGTGGCGGGCCACAGTGACGGGCAAATCCGAAACCAGATGCCGCCAACCATATATACATTATACCATAATGCATCTTACCTGCAAAGCTATAGAAGCTGGCGAGACTGGATATTTCTGCAGAGAAAACAATTCAGCGTCAGCTGAACATTACGTTGCGTCGCTACTCAAGTCACTTTCGCATTGAAGAAGTCCAAGTTGGGCAATACATATTTGCCTAACCTTTGCCAAATTCTGTAGCTGTACAGATCATTCACAGTTCTGTGCTCCAAAAAGCGATACGCGCGGATGGCTGTAACTCATGGCGGCGTCCGGCATGTCATTCTCTGCGTCGCTATATTTTTTCTTTATGGCCGGTTCTTTAAAAGTTACTGACGGCTTCATCCTCAAGCTTTGTCAGATCTCGCTTCTACAGGGCCAGGCGGATTTACAGTCCGGAATCGCTCAAGACTGAAGAAGTTTTTATAAGGGTCTCTGCTATGCAATGGGTATCCGGTAAAATTCATTCAGACCCACAACGGAGTCTCAAAGGATAAGCTGTCAGTACAATAAGCGGCGAAGAATGAGGTTTAATCGTTCTTATCGTTCAAACGAGACCATGTGGCAAATGAAGTTGGTCACAAGCTCAGGTACTCTCTAATGCGCACCTACTCTACCATCCATCTACAAATAAATAAATAAAAATAAATATTTATTCTCGGCTATGCGAGGCATGCCCGCGAGGGCCTTATCAAATAAGTGCAATTATACAGACATGTCATGGCAATTGTAACTTATCAACACCACATGAAGGATTGCGCTTCACAGCCGTCCGAGTAGCTCGCCAATCAGTTTGGCCTCCAACATCCATTACCAATTCAGTTGCATTTGCGGTGACACTTACATGGGCAAGACTGGCCGCCGGCTGACACAAAGGGTGGCGGAACAAGTCCGTTTGTGGCTAAGGAAGTCGCTGCCTCACAACGGCGTAGCGGGGCAAGGAATGAACGGGAACCCTGCTTCGTCTACCACCAGACACCTAATGACGACTCGTCATCAGGTGCACCCATTCTATTCATTCAAGGTGCTACTGCGCCACATGAATCGGACGTTGTTGGCAATTGGTGATGCACTACTGATATCGTTAAAATGTCTCCTGCGCTGTGCCCAGAAGCAACTACGGCAATCAATTAGATTGCCTTGGACCTGGTTACTACATTCACCTCAATTTTATCAGCCCATCTATGTTACTAAGTGTGGACCGTATTTATTGCTTGCCTTGTTCTGCTTGTTTTTCTTAGCGAATGACGAGAGCAATCGAAACGTTAATATATCGTAACCTATGGCTACTTAATGCGTTAATGAAGTGGGTGAAGGGGACTCAGTGTTTCAACATTCCACGTTGTTGTCAATGGCGACGGACTCTTCTTCATTGATGACTGGATTTGTGCAAGCCCTGAACACGTCCTCAACGGTGACGGCGTCATCAGCACGTGCCCCGGATGCTAGTCGACTGAAGCCAGCGTGCGGAAAGCTAGCTTTTATGGTTGCATCGGTTCTTGTCCCCAAATTTTTGAACCGAACCGTCGTGCATCGAGCACCGAAATCTTGGCGCTGACATGCACAACGACGAGCAGCCAGGTAATATGTTGTTTTCCATGTTGTAATGAATTCGGTCCGCAGTTTTCTTTCTGGAATGAACGTTTAGATTCATAATCGCTCCTTCGGCCCCGGGATGAAGAATGCTGGTCGTGTGTGCCATAAAAAAATCCAGTTGAATCTTTTTCAGGCCTCCTGCTTGTGGATGCGCTGTACAGTTGGCCAAAAGCAATGTAATTTTCGGTAACTTTGGCTTAGCTTTTCGCGCAATGAAAAGTTCTTCTGTCACCCACATATTTTTGTTAGCTCTGTAGGTTACGGGAAGTTCGTCCACGCTCACGCCATTACAATTTGTGGTTTCTTACTTTGCCAAATGAAACCAATTTTCGAATGTGTTTGTCTGACATACGCGCAACAGAGGGGGTGACCTTATGCATGTTTTTTCGATCCGCTGATCTTGTAGGCAGAAAACCACAAAGAGCACTCTAAAGTTGTTCGGCAAAATAGCAATGTTTCATCTGCATTGTACGCGTAGTCATCATCAAATACGCTTAAATGTTCAGGCGATCCATCTTTTAGCCAATTTTCACTGGCTGCTCAACCCGTAGAATTCTTTTCGCCTATGCGCATGTTTATACACGATTTGATTTCTATTCTTCCATCATTGCAACCATCCTTCTGTGGCATCAAAGCTCTTTAAGACTTTCTCCGAAGTCTTCTGCTTTTTTCTTCTGGAGCTGGCCTGTAACCGTTTGGCTGTGCTCACGAACTGGCAAAATTTTTTACGAACCAAATGGTTAACTTCTGGAATAAACTTCAATCTGGTTTAATATAGTGTGTCTGTAGAAGCCTTCAGTGGAGGCTTAGATGTGTGTTTGTCTATCATTTTCCCAGTGATATTGTACTGGAATATGTAGTTACGGAAACTCATTAGGCTTGGGTCTGTGCCTAGTAGCCGGCTAGTAGCTTACCGGAACGGTGCGTATCCGTTGCTGGTAGCTCAGCTGGCATTCAACTGTCGTATTTATTTTTCCTTTATGTATTGTATGTATTGTATGTATTTCCTTTGTGTATTGCGGTACAATAGCGGAGGTGTTTTACCATCTCTAGCTGACATGTATAATGATGATGGGTCTGTGCCGGTCGATGCTTCGGGCGTCAAACCCCGTTTACTGATAGTGGTTCTTTCAACACCAGACGAGCGTAATACGCTTCTGCGTTTCGCTTTTAAACTCAAGGGTTCTGGGGTCAGTATTCAACCTGACCTCCCATTGACTGATAGGTTGAAATTGAAGGCCGCTATAAAGGACCTCAAAGCCCGTCGCGAGGCGGGTGAAACTGGTCTTCAATTGGTGGGTTTTCGGGTGGTGAGCCGGAGGTCTACTTCCGCCCTTTCAGAGCCCGTTCTGGTGGCACCCGATCCCCGGCTCACGATCCCAATTTGCTTAAAGTAGTCCTCAGCAACGTGCGTAGTCTGAGGAACAAGATGTGCGAGATTGGCACTCTTGTAGAAAGTTCCGGGCCAGACGTACTCGCTTTCACTGAGACGTGGCTGTTCTCCGATATCCTGGACAGTGAAATGTGTTTGCCTGGTTATACCCTTCTGCGAGCTGATCGCGCCTCATGCTGTCGCGGAGGTGGAGTTGCTTTGTACGTCAAATCCACCTTGACTATTTCACGAACATATTCTTTCAGTTCCCCTGATGTAACTGCCGAGGCGCTTGCGGTAGATGTTTGCGCTTCTTTCACGCAATTCAAAATTGTGTTAGTATACAGAAGCCCCGAAAGTACGTCAAGCAGGCTCATTGATTTCATTCGTACTCATACGACAAATAGATGTATTGTTATAGGTGATTTTAATGTTCCTGAGGTGGATTGGCGAAATTTCTGCACTGCGGCGACTGGACGTTTTTCAAATGATCTCCTTGACCTATCCTTACAAGCATCCCTTCATCAGTTTGTACAAAGCCCAACTAGGTTCATGGAGGGCCAAAAGCCTTCCATTTTAGACCTCATCTTTGCGAAATCGCTGGACTTTGTACGAGATGTAGTGTATGCTGCTCCCTTGGGCTCTAGTGATCACGTCTGCCTCTTATTCAAATGCGCCTTAAGTCGGGGACGTGAAGAGTGTATGGTCAGAAGGCCAAATATCTGGCGCGCTGATTTTCAAGCCATCAGGGACAAGGCTGCAAATCAACTCTGTATCATGTCAGAGGATGACACCGTCCAGGTTGCTTGGGACAAGTTCAAATCCTTTCTTTGCGAGATTTCCCTCCCTCACGTTCCAATCTCAGCGAGGAATAAAGTAGGGGCAAAGCCCCCTTGGTTTGACTCTGAGGCGCGCAGGATGCTCAGTAGGCGATCCAGGTGTTGGAGGACTTACGCATCAGCTCCCTCAGAAAGTACCCATCATCGCCACCGAAGCGTGCGAAATGCATGTAAACAACATCTGCGGGCCGCACGCTTGAGATATGAACTAGCGCTAGCTCGATCTGCATCAACAAACCCGAAACGGTTCTTTGGCTATGTCAGACGGAGATGCAATGCAAATCCGCCTATCCCTGTGCTCTTTGGACCTGACGGCACTGAAGTATCAACCGATCAGGCCAAGGCCTGCTTACTTGCAGAACAGTATGCTAGATCGTTTGTTCATGAATCTCCATTGCCTAATATCCAATTGCAAGCAAAGATACCCTTAGACTCCTTTCTGATGGACCTTTCCATCTCAGAAGCTCAGGTACTCAAGTTCCTGCGTGACCTAAATCCCACAAAAGCTGCCGGGATAGATGCCCTCCATCCCAAACTTTTGTACGAGCTGGCTGGGTTGCTGTGTAAACCGATTAAGTGTATCTTTGAGAAGTCTCTTCGTAGCTGCTCCCTACCTGCTGACTGGAGAGATGCTATCGTGTGCCCTATTTTCAAAAAGGGTGATAAGCACTTACCTGAAAATTATAGACCGGTTAGCCTAACAAGCGTACTGGTGAAAGTATTAGAGAAGCTTGTAAGAGATGCTCTGGAAAAGCACTTAGCTAAGTTCAGTTTGCTCAACCCGTCTCAACATGGTTTCCGCAGAGGCCACTCCTGTTTGACTAACATGTTGGTAGCCTGAGAGTGCTGGGCTGAGGCTGTGGACCAAGGACAGGCGGTGGATGTTTTGTTCATCGACTTTTCTAAAGCCTTTGACACTGTACCGCATTGCCGTCTTTTGTTTAAACTAGAATCCTACGGCGTTTCAGGCCAAGTATTGAAGTGGATTTCGGCTTTCCTGGAAGGAAGGCAGATGAGCGTCCTAGTGGGTTCCGGGCTGTCTTTCAGACAAGCCGTTCTGAGTGGTGTTCCTCAAGGGTCGGTTCTCGGACCTCTACTGTTTGCATTGTATGTCAATGACCTCCCTGAGAAGCTTAAGGTACCATCCCTTATGTTTGCGGATGACTTAAAATTTTGGAATACAGTGAGCGGTTCTGTTCGGCCCACGGCTTTACAGACAGCTCTGGACAAGCTTTGGGAGTGGTCAGAATTGTGGCAGCTGCCAGTCAATCTTGCAAAGTGTTCGGTCCTGCGCATAGGATCAAGCACTCCCACAACTTCTTACGTACTTGGCAGAAATGTATTGCGTCAAGTGACTGAACAAACTGACTTGGGTATCTCGTTATCCTCTGACTTCAAATCCAGCGAGAACTGGACAAATGCTACCCGTAAGGGTTTCCGAATGCTGTGGATGATACGCAGGTCATTCGGCATTATAACAAATGAAATCTTCGTTATATTGTTCTCAGCCTTCGTCAGGCCATACTTGGAGTACTGCGTGCAGGCCTGTCCTCCATGCTTGGTACGCGATAAGATGACACTTGAACGAGTTCTGAGGGTTGGTACGAAAATGGTACAAGGATTGAGGCATCTCTCGTATCCCGATAGGCTGCTCAGGTTGCAGATGTTTTCGCTGCACTATAGGCGCCTTCGGGGAGACCTGATTCTTACGTACCGTATATTGACCAACAAGATTGGGCCTGATCTAACTGGACTGTTCCAGCCGGCTCAGATGTCATCTCTTCGTGGTCACCCTCTGAAGTTGCATAAGCCTAGATCTGATCACGTTAGAGCTGACGTTCGGTTGTCACGCAGGGTCATCGACTCATGGAACGCACTACCCAGCGAAGTAGTGTTAGCACCAACGGTGAAGGAGTTTGAACATCGACTCGACGCCCTTGGGTTACAGTTTCAGACCTTTCCGTTTAGTTCTTAACTTCTACATCTATTTCCTTGGCTCCTCACATCTATTACTATTATTGTCTTAACCACACATTCTCTCCTGTACTACAATTACTATTATTTTGTTTTTGTTGGTTATATTCTCTTAACCTTTATTCTATTCACGTGGCCGGTACAGTGGGGACTGCTAGTGCAGGCCGCGTGGGCATTGATTGGTTGACCGTTATGTGATTCGTGTGTATTGATTTGGCTCCTCTCGGCTCCAAACCGCTCCCGCGAACTCCATCCTGGTTCAACGACGCATTGAAGAAGGAACACACATGGGAATTCTCCTACCGTTCCTGTCCAAATTGAACTTGAACTTGTAGTGCATTTTGATGCTGACACATGAAAGTTCAAAGATTGCTCTTGTTATTGTTTCATTCCTTTGCAGAAGCAAGAGGAGTCAATTCAACTTCGAAGTGCCGGGGGCCGCTTCACTTACCGGCACAAGAAACAAGACACTCGTTAGGCGAAAGTTTGTCATTCGTTTGACCCGACTTGTCCAGTCATTCGATAGGGTTTCAACTTCATCCTTTTTTGCGAGTTTGCAGTGACATGCGACAAGTTCTGCCGCAATTTCTTTTTACTGGCAAGAAACCTGGCTAGGGTACGACGCGAAATATGCACGTCACGTAGCAACTTGGCCTGCGCGGTTCCTGATGGATACCTTTCAGATTCAGATGGACTGGAACGATAGGAAAATCCTTGGAGTGTTCCTTCTTGATCGGATCGTTGAGCCAGGAAATGATAAGTTGCGGGGACTTGATGGATCTAAAACGAAACACCCGAAACACCTTGTTCAACCAATTACTGCCCACGTTCCCTGCACTAGCAGCCCCCGCTGTATAGGTTACGTGAATCATTGTAATCATTGTATTATAGAGAGCAGAAGGAAAGACCTTTGTCAGCTCCATCACCTCCCAATCATAGCAGGTGTTGGCGCAACAGCAATTAACAAGTTAAATTGTCACAATTATATAAGAAACAACAAGATCCCTGCAAATTCAAGAGGTATAAATCCAACAATCGTTTAAAACATTCTTCCGTATGCGCGTTGACGACGGAATTAGGCAAGCAGTTCCAGTCGTTCACCACACGAGTCGATAGTGTAAAATCAGAGCGAAGTCCGAGTCTCCTAGGTTTGAACAGTTTCCAGCAGTGGCCCCGAGTCGAACACTCAGTGTTAACCTGGAAGAAATCTTGGAGCTCGTTTCCTATCTCGCCTCGCAGAATGCGCCGAGCGTAGATCAGATCGCCTCGGCGACGCCGATATTCCAGGGGGAACATATTCAAATGCTGGAGACGAAGGTGATATGGCAGGTGTGTGAACTCAAAGACATACTTAGAACCGCGTCGCTGAACATTTTCAATCAAGCCATGTTCAAGCTTTGAAAGTGGATGAACTGCGGGTAATCCATATTCGAGGATTGGACGCACATGGGAGGAAAAGATAAGTCTGAAGATCTCCGGCGTCAATCGTGAGAAGGCTCTTCGGATAGAACACAGTAGTCTGTTAGCCGCAGCAACCTTCTTCAAAGTATCTTGGGTGGTTTTTAGATCACAGCATACTATAACACCAAGGTCTCTTTCCTGTTTCACATTATTAAGCAAATAACCACCAAGGTGGTAAACACCGAATGGTTCAGTAGCACCAGTGGGGAGTACAGAACATTTATCGCGATTTATAGGCAACTGCCATTTAAGAGACCAATCGTGCAGCCGATCCAGTGTATTTTGGAGGCGGTCAGCATCCTCAGCGCTGGTTACCTCCATCCATAACTTCAAATCATCTGCATAGATCAAGCATTCAGTCCGGAGGGTTGAAGGAAGGTCGTTAATGAAGAATTTGAACAACTCTGGTCCAAGAACAGAGCCCTGAGGAACGCCACTGCTCATAAGGACGGAGAGTGAATACGTATTGTTGACCTTAACTCGCACAATTCGGTCTGAAAGGAAATCCGAAATCCACGACAAAACCCTCCCAGAGACACCAATTGCTTGAAGTTTGAACAAAAGCCGCTCGTGAGGAACTTTGTCAAACGCTTTGCTGAAATCTACGTAGATAACATCCATACGTTTGCCAGCATCCAGAGAGTTCGCCCATTTCTCTCTGGCAACTAACAAATTGGTGGTACACGAGCGTGACTTACGAAAGCCATGCTGAGCAGTAGAAATCACATTCCGGTCTTCGAAGTAAAGGCTGAGAGCTTCCTTGAGAATCCGTTCCATAATTTTACACATTACTGATGTTAGGCAAACGGGACGATAGTTTGCTGGGTCTTGGCGGTTCCCTCCTTTAAATATGGGCTTGACAATACCAAGCTTCCAGGCTGATGGAAGGCGTCCGGATTCAATAGAGCAGCGAAACACATGACAAGCTGGGGCTGCAATGTACTTAGCCACGGTCTTGAGAAACAGTGGGTGCAGGCCATCAGGACCGGGCGAGGTGTTCGGATCTTACTGAAGAAGAAATTGAGTAACAGTTTCCGTACTGATCTCGAGATGATCCAGCAAAGATGAGCATGGAAGTACTACGTCAGAAAACGGAGTTTCATTTGTAAAAACGGATGAATACTGTTGAGCTAAGAGATCCGCTTTCGCAGCATCCTCCTGAAGTAAGGCAGCGTGTTCACTGGAATACAGTGATGGAATGCCATTACCACCTTTGGTACCCCTTTTCAGATATGAGAAGAACATTTTGGGGGAGCACCTGGACTGCACAGCTAACTGTAATTCGTAGTTTTGGCGATTCTCCCGCTTCTTCAGGATACAAAGGTTCCTAAGCGTTTTGTACTGCAAATAGAAAGTAAATGGAAGATAAATGGGAGTGAAAGTCATTTAAATGAAAGATAACAACAAAGACTGAAGAGAATGACAGAATAATAACTAAAAGTTTGAAAATGGATATGGTCAGGAGAAGGGAAAGGTTTCGTGTTACCACCCTTGAGCGTCTAACTGACGCTCGAAACCCTTAACCGTAGGTTCACTGACTACACTTTCTGGAAGCGAGTTCCAGCGCTCGATAACTCTACGTGATAACCGAGTTTCCGCCTTAATCCGGTCAGAACGCGGCTTGTGTAGTTTCATGGGATGACCGCGAAGACAAGGCAATCTAGCCGGGCTAAATAGCCAGCTCAAGTCCGGTCCAACCTTCCCTGTTAAAATGCGGTAAGTAAGAATGGGGTATCCTGGAAGCCGTCGGTAGTGCATTGAATACCTACCCAAGCTAAGTAGACGCTCGGGGTACGGTTGCCCCCGTAACCCGTCGACCAATTTGGTACCTACTCGCAAACACTCGAGCTCCATTTTGTCCCGTACAAGGCAGAGCGGGCAAGCCTGGACGCAGTATTCCAGATGGGGCCGAAGACAGCTGAGAACAGCTCCACAAATATGTCGGCAGTTAAGACCCCGAAAGAACGGCGTATTAACTACAACATTCTGGAACTCCTACTTGCAGCCTTCTCCAAGTTGTCACCAGAATGCAAAGACGAGGAATGGACGACGCCTAGGTCTACCTGGTTGGAGACAAGGGGGAGTTCGACCCCACCAAGTACATAGCTCGAAGGCGGGAAAGTTGCTCCTATACGAAGGACGGAACACTTAGCCTGATTAATGGGTAGTAGCCACAAAGTAGACTAATCCCAGAGTCTGTCCAGGGCATGGTGTATATTTGCAAAAGTCTACGAATAGACATAATGCCATCAGAAACCATGGGATTCAAACGAAGATACAGAAATAGTAAAATAAAACACAACACAACAATGTCCATGGTTTCCTCAGAGGGCGAGATACTACCCGGTTGCCCAAGCCGAAGTAGGGTGTTGACTTAGGGGACACCACCCCGAACCTTTGGCTAAATAGCCTGTCCGCAAGGCAGCGGAGCGAATTCAGGGAATCGCGCCCATTGGGAGCCGGTGACTGATTGCTCAGTTCATACGCCTTTCGTTTGTTCCTTTGTCAAACAGGGGCCCAATGCTCCACAGAACTACAGCATGATGTTGCTGGAATACAATGCTTCGCCAAGTTGAAGCAAGGGGCAGTGACTTTATTTAGTGGCGAGTCACGTCCGCCACGTCACAGTGTTGTTAAACGGACATATGTGGCTTTTTATAGGGAGAACGCTTGCCAGGCGAAAACCCACCACGTCCTGGAACACTGCCGCCGAACCATTTGCTGGAACGGGAAAATCCCGAACCACCCAGCTGGCACCACGAGGAGGTTGTTCGGCAAGCCAGCCCAGGGCATGGTGTATGACCTCAGAACCCTCAGGAACGTTTGCAACATTCCACAGCTTAAGGTCATCAGCAAACAATAGGGATGATACCCCAAGCTCTACAGGGAGATCGTTTACGTAGATGGAGAACAGCGTCGGTCCAAGGACCGAGCCCTGTGGGACACCGCTAAGGACCGCTTACCTAAAGGATAAGCTGCGACACACACGTACACACTGCTCTCTTCCCTGCAAGAATGCAGATACCCAGTGAAGGGCGCGGCTAGATACGCCGTAGGATAGCCTCAAGTGGGGTACCTTATCAAATGCTTTCGAGAAGTCTACGAAAAGCACATCTACTATGTGGCCATTGTTCATTGCCTCGGCCCAAGCTTCACGAGCAACCAACAAATTCGTCAGACACGAAAACCCCTTCCGGAATCCATGTTGTGCACTACTGAGTAGATTAAATCTATTCAGGTGACATTCCAACGAATCTCTCACCAGCTTTTCAAACAGTTTGACCACGACGCTCGTCAGACTAACTGGCCTATAATTGGCTGACAGACTCCTGTCGCCATTTTTTAAGATAGGACAGATGACAGCCTCCTTCCATTCAGAAGGTAATGTGCAGCTGTCAAGTGACTTCTGAAACACTATCGTCAGCGGTCCACTTCCACCGCCAACTCATGCAGAAGCTTCGGGTGAATTGAATCAGGTCCAGCTGCTTTGGAAGGGTCCAGTTCTTGCAGCCGTTTAAGGACTTCCGTTTCCACTACAGTAAACTCAGTTAAATATGAACCCTCAGGTACTCTGGGGACAAGTTCAACGCCAGTCAACGCGGCCTCACGTACAAAAGCCCCTGCATACTGCTCCCCAAGTACACCAGCCTTATCTGAGTCCGCATACGCACGAGTTCCATCGGCCCGCATCAAAATTGGGGTTACCGAATTTGAACCACAGCGTCTCTTAACATAAGCGAAGAACTTCGGATTTTCCGAAGCTCTATCAGCCAATTCCTTTTCGTACAACAGCCGAGCTTTCCTTAAGTGTTGTTTACACCTATTTCTAGCCTCGCGGTATCTATCACAGGTGCTAGTTGATGGAGCCGCACGGTAGGTGCTCCAGCACCTAGAACGCTTCTGAAGCAGGTACTTGCCAGTGGGATCTATCCACGGCGGCCGCGCTCGTGTCTCCTTCCTCCTCGAGTTGCTGTACCCACGAACGTCGCGGATTTTTGAGCGTTGCTTCTGGATTCTACTTCCGCTTCCGGATTACTGTGTTATTTGTGTTTCATCTGGGTAAATTGTGTACCAAAAAGTTTCTTTTTGGTGTAGTCTTCAAGTTGTGAAAATTTGGTGAGCATTCTCTCACTTGTTTCGGAGAACTTGTTGATAAATCAAATTACCGTCTGTGTCCGCCATCTTGGATTTGCTCCAACGTGTGATGCCGTGCCAATCTACTTGTGGCTCATGTTCGAAAGTTGTAGGACAAAAGGCCCATGCACTTCGTTGTTTCGGCTGTGATGTTCTGTTTCATATTTCGTGTATCGGCCTATCCGTGGAAGTTTTCCGAAAATCTGTTGACATCCGACATAGATTTTTCCAAGTTGTGTGTGATAAATGCCGCGGTTTACTACAACAAAATGCACGGAGACCACTACTGGCTCCGGGAAAAGCCATCTCCCAGACGAAACCACTTCATTCAGCTCGTGGGGTCAAACGCGCTCGTGAGAGTACCTCTGTGAACTCCCCTTCCCCTGCAACTCCACGATCTGCACCACCGCCAGCGTCTTCTACCCCTACCGATTCTCACAACCAATGTTCCCCACAGATTGACGACTCAGAGTCGGAGCCCCCTAATCTTTCAGCGCATACCTGTGAACCTCTGAACACTGAAGATAAATGGATCATTCAAAAACGCAAAAGTTCACGCAACAACTTTCAACCTCCGCCTAACGATAGACGACCGTCCAAAACGACAAGCCCCTCCACTTCTGCTGCCTCAAGTTCGTCACCGATCTCCCTGAGGCGTTATAATCTCATGGTGTTCCATGCACCAGAGTCAAAAGATGAAAACCCTCAGAAACGTTATGATCACGATGTTGAGTTCCTTCAGGGGCTCGTTGATAAACTGTTGGATGTGGGTGAAGGCAGCGTAACGATAAAACAAGTAGTCCGACTTGGTCAGCATACTAACCAATCATGTCGACCTTTAAGAATCACCTTTGCTGACCACAACACGCCACAACTCATTCTGTCTCGTCTCTCCAGGATTAAAGGCACCAGGGTTCACATCCGCCGAGACTTGGAACCCGAAGAGAGGAACCGCTTGAAGACTGCGGTCCTTGAGCTTAAACGACGTACAGAAGAAGGCGAAACTGATCTGCACATCGTAAATTTTCGAGTGATCAAGAAGGGTGTACGAACCCGTATCAGTCGGTTGATCAACCTCCAGGCACGTCCCGCGGTGCCTCTCAGGACCTCCGTGCTGCATTCACAAACATTTGTAGCCTTATGAACAAACGGGATGAGCTGTGTCGCTTCGTTGCCTCTGAGCGACCAGACGTCGTAGGACTGGCGGAGACATGGCTAACTTCTGAGGTAATGGCAGAGGAAGTCGATCTCAGTGGCTACTCATGCTTTCGCTGCGATAGAATATCAAATCCTCGTGGTGGTGTCTTACTTTATATACGGTCTTCCCTGCGTGGGAGGCTTGTAAGCGTGTACCGAAGTGAAGATGGACTGTGTGAACAGGTATGGTGCTCGATCAACCTCAGGCGCGGCAAGCTGACAGTAGGTGCATTCTACCGTAGCCCTCTGAACCGCTCTTTAGATTGGCTACCGCATCTTCGGAACAACATGAGTCGTCCATGTTTTCTACTCATGGGTGACTTCAATTGTCCCCACATTCAATGGCCTGAAATCCAACTCATGCCCGGGTATTCTGAAGTCGAATCAAAGTTTGTTGATTTGT
Organism: Dicrocoelium dendriticum; assembly: GCA_944474145.2. Classification (NCBI taxonomy): domain Eukaryota; kingdom Metazoa; phylum Platyhelminthes; class Trematoda; order Plagiorchiida; family Dicrocoeliidae; genus Dicrocoelium; species Dicrocoelium dendriticum. The sequence goes on from OX104063.1 coordinate 86,558,140, forward strand.
TGCTTGAAACTGGGGCATCGCAACACATATACCAACCTACGCGCATGACGGCGCGTTCGAACCCATCGTGCCTTGATTTGATGGTGACAAATTGCGAACAGCGGTTGCATGACATACGAATCCAGGAGCCCCTAGCTAAAAGCGACCATTCCGTGCTGATAGCCACTATGGAACTGAACTTGCCGAGTGTATCTCCGGTGGAACCAGCTTACAACTACTGGAAAACTGATTTCGATGGATTAAATCGAGCAGCGAGCCAAATGGATTGGTCTCTACCGCATGTTACATCTGTGGAGGACGGTTGGACAGTAATAAAGGAAGGATTGGCTTCGCTTTGTTCTCAGTTTGTGCCGTTGAAATTTCAGAAAGTCGGACCAATCAAACCACACTGGTTCGACAAGGAATATGGTAGGCTGGCTCGGTTACGGCGAAGAATGTGGGACGCATTTCGCCTCTCTGGCTCCGCCACTGATTACGAAGCATATAAAAGACAGCGAAATATTTGCAACAAAGTGAAATTGATAAAGCGCCGGAAGTTCGAAGAAAAGCTTGCAACTGACGCGAGGATGGCCCCAAAGAAGATCTTTGCTTACGTGAAACGCCGTTTGAAGCCAAAAGGTGACGTGTCATGTCTGGAAGACGCGGACGGACACCTGCTAACTTCCAGTTCCGATCGCGCGTCCGCACTGGCCGCTCACTTCGCTTCCGTGTTTGCAAACGACGCGGCGTCCATACCCATCTCAGCGAGTAACATTCCTGTAGAACTCAACAGTTTGGGTTGTGATGTCGACGAGGTGCGCCTGCTACTTGCGAACCTTGACGGTACCAAGCCTGCAGGGCCTGACGGGCTTCATCCGCTAATTATCAAATCACTAGCTGCCATTATCTCGCCTGCTGTTACGGATCTATTCAACAAATCATTGTCTGAGGGCTCATTGCCAAACGACTGGAAGCGCTCGGTGGTGAGGCCGATCCCGAAAGGTGGCGACCCCAGTAAGGTGGATAACTACAGGCCAATTTGTCTTACACCCGTTTTGGCAAAAGTGATCGAGAAGATAGTAAAAAAGTGTTTAATACATCTGTTGCAATCGAAAGAATTTCTGACACCGGCACAACACGGATTCAGGATGGGATATTCTTGTGTTACAAACTTACTTGTGACGAGACAGGAATGGTTGCAAGCACTGAACCGGGGAAAGTCCGTCGACGTAATCTACATCGACTTCAGCAAAGCATTCGACAAAGTCAATCATGAAGTGCTTCTAGACAGATTAAGGTCGTGTGGTGTCGGAGGATCGTTACATCGATGGATCCATGAATTTCTCGTTGGAAGAAAGTGGAGGGTACAGGTGGACGGCCATCTAACCGATTGGTATCCCTCGACCAGTGGTGTACCTCAAGGTACGGTACTGGGACCTACTCTGTTTCTCATCCATATCAACGAGCTGCCCCAGCTTCTACGGTCGCCGTGTGCACTGTTTGCGGATGACCTCAAAATTTGGCGAGAAATTAATACTCTCGATGACTGTGATATTCTCCAACAAGACCTCGACCGCCTCGCAGTATGGTCTGCTGAAGTCCACCTACCGGTCAACCCGGCAAAGTCCCTATTCATGAATCTCGGGAAGGCTGTTCACGGACGAACGTACACCCTAGACGGCCAACCACTGCATCCCACACCTTCCGTGAAAGACCTAGGTGTACTCTCACGCTGCGACTTGAAGTCCGTCGACAACACCAACAAACTGTATCGAAACGGACTGCGCATGCTCTGGGCGCTGAAACGCAGCTTCTGCACTTGGTCTGAGGACGTCGCCACTCGCCTCTTCTCTTCCATCGTCAGACCAATGGTAGAGTACGGCTCGCCTGCATACTGTCCAATCACTCGCGGCGAAGCGCAAAAGATCGAACGAGTACAACACATCGCCACCAAGTTGATCCCCAGCTTGAGAGGCTTATCGTATGAAAACCGGTGCATGAAACTTGGGCTCTACACCTTGTCATATCGCCGTGTTCGAGTGGATCTTATCATGACCTACCGTATTTTACATCTCGGTCATTTCCCCATGCTAAGGTCGTTACTCCACTTGCGAGTACCATGCACCACACGTGGGCACAGGTACAAACTCGTGGTACCTGATCTGAAGAAAATCCCACACCCCTTGTGTTTCGAGCGGAGGGTTGTGCACGCCTGGAACAGTCTGCCAGAACACGTCGTCGAGGCCGAATCTGTGCAGAAATTCAAATCTTTGTTGGATTTACACTTCGCTAACATACGTTTCAGAGAACGGTTGCCACTTGACAACGATATCACCCACTTGTGACTCACTGTGTAAACAAGCATTTTGTGTGCTACAGAAGGAGTTGCTGAACCATCTCAGGATAACCACCGGACGTGTTTATTTTTTTAAATGTTTTTTGATTATCACCCGATGGAGTTGTACAGAATTATTTTCTACTTGCTCCAAAATACAGTATTCAGTATTCCTCGCAAACGGGATGTAAGGAGTAGATGCTTCCGTGAAACAAGATTTAACTGTATCCCAGGCCGTCTGAACCGTATCAACCACCGAGATTTCGCAACGCAACCCAGAAGCCTTGATACGCATTACCTGATAGCACGCCATATGTTTGGAAATGGCTTAGCGATGCTCTGGTGACGCCTGGTCAGAGTACACCTGAACGATAAACAAACATGATCACTAGCACCTAAGGGAGAGCTGTAAGTGATGTCACCTACGAAGTCTAGTGATTTGGCAAACTAGATCCAAAATGGACGGGAGTTGGGCATCCATGTACCTAGTGGGGAGGTCCACGAAATGTTGCAACGGTACTTGTCGCGTAAGCTCAAGTAGATCTGCGCCGAAAGTACCTTCCGCCGAGTTGCCAGAAAGATCTGCCCAGCAAACTTCTGGTAGATTGAAATCCCCGAGTATCGAACACCTGTGCGGATTGGGAGCGAATAAAGTCAAGTACCTCTTTGGACGCACTCCCACAACTGTAAGTTGAGCTGAGGAAGTGCTAATCACTACTGACAGAGCTTCGACAGTTTTATCTGCCGACTGAAACATGTAGGTACGTGAAACGTCAAGTTCACATCTGACGTAAGGCGCAACGCCCCGCCTTGTCGGCCAACGAAGCGATCACATCTGTTTCGGGATATGTTCTGCACCCTCGAAGTGCAGTACTTTCATACAACATTAGCAATGACCGTCTGCTGCGCTGACCCTAGTTGAGGATCAGCTGGAAGTCCTTCAAAGATTCGACTACCTCGTCAGTTGTATCAGCTCCACAGAAATTGAAGACGTGATCACAAACCGTATAGCAAAATCTTGGGGCGCTTTTGCTAAACCTCGCCACCTATGTCTCTGGCTCGACGTCACTCTCTTTGAAGGGTAACGTGTAAAATGCAGCTGTGTGTTCGACCTTGCTGTACGGTTGAGAAAATTGGCCCATTTAATCGGCAGACCTAAAGAGGCTAGTTACGTTCTACAAGCGGTGCCTTCGCAGTTTGGCTGATCTCTAGTAGGAACACCAGGTGAGCAATGAGCGTGTTCGACGCCTCGTTTGTGGCACAGGAAGAAGTGAACCGTTTGGCACCGTTAAATCACGAACCAGGTTTCGATGGCGCATGCCAACCCACCGACTCCCGCGACGTGCCTTGTTTGAGCTTCAATTGTGTGGGTGGAAGGAAAAAAGGCGTCCAAGATATGACTTGGTCGAGAGCAATGAAGGCCCTTAGTTCGAAGTTGGCCTCGGTTGGAGCCCGTCGGCTCCTTGGTTGGGATCCGAAAGACGAAGAACGCGTTTGGCTGGATACGCTTGCTAACATGGCTAGGAGTGGAACTTAGTGGCGTTCATGTCGTGAATTTCCTTGTCCCCTCCTCCCGCTTAGTCTTCCAACCACGATCTCAATTTATATGCATAATATAATCTTATTGTGGCACAATAGCCGGCTGGTAGCTTTTCAGAACAATGTTGTTGCCTGTTTTTTCTAATGTATTGCGGCGTAACAGCTGAGACGTTTTCTACATCTAGCTAATGTGTATACTGATGAAGGGTTTAACTGACTCATCCTTAACAAATCTAGGGAAGTGATTTACCTGGGTTTAATTACGCTGAGGTCTGGGTCCATCAATAACAGCTTTTGCTACGAGCAGACAGCGCACATTCGTATGCTGACTGCGATAATGTTTGCATAATTAATGAGCAGTATGCAGGGGCCTTTGTGCAAATGACCCCACTAACGGCTATCGTCATTCGAAAAGACAGACTGCTATCTGGAGTCCGTCTTCTCAAACACAAGTGTGGTCCCAGCTTGACCGAAAAGCAATAAGCTACAGAAGGCGCTGGAGCCTCACAGACTACCGATCGTACTGGTCAAGTTGTCTTAACTCTGATCATGCATTGGTTCACGTCAACATATGCACGCGTTTCGGAGGATCATCCAGACATACGCACTACCGAGGGAATGTCGAAAATTTGGAAAATCCTGCGACGTTAGCCAAGTACTAGGCTTCGCTGTCAACACTACTTGCTTCATCCTCTGACAATGGTCTCAATTCGCAATGGACGCTTTGATTTCTGTCAGTACTGTCAGTTGTGGATTTGCTTGTCCCCCGCCGAAAAACTGGATCACCACTGCCTCCTTGTCGCTGCTGGACAGACGCCGCTTGATCACAGCCGACACTAGCTGTAGTGAGGAACCCCGATCCCTAGATCGAGTGTTGCGCAGCTTACAGAACGATCGTGGGACCTGGTGGTGTGTATATGCTAGACAGCGTGAGCGTGCTAATCTCTCTGGCAAGACCAGGAAACTGTTCCACCTCATCCGAGTCATCGAAGGCTTCCGATCAGGAATAAGCGAAACAATTTGCGAAGATAATGGCTCCCTAATCATTTATCTTCAACGAGGGTTAGAGCGATGGGCCGCACAGTTTCGCTCGCAGTTTTTCTGGTCGCCAACTCTATCTGTTTCCCCTAGAGCGTGCACAGGTGTTGAGTGGACTATTCCAACTGATTCTCCTCAGCAGGAAATCTGACGGGAACTATGCTGTCTAAAGTGTTATAAGGCACCCGGTCCTGATGGTCTACCTCCTGTGCTATTGAAAGATGGGGGCTACTCGGCCGGTACGAGAACTCGCGGCTTTGTTCTCAGAAGTCTTGCTGAAAGAGATTCCATCATCCCGCAGTGAGTCGGTAGTCGTCTCCATCTTCAAAAAGGGCTTGCGCACAATGTGCTCTAATTAGCAGGGTATCAGCTTGGTTCTCGTCGTTTGCAAAATTCTTTTGTCCATCATTCTTCACAGGCTGTCCGCAACGCGTGATTCACTACAGCGAGAAGAATAGGCTGTGTTCGACCTGGTCGCGGCTGCATTGGTCAGATTTTCACACTCTGCCAGATCCTTGAGTTCTACCATGTGCATCAAAAGGCAATGATTGTTGTGTTCCTGGATATCCGTGCTGTCGACAGGGCTGCACTGTGGCACTGTCTGTTATTCCCGGGAAATTCGTTACCATTTTGTGTGCTCTGTATAGTCTGACCTCGGGTAGAGTTATGCGTTATGGCAAGCTTTCGCCTTCCTTTGTTTTCACCAGTCGAGTTCGACAAGGATGCCCTATCTCTCCAGTCCTCTTCAATTTAGCCATTGAGTGTCCTCAAAAATGCTCTAGAAGACTTGTTGAACACTGGCGTTGAGCTTTTAGTATTTGGTCGGGCGGTTGATTTGGATGACGCAAATGATATCGTCTTGTCGGGTGACGGTCCGCAGGCCGTCTTACTTGCACTTAACCGCCTGGCGATTTAAGTGACGAAGTATGGTATGCACTTTTAACCATCCAAAAGCAAAGCGCTTTTTCAAGACTGGTAGACGCCCCTACCTGCACTCTCCATCGGCGGTGAGACGCAGAAGTTACACAGTTTTGTCTACCTGAGAGGCTGCATCACTGTTGGTGGAGCAGTTGGAGACGAGATTTCGATGGGCATCTCAAGAGCTCGTCTCGCCTTCTCCAGTCTGAAGCATTTATGATGCCACCACGACATTCGGCTCTCCATCAAAGGGCAGGTTTATAGTGCGGCCGTCCTCGCTGTACGGTTGTACGTTCACGAGACTTGGCCTGCGCGTACCGATGACCTGGGCCGACTGTCTGTCTCCGAGAACGTTACTGCGGTCCATCGCCCGTTTGTGGTGGCTGCACCACGTAGGCAACATTGATGTCAGACAGCGTGTCTTGGGTAGAGGCATCCACTCCGTGGAGGCGCTTGTCACGCTACACCAACTAAGATGGCTTCGACAAGTACTGCGGATGCCCCTTCCGCCTCGTGCCATGTTCGCGGTCGCTGGACGGGGCTGGGAAAAGCGACGTGCTGGATAGCCCACAACCTAAAGAAGCAAGATGAAAATGCTCAACAAACAGCAGACCTCAGCTGGTTCTTCTCGACTCCCTCGATGGAGTCCAAAAGATGTTGAGTGCTGCCGGTTGAAAACCTTGGAAGCCTTGACCAAACTAAACTCAGTCGCGATCGTCTCAATCTGATTGTTGTGGCCGTTCCCGATCCCTCTACACAAAAAACAAAAAACTCAAAGATACATATATATATATATATATATATATATATATATATATATATATATATATATATATATACATTTATTTACATAATGGTGGCCCATGCTGAGGCTGATGTTGCATTCTTGATGCTTCTTCACCGCAGTTGGGCTAAACTAACGTACACTTAAACTAGATCTTTTTAAGACGGCTAAATTTCATTCCACTTTATTTGGTTTGTTCTGCCTAACTGAATAATCTATTAACTGGCCACGTTGCTTTCGTTAATTGCGCTTATCTTCGAAAACTGTTGCGATTATAGCATGCTTAAGTAATTTGTGGACATTTTTCCTTATCGCGGGTTCGTTGCTAACCAACTTACTTCATATGCTAATTTAGCGAAGAGACATGCCACTGTATCTGTACGCATTATTGGATTTGTTTTATTTCATCTTGTCGTTTCAAGTGATTGGCTGTTGCTTGGTATCCCCGGTGTGGTTGCGCTTAATGTGCATGTTGACAAAGTGCCTACCTGTCTATTACCCACTGCCTCGTTCAAACAAATTTCTGATGCTATGGCCACCGCAGAGGATAATCAACGGTGCCCTATCTGCTGCGTCGAGCAGGGTGGATAAGGGTTTGGATGCTACTGCTCAAGCCTTCCCATCTTCTTATTCCACCTCTTGCGCTTTTTCACCCCTAGCGTCCCGTTCCAGCTTTACTTTTATCCCCCCTGTTTTCAACCCCCCAATTCTCGACCCTCCCCCACCTTGCTTCAATAGTCGCTTGTCTTTTAGTTTCAACTCACAGGTGAACGCAGAGCGTCATTCCTGCACTGTCAACTGGCCCATGTCCAAGCAAGCGGCCCATTCCAGTTCATCGGCTTCCATTTGGAGCCCTCGATCCTCCTTCAGACTGACATGCCTCAATGTTCGCACAATGCTTCAGCTCGGTCAACAGGCAGCACTTGCCCGAACATTGGAGACCCTCTCGATCGATATCTGCTGCTTATCGGAGACCCGCCTGCAAGACTCGAGCTCTGTACTCACTCTGCGATCCCCTTCAAGTGACACTAGCAGCACTTTCTCATTGCGCCTATCCGGTGACGATGCAGCTTCGAACACCGGCCAAGCCGGTGTTGGTATTGCCCTGAGTCCCCGGGCTGAAGCTGCTCTGGTTGATTGGATTCCAATCAGTAGCCGGATGTGTGCGGTCCGATTGGCTGGCTTGTTCAAAACTTCGAAGTCGCGCGGGACTAACAGGTGTCTATTCGTTATCGCTGCCCATGCACCGACAAACTGTAGCGATGACTCGGTAAAAGACGACTTCTATCGCCAACTGACCCAGCTCCTTCGCCACAGAAGAAGCTCGGACACTGTAGTGCTGGCTGGGGATCTGAACGCTCAAGTTGGAAAATTATCCGCAGATGAGCTGCATCTCGGTGGCCAACATGGTATAGGCTCCCGTAATGATAACGGTGAGCGGTTACTTCATTTGTGTGAGGATGCTGGCTTATTTCTTGCGAGCACTAATTTCCGACACAGCACCCGCCGGAGGGTGACTTGGTGCCCACCAGCCTCGAACCAGCTATGGACGCAAATCGATCACATTGCTATCAGTTACCGCTGGAGAGGCTGCGTCCAGAACTGTCGCTCGATTTGGAGCACAGGTGTTGACACGGATCATGCACTTGTATGTGCTGACCTGCTGGTGCGCTTTGGCGGACGCCCGCGACGATGTTGTGAGTGCATTGACACCGGCAGACTAGTGAATCCAGCTGTTCTGAACGCCCATCAAAATACGCTGTCATCCGAGTTGGATAAACGCTCACTGGATGCAATTGAAGCTCACTGGTCTCATATGCAACAGGCCTTACTAGCAGCAGGCAAATCCTCATGTGGTATGTCTAATCGCCAACATGAACATTGAGTCTCTTCACAGTCTTTGGAACTTATCGATGCTCGCCGGCATATTCTGGCTGGAAGCGAACACAATGAAACTCGCAAAGAGCTCCGGGCAAAACTCCGTGCTAGCCTGAAGAGAGACCGCGAATCCTGGTGGTCTTGTCGAGCAACAGAGATGCAAATGGCCGCTGCCCTTGGTAAACATCGTGAGTTATTCTGTCTTATACGGGAAACGGGCAGCAGGAGACCTGGTGTTAGTGAAACTATACGTGACGAGAGTGGGCCCCTGTTTGACGAAGGAACAAACGAAAGGCGTATGAACTGAGCAATCAGTCACCGGCTCCCAATGGGCGCGATTCCCTGAATTCGCTCCGCTGCCTTGCGGACAGGCTATTCAGCCAAAGGCTCGGGGTGGTGTCCCCTACTTCGGCTTGGGCAACCGGGTAGTACTTCGCCCTCTGAGGAAAAATGGACATTGTTGTGTTGTGTTTTATTTTACTGTTTCTGTACCTTCGTTTGAATCCCATGGTTTCTGATGGCATGGTGTCTGTCAGCAGACTTTTGCAATATATATATATATATATATATATATATATATATATATATATCTCAAAACGCCTGGAACGTTGGGCTGAGCACTTTGAAAGGCAATTAATCGGTCGGAATTGTTAGATTTCTCGCCGACCAGTGATCGCCCTGCTCCGTGGGCTGTTCCTTTGGATCCACCCTCGCGCTCAGAAGTCGAACATGAGATCAAACTGTTGAACTTAAATAAAGCCGCGGGACCTGATGACCTTCCTCCACCCCTCTTCAAATTCGGGGGACCTGCTCTTGTGGATGATTTACACGAGTTACTAGTGAGACTGTGGGAGCAGGAAACTGTCCCAACCGATTGGAGCCGCTCCATCACAGTCCCAATTTTCAAAGGAGGCTCACGATCGGAATGCGGCAGCCATAGAGGAATCAGTCTGATCTCCATCGCCTCCAAATTGCTTGCCTCTGTCATCCTTCACAGACTGATTGGCACTCGTGAAAGCCAGATTCGTGGAGAGCAAGCTGGATTTCGTCGAGGTCGTAGCTGCATTGACAACATCTCCACCTTGCGTCAGTTGTTGGAGCACCGTCAAACATATTGGCGGCCCACCGTTGTCGTGTTCCTCGATATCAAAGGTGCATTCGATTCGGTGGATAGACATGCACTTTGGGACTGTCTACTCAGGAAAGGTGTACCTGAGAAATATGTGAATATTATCCGAGCATTATATGCGCGTAGCTCGGGCAGAGTGAGGGCTTACGGCAAGTTGTCGTCGCCCTTTAATATCTCCAGCGGCGTGAGACACGGATGCTTGCTGTCACCTTTCCTCTTCAACTTCGCTGTTGACGAAGTCATGGAAATCGCGTTTACAGGACACGACTTGGAAGGTGTGGAGCTACTCCCAGGAGAACGACTTCTTGATTTAGAGTATGCTGATGATATTGCCCTCATCTGTGACAGCTCACAAACGTGCCAAGCGGCACTGGACAGATTAGCACTAGCTGTCCGTCACTTCGGGCCTTGCTTCGCACCCTCGAAGTGCAAAGCGCTTCTCCAAGATTGGTCTGGACCGCCTCCTACGCTGACCCTTGGTGGGGATCAGCTAGAAGTCGTTCAAAAATTCAGCTACCTGGGAAGTTGTATCAGCGCCCGTGGGATTGAAGATGAAATCACGAATCGTATAGCAAAAGCTCGGGGCGCTTTTGCTAACCTTCGCCACTTATGGCGCCGGCGCGACATCACTCTTGCCCTGAAGGGTAGAGTGTACATTGCAGCAGTACGTTCGACCCTATTGTACGGTTGTGAAACCTGGCCGCTTAAAGCAGCGGACCTGAGGAGGCTAGTTACGTTCGACCACCGGTGCCTTCGTAATTTAGCTCACATTTGGTGGGAACACCGCGTGAGCAACGAGCGTGTTCGACGCCTTGTTTATGGCACAGGAAAAGGAAATGAACCGCTCAGCACCGTTATTTCACGCATCAGGCTCCGATGGCTCGGCCACGTGTTACGCATGCCAGCCCACCGACTTCCGCGACGTGTGTTGTTTGCGCGCCGGGGGTGTGGATGGAAGAAGAGGACGGGTGGCCAAGCGATGACTTGGTCCAGAGGAATGAAGACCCTCACTTCTGAGCTGGCCTCGGTTGGAGCGTCTCGGCTCCCTGGTTGGGGTCCGAAAGACGATGAACACGTTTGGTTGGACACACTTGCTGATATGGCTAGGAGCCGACCTCAGTGGCGTTCGTGCTGTGAGTTTCTTTGTCCCATCCCATCCCTCTTAGCCTCCCCCTCCAACCACGATCTCATTAATTAGCCTTATATAATTTTGCATAATAATTTTTTTTGAGTGCACAGCAGCCGGCTGGTAGCTTACCAGAACGATGCCCATCCGTTACCGGTAGCTCAGCCAGCTTTCACCAGTTGTTTTTTTCTCTCCTTTTTTCTTTGTATTGTGGCACAGTAGCTGAGATGTTCCCCACCTCTAGCTAACGTGTATGATGATGATGATGATGATGACCTCGTTCATACTGGCTCCAGGAGACAGTTTGTCGTTGCTGGACGGGATGGGGTGCGCGGTCCTTGTGGCCGTTCGAGGCTCGAAGAGCGGTTTCATGCAGTCATTGTGGAGCGGACTACGGTCCAGTCACCGCCTTGTGTGCGCTTGATTCCCCAACTACAGCGTGCTTGTGTTTGCCTGTGAAGGAATGAGGGCCAGCTATGTTGATGAAACTTGGATGCCATCCACATGCCTCCAGGTCTTATTCCTTCGGGTTTACACTGGATATGGGTGTGTTGGTGGTGGAGCGCAAGCCACCCATGATCCCTCTGTAGGCGCAGGGTTGTCCGATTTCCCTATTTTTGTTCAATTTCGTCGTGGATTCTATCATGGAGTGTTCACTTGGGGAATTTCACGATGTAGGCGTTGAAGTGCTGCCTGGTGAAAGGTTAGTTGATCTAGATTATGCGGACGATGTCGTCTTGCCTTTCGATGATGTTGGGGCGGCACAATCAACCCTGAATAGCCTGTCCAGAGTGATCCCATTATTTGGTATGCACTTCGCACCTTCAAAGTACAAAGTGTTGCTGCAGGACCACCAGCCACTTGATGACCCATTGACGCTTGCTAACGAGGAACTCGAGGTGGTTGATCATTTCACTTACCTTGGCAGCTGCGTCAGCAATGATGGGCACATAGAAACTGACGTCAGCTCACGCATTGCAAAAGCCAGAGTTACTTTCTTGAACCTGCGACATCTTTGGCGACAGAAGGGAGTTTTCCTCCGTCTGAAAGGCCGTGTATACAAGGCCACAATGTGGGCCGCTCTGCTCTATGGTAGTGAGACTTGGCCGCTTCAGTCTGAAGAGCTGAGGCGCCTTCAAGTCTTTGATCATCGTTGTCTGCGAAGCAATGCTGGAGTCGGATGGCACCAGTGTGTCCGCCACGATGATGTGCGTAGGCGAGTACTAGGTGGTGATAATCATGCTAGCTCCCTAGAACAACAGATAGCATTGAATAAGTTGCGTTGGCTCGGGCACGTGCTACGTATGCCTGGTCACCGCTTACGTAAGAGGGCCTTGTTTAGTCTGCCAGGTGTAGGGTGGCGCAAAGCTCGAGGTGGACAGAAGTTGACTTGACAGCGGGAAATGAAGTCACTGACTACCAAACTGGGTGCCGTTGGTCCGTCTCGCCTTCCGGGCTGGAGTCCACGTGACTCGCCTTGTGCTTGGCTCGAGACTTTACAGCACATGGCTCGCAGTAGACACCAGTGGCGCGTCTGCTGCCGTCTCCTAATTGGATTGCCTGTTTAAAGTGTGTTTGGTGCTGAGTTATCTGCGGGGTAATGGCTGATTATGACGCGTGGCAGTGAAAGCCGCAAGGAAGCTGTCTCGCCGATGCCGCCTTATCTTTGCACGATAGCCAGCTGTTTGTGACGGTATGTTGTCTACACAAGGTGTAGGCGCCTTGACCCTGAATGTTTGCTTAGGGCATTAATGTTTTCAGGTAAGTCCCCCTTCTCTCCCTCTCTTATTCTTTATTTCATAGGTCCTCATGATTGTATGGCAGCGAAGCATAAGTTCAAATGGCCGATGTACTGCTGTTGATGATGATGAGGCGCAGGCGTCCAGTGGCTGGCCACAGTGACAGACAAATCCGAAACCGGATGCCGCCAACCATATGTTGGCCAGCCACACGACGCCCGCGCCTACAGAGGGATCATGGGTGACTTGCGCTGCGCCACCCACACACCCATATCCAGTGTAAACCCGAAGGAATAAGACCGGCAGGTATGCGGATGGGAGCCACTTTTCATCAACGGAGCCGGCCCACACTCCTTCACAGGCAAACACAAGCACGCTGTATTTGGAGAATCGAGTACACACAAGCCGTTGGCTGGACCGTAGTCCGCTCCACACTGAGTGCATGGAACCACTATTTGAGCCTAGCAAACCACAAGGACCGTGCACTCCGCCCCCTCCTGCAACGGACAACTGTCTCCTGCAGCTAGATGGACGAGGTAGTGGGTGATAGACAGGTAGGCACCTTGTCAACATGCACATCAAGCGCAGCCACACCTGGGACGTCAAACAACAGCCAATCATACGAAATGCCAATATCGAATAAAGTAAACGCATATGACGACATAAATACGCGCTAAATGAGCATATGAAAGCAATTGGTCATAAGCGAATCTGCAGTAAGTACAAAATGTCCGAAAGTTATTTTAAAAATACCACGCGATAAAATTACGAATGTTTACCACAATTCGCATGAGCGACGTGTGCAAGTTAGAAGAAGATCATCAAGTAAGCAGAACAAACCAAATAAAGTGGAATGAATTTTATCCACATTAAAAGACCTATTTTAAGTGTAAGTTGATTTAGCCCAACTGCGGTGAAGAAAACCTCATGAATGCAACATATACATATATATATATATATATATATATACATACATAAATATGTATATAAGATGATATATATATATATGTAATTATATAATCGCTTGTCCATACGGTGTCCGTGTGGAGCATCGTATGATGATCTGGTTTGCTGAACATCCGTCGTTTCGGTGCGAGAACTCTAGTCTGTGAGACAACTATCCGTATATTGCTGTTCCCTGACGGCTGTGCGTTGTTTGCACACAGCGCGGATGAGTTGCAGCACATGACTAGTGCTCTGGCTTCGACAGCGGCCAAATTCGGGCTCACCATCAACACAAGCAAAACTATCTGTCTCTTTCAGCCTTCACTGGAGGTGCAATCTTTAATATTGCCACGAATCACCATTGGTGCTGAAGTATTAGAAACCACCTCCCGCTTCTGCTACCTTGAGAGTGTGATGTCGACTGATCAGCAGATGCACAGTGAGCTGCGTATCCGCGTGTCGAAGGCAGCGGCGGCATTCGGGAAGCTAGAGTACCGAGTGTGGAACAACCATCAGCTTACCATTGGCACGAAACTGATGGTGTACAAATTCATGGTGCTGTCCGTTCTTCTATACGGCAGTGAAACGTAGACGATGTACCGGCGGGGATGTGCGATATCTCGAGCGGTTCCCTCAACAGTGTTTGCGACGGATTCTGCTCATTGTTTGTTGCAACAGGGTTGCGGACACGGAAGTAGAACGTCGAAGTGGAATGTATGCAGTGGACTGCATGCTTTTGCTGAGACACCTGAGGTGGCTCGGTCCTGTGAGCCGTATGGATTCGACGCGGATACCGAAACAACTATTATATGGTCAGCTGAGTATTGGGAAGCGGCATGTGGGGAAACCAAAGTTACGTTACCAGGACATGATCAAAGTGAGTCTCTCACGTTCTAATCTTGATTGCAGGTCATGGGAATCAAAGGCTGTTGATCGGCGTGCATGGCGCGATCTGATCACGAAGGCAGTTGCCGAAGTGCGGCAGAAAGACCTCATGCATGCAGAGAAGAAGCGGCAAGTGCGGAAGCGGCAAGCACCGATGGGTTGCACTCCATCAACATCGAGCGCATGGTGCTGTAGCATATGCGTTGGTGAGTGCCTGAGTCAGTCTGGCCTAGTGAGCCATGAGCGAGGCCAATCGTGACCACCAACGAAGTGATGACGCGTCCTGCAGAGAACGTAAACAGAACCAGTGCAGCGGTTGTAAGTACGCTGCATTCGATTTACTAACCGCGTGCTTGCATGCTAAGTCTGTTTATTTCAGGTGGTGGGTTTTCAGCTCCGTCCTAATGCAAATCTTTCTTATTTAAATGTCTACCGGTACTTTCTTCTATAAACTTGCACACGTCCACTTAAGCAATTGTAGTTAATTTCGATAACTTTTTCGTATTTATGGCCATTTCCGTAAAATTTACTTTCTGATTTCGTGAACTTATCTCGAATTCGTTAGTAGACAATTTATTTCATATTCTCATTAATTTAGGATTTATGTCACCGTTTTCTTATGCATTACTCGAT
>OX104063.1:86573567-86695228 GCA_944474145.2 Dicrocoelium dendriticum
CACCCACCCACCCATATCCAGTGTAAACCCGAAGGAATAATACCGGCTGGCATGCGGATGGGAGCCACGTGTCATCAACGTATCCGGCCCACACTCCTTCACAGGCAAACACAAACACGCTGTATTTGGAGAATCGAGTACACACAAGCCGTTGGCTGGACCGTAGTCCGCTACACACTGAGTGCATGGAACCACTATTTGAACCTAGCACGACCACAAGGACCCTGCACCCCGTCCCTCCAGCAAAGACCAACTGTCTCCTGGAGCCAGATGGACGAGGTACCAGGTGATAGACAGGTAGGCACTTTGCCAACATACACATCAAACGCAGCCACACCTGGGACGTCAAACAACGGCCAATCATTCGAAATGTCGATATCGAATAAAGTAAACGCATATGACGACATAAATACGCGCTAAATGAGCATATGGAAGAAATTGGTTATAAGCGAATCCGCAGTAAGTACAAAATGTCCGAAAGTTATTTAAAAGATACCACTCGATAAAATTACGAAAGTTTAGCACAATTCGCATGAGCGACGTGTGCAAGTTAGGAGAAGATCATCAAGTAAGCAAAACAAACCAAATAAGGTGGAATGAATTTTATCCACCTCAAAAGGACCTAGTTTAAGCGTAAGTTGGTTTATCCCAACTGCGGTGAAGAAAGCTCATGAATGCAATATATACATATATATATATACGTATATATATATATATATATATATATATATATATATATATGTATATATATAAAATGCCATCGGGACTTTGGCGGAATGGCGAAACCGCATGATAGGAAATGCGGAGAGAGATCATGCTATTTTTGATTAATTTTTTCCACTCTTATTTTTTGAGTTTTTTAATTGTTTTTTGTGTAGAGAGATCGGGAACCACCACAACAATCAGATTGAGACAATCGCGACTGAGTTTAGTTTGGCCAAGGCTTCCAAGGTTTTCAACCGGCAGCACTCAACATCTTTTGGACTCCATCAAGGGAGTCGAGAAGAACCAGCTGAGGTCTGCTGTTTGTTGAGCTTTCTCATCTTGCTTCTTTAGGTTGTGGGCTATCCAGCACGTCGATTCCCCCAGCCCCGTCCAGCGACCGCGAACATGGCACGAGACGGAATGGGCATCCGCAGTATTTGTCGAAGCCATCTTAGTTGGTGTAGTGTGACAAGCGCCTCCACGGAGTGGCTGCCTCTACCCAAGACACGCTGTCTGACATCAATGTTGCCTACGTGGTGCAGCCACCACAAACGGGCGATGGACCGCAGTAACGTTCTCGGAGACAGACAATCGGCCCAGGTCATCGGTACGCGCAGGCCAAGTCTCGCGAATGTACAACTGTACAGCGAGGACGATCGCACTATAAACCTGCCCTTTGATGGAGAGACGAATGTCGTGGTGGCATCATAAATGCTTCAGCCTGGAGAAGGCGAGACGAGCTCTTGAGATGGCCATCGAAATCTCGTCTCCAGCTGCCCCACCAGCAGTGATGCAGCCTCTCAGGTAGACAAAACTGTGTAACTTCTGCGTCTCACCGCCGATGTGTCAGCCTATACGCCATAACGGCGCTTCGCTGCCGCGCGACCACCACCAGTCGCGCGCGGGCTGAGTATACCGCGAGGACGCCCACCCCTACGCGAAACATTGGATTTCCGCCGACTCCTTGTCGCTGATGGACAAACGCCGCTTGATCCCATCGGATTCGAGACACGTTGAAGAACGCCAATACCTTGGTCGAGAGTTGCGCAGGAGTCTGCAAATGGACCGCGAAGCTTGGTGGTGTGAACGTGCTAGGGAGATGGAGCTTGCTAGTCTCTGTGGTAATACCAGGAAACTCTTCCATCTCCTTCGAGTCACCGAAGGTGTTCGATCTGGTATAAGTGAAACAATATGCGAAGAGGATGGCACCTTAATCACCAATCTTCAACGACGGTTGGAGCGATGGGCCGAACATTTTGGCTCGCAGTTTTGTTGGCCCCCAGCTCCATCTGCTACCTCTGGCGCTCGCGCTGGGGCCGAGTGGTCTACCCCAACAGACCCTCCCTCTTCCCAGGAAATCGAGCAGGAGCTCCGGCACCTGAAGCGTTATAAAGCTCCCGGCCCTGATGGTCTTCACCCAGCTCTATTTAAAGATGGTGGCGCATCGCTGGTCCGAGAACTCACCGTTTTGTTCTCGAAAATTTGGTCGAAAGAGAAGGTTCCATCATCTTGGGGTGAATCGATAGTCGTACCCATCTTCAAAAAGGGCCTGCGCACAATCTGCTCCAACTACAGAGGAATAAGTTTAGTCCCCGTCGTTTGCAAGCTGCTGGTGTCCATCATACTTCGCAGGCTATCCCCAACACGCGAATCGTTGCAGCGAGAAGAACAAGCTGGGTTTCGCCCTGGTCGCGGCTGCATCGATCAAATCTTCACACTTCGCCAGATCCTCGAGCTCCGCCATGTGTATCAGAGGCCAACGATTGCTGTGTTCCTGGATATCCGTGCTGCCTTCGATTCTGTCGATCGTACAGTACTGTGGCAGTGCCTTCTGAGGAACGGTGTCCCCGAGAAGTTCGCTCCATACTGCGCGCTCTATACAGTCTGACCTCGGGCAGGGTTAGGGCTTATGGCATGCTTTCGCCTACCTTTGTGGTCTCCAGTGGAGTTCGACAAGGATGCCCTATCTCTCCGTTCCTATTCAACTTTGCCATTGAGGATGTCCTGAAGAACGCTCTGAGCGATTCGTTGAACGCTGGCGTTGAGCTCCTCCCAGGTAGTCGAGTTGTTGATTTGGATTATGCTGATGATATCGTCTTGCTAGGTGACGATCCACAGGTCGTCCAACTTGCATTAAACCGCTTGACGATTGAAGCATCAAAGTATGGTATGTGCTTTTCGCCATCCAAATGCAAGGCTCTCCTTCAAGACTGGCAGGTGCCTCTGCCTGCACTCACGCTTGCTGGTGAGACACTGGAGGTTGTGGAGAGCTTTGTCTACTTGGGAAGTTGCATCACTGCTGGCGGGGCTGTTGGAGACGAGATTTCGATGCGCATCTCGAAAGCACGCCTCGCTTTTTCTAGGCTGAGGCATTTGTGGTGTCGCCACGACATTCGTCTCTCCATCAAAGGGCGGGTCTATTGTGCAACTGTTCGTGCTGTACTGTTGTACGGATGCGAGACCTGGCCCATTCGTAAAGATGACTTGCGCAGGCTATCCGTCTTCGAGCACCGCTGTCTGCGGTCCATTGCCCGTGTGTGGTGGCAGCACCACGTAAGCAATGTGGAAGTTAGACAGCGTGTCTTGGGACGTGGAAGCCACTCGCTCGAGGAGCTCATCTCACTGCATCAACTGCGGTGGTTGGGACACGTATTGCGCATGCCTGTCCAGCGTTACCCCCGTCGTGCGTTGTTTGCACTTGCTGGACAGGGCTGGAAGAGACGGTCTGGTGGACAGCCTACAACATGGAGAAGCCGCATGAAAAAGTTGACGAAACAATTGGCCTCGGCCGGTTGTTGTCGACTACCTGGTTGGGGTCCGAGAGACGAGGATACTTGCTGGTTGAAAACCTTGGAAGTTATGGCTCAAGATCGATGTCAATGGCGGACGTGTGCATCAGTGTGTTGCGGTGTCCCTTCCTCCTCCCCCTAAAAAACGAACAAACTGAAAAAAAATTTCAAAAACTGTGAGTGGTAAACTTGACAAAAAAAACATTTCTTGTTGCTCTTTTCTTATTATTCATATTGTTTTCCTATTCAGCCATGATTCCGATGGCACAATATCTGTACCACAGATTGTGTATAATATATATATACTCACCGCCGATGGAGAGTGCAGGTAGGGGCGTCTACCAGTCTTGAAAAAGCACTTTGCTTTTGGATGGTTAAAAGTGCATACCATACTTCGACACTTAAATCGCCAGGCGGTTAAGTGCAAGTAAGACGGCCTGCGGACCGTCACCCGACAAGACGATATCATTTGTGTAATCCAAATCAACCGCCCGACTACCTATTAGGAGCTCAACGCCAGTGTTCAACAAGTCTTCTAGAGCATTTTTGAGGACATACTCAATGGCTAAATTGAAGACGACTGGAGAGATAGGGCATCCTTGTCAAACCCTACTGGTGAAAACAAAGGAAGGCGAAAGCTTGCCATAACCCATAACTCTACCCGAGGTCAGACTATACAGAGCACACAGAATGGTAACGAACTTCCCGGGAATAACATTCCTCAACAGACAGTGCCACAATGCAGCTCTGTCGACAGAATCGAAGACAGCACGGATATCCAGGAACACAACAATCATTGCCTTTTGATGCACATGGTAGAGCTCAAGGATCTGGCGGAGTGTGAAAATCTGATCAACGCAGCCGCGACCAGGTCGAACACAGCCTGTTCTTCTCGCTGTAGTGAATCACGCGTTGGGGACAGCCTGCGAAGAATGATGGACACAAGAATTTCGCAAACGACGGGAACCAAGCTGATACCCTGCTAATTAGAGCACATTGTGCGCAAGCCCTTTTTGAAGATGGAGACGACTACCGACTCACTGCAGGATGATGGAACCTCTTTCAGCAAGACTTCTGAGAACAAAGCCGTGAGTTCTCGTACCGGCCGAGTAGCCCCCATCTTTCAATAGCGCAGGAGGTAGACCATCAGGACCGGGTGCCTTATAGCGCTTTAGACAGCACAATTCCCGTCAGATTTCCTGCTGAGAAGGAGAATCAGTTGGAATAGTCCACTCATCACCTGTGCGCGCTCCAGGGGAAACAGATAGAGCTGGCGGCCAGAAAAACTGCGAGCGAAAATGTGCGGCCCATCGCTCTAACCCTCGTTAAAGATTAATGATTAGGGAGCCATTATCTTCGCAAATTGTTTCGCTTATTCCTGATCGGAAGTCTTCGGTGACTCGGATGAGGTGGAACAGTTTCCTGGTCTTGCCAGAGAAATTAGCACGCTCACGCTGTCTAGCATATTCACACCACCAGGTCCCACAATCGTTCTGTAAGCTGCGCAACGCTCGATCCAGGGATCGGGGTTCCTCACTACAGCTGGTGTCGGCTAGGATCAAGCGGCGTCTGTCTATCAGCGACAAGGAGGCAGTGGTGATCCAGTTTTTCGGCGGGGGACAAGCAAATCCACAACTGACAGTACTGGCAGAAATCAAAGCGTCCATTGCGAATTGAGACCATCGTCAGAGGATGAGGCAAGTAGTGTTGACAGCGAAGCCTAGTACTTGGCTAACGTCGCAGGATTTTACAAATTTTCGACATTCCCTCGGTAGTGCGTATGTCTGGATGATCCTCCGAAACGCGTGCATATTTTGACGTGAACCAATGCATGATCAGAGTTCAGACAACTTGACCAGTACGATCGGCAGTCTGTTACGCTCCAGCGCCACCTGTAGCTTATTGCTTTTTGGTCAAGCTGGGACCACACTTGTGTTTGAGAAGACGGACTCCAGATAGCAGTCTGTCTTTTCGAATGACGAAAACGTGTACTCGAAAGGAACTAGCGATTAGCGGCACAAAGAATCTGTACCCTGTTTCCATTGTCTGATCGGCTGCTACCACGGTCAAAACTACCTCCAAACTGGTGCTCGCTTTGTGGTATGAGACCCAGTCGTGCGTTAAAATCCCAACAATTGTGATGTCATACTTCTTAGCGAAATGGAGAAGCTCATGTAGCTGTTGATAAAAGCAATCGTTGAATCCATCCAGGATGTAATCTGTAGTTGCATATGCGAAGATGACAACCAGGGTACGCGTAACACCTTTACGCTTACTTAACTTACATGAACCTCGTACTCTGTGATTGGGGCTGAAAATGCTAGTGATTGGAAATCCTGTAATGGTGATCGAATGTCGCAGGCCAGACCGATAGGGAGTGAGCATGTTGCCGGAATCGGGTTGGTCAGCCAATCAGGAAATAGTTGGTCCGTGATCGCGTCCAGCCTGCAACCATCCACTGACCAAACGGGCGCCAGCAGGCGAAGGAGCGCATACTCATTCACCCTTGAGCTGAGGCTTGTGGCATTGGACCGAGGGGAGAAGCGCGCGGGCCCAATCCCGCAAATCGTGCATCCACTAAGATAGTCAAGGTGATTTTAGACAGAGTGAACGTGGCGAGCAAGCATAAACCAATGGAAACAGCCATTGACACAATGCAAATAACAGGAATGAGCCATTGAAACGGACTGTTGTAAATAATGTATATACTCTATAAATATTCGAGCGTAATTTTAATAAACGACTTCATCATCGCTATCCAGTCTTCTTGCTTCCCGGAGGGCAACACGACATGGTGATAGAGGAGAAGAAGCCGACGCGCCGGAACCCGCACGTTTTTGGTTGTCAGCCGTCGATTCCACTGCTGATCGCTGTACAGATGACTGAAAGCATGCTGCCGGAGTACTGGAGAATGTGGAAGTCGAACTGGGTGGATTTCGTTACACTGCCCCAATTGGATACTCAACCAATGGCGACCAGTTGGCAATGTTTAGGCACGCTGTGGATGATAAAGCCAGGAGGGTGCTCGAAACATTGGAGCTCAGTGAGGCATGTGAGGAAGTCGAACTTTCGGAACTGCTGAGAAGATTCTCGGCGTTTTGCGAAGGACAGGTAAATGAAATGTATCAGAAGTATTTATTTTTTGTTCGCGATCGATCCCCAAGCGAATCGTTCGAGACTTACATAACAGAACTGAAACTATTGGTACGTGACTGCAACTTCTGCAATTGCATGCGAGCCTCTTTGGTACGTGCTCGTATGGTCATTGGTATAAAGAATGTTGAGCTCACTCGGCGCCTTCCGAGACAAATTAACCTGTTTTGGAACAATGTGTGGACGTCTGTTTGAGTGCAGCAAGGACGGCGCAGCAGTTCGAGCATGTGAGAGCCGAAACAAACACCGATCTGTGCGCCGAATTCCGAACCAGCAATAGTCCGCCCCAGACACTCAAAGGGCAGGGTCCGAGTTGTCAGTTTCGCGGTCGTGTGCATCCAAGAAAAAAGGAGAGCTACCCATCTTGGGGTCGAAGGTGCATAAAATGTTCCAAGAAGAACCATTTTGTTCGCTGTTGCAGATCCGCTAAGGCTAGCGCAGTAGTCGAGAGCATCAACGAACGGTTACAAGAATTTTCGATAAGCAACTTGGAAAATCGTGCAGAACACAAGTGTGTTTTCGCGACGCTTTTGATTCGAGGACTACCGGTGTGCTTCCAACTGGACTCGGGCCACTGTCAGCATCCTACCTGAGAAGCACTGTGTGGGAATGACATGTGACAGGACGCAGAATTGCCTCAGAATGTGGAATGATTCAAAGCTGCTGCCGAAAGGTACCGCCACATTGAAGGCTATCAATCCGAAAAACGGCACAGAACACCCACTCGACTTTCTGATAGTCTCAGGAGACTTTATGCCCAATTTGGGTATTGATTATATTCAGAGTCTCGGTTTTGTCTCTTTTAACCATGAAAGTTTCTTCCATTCGTGTGAAGATAACATAGATATTGTTGACCGCTACCCAAGTGTGTTTGACGGGGTCGTAGTGAAATCCGAAGGGTGTGTTCATTTACCATTACTCGAATTCGCTAAGCCGATAGTGTTGCCGACCAGAAAGGTGCCCATTGCCTTAAGTGAGCAATTTTTAGACGAGCTTCAGCGCCTCACTAGTTTGGGTCTAATAGCCAAAGTTGAGGAGGCGACAGATTGGGTTAGCCAGTTGGCGATCGTTACTAAGAAATCTGGAGAACTAGGCGTGTGCATTGATCCAAAAGCATTTAACGCCCCACTCAGGAGGGGGCGTTATGCGCTACCGACCTTAGACGACGTACTTCCGGTGCTACCAAGAGCTAGAATATTCACTAAAGTCCACCTTGCTTCTGCGTTTTGGCATGTATTATTTGACGAAGAGTCAAGCTACCTGACCACGTTTGGGACACCTTTCGGGCTTTCCGCTGGCTTCGTTTACCGTTTAGACTGAGCGTAGCTAGCGAGATATTCTAGAAACGATTGGTGCAGGCTTTAGACGATTTGCCAGGAACGTTTTGTGTAGCAGACGCCGCTTTGGTTTTTGGCGCAACACGAGATGAGCACGACCAGAACCTTTACCGATTTTTGCAGCGTTGTTTTGAAAAGAACATCAAGCTGAGACGAAGGACTGAAATCAGGGCCGTCAAACAGATGCCTCCTCCTACTGACGTGAAAGCCGTCAGCAGGCTGAATGGGATGATGCATTACCTAAGTCGTTTCTTGCCCAGATAAGCCGATGTAATGGTACCAATTCGAAATCTGACGCATAAGAGTGAGAAGTGGCATTGGGACGCGGAGCAGGAGAGAGCATTTCAGAAAATAAAGGAATTGATCACGAGCGCCCTCCTTCTCGCTTACTATAACCCAGTACTCCTTCTCGAGATCCAGTGTGACAGCCGTCAGTATGGTATCGGAGCCGTACTCATGCAGAACGGTAAACCTGTCGACTTTCGCAGCCGGACGCTGATAGAGACTGAGCGTCGTTACTCGCAAATAGAGAAAGAAATACTTGAATTGGTTTACGCCGTGGAGCGTTTCGATGACTATCCGTTTGGCTGCAAATCCACCGCGTTTACCGACCACAAGCCCCTAGTGTCGATCGCCAGCAAGCCGCTCCATGTAGTTCCACGCCGCCTGCAAAGATGCTTATTCGTCTGCAGAAGTATGATCTAGAGATTGTCTACCGGCCAGGATCCCAGATGCACATTGCGGACACGCTGTCAAGAGCGCACCTGTCAGACCCGCCAGGAAAGGAAGATGACCCAGATTTTGTCCATGCAACACAGCTGATCGCCGTCACTGAGGAACGCTTGCACCATCTCCAACGATACACTGAGGAGGACGAATTGTGTAGGCTACTGAAGCACACGATCATGAACGGATGGCCCGAAGGTAAGAAAAAGTTACCAAAGGAGCTGACTCCATTCTTTATTTTCGTGACGAACTCATTACTCAGGATGGATTAATATTCAAAGGCAACAGGATAGTGGTTCCAAAGGCACTGCAGCGTTTGATGCTGGAGCTGATACACTGTGCACATTTAGGAACCAACAACTGCGTGGCAAGAGCTAGAGAGCTGTTGTTCTGGCCCGGAATGACCAGCCAAATACGTGACTACGTCTCAAATCGTGTAGCATGCAGAGCATACGACGTACGCCAGCCAAAAGCACCGATGATGTTACATGATATTCCTGCCAGACCCAGGCAGATGGTTGCACTAGACATTTTTTCTCACGATGGAAGGAACTATTTGATTGTGGTAGATTATTTTAGTGACTACTTCGAGATCGATGCGCTTACGACGACTGGTACGCAGTCCGTGGTGAACAAGTTGCGGTGCCAATTCGCTCGGCATGGAATACCCGAGGTGGTGATTTCAGACAACGGGCCGCAATTTAATAGTGCAGGGTTTCGTGCATTCAGCATGAAGTGGGATTTTCGTCACCGGCTAACCAGCCCATACCATAGCCGATCAAACGGTAAGGCTGAGTCCGCAGTGAAGGAGGCGATGAACGTACTTACAAATCCAAGAATACCCAGAAAGATCCGTACCTTTTACTACTGGATCGAAGGAATACACCATCTACTGATATCGGAGCGAGTGCTGCACAGCGTCTATTCAGTCGCCGAACAAGAACGCTAATACCGACCGCTACAACTCTACTGCAGCCCGAGATAGCGCCGTCCGATGTTCTACACGACCGACTACGGAACAGAATGCTAAGGCAAAAATAGTACTATGATCGCGGATCGAAAAGCCTCCCACCACTAGGTACAGGAGAAGAAGTATGGGTGCAGCCATTACCGGAATCCGGTGGATGTTGGCTGAAAGGAGTGATCAAACGTCAGAAGGGAGGGAGGAGCTATGAAGTCAAGGTTGGGGGCAATCTCATTCGACGGAATCGGGTGCAACTGAGAAGAGTGCGTCAGAAGTGGACACCGCAGAGAGAGGGTCAGCAACAACAACCGGAGAGGAATACTGCTACCCAAGCCCAGGACATTAAAAGCACACGAAGTGGTAGGCAATACGGAACATATTGTAACGCCATCCTAAAAAACGAAAAAGGAAAAGATATGATGGGGCTGGAAATGCTGGTGATTGGAAATGCTGTAATGCCGATCGAACGTCACAGGCCAGACCGATAGGGAGTGAGCATGTTGCCGGAAGCAGATTGGTCAGCCAATCAGGAAATAGTTGGTCCGTGATCGCGTTCAGCTTGCAACCATCCACTGAACGTGTAAGTGACCAATCAGGCGCCAGCAGGCGAAGGAGCGCATACTCATGTACCCTTGAGCTGAGGCTTGTGGCATTGGACCGAGGGGAGAAGCGCGCGGGCCCAATCCCGCAAATCGTACATCCACTAAGAAAGTCAAGGTGATTTTAGACAGAGTGAACGTGGCGAGCAAGCATAAACCAATGGAAAAGGAGCCAGTGACACAATGCAAATAACAGGGATGAGCCATTGAAACGGACTGTTGTAAATAATGTATATACTCTATAAATATTCGAGCGTAGTCTTAATAAACGACTTCATCATCGCTACCCAGTCTTCTTGCTTCCCGGAAGCAACACAACATAGTCTGACTGCACATAGCCGACTGCCTGGCTGGGGTCCTAAGGACGGTGAACACGTTTTGTTGGACACACTTTCTGATATGGCTTGGAGCCGGCCCCAATGGCGATTGTATTTTGTGTTCCTTTGTCCATCCCCCTCCTGCTTAGCATCCCCCTCCAATCACGATCTCACTTGTTAAGCATAATATGACTCTTTTACGGCAGCCAGCTGTTAGCTCTCTGGAACGATGTCCATCCGTTAATGGGGACTCAGCGGGCGTGCCACTGTTTGTTTTCCTTTTCTTGTCTTTTGTATTGCGGTACAATAGTTGAGGTGTTTTCCACCTCCAGCTAACGTGTAATGATGATGATGACTGCACATAACCGACTGTTGACTGGGATCAAGTCAAGCAAAGCGACCTAAGCCTTGTCACTCAGGGCAACCCCGACACCAGCTTGGCCAGAAGTGGCGGCCTCTGAGTCTCTGGAAACGCGCAAGTGGTATTTGACGTCAGGGTTTGCAGAAGATGTCATTCTGATGACGGTACTGACGTCTTGCAACCTGGTTTCGGAGAGGCAACAGATGTCCACCGAGTGTCTCAAACGTGCGGGCCAGACATGCTTGTCGTGCGATCTGCATCAAAGTGCGCGCATTGAACACTGCAAGACCGAATTTAGAACCAATACGGAGGAAAGCTTTGGCTTCGGTTGAGTGGTGATGTTGTGACCACCGGGCAACGAACTCCAAACGTTTGGCTCAGCATTCTGTCAGATGTGGCCAGTGAGCTGTTGTTGACGGTGACCAGGGAAGGCATAGGTGTAGTTGGAGAACGGGACGTGGGGCGATTTGTGAGCGGATGTTGAGCAGCAGAGACTGTAAAACTAGTAGACCTAGCAAATGGGCAAGCAGCAGTGTAATCCATCTATGGTTCGTCATTGGGCGTGATACTACCCAGGTCGAAGTAGAGGGTTGTCTTAGGGGGCCTTACTCCAAGCCTTTGATCAATGATCTAACCTACAAGGCAGCATGGCGATGTGAGGGCGTCGCAACCCGTTGGGAGCGGGTGACCAAATAGTTGGTTCATGCGCTGCAGTTCTTCATTCATATCCTTGTAACAAGCCCTTTGGTGCTTCACTAGACTGCTTCGTATGGCTGTATGAGTTAACACATCACGTGTTGTTTAACAATACTTAGTTCAGTTGGATGAAACCTTGGGATCGCCATTGGTAGCAATACAGTATAGAGGGAGTCACAGAAGACCTAGATCGCGTTAGTGCTGGTCGCCTTAGGTGGGGACCTCGGGATGGACCTCATCGACGATTAGATATTGCACTATCGGAGTCAGCGACGCTTTTGCATTCGTTCTCTTATTTATGGTCAGTAACTGCCTCCTTTGGCGATTTTTATCCATTCCTCTCTTATTATTTTGATTACCACTATTACTCCCACTGTTCTTATTATTCATTTTGCAACATGTGTCAAGTCAACCGAATCCACTGCACTTCATAGTTAGATCTTGGTTGATATTCTGAACTGAAATGATGCACCGTCCGGACATACTCGATTTTCCTATGTGCAAGCTGGTGTAAATTGAAACGAATCAGTGGTCCACCTTCACCTGTTGTCTGAATTTGTACAGCACTTTAGTTAGCCGTGGCACAGTCGTTAGTCATCTGTCATAGCTTCCGGTCTTCTATTAAACCCGCGATCGAAAAACATTTCATTGTTCCGAGCATTAGGAAATCGCCACCTCGACGGAACCATCTTACTCGCTTCAGTGCGACTTAGCTAGGCCAGAAATATTCATTCACTGTTCCACATCCACGCTGTACCTCGATTCGAACACGCGCTTGAAGTCTGTGCTTCTAACATAAGCACCATGATTCCTTTTCAGTGGCCACCGTTTTTGTTGCAACAGTCAATGACTCCTGGACTGTCTTCACTATTCTACCAGCATGAGCATTCCTTCCACTCACGGCTATCATAATAGTAGTCCGGAAAATGCAAGGGGCCACTACTTCTGACGCCTTCCAAATTGCAACTACTGAGAACATGGTCGGCAACAAAAAATGCGCTTTATTGCCTCTGATGAAGCCTCGAATTGGCATGCTACACAGGCGGTCATTTGCTGGGATCCATTCTAGAGTGGAGGCGTCTGCACGCCCACTTGATTTCGCATGTTTTATGGCCATAGATCTGCCTGAACTCGGAGATCCCTACTGTTATGCCCAGTGTGTCTGGTTTACAAACCCCACACCCCGGGTTTTAATCCCTACTTAGATGTGGACACTATATCACTACCCCCTGTCGGCCGGTGATCTGCACTCCTGACGTGAAAACATAAGGTCGCCGGTTCGAATCCGCTTAGGGGCGGGCGTCCTGGTGGTATACTCAGCCCACGTGCAACTGGTGGTGGTCGCGCGGCAGCGAAGTGCCATTACGGCGTACAGCTGATGATTTGTTCATTTATTTTTACCCCCTAAGTCTCTCACAACCGCGTGTGGCTGTTAGTGGGGGATCATCATATGCTTTACTTTCTTATCCATATACTTGCCTTCGCGTGTAGCCGTTGTTGAATATTCTAGTTTATGCATCATCGATCGGGTGCTGCCTAGTTTGAAGCGAGGGATAACAGATCTGGGAGCTATACCTGTTCTCTCCTGCAATCACAAACAACGCGTGGCGCTCGAGCTTTGCACCAACCAAGCTGAGCTTCTAACGCCATAACACGGCCACCGACCGGTGACCGAGTGGTTTGCGCGCTTGGTTTGCAACCATAGGGTCACCGGTTCGAATCCGCGTAGGACTTGGCGTCCTCGTGGTATACTCAGCCCGCGCGCGACCGGTGGTAGTCGCGTGGCAGCGATGCGCCGTTACGGCATACAGCTGGCGGTTTTTTTATCTGTCTTCATTCTCTGGGCTGATTCCCAATCATTAACCTTTCTCTTTTGAGGGACTGATGACACTACAATGTACTACCCAGCATACCTCAGTAGATCACGAAGTTACGCAAATCATCGCATGTTAGGACTTCGTCTCGTCGCTATGACAGCATTGAAGCTCTGTATCTTCTTACTTGAAGCGCCGACTCACGGATTAAGTGCGTTTACGGCCTTTGGTTACACAGCAAACCCCATTTGCGCCAACTTTATCGCGATATGCCTTTGATAAGCAAACCCCAGTCGTTGCTAATGCGGCTGTTTGTGAGGGACTCCTCCATATAAGTCATTCGAGCCCTTTTCCGTGCTTTTAGCCTAAGCAGAAGCTCGGACCAAACCAGGTCGCAGCTGATTGGCCAACGAGAGCGTTTACCGGATTTTGGTAATTTACAGCAGCACATAACTTCCATCTAGGTTATTTCTTCTGATCTAAATAATCAGACCTATTTTGATTGTCAGCAAACGCTGTATTCCCAGGCTCAACTGAACGTCTTCTCGATGAGCTTGTCTGACTGTTCCGTACTGTCAGCAGAAACACAACAGCGGCCGAGATAAATCAGCTGAATAAGTTAATTTAACTGCTTGCATGCTTTAATCCAAGACATGTCTTTTTAACGCTTCTTGTTTTTTTCTCTCAACAGAGATGTCCGGGACACTAGAGAGCCAGTCTCACGATGCTCCACATGAATCACTTTCAGAGACCGACGGTCCGATCACTTCATATATGTCTTCGGCTCTTTCTTCTGTAAACGATCTGAGGACCCAAATGCAATCTCTGGCACGAATTATCCAATCCAACGATGTGCATAATGCAAACGCCATCCCTTCTGACCCTTGTATCTCACTGGCTCAAGCTAATTGTCAAGCAAATCTTCTTGATGAAGACACTCCACGCAATCGCATTTCACCTGTTTGTCTTGATAATTCTATCCCGAATACCTCCGTTCCGACGTCACCACTACATGGGATACTGGGATTAAATGAACATGTTAAAAGACAGGTTGATGACGTTGTTGCCCTTCTTCTCAGTACTCGCCGTCAGTTATTTGCAACCCTTCAAGATGTTCAAGCGACCATGACAGAGCTTGAGCTGTCAAACAGGGAGTATTTAGAATTGGAATGTGATTTACTGAGGCAGTCCAGTGTCCCGTCCACCAACCGACCTATATTAGATCAAACTGCTGTGTTTGAATTACTCGAGCGCCAGACAACGTTGTCCAGCGAAGAATTAGAACGAATTAAGATGGAGTTTGAAAACAAATTACAGCGGTCTACAGGTTTGTGCAGCTTTTGTTTACCAGGTGTACATTCATCTTATCCTAGAAATTGCCCCTTTAAATTACTATAGCCTCAATTTGTCACCGATCATCATCATCATCATCAACAACAGCAGTACATCAGCCATTTGAACCGATGCTTCGCTGCCATACAATCATAAGGACCTATGAAATAAAGAATAAGTGAGGAAGGGAATGGGGGACTTACCTGAAAACCTTAATGCCCTAAGCAAACATTCAGGGTCAAGGCGCCTACACCTTGTGTAGACAACATACCGTCACAAACAGCTGGCTATCGTGCAAAGATAAGGCGGCATCGGCGAGACAGCTTCCTTGCGGCTTTCACTGCCACGCGTCATAATCAGCCATTACCCCGCAGATAACTCAGCACCAAACACACTTTAAACAGGCAATCCAATTAGGAGACGGCAGCAGACGCGCCACTGGTGTCTACTGCGAGCCATGTCCTGTAAAGTCTCGAGCCAAGCACAAAGCGTGTCACGTGGACTCCAGCCCGGAAGGCGAGACGGACCAACGGCACCCAGTTTGGTAGTCAGTGACTTCATTTCCCGCTACCAAGTCAAGTTCTGTCCACCTCGTGCCTTGCGCCACCCTACACCTTGCAGACTAAACAAGGCCCTCTTAGGTAAGCGGTGATCAGGCATACGTAGCACGTGCCCGAGCCAACGCAACTTATTCAATGCTATCTGTTGTTCTAGGGAGCTAGCATGATTATCACCACCTAGTACTCGCCTACGCACATCATCGTTGCGGACACACTGGTGCCATCCGACTCCAGCAATGCTTCGCAGACAACGATGATCAAAGACTTGAAGGCGCCTCAGATCTTCAGACTGAAGGGGCCAAGTCTCACTACCATAGAGCAGAACGACCCTCACTGTGGCCTTGTAGACCCGGCCTTTCAGACGAAGGGAAACTCCCTTCTGTCGCCAAAGATGCCGCAGGTTCAAGAAGGTAGCTCTGGCTTTTGCAATGCGTGAGCTGACGTCAGTTTCTATGTGCCCATCATTACTGACGCAGCTGCCAAGATAAGTGAAATGATCAACCACCTCGAGTTCATCGTTAGCAAGCGTCAATGGGTCATCAAGTGGCTGGTGGTTCTGCAGCAACACTTTGAAGGTGCGAAGTGCATACCAAATAATGGGACCACTCTGGACAGGCAATTCAGGGTTGATTGTGCCGCCGCAACATGGCCGAAAAGCAAGACGATATCGTCCGCATAATCTAGATCAACTAACCTTTCACCCAGCAGCACTTCAACGCCTACAAATTGAAATTCCCCAAGTGAACACTCCATGATAGAATCCACGACGAAATTGAACAAAAATGGGGAAATCGGACAACCCTGACGAACGCCACTTGTGGTCGGAAAGCTATCCGATAGGCCACCGTAGACCCTGAGGCGGCCTGTAGTCTTCGAGTATAGAGCACGAGGGATGTTCACATATTTCGTGGGAACACCTTTCCGCGCGAGTATTTCGAACAGAATCGATCGATCGACTGAATCGAACGCACTCTTGAAATCGAGGAAGACAGCTATTGTCGGTCTGCGGTATGCGTGGCGCTGCTGTAGCACCTGCCGCAAAGTGAATATATGGTCTATACAGCCACGTCCTGGACGGAACCCGGTCTGCTCTTCCGTAGTCCGATATTCCCGTTCCACACTGAGGCGACGAATGAGAATCGATGCCAATAATTTTGTCACAACTGGCGTTAGGCTAATACCCCTGTGGTTAGAACAGTCTGTGCGATTGCCCTTCTTGTATATTGCCACTATAATCGATTCGCTCCAATTAGCCGGGACACTTCCTTCCAGATACATTCGAATAGGGAGGTCAGTGCTTTGCAGAGGACATCACCTCCATCCTTAAATAGTGCAGGTGGGAGGGAATCCGGGCCAGCGGCACGAAAACGATTAAGGGTCGTGATCGCCTTTCGGACCTCGGCCTCCGATGGAGGCTCTAAACTAACCTGCATGACCTGAGTAGGAAGAGGTCCGTGAGCAGGGGGCTAGATGAACTGATCTTGAAAGTGTTCCGCCTAACGAGCCATACGGCGCTCCTTATTGTGTAACAGCTCACCCGCGCTGTCTCTGATTGTCTCACTGACGCCTGGTTTTCTGGGACCAGTGGTGCGGATTAGCTGGAAGAGCTTGCACTAATTTGCCTACTGCTCCTGCCTCCTCCATTTCTTGAGCCCGACTGGTCCACCAGGCTTCCTTGTCAGCACGTAGGCTCTGCTTTAGTTCACGCCTAATAGCCCGTCTGGTCACATTGTGTTTAGAGCCAGCGGGGAGGTGTCTTCTAGATTCCAACAGGTTCACCGACCTCTCGGATATCCAGTGACTGGTGCGGTGACGATGGATAGTGCCGCAAGCAGGTGCTCCTGCGTCGTGCATGGCGGCCGAGATCCTATTCCACCGAACGTCATTGTCGTTAGGACAAGACAGCGGAACTTCGGTATGCATTGCGTCTTGATAAGCTTGCCTGACCGAGGGCTGAGACAATTTCTCCGTTGCCAGTCGCATGGGACGCTTGGTGCGCCTCCTGGTAAAGTTCATGGAGAAACGACAGCGTACCAAGACATGATCAGAGTCGACAAAGGTACTTCAGTACGAGCGGCAATCCAGGATGGAACCAAGCCATCTGTAACTTATGGCTATGTGGTCAATTTGGGTCCATCGCTGGCCAGCTACAGGAGGACGCCAAGTGGCATTTCGGCGCCCACTGTGTCTAAAAGTAGTGCTACTAAGTAACAACTGATGCTTCGCACACAGTTACAGCAGACGCTTACCGTTGTCAGTCCGTTCGGAGTTAAGCCCACAATTACCACCCAGCTGAGCTTCTGAAGAGCTCAGACGCCCTACTTGTACGTTCATATCCCCTGCAAGTATTATAATATCTGAACTAGTAGCACTGCGTAGTAGCGCGTTCAGTTCGTCATAGAATGTGTCCTTGAGAACATTAGAACTGCAGTCGATGGGAGCATAAGCGGAAATCACAAACAAACAGCGTTTTGTACTACTTCGTGAATCAACCTTAGCTGATGTCGTCAAACGGGCTGCACATAAACGGCTGTTCACCGGAATCCAATCAACCAACGATGGCACAGCGTTGGAGCTTAGAATGATACCTACACCAGCTTGACCCGTGAGTGCTGCATCGGCGTCTCCAGATGTGTGCAACCAATGACGAGAGGATAAACCGGGTGCAGTTAATTCATTAACCCCATTTGAGTCATTGATCCTAGTTTCGGACACACAACACACATCAATACCCAGTGTGTCCAAGGTGCATGCGAGTGCAGTTTGTTAACCTGTTTGTCTTAGAGTGCGAACGTTGAATGTCGTCATGGAAACGGGATAGCGTGGCCTTATAAGGGACTTTTGGCGATAGGCGTCCGATAGGTGCGGTGGGATGGTGGCTGCAGATGGTTCTACTCCAGTGACACTTCGGTTGCTGTCAATAAGGCTGGGAATTATAGAAGGAAGGTTAGTAATGGGGGTCGGGATGGGAGTAAGAGAAACAGGTGGAAAAGAAAGAAGGGAGGCGCCAGCAGTAGCATGTTTACGCTTATCCGCCCTGCTGTATGCAGCAGATAAGGCGACCCTTGATAATCTGCGCGACGGCCGATGCAGGATGAAGTTGATGTTTGAAGAAGATGTCATGGTTGTATGTGGGCTGATATACTGCCAAAGCGCCCAGACTTAGACAGGAGGACGATTAGGGTCCTCATCCAAAGCCTTTGGCTCAAAAGCCTGTCCGCAAGGCAGTGGGGAGGTGGCAATGATTTAGTTTCCTAGAATTGGTCGCCATCCGATTTCAAACCACCAACCTGGAGGACCAGGAGACTGAGTTTGTCTGACCTCTCACCATTGACCAACCTGGTAGGAGTAGGTCTCCAGGTGCCCGGAGGCACCACCTAGTATAGCTCAATGGGTCAATGAGGTGCGCAAACCGTCGCACCACGTTAAGGTACACTCATTCGGTCTCTGTAGACGGAACCAAAGGAGAGACGACAATACTTCAATTTTAAAACTTTCTGTACAATGAACGAGCTTTAGTCCTTACCAATTTCACCATGGCTGATCAAATTTCTCCCCTGATTCCATCAAAAATGAGCTGCAATATCTCGCCACGACATTGCGGAAGAACGGATATCCGGAGCTGTTCATACTTCTACACGCCAACTCAGAACCCCAAGGAGAAACCATCTACTGATGTCATTAAGAAAAAGCTCATTATGGGGCTTTGGAGTACCCGCCGTGTGTCTGGATTGCAACACGCAATCTCGATCGAGGCTACAGTTTGCTTCAAACCAAACCTATGACATTTCGATCACTAGGACCGCATCCGAAGTGGATAGCAATCGGAGCTGCGTTCTCCTAACACTACAGTCCACGACCGACCGGTTTCATCCAAATTTGGACTCGTCAGGTAGAGAGCCTTCTCTGAGTGAAGTGCCCAACACAGCATCTGACGACTTTCGTGTTTTTCACCAGGTCTGGGTTTCACAGCAACGCTTGATACAGCGTACTTATTATGCTGTCATTTAAATAGGGCCAATTTGACAGCAGATAAATACCTTATCTCCGGAAATCCATTAAGTAGAGTTATTATGCGGCCAAGCCAGTGTTATTGCGCTAAATAAACCGGTTGCTATGCAACTCCAACCTGGACGAACCAGACGGCCAAACTACTGCTTCATGTATCCACCTGTTTCACTATACTTGCTGTAGCAAGTACATTAGTCGTACCGAGAGATGGCTGTGAGAATCACAGAGCATATTTCTCCTAACATGTTTGCAAACGGCCCCCAGCTACCTGCTAACTCGATTGCTCGTCACATACTCCACCACTCTGTTTGTCAAAACCCATGCGGATCGTTGAGAGTAATTGACAAGCAAAGAGACCCCTGTCTGTTACATCTCTCCGAAGCCTCAACGATTCGCGGCTGAGACCGAGTTTATGCAAACGGACAGATTTTATGACCTGTCTCGCTCTACTGTGGTGAGGTGAGTGCTGGTCTCCCTCCATTTGGAGCACTCGTGTGCCCATTGACCTTGGCTCGCCTTAACTTTCGCCAATTAACCGCACGTTACTTGTCTCTATATGCAACTTAGCAATTCCACAACTTGTGTGTAAGCTGCCGATGTGAATGCACAAAATAGCTGCATTTAGTTTAATCTGTTGTAATGGGGTTCCTTCTTACTCCATTAGATCTTATCTCCATTGAATATTGTGCGTAAGTTAGTTTTTGATCTTGTTTAAATTCTGATGTCGCAAACCACTAGATTCTCTCTTCCTTCCTAATCATTATCAATCTCTTTTCCCTTTATACAGCTGCTGTCGTCACGTTGGAGCAACAGCTGTCCGAATGCAGAGGTAAGATCTACGTCTACGCTTATTCACATGAGGCCTATGCTCACTACGGGTACGCTCGCGCGCAGATGTATCGTACCTGATTATCCCATTCCTGTTTGCTATTTATTCAGTCTTGTCTCATGTTTCATCTGTTTAAATTCCCCCGTGTCTATATGGTGTGCTTCCATTGTTACGCTACTATCTTAAAGTCGTAGATACTGTTCCACCTTTGTCTGCCTGATGGTCGATGCAAACAGCGGTTATTAAGACATGTTCACTAAGCGCCAATCCTGCACACTTTATGATCACGCTTCCACCTTACTCAGTTTTCAAGCAGCAACACGCAAGCACGTAGGCATCAGCAGTACACTGATATATCTTACCGATGCTATGGCGCCACGTGACCAGCAATAATCATGCACATGCCAAAGATATTGCGGGGTTGCCAGTGCCTACGTAGCATCGGACTGAGGACCTGTGTGTCACAAGACTGACGCCTTATACCAACCGTCCACCTAGGGACACGCGAGCCCATCGACGAAGCATGTTGAACAGTTCATTGGGTATACTAGTTCGTATCTTTAGGAAGTTGAGTTATACACGACAGTTGCATCTTATAGTTCTAGTCAGCGTATGTTGCTTCACCAGGGCCTTCTAACGGCCGTAGGTCGCTTTACCTTACACTTGCCGCCAATCCTATCACGTTCTCGTTTCACCTGGGCCATACGCGAATATGCAATTCCTACAGGTGTGAGTTCTTTCCTCTAACTGTTTTTGTGGAAGCGGGGATTTTTCGAGGACCTCTCACTGCATCGACTGGTGGCCGAGCGAATGTGTCTGGCTTAGGCGTCCACTGGTCACTGGTCCGATCCTGCGGGCAACTTCCCAGTATCCCTAACCTCCAGAGCAGCAAATCGTCGGTAAGACTTACTGGTGCTACTGCATCAATCGATACGGTTTTCTGACTGGAACCGTAATATCAAGTAATAAACGCATATTCTCTTTACGCAATGACACCTGATCTGCAGATGAGCCTCTGTTACCGTTCATCAGCGTATGTTGATTTAATGCTTCTTCGTTTCCTTACTATTCTGCAAGTCGTCGAACAACCTTTTACCTGTTACCTTTCTAAATTCGTTACTCTTCAGGTGCAGTACTTACTGGTTCCTTGATAAATCAGCTAATAAATTTAGAGTACGCGGCAATCTAGCTGTTTTTGTGTACAACCTAGCTGCTATAATCTTCCCACTTGTCGCGACTCCGAAATAAGCACCGTACCGCTCCACAAGTCCTCTAGTACAACCGAAGGAAAAATCAGAACATGAATGAACTTGGCAAAATACCACTTTGACCACCACCAGAACCACTGTACAAGTGAAGCAGACCTTGTTCGTATTTCTGGATCACTTAGTGGCGTTCTAGAATAACAAGGTCAACTGGTAAAATTTGTAGTGCCACACCGATGCAGCCAATCTTCAGGAGGTTGATAGTCACGTGCGAGCGTTGGTGCATTCCAAGGCAATATTCGATAATCGGTAACCATGGATTAATCGTGGAAATAATAGCTTCTCCGGGAATTTCTTGCCTTTTCCCTGACACCTCGCTTCCTGAGAAGACGTCAGTGGTGTATGATGAAAGTGCGATTGACCTGTGGCCTTCTTGACGGTGTTCTTTGTCTTTCGGTCTATTCCTTAGGCTGAAGTGTTCGATAAACGGCTTCTGGAGTCTATGCTCTGATTTCCTTGCTCGACCGACAACAGACATCTATGGGCTTTTTTGGTAACCTGTAACTTTCCACCAACAAGTTAAACGAGAGATTAGCAGGCTTTGCTTCTTCTGGTTGGCACAGTGTTGACCATAGCTAGTTTACATGGCGGGCTCATATCTGCGTTCCCACGATCAGGTCATACATGACATTTCTGTGCTTGTTTTTGATCGTGCCGGGCGTCAACTTTGCGTGGCCTTTCCGATAGTCACCTGCTAACGCCGTCTGTCCCGACGCGAACGATGGTTGCTTTGCTCCATGCCGCCTTTTTAACATGCTGTTTCATTCTACGTTTCCTTTCAACAACCGAGGGCTCTGAGCCCGGTCGGATGGCATACGGAACTTTGTGTTCATCATAGCCTGTGTTGATGTTTGAGGAATCAGTTTTGGCCGGTTAAGGAAGAGGAACCGGCCGATCACCTCCATTGATTTGAGGAGAGCTCGCTCGAAGGTACCCACGAACCTCTGCCTGGCCATTCGACTTTTTATGTGAAACGGTGGTGAGCTTGTGTGCTGTACGGCGCATTGCTTGTGGAACGCTGTACAAGTTGCCGGATTGGAATGCGTGCCGTACCTGCTAAATATTTTCGCGGTCTTGATACATTGGCATTGGTTGTTGTGCTATCCGTGAGTAAGACTAGGCCATTTTCTGTAGCAGTCGACTACGATGAGGAAACTTCGGTCGTTCATCGGTCCTACGAAGTCGACATGGATACGGCATCATGGTTTCGTGAGTTTTATCCATGAATGGGGCACCGCTTTTTGTGGCGCTTTTAGGATGCAGGCACATTTTGTCAGCCTTTAGCTAGTCATTCCAGCTGTTTGTTCATAAAGACCAGTACACAGCTACGGGCACGCGCCTTCATCCGGTTGATCGCAGGATGCTCGAAATGGAACTGTCGAATTACGCGCTCTTGTAGGGTCTTCGGGAGGAGAAATCTGTCCACAACTATTATGCGGTCGTCCACAGTGGTGAGTGAATATCTCCTTTGGTAGTTATGCTGCAGTTAGACTGGGGAACATGAAGGTGGCCAGCTGGTTCTTTGGAACTGTATGATCTTCTTGAGTACTGGGTCCCGAAATGTTTCTCTTCGTATAGCTTCTGTGGTAACTGGTCGCTCATGCCACGCGTCCTTCATCAGGAACATGACGTCAGTTTTGACCTCGACCGAGGCGCTGACTTTGTCCTGTTGTTCTTGCTAATGGGCATCAACTAAGCGTGCCAGTGCATCCGCTTGACCCATGAAAACCGTTGACTGATAGTGGATCTCGAAATCATCTCTCATTAGAATGAGAGCCCCTCTTTGTAGCAGATTGAATGTTTAGAGTCGGGATGCCCTTCTCCAACCAGAGATAGTCAACAAGTACTTGTGATCTGTCGAAAGTTTGAAGCGGAGGTCCTACAGCATCTTATGGAATTCCTTCACAGTAGACTCTATGGCCAATGTTTCTACCTCGATCCGGCTGTAGTTTCTTCCAGCCTCTGTTCACGTCCTGGCGGCATAAACGATTGCTTTCTGAGATGCATCTGAGCAAGTATGCGGGCTGTGTCCGGTACTTTTCGCAAGTATGACGTTTGAATGAGCGAAGACATGTAAAGTGGGATTAGCCACATGACCTGCATGCTGTAAGTGGTTTGTTCGGGACCCTCTTGAACGGTTAGCTTGGGTTAACAGTCGTGACCTTTTTCATAGCGTGAATGGTATAGGGTTGTGCAGATCAACTCTGTCCGATAAGAGCAGTGTCGTGCTTCAGTGTTACCAATCATTTGCATTTGTTTACGAAAGACTTCAGTGTCAGATCTTGATCCTGATCCAGATTAACCAAAGGCGCGTGCGAATCTCAGCATCACGAGGGGACTGTAGAGCACTGAGGAAAAAGAGACCCTTAAACTGATCATCCTTTAACGGGCGTAGCTTGAAACGCTCAAAGCCGCAGGACTGACCATATCTTCTAATGCCCCAAAATCCTCCGTTTTCTGTTTGACAGTTCTAAGCCATTGGTAGCGAATATTGAACAACGACTCACTAAAAATTACATTGCGTTGCGAAACTGCTTCGTGGAACGTCGGATG
Source organism: Dicrocoelium dendriticum (assembly GCA_944474145.2). NCBI lineage: Eukaryota > Metazoa > Platyhelminthes > Trematoda > Plagiorchiida > Dicrocoeliidae > Dicrocoelium > Dicrocoelium dendriticum. Next base: position 86,597,579 of record OX104063.1, read on the forward strand.
CTTCAGCTGTTGGGACAAAATGTGGTCAGTAAACCTTGTTTGTTCGTATGTGTCGAGCATGCGGAGTAATAATCGCACTTTCCAGGAATCGTCCTGACGACTGAAGTGCGTCACGAACCTGTCTTCGCAACATTTGGATCACGCTCCAAAAGTGCATCCAGAATCCGTGTCATTGTTAACTTCACTGATGACATTCGTCATAAGATCAACAGAATTCGCCTGCGTGTCTCGCATCGCTGCTCATGTAGACTGCAGATTCATGCAATGCGCCAATTTCTCTATCACTTTCATTTGAGCCTCCATTCGAGATTGCTGTTGGAGAAGCATCTTCTGGAATCGTTTACCTAGAAAATCCGTCGCCATTTGTTATACTCTTTCCACTTGTCGCGACTCGGAAATCTGCGCTTTACTGCTCCACAAGATCTCTAGCCCAACCGGATTAAAAATCGGAACGCAAACGACCTTGGCAGAATAACGCGTTAACCGCCGCCAAACACACTGTACAAATGAAACAGACCTTGTTCGTATTTGTAGGTCACTTCATGACCTAGCATAACAAGGTCAGCTGGAAAATTAGCAGTGCCACACCGATGCAGCCAATCGTCAGGAGGTTGGCATTCACATGCGAGCCTTGGTACATTTCGTGGTTTTCGAAATTGTTGCGATAATCGGTAGCAATCGATTAATCGTCGAAATAATAGCATTTCCGTGAAGTTCTTGCCTTTTCCCGAACACCATCTTTTATACAAAGGCTACATGGTGAATTAACAGCGATTACTGCACGCATTGCCGTGTTTTGTCACAAAACTTGGTGAACATGGTTCTAGCTTTTTCAATTGTCGATAGAGGTTTGTTCGTTTAGCTTCTTCATCTCTGTTCGCTTCAACTCCATACAGATTTCTGCAACACGCGGATTGCTGGTGAGATTTTTTGGACCTCAGTTGCCGTTTGAGACGGTATGACATTCTTTCATGGTTAGAAATTAGTATGTGCAACGAGACATGCCGTCTTCACGTAGAGGACGTTGTAATACTGGTTGCCGTCGTGCCAATTGGGGTTACGAAGCATGTTCACATCTCTGTGAACCATTGAGTTCAACGGCCTTTGTTCCGAAACATCCAATTGGTGCCACACCTTTACGTCTATTTCATCTACATCGGTTAGGTCATGTTCATCGCATTTCCTCCGACCACCAACTTCCACATGTGCTGTCCTCGGACACTGCGCTTGCTTGGACGAAGCCTCGAGTTGACCAGTGATTGACACCGCAACGGGTCATCGAGCAGTTACTGATAGATTTGTGAGTAGTGTAATTTTCGCAGAAAGTAGAAACCGCGATTAAACTGCACATAATCTGCCTCGACGTGGAATCGAACTCCGGACACACGGGGTTCGATTCCTCTTCGATGCAGATTATTGTGCATTTTACACGTGGCTTCCATTTTCTACGAAAAAGCATGGAGAAATTGCTCGAACCTTTGGTTCGGGCTGATACATGAAGGTCTTCCTCAATGGGGGCCATCCTTGGCCACCTCCTTGCTCCATAGATTTCATCCGCCACAGTCCATTCCACAAGTGAACAGCTGTTTTTCTGTCAACTCTTCCATCCTATCTTTGCTATTTTCTTGTTTGACTCCTTTTCCTTCGCACTTTTGCGCAGTTGTTTGCGTTTTTTCATTTCTTCTGATTACGTCACTCTTACTGAGATAATCAACTATTGTAATCTTTTGAACGGTCTAAACTCGTGGATAAATTTGACAATAAAGTGCCAATTTAATCGGATAAATGACGCGACCTCGTTGCTTGCTGGTTAGGGAATACCAGAGCAACTAAGTCAATTGGACAGTTAGGCTCCTCGTAAGAGGATTTAATTGCGTTCACTGAGGGGATTATGACCAATGATACATAGGTTCAAGTTCTTTCACCGAGTATGGCCGTGCGATCTTACGAAAGTACATACAACTGAGATCTCGATTTCTGGCTATCAGTTGTTGTAAGCGTATTTGATCGAAACGGCTTTTTAGTCGGAGTGAACATCCGGCTCTTTCGGACTATGATCTGTGCGGGAAGTGGCTGTTCGATTTTGGACTGATGCACCCCGTGAGAATTGATCACTAGTCGCCTTCTCCCTCGCTGTGCCGAGTTGAAAACGGACTCCGCACGGCTGTCCACCAGCCCGAGAGGATAAAAGATAGACCTACAGCAGGATTGCTTTTGTAAGCTTAACCTTTGTATTTATGCACGGTTAGCCTCTTTAGACGTAGGTACTTGTTAATGGGTTTGTGACTGTCAATCGTTAACAGTTTTACCGAGAGAATCACATGGTCCACGACTTGGGATAAGGGTTTAAACCATTATTTGGTAACGGTATCACTAAGAAAACATTGTTTACTTATCACACGGCATCAGTACGGTTGAGTTAGAGGTTGGGAAAAGGCATCTGGTGCGAAGTCTTTATGGAACCACGCTTTTTCCACAGCTGGACATGTTACACAGTATGAGGGCGATGTTATCTAACAGCGGGGGTGGAATGAAACTATGTAGAGCTGCCTAGGATAACAATGAATGGCACAATAGTCTGTAGGAGCAGGTGTCAGATGAGGATCTTCGTAGCAAATATCGATACCCACGATGGGAGTTGCAATAAAAACATGGCGTACTGCATAGTTAATCGCATGGGGTACACAGATAATGGTTTATCCGGGATCTCGGTAGATGGCGCAGATTGTGTGGCTATCTGAATTATGATCTTGACATCCAGCCTGCGCTTTTCATGGTAATTTTGCCGCTTACACATGTTGCACCCAAGATCTTGGGATGCGAACAGCATTCTGTTAACTTGTTCCTCATAATTATCAAGCTTTTGTTCCCAAAATGTTTTTTATAACCGCCACAAATGAGTGGCACGCATTCATTTCCTTGCTGGTTATCTTTGAGACAAAGTCTTCATCGCGCACCAGAGCTCGAATTTGATGGCCATCAAAAAGACCAGCTTTGATCTTCCTCAAGGACAAATCCGGAGAAGCAGAAACTATGCGCTTAAAACATTCGACATTATTATTCAAGGCTCTCACAAACTGTTTCATAAAGCTAAGTTTCAAATGCAGTATAGGAAATATGATCTTCTCTCTTCTGACATTCGGATCATGCACAATGTTTCACGTCTTGGCCACTCATTCTGTGTCCAATGTTTCTGACGAGCTCGACTGTCCCACAAGCAGGGATAAAATGGGAATTTCGTGTGGCTTGTCTGCTGACCAAGAAGGGGTCACCATTTTCAAACCAATACAACCTATCCAGTTGTGTTCATGCTGTTTGATGAGGCCAATAGCTATTTTTATGTCATTGTCACTCAAATGCACTGAGTAACTTACTGGAACTGCTCCATACGCATTGCCATTGTGCATTGGAACACACTGCGCTTTGGACTATCCATAAATAATTTACGCTCTCGTGGATCATACGAGGCAATCCCCAATTGCAATAAGAGACCTGGGATATCATTGCAGAAACAAGCTCCTTGTCTTCTGAATAACGGCTAGGAAACTTTGATCGCGTTTTCAAAAGTAGAAATCTGTTGCTTTACACCTAAGTAGATTTTTGTATAGGTTCGTCACAGTTAGACATTGGCAGACATCCACCACACATTGAGGAGAGCGCTAGACGGCCAGTTCGTCCTATTGTGACTCGTCAGTAGCGCGCACCCGCCGAATCCTGCTGGATTCGAACCCCTACCTTACTCTTGTGAGTCAGCGACCTATGTAACTGAGTCATGGGCGCCGGCAGCGGACCGCCATTACTGATGTCTAACTGCGATATAGCGCGGCTCATCCTCCACTGTCTTGCATGAATGAATGTGCAGAGGACAGCGCGGGCCCCCGGAGCACCAACTTCCTTTGCAAGCCGCCACCAATCGAGGTGGCCTGTAAGCTGCTAAGGCGATTACTGATTATTTGTAAGTAGTGGGGGATTTTCTTAGGTTTTTGTATAGATGCGTCCCAGTTAGACGTATATAGACAGCCTCCACACATCCAGGAAAGCGCTAGACGGCCGTTTCGTGCTATTGGGATTCGTCAGTAGCGCGCACCCGCCAAATCCTGCCGGATTCAAACCCCCGGCCTTACTCTTGTTTGTCAGTGACTTATGTAACTGAGCCATGGGCGACGGCAGCGGACCGCCATGACTGATATCTAACTGCAATATAGCGTGGCAGTTAGATATCAGTCATGGCGGTCCGCTGCCGTCGCGCATGGCTCAGTGACATAAGTCACTGACTCACAAGAGTAAGGTTTGGTTTTGAATCCGGCAGAATTCGGCGGTTGCGCGCTACTGACGAGTCTCAATAGGACGAACTGGCCGTCTAGCGCTTTGCTGGATGTGTAGTGGATGTCTGCCTATGTCTAACTGCGACGAATCTATAAAAAGTCTAATAAATCCCCCTACTACTTACAACTTAAGTAGATGTTCTTCACGTAGCCTGGTGGCTAATAACTCAGCGTCTCTCTTGGAGAGCCTTAAATGACGCACTAAGTCATTCATTTCTTATTGACTGAATTGCTGATTGGCTGATTACAGTTCAGCATCAGTTACAGAGTCTTCATAAGTTGCAGCTGATTCACGTAACTGGGCCCTATCTTCATGCCCACTGACTTCCTCATCTGATGCAGTGAAACTTTTACATTTTGGAATGGGATGCTCTTCAGAGTGCGGTTTGGGTCGAATTTCAGAGGAAATACTGGGATAAGAGATCTTATGCCAATATATTTTCCAATGCCTTTTGTATCAACCATGCAAAAATAGCGGTCTGTTATGTGGCTCGTAGGTTCTCGTCAAACCATGGGAACTCCAAATGTTAGGTCTTTGTGTTTGCTTTTTGTCCAGTCAGGAAGCATTTCCTCATAATAATGACACACAATGTGGGGTGCCCATTTTAAGTCTTGGTCGTCAAGGTGTGCTTCGAAGTATGATTTATAGACACATTACACAAACGAAGTGATATTTTTCCTTTGGCGAACTAGTGTACAACAGTCGCGTATATAGCAAAATGCATCAGGTTCATTTGCATATTTATGTTGCCCTGAGTGAGCCATGGTCATATCCGAAACGAAAGAAGATTGGCGAATAATTTTCTATTTATGTAAAATATCAAAATGCATGAAAACTGGAGCGTGCGGAAAACAAGGCGGGTTTCAGATTTGAAATCAGCATTAAAAGTTCAGGTAGCATCAGTTTAAAAGTCTTTTGCAGCAGAAAGTTGCCAAAGTTTGTTGCCCTGCGTTATCAATGAGCGCAACTTGAAAACCCCCGATACCAATTCGTATGCAGCGAAGCCAGTGCCTTTTTGTGCTAGATTTCATGGGCTTTTTCGTCAGTGCACTTCGGAATGCTTCAAGACCGCTAGAGTTGAGCTTTACATCATTCCATCTGTTGACAACTGTCCTCATGCGTACTACACTTTACCATCCAATATGCAACCTCGATTTAAGGTGGACTCGTAATTGTTCTCAAGCTGCGAATCAGAGCGCCAAGCTATCAACCGACTGTTTATTTTATTAACCGTTCCATTTTGAAACTGAAAAGCCCATTGCCACTGAGTATTTGGAATTCTAGATCGTTCTGTTTTTCTTGTCGCGCCTCTTTAATGAGCGCATGTAACGCTGCGTTTCCACTCCTACCTCTTAGATTCTACTTCCAAGCTGGAATTACAACTGAACGAATCTCGCGGTTAGTTAGACTTATTCCGCTTTTGTCATCGCGCCGCTCTATTACTGTCGGTTTGCCTAATTGCCTTTACTACACATTTGCGCGATCGCTTTCGACCTACTTTGGCTGAGTCCATCTGTTCTCTAAAACTTTTCCATTGGGAAAATGCGTCATAGATGTATCACACGCGCTCTAATTCCACACTCAACGCATTTAAACCATGCTATCTTACATCACCTGCTTACATCCTCTCTAGCGTCGAACCATATACGCACATCTGATGAGATCTTGGAAATCGTCTACATTTTGGGCTCGTTGTCCTCTTCTCCGGTCGTCTCTCCGGGCGGATAATGATAAGATTGCGTAAATTATCAACCTTTTGGAAATTCATTTTTCGATCACAAATGTGATTATCTAGTTTTCACAATTATTCGAGTTGCTATCCGGGTAAGGTAGTTGTAATGACATATTCGTAACGTCGTTGATTAGCTATTTTCTTTCAATGAATTGTATCGCGATTCACTAGAAACATGTTCTCACACTGGAACAGGAAGTTATTTCTCAGGCTTGCCGAAGGCTACATGTTGTCTACTGCTCTCGCACCTAGTCGGGTTGGGCACTCGTGCAACTGGCTTGTCACACAGAAAATGGGGTGTATAAATTGATTAATACTACTTGGCACGCCCATATCCGTGGGCGCAAATTTTTACCCTACATATCGCTGCCGCGTAGTCCATGTCACCTCGGAGTCCGATCTCTTGCATCTGGCGGCCAGCGGATTTTTGCCGAATTCTTTGTCGAAGATTTTTCTCGCATTTCTGTTATTTTGCGCCATCATTTATGAACGAGGAATCGTGCAAACCACCCAATACTTCTAAATTTTGAGCCACACGCAACTCTAGAGCGAATCCAACATTTACAGCAAAGAAGTGCATAACGATGCTGTTCGAGAGGACGTCAATGATTTGTCCACAACAACTCCCGACGATGTACAAACAATACGAAATCAAATTTAGTTATCACAATGCAGGTGTTCAAGTGGCAACGACTGCGCACACTTACCCTGTTGCCACTTAGTCCGTCTTAGGACGTTCGGGCATAGTGCGAAGCACGTGGGAGCTGGCGTATCACGGATACATGCAGGGGCGTACATACGCAAAACGCGCCGAGAAAATCACGACCTGGTGATTGTGTTAGGCTCAACGAGTGGCTCCACCCAGTATAGAACGGGTTGTGGCCAAGACTGCCAAATGTGTGTCTAGTATTCATGTTTCCCATTGTTCAAAGGAACGGCATGCATTTTGAATGAGGGTGTGCCGGCTGCTGCTTAACCATGGCTCCAGTCCACCTGAATTCCAGTTTCATTCCTTCTGTTCTACACTGGACACAAGTATATGTACAGTGTAGTTATAAGAAAATCGGTGAACTGACAGTCACTGAAAATAAACACATCCACAATCACACCTGACAGCAGTTGCAAGTATGTAGTTACGGACACCGGCGAGTGGACGCACGGAAGGTTATGGCAAATAAAAAGGGATGCAGACTTGAGACCCAGTAGAAGCCGAACTGGTCACTACAAAATGCTACGCAAAATACATCGACGCGTGTCTCGATGTAAACGTTTCTGCATTCAGAGAGTATCTTAGCACTGACAATCGCCAGACACGCACAAGATGCATGGCAATTGGTTTGGATTGAAGTGTACTAAGAGAGATTCGCTGATAAAGATACGCCTTAAATTGTTCGTATGTCTAAATATTTGTTCTCAACTTACAAGTCAATAATCTTATTCCAGCCACTAATTTCCTACTTAGTAATTCGTCCCGGTGAGACGGATTCATGTCTCTCATATACCAAGTACCGAGTGACAGAACCATGGTACGTGACGATGCGAATGAAAGAATCCTAATCGCTCATTCTGAATTGTCCGAAAGGAACAGAAAAGGTTACTCAATGACCGGAAATGCAAAGCACGGAAACGTTGCCAAATAAACGGGGCCTTCATGAGTAGTGACTCTTAGGTTTTTTATACGGCGGGATCATCAGCTTTACAAATGATCAAAAATAGTGGGCTCCTATAGCCATAGCAAGCAATTAAGAGATTGTAGATTTATTCGCAGTAGCTTCCTAATCCAAATAGTCATACCCATGCCCAGAAAAGTACTGGACGACCGCGTTTTGACCTGCTGAGACTGGTGCGCATTTATCGGATCCATCCGGATTCGAACTCATGATACTACTCGCGGCTTGCACCGCCAGCCCACAGTTTATGTCACTGAGTTGGGAGCTACTGCGAAGAATCCAGTCACAATTTGCATCAAAAACCGCCCATTCATTGGTACACTAAGAGTTTGCAATGTCTTAGAAGTCTCGAAAAGTATGTGGGCTAGTTGCCCTCTATGTTTTCGATGCATTCTCAAACGCACGGCTGAGGAAGATGACAGAACAAAATGCTGATAACGCGTATGTGCATCAGCGGTGTTTATCATGCTTAGGGGTAATCATATGAGATGTACGGGTAGCCAGAGGGAGGTTCTCAACAAGCGCAAGAACCGTAGTAACCGAAGCCGATAGATCTCTAAGTTTGCTGTATGCAGCCAACGCGACATGAGGTATGCGGCCGTGTAGAGTGGAAAGATCCGGATTAGCAAACAAATGAAGAGACGAAGGATGGCCGTTAAGTGAGAGCGAGGTTGGTCCCTTTAGTCAGTAATGATACGTAATTAGATGCGACTTTTTCTATAAGCCTGATGGACAATAATCAACGTGTTTGGAATACAAATGCGCGTACATTAAACTATTAATGAAGGCATTTTTGGTAATGAATGATAAAAAATTTAAAGAGGCACCCACTTGCTTCAGCATTAAGGAAACCGGATTAGGAAGAACAGTATCTGGTGCGGTGTTTTCGTCCATCACAACGGAGAACAACCACGGGCAAAGCTGTAACGAAAAAGACCATTCGTCGAAATAATTTCAGGGGAAATGGTAACCGGAGTAAGACGGGTGGAAGGAAAATAGAGCGTGTGCCAACACCAGAAGAATGAGAACAGTTTCAGAGGTCTAATCAGAGAATACAAGTAGGAACGAATACGCCAGCTGGGAAATCGCACTGCAGGACGTCACAAGTAACGGATAAAATTGTGAAAATGAGAGAAGCAGACTCAAATGAAGTCAAGCTTTATGAACCCAAATGGGTTCATTTTCGGCATGAACACTTCTCTTGTGGGTGTGCCGGAAGACGATATTAACAAAAAAAGCATATAATCGAGAAGAAAATGAACCATATATTCAACTGTCACTCGAGCACCTGCTCGCACAGTATGGTTGTGCCTTACTTCGGGTCAACAAGCAAAAGCGACAAACGAAGTGTCGGTAAATAAAACCATGAAGTTTGATCGCTATAGAGTGGATGAAATCGGCCAGTTACGACATTCGAACGATAATTGCAGTTATCAAGATGACTAGGATAAACAAAATATTAGACAATTTTTAGAAGAATCGCTGCATCTAGTCATGTGCTTTATCGATCGCACCAGTAAAGCATAGTTATTTGGAAGAAGTCCAGGAAAGTTCACAACTGTAATAATGGGGGATATGCACGAAGTCAGGAACTTAAATATTAAGGCGAGGGTACGGATAACACTTTAAGCATGAGGGTATCAAAAGGACGTTTTCTGACTATGAAATGCTTTACAAACGTGCGTAAGCGAAGGAATATTTTAGGACAAAGGGACAACGAAATACTTAACGGTGGATGATCTGAGCATGGGATTTCCCTCCACAATTAGGACAGGGGAGACATGCATGAGAGACTGCGGTTTATCATCAAGTAAAAGAGAAACTATTCTATCGATGAGTTGGAAAGATTCCAGGAATAAGGTATGTGGATGAAGAGCACACCACCAGATCTTCTAATCGGTATAGTGTGGTGCAGTAGACTCCTAACCATGATCATCAGAGAGTAAAAACAATTCGCATGTGCTCAACCTTTCCACCGACAAACATGGCCCAATACAAAGTGCCAATAGAAACCAGGTTCTGTACGTTGGATAGTGCTATCCAGTAAACCTCCGCATCTCAATGGAGCAATAGTTGGCGCTATGTAATAGCTTCAGGCTGAATGCTGGCCCATTGTCAACTGAATAAGGAAAAAAGGTGAGTACAAGTCAGCGGCCTGCATGAGCTATTCTGGAGTGTTGGAAAATTTCTAGAAGCATATGAGAAGATTGTAAAGAATAGCGAACTAGACCAAACAGGATGGGAAGGGCAACATCGAGTTCAGCAGCTGGACTATGAGTAATTGTAGAGATAAGTCAGAACCATAAAGAGAAAAAAAGACGAGTGGATAAGTAAGAACGAGGACTACTAATGACACGTTGAAGGCGCCGGTGCTCACGGACGAGTAACATCCTGATTTCCCCAATACCTGTAGAAATATCGCAGACCAACGCCCAAGGTTGCATAACCTACCCCAGTGTAACAAAGTAAAATCTCGCAGCTTCCAGTGGCAGCTGAGACATTGAAAGGTTAATCAAGCCAATCGAATTCGAGCAGTAACCCTGTCGGGGTGGTACAGCTTCGAAGAAAAACAAGTTGAAAGACCGCCGACTGTCAGTGAGAACTGGTAGTGTCTGGAGCCAGTCAAGTGCCAGAGTCTTGTGCTACGAAAGTGTGAAGCACATTTCGGAAGAAGATATGCCTGTTTGTGCATTAACCAGTGCTGGCATGCGATGCTACGTTCGATTATAAGACGACTTTATCCTTTCCATAGGTAGTTTCTAAAACACAAATTCAGGAACAAAAAAGGAACAGAGAAACCGGACGGGGAAGCAACACACTTCGCAGGAGGCGGTGCGCCGGCATGCTTAACTCACAGGGAGGGAAATGAACTCCGATTACGTTAACGATGCAGTCAATGGTTAAAACATTTGATGGTGCAAAACATTCAAGCATTCTGTTTATGGTGTTCCACCTTGTATAACTATTTAGGGGTTTATTTCTGCGGTTTTCTGTGATGCCTGTCTTTCTCCCACACAATTTCTCTGCAAATGTGTTTTCTTGATGTCAACAGAGAGTAGTTCCCATTGTCTGCTGCGCACCATTGTTGGTAGCAGTTCCCAGAGAGAACTGCATAGAAGCAGCGAATTTGTGACATCATCAAGCAATCACGTTCAAGAACTGCAGTGAATAAGTAAATTTCCGCGGTATTCCCGCAACTACCGACACAGGCAGGGTGACAAAGTGGTCACTGAAATCTGATGATAATACGAAGATTCCGGTTTTAATAAGCTAACCACCACTAGAAGAGATCGCTGAAGGGTGTTATCAATCAAGACGGTAAGTCGAAAGTGAGTCAACTGCGAACTTGTCTGAAGTTTGTAACAGAGACAAAGGTGCAGATACAAATCCTGTGTTAACTAGCCTGTTGGCGCGCAGCCTCAAGGTAACGAGCTTGTAATCTGACGGCGCGGGTTCAAGCCTGCGTAGAGGCAGGGTGAAACTCGCAGTATCCTTAACCTACGTGCGATCGGTGGTAGTTGCACAGGAGCGAGGAGTCGGTACTGTGTACCGACCGAGACAAAGATAAGGAACTTGTCTCATTGCCTGCGCCGCTGCCAAGGCCGCTTACCATATTCGTTGTCAAACCAATGTGCCTTGACCGATCCGACTTTCCGCAAGCACAAAATGGTTACACAATGAATTTATTCCATTACTTATAATTGACGAGCAAGCTTCAGCCGGTGTAGATTCCAGTAGAAACCAACCCACTTGGCTCACGGCTCTAGTCAGGAAGTCGAAGTCTGTCTTCCAGTGATTGTAATCTGGCTACAGTGCGTGTGTTTGCTGAAGCGGTAGCTCCATGTTAACAATACGAACTGAGTGGTCGCTTGCTGACAGAGTCTCCAGACTACGAATGTCATACACACGTTGTTCGCAGATGGTTAACATCAAGTCTAAGCCCGAGGGGGTTGAGCGCGCTGTTATGCGCGCCGGTTGGTAGATGAGTTGTGCTGTCCCAGTTTCAAGTGCCATACCAGCGAGGTTTGCTTCAGCCTCACAAGAATCGGCGATAGATACGACTTTAAGCCAGTGTATTCGATGACAACTGGAATCTTCCGTAAGTAAAATATGACGGTGACTCATGTGGTTTCGGATGTGCGACAGCCAATCCAAACAACCGCTCTGGGGACTGCGATAGAATGCACCCACGAGCAGGTAGATGGTGCCACAACTGCTCACGTAGTGTATCTTTGCTTCGGTGGGTGCTCACAAGTCCCCCACACAGAGACCGGATGTAGAGCAAGACGCCACCGTGAGCATTCTATAGGTTATCACAGCAGAAGCCCGATTAGACACTAACCTCGATTTCCTGGGTGAGTACCTCAACATTCAATCACGTCTCTGCAACTCCATTCCATCTGGTCGCATGTAAGAATCGAAACGGCACAGTCCATTGCGTTTGTTCATAAGATTGCAGACGTTGATAAAGGCTACACACATGCTGTGTTAAGAACTGCCAGGCGTGGCCAAAGAGTGAGCGTCCGATTTATCCGAAGTAGCGTTCGTGTTGTAATCACCCGAAAATTTACAATATATAGATTTGTTTCTCCTTCACCAATTCGCCGCCTTAGCTAGAGGATGACACACTTGAGGTGATTCCGGTCAGTTGGATCGAAATCGGGACGAATATGCACCCCATCACCTCTCAATTTTCGGGATTACTGAGTCGGCAAGCTACCCATATAGGACGGTCTTTCTCATAATGGTTTCTCGAGGCGGGTGATCTACTTCACTTTCACGCCGTCCCCGTTCACATCCAGGAGCCTATCATCCGCATACGTCGATTGTGGGGCGTTGGATTGCCTCATAGTCAGTGACTCAATCTGAGTCCAGCTTAGTAGGGCTCAACAGCATGAATAAAAGCTTTAGCAAAAGTTTTAACACTGATGGCACCAAGGAGAGTAAACTGTTTCGTGGAAACAGGTTTTAAGTTAGGACAAATATCCAGTCCAAAATGCATTGAATCGGAAAGCGTTTGTACATACATGATACATCCTGATCCAATTTCGATAAAAAAAAGGCTGTGTATCTGGGGGGCCGGTGGAAGATGCACATTCGAAATCAATTGGATGGCTCTACGCTCGGTATTTTTTTCACTTCCGAAACAAAAGTGCATTGCATGAAGACGCTAGTCAGACTGACAACTTCAGAGCACACAGTGACGTGGTACCTGGAAATAGTTGTCGTTTTTAATACCGAAAGCGACAGGAAACCTGCGACTGCAGATAGAATGTGGACAATTTTCCGTGAACAATCCACGGCAATACAATCGACGTGAGCATCCGCAATACGCAGATACGCAGTACCGACGCTTCGTTGCCACGAAACCACCACCGGCCGCAGGTGGGTTAAAGATACTGCGAGGGTCGACGTGCCTCTAGGTAGGATCGAACCCGCGCCGTCAGATTACTAAAGCTTGTTATCTTTAAGCTATGGGCCGAGCACAATCAATGTAAGCTTGAATGACTTGAAGTGTAGGACATACGAAGCAGAGACGCCGTTGTGTTGAAGCCTACCCGCATTCGGTCGACAGCTGGGAACAAGCGGACCCGCGCAACACCATTACATTGTTGTACTTTCTTACAGACTGTGATGGCGCGCAACTTACACCAAGAGGCAGTACGCACAGCTTTGAGAGCGCTTGAGCCGCATGGGGTCACAGAAGACTGCTCCATTATAGGGATATAGTTTTAGAAAGCAAGGCGATAGAAAAACAAAGAGGTAAGCTATCCGACTACCATCATCATCGTCAGCAGCAGCAGTAGTAGCAGCGGTAAGGATGCTTCTAACGTCGCCCTATCTTCTGCGCAAAAACGAACCGGTGATGTTCTGGTTGCAAGACTGACGCCGTCCACACAACTCAACACCAGACACAATTTAAGATGGTAGTTCGACTAAGAGACGATGGTAGACAAACCACTGGTGTCAAGTGCAAGCCATGTCCTGCGAAGTCTCAAGCCAAGCACAAGGCAAATCACATAGACCTCAGCTTGGAAGGAGAGAAGGACCAACGACATCCACTTTTGCATTCAGTGACTTCATTTCTGGATGCGAAATCAACACTTGATCACTCCGAACCTTGCGCCACCATACATCTGGCAAACAAAACCAAGTTCTCTTCAGTAAGTGGTGACCAAACATACGTCGTATGGGAGTAAGCCAACACAACTTAATGCTATCTGTTGTTCTAAAGAACTAGCCTGATTCGCACTGCCTGGCACTCGCATAAGCACATCATCGCTGCCGAAACGCAGATGCCGTCCGAGACAAACAATGCTACGCAGGCGGCGATGAACAAACATGAAGGCGTCTCAGATCCTCAGACCGAAGCTGCCAATTCTCACTACCATAGAGGTGGACGGCCTTCATGTCGGCCCTTGTAAACACGGTCTTTGGAACCGAAGGGAACCCCATTCTGACGACACAGATTTCGCAGTTTTAGCTTTTGCAATGTGTGAACTAACTTCAGCTGCTATGCGCCTGCCGTTACTGATACAGCTGCCAAAGTGGGTGAAGTGATCAAATACCTCCAGTTCTTCGTCAAGTGGCTGGTGGTCCTGCAACACCACTGCACTTTGATGGTGCAAAGCACATGTCAAATGATGGGACCAATCTAGATGGGTTATTCATGGTCGACTCGGTCACGCAAGCATTGTTAAACAACAAGACAATATTGTCCGCATAATCTAGACTAACTAGATATCTACAGAACAGCACATCAACGCTTACGTCGTGTGGGAACACTACATGAGAGAGTGAACAAGGTAGCCGAACGAAAATGGGGAAATTGCGCAACCCTGATGAAGACCAGTCGTTGTCGGGATGTTATCCGATAAGTCACCGCAGACCATGACGCGGCCCGCAGTGTTCGAGTACAGAGCAGGTAAAGCTCTCACATGGGAACACCTTTCCGTGCAAGCATTCAGCACAGAATGAATCAAGCGGCTGAGTCGAACACACGCTTAAAGAATAGAACCACAGCTATTGTCGGTCTGCGGTACGTGTGGCGTTGCTGTAGCACCCGCGGCAGAGTGAATATAAGGTCCATATAGCCCCGTTCTGGGTGGAAACCTGCCTGCTCTTCCGTAACCCGGGATTCTAATTCCGCAGTGAGGCGACGAATGAGCATTGATGTTAGTAATTTAGTCAGCATCGGCGTTAGGCTAATAGCCTTATGGTTAGCATAGTCACTGTCCTTCTTGTATATCACCACTATAATCGATTCACACCAGTTAGTTTGGATAGTACCTTCTTTGTAAACCTGTCTGGACAGAGGGGTCAGGACATTTCAGACGACCCCAACACCATCCTTAAATAGTGCGCGTTCAAAGAAACCCGGATCAGCAGCTCAAAAATTACGATTGCGTTTCGGACCGCAGCTTCAGATGGAGCCACTAAACTAACCCACCATGGCACATCCTGCGTCATATGAGTAGGAAAAGGTCCGGATTCAGGGGACCAAGTGAATCGATCTTGAAAGTGGTCCGCCCAACGAGCCAACCGGCGCTCCATATTACGAATCAGTGCACCCGCGTTGTCCCTGATTGTCTCACTGACACCTGGTTTCCCAGGACCAGTGGTTCGGATCATTTGGAAGAGCTTGTCATAACTGCCTACTGTTCCCATCGTCATTTGATAAACCCTACTGATCCGCCAGGCTTTTTTATCAGCACGCAAAGTTTGCTGTAGCTGGTGCCTAAAAATGCGTCTGGATACATTGCGCGCAGAGCCAGCGCGGAGTTTTCTTCTGGACTCCAACAATGGCTGACGCCGTGACGATTGATAGTACCGCAAACAGAAGCTCCCACCTCGTGCTAAGGGACCGAGATTTCATTCAACAGTAGCCCAATATCATGCAGAAGATGAAGCGGAAGTTCGATGCGCAGGACACCCTGGTAGACTTGCCTTACCTGAAGACTGGGATAAGTTCTCAGTTGTCAATGGTGGGAGACGCTGGGTACGCCTCCCGGAAAGGTCCATGCAAAAGGAAAGCATACTAAAGCTTGCTCAGGGTCCATGTAAGTATTCCAGTACGATCGACAATCCGGGATGGAACCACGCCACCTGTATCTTATGGTAGCGTGATCTAGTTGGGCCCATCGCTGGCTAGCTTTAGATGGACGCCAAGTGGCATTTCGGCGCTGAATGTGTCTAAAATAATACTACTAAGAAACAGTCGGTACTTCGTGCACAGGTGCATCAGACACTCGCCGTTATCCATTCAATCGGTTAAATCCACTTTTACCATTTAGCTGAGCTTCTGAAAAGCTCATATTCATTCATATACCCCGCAACAATATCGATACCTGTTCGTGGTAGAAAGTGTCCCTAGCCGCACCAGAATTGCAGATGGTGGTGGCACAAGTGGAAAACAGAAACAAGCAGCGTCTTGTACTACTTCGTGAATCAACTTTAGGTGATTCGTCATACGGGCTACACACAAACGGCTGTTCAGGGAATCCCGTCAACCAGGGAAGATTCAGCCTTGGAGCTGAGAAGGATGCGTAGCTCAGGTTTCCCAGTGATTGTCACATCAGCCACTCTGGACGTGGGTAATCAATAGCGAGAAGATAAGCCGGGCGCATTTAATTCGATAACACGTGATCATTGATCCTAGTTTCGGACAGGTAACACATGTCAATACTCCGGATATATAACGTGCGTGCTAATGAAGTTTGTAGAGCTATTTGTCTTAGCGTGTAAACGTTGAACTTCGCCAGGGAAGCGGGACAACGCGGTTTTGCAAGGGGCTGTGAGCGATTAATTCTTCAGTGAGTGGTGCGGGAAGATAGTTACAGAAGGTAGAACTACATTGGTACTGTGGCAGCTGTCAATTAAGCTGGAAAGTTAAGAATGAAGGTTAGTAATATGGGTCGGAGAGTAAAAGAAACAGTTGGAATAGACTGAAAGGAGTCACCACCAATACCATATCTTTGTTTATCCGCTCTGCTGTATGCAGCAGATAAGGTGACCCTTGTAAAGCTACGCGACGGCAGGTGCAGGATGTGATTGAATGCTGAGAAAAATTCGTGGTTAATCTTGGGCTGAGATCTTGCTAGAATGCCCAAACCTAGAGAGAAGAACGATTAGGGTTCTCAACCAAAGCCTTTGGCTCAAATGCCTGTTTAAAAAGCACAGGGGATGTGGCCACATCCAATCAGCGGAGCAAGAGACTGAGTACCGCTGATTTCTAACCATTGACCAAACTGGTTGGGAGTAGCCCTCATAGAACTTGGGAGCACCACCCAGTATAGCTCGTGGGTCGGAGAGGTACGCAAACCATTGAAGAATGGTAAGGTCGAGTCGTTGTGATGGAAACTAGGTTTCAACATTATTCAATAGCACTAAAACATATGAAGCAGGATTAACTCAGAGAACCTCATCGGAAACCTTGGGTCGTAAAGACCGGACGCGAAATGCCGCTGGGCCTTCAACGTATATGGAAGTAAACTATGCCGGCAGCAGTAAGATGTTCCAGTATATAGAAGCTAAGGAGACCAGGCTGGAATCGCTTGGGGATGCGGTTCAGAAAATTATCTATCGTGACGAGATTATAACTTGACGTGGGGCGACGGTTTCCATGCTATGCTGGATGTGCTTTTTTGCACCTTGATAGCCGCTCATAGTAGATTACTCAATGGCTAGAAGCCGAACAAACCCAGTTTCCTGGGAATACAGGTTAGAGGTTGGAGTGAGGGGGACTACTCACTCCATAAACGGGACCCTAATAGCCCAGCACCAAAATCCGAATGGTTGAAAACCCCAAAATTTCTGCTGGCTAAACTTGGTTAACCTGAAAGTATCCTGCTCATGTAATGCAACGAAGTTATCTTTAAACAGTGTCTGCAATAAGCACTTCTGCCTTCCTGTCTATCTAATGTGGGATTTATGCGCACCAGACATACTCAGCGCTGTGGCTAGACCGCAGTCATTTTCACACTGGATGCAGAGAGCCACTCTTGTAGTCTAGCACGGTCACGAGGGCCGTGCACCTCGTCTCCCATCAACGGTTGGCAGTCACCTTTAGTTAGTAATCGAGCTGGAGGGTGTTATCAACATTCATATCAAGCGCAGCCATCCCGGGGATATCAAACAAGAAACACAGAATAGGAAAGAAAATAAACACGTACCTTTGACACGGACTATATAGCAGAACGACAGAACTGGGCAAATCAAGTAAGGTGGAATATTTTTATCCTGTTTTAGAAGATTTAGTTTAAGTGCAAGTGTAAGTCGGTTTAGTCCAACTGCTCTGAAGAAACATGATGATGGACACAACATCAACCTCAGAGTGAGGCAAAGTGTTTACTTTTTGGAAACCACCACCTCTATTACTGGCTGCCGGGTGCATATCTTCATCACTGTGCTAGGCTCAACGAGTGGCTCCATCCAGTGTAGAAAGGGTTGTGGCTAAGCCTCTACAAGATGAATATAAGATCCAATAACGACCTGTTCAATTGTAGGATTGTTCAAACAAATTTGACGAGAGTATCGGTAGTCGCTAAGTCAGGTATGCTGCGAGGAACAAGGTGTAACGGCAAGGAGGTTGCGAACGTACCAGGATACTGCCGAGGATCCCAAACATGGACGGTAACATCGGTTTGAATCTGGAGCGCAGATTTCGAAATTCTGGCGCCTGATGCACTACAACACGGATCAGTGAGCAAGACATTATCACCAGTATAGCCTAAGTCACTCGCGCGGTTGCCCGCAAGAAGCTCTACGCCGAACTGGTGTTATTGCGCTAAATGAACAGGTTGCTGTGCAACTCCAACCTGGACGAACCAGTCTCCCAAACTACTGCTTCATGTATCCACCTGTTTCACTATACTTGCTGTAGCAAGTACATTAGTCGTACTGAGAGATGGCTGTGAGAATCACAGAGCACATTTCTCCTAACGTGTTTGCGAACGGCCCCAAGCTACCTGCTAACTCGATTGCTCGTCACATACTCCACCACTCTGTTTGCCAAAACCCATGCGGATCGTTGAGAGTAATTGACAAGCAAAGAGACCCCTGTCTGTTACATCTCTCCGAAGCCTCAACGATTCGCGGCTGAGACCGAGTTTATGCAAACGGACAGATTTTATGACCTGTCTCGCTCTACTGTGGTGAGGTGAGTGCTGGTCTCCCTCCATTTGGAGCACTCGTGTGCCCATTGACCTTGGCTCGCCTTAACTTTCGCCAATTAACCGCACGTTACTTGTCTCTATATGCAACTTAGCAATTCCACAACTTGTGTGTAAGCTGCCGATGTGAATGCACAAAATAGCTGCATTTAGTTTAATCTGTTGTAATGGGGTTCCTTCTTGCTCCATTAGATCTTATCTCCATTGAATATTGTGCGTAAGTTAGTTTTTGATCTTGTTTAAATTCTGATGTCGCAAACCACTAGATTCTCTCTTCCTTCCTAATCATTATCAATCTCTTTTCCCTTTATACAGCTGCTGTCGTCACGTTGGAGCAACAGCTGTCCGAATGCAGAGGTAAGATCTACGTCTACGCTTATTCACATGAGGCCTATGCTCACTACCGGTACGCTCGCGCGCAGATGTATCGTACCTGATTATCCCATTCCTGTTTGCTATTTATTCAGTCTTGTCTCATGTTTCATCTGTTTAAATTCCCCCGTGTCTATATGGTGTGCTTCCATTGTTACGCTACTAGCTTAAAGTCGTAGATACTGTTCCACCTTTGTCTGTCTGATGGTCGATGCAAACAGCGGTTATTAAGACATGTTCACTAAGCGCCAATCCTGCACACTTTATGATCACGCTTCCACCTTACTCAGTTTTCAAGCAACAACAAGCAAGCACGTAGGCATCAGCAGTACACTGATACATCTTACCGATGCTATGGCGCCACGTGACCAGCAGTAATCATGCACATGCCAAAGATATTGCGGGGTTGCCAGTGCCTACGTAGCATCGGACTGAGGACCTGTGTGTCACAAGACTGACGCCTTATGCCAACCGTCCACCTAGGGACACGCGAGCCCATCGACGAAGCATGTTGAAACAGTTCATTGGGTATACTAGTTCGTATCTTTAGGAAGTTTAGTTATACACGACAGTTGCATCTTATAGTTCTAGTCGGCGTATGTTGCTTCACCAGGGCCTTCTAACGGCCGTAGGTCGCTTTACCTTACACTTGCCGCCAATCCCATCACGTTCTCGTTTCACCTGGGCCATACGCGAATATGCAATTCCTACAGGTGTGAGTTCTTTCCTCTAACTGTTTTTATGGAATCGGAGATTTTTCGAGGACCTCTCACTGCATCGACTGGTGGCCGAGCGAATGTGTCTGGCTTAGGCGTCCACTGGTCACTGGTCCGATCCTGCGGGCAACTTCCCAGTATCCCTAACCTCCAGAGCAGCAAATCGTCGGTACGACTTACTGGTGCTACTGCATCAATCGATATGGTTTTCTGACTGAAACCGTAATATCAAGTAATAAACGCATATTCTCTTTACGCAATGACACCTGATCTGTAGATGGGCCTCTGTTACCGTTCATCAGCGTATGTAGACTTAATGCTTCTTCGATTCCCTACTATTCTGCAAGTCTTCGAACAATCTTCTACTTGTTACATTTCTAAATTCGTTACTCTTCAGGTGCAGTACTTACTGGTTCCTTGATAAATCAGCTAATAAATTTAGAGTACGCGGCAATCTAGCTGTTTTTGTGTACAACCTAGCTGCTATTATCTTTCCATTTGTCGCGACTCCGAAATAAGCACCGTACGCTCCACAAGTCCTCTAGTACAACCGAAGGAAAAATCAGAACATGAATGAACTTGGCAAAATACCACTTTGACCACCACCAGAACCACTGTACAAGTGAAGCAGACCTTGTTCGTATTTCTGGATCACTTAGTGGCGTTCTAGAATAACAAGGTCAACTGGTAAAATTTGTAGTGCCACACCGATGCAGCCAATCTTCAGGAGGTTGATAGTCACGTGCGAGCGTTGGTGTATTCCAAGGCGATATTCGATAATCGGTAACCATGGATTAATCGTGGAAATAATAGCTTTTCCGGGAATTTCTTGCCTTTCTCCTGACACCTCGCTTCCTGAGAAGACGTCAGTGGTGTATGATGAAAGTAGGATTGACCTGTGGCCTTCTTGACGATGTTCTTTGTCTTTCGGTCTATTTCTTTGGCTGGATTCTATGTTCTGGTTTCCTTGCTCGACTGACAGCAGACATCTATGGGCTTTTTTGGTAACCTGTAGCTTTCCACCAACAAGTTAAACGAGAGATTGGCATGCTTTGCTTCTTCTGGTTGGCACAGTGTTGACCATAGCTAGTTTACATGGCGGGCTCATATCTGCGTTCCCACGATCAGGTTACACATGACATTTCTGTGCTTGTTTTTGATAGTGCCGGGCGTCCACTTCACGTGGTCTTTCCGATAGTCACCTGCTAACGCCGTCTCTCCCGACGCGAACGATGGTTGCTTTGCTCCATGCCGCCTTTTTAACACGCTGTTTCATTCTACGTTTCCTTTCAACAACCGAGGGCTCTGAGCCCGGTCGGATGGCATACGGAACATTGTGTTCATCATAGCCTGTGTTGGTGTTTGAGGAATCAGTGTTGGCCGGTTAAGGAAGAGGAACCGGTCGATCACCTCCATTGATTTGAGGAGAGCTCGCTCGAAGGTACCCACGAACCTCTGTCTGGCCATTCGACTTTGGGTGAAACGGTGGTGAGCTTGTGTGCTGTACGGTGCATTGCTTGTAGAACGCTGTACAAGTTGCCGGGTGGAATGCGTGCCGTACCTGCTAAATGTTTTCGCGGTCTTGATACATTGGTATTGGTTGTTGTGCTGTCCATGAGTAAGACTAGGCCATGTTCTGTAGCAGTCGATTACGATGAGGAAACTTCCGTCGTTCATCGGTCCTACGAAGTCGACATGGATACGGCATCATGGTTTCGTGAGTTTTATCCATGAATGGAGCACCGCTTTTTGTGGCGTTTTTAGGACGCAGATACATTTTGTCAGCCTTTAGCTAGTCATTCCAGCTGTTTGTTCATAAAGACCAGTACACAGCTACGGGCACGCGCCTTCATCCGGTTGATCGCAGGATGCTCGAAATGGAACTGTCGAATTACACGCTCTTGTAGGGTCTTCGGGAGGACAAATCTGTCCATAACTATTATGCAGTCGTCCACAGTGGTGAGTGCATATCTCCTTTGGTAGTACTGCTGCAGTTAGACTGGGGAACATGAAGGTGGCCAGCTGGTTCTTTAGAACTGTGTGATCTTCTTGAGTACTGGGTCCCGAAATATTTCTCTTCGTATAGCTTCTGTGGTAACTGGTCGCTCATGCCACGCGTCCTTCATCAGGAACATGACGTCAGTTTTGACCTCGACCGAGGCGCTGACTGTGTCCTGATGTTCTTGCTAATGGGCATCAACTAAGCGTGCCAGTACATCCGCTTGACCCATGAAAATTGTTGACTTGTAGTGCATCTCGAAATCATCTCATTAGAATGAGAGCCCCTCTTTGTAGCACACTGAGTGCTTAGCGTCTGAATACCCTTCTCCAACTAACGATAGTCAGTAAGGACTTGTGATCTGTCGAAAGTTTGAAGCGGAGGTCCTACAGCATCTTATGGAATTCCTTCACAGTAGACTCTATGGCCAATGTTTCTTCCTCGATCCGGCTGTAGTTTCTTCCAGCCTCTGTTCACGTCCTGGCGGCATGAACGATTGCTTTCTGAGATGCATCTGAGCAAGTATGCGGGCTGTGTCCGGTGCTTTTTGCAAGTATGACGTTTGAGTGGGCGAAGACATGTAAAGTGGGATTAGCCACATGAGGTGCATGCTGTAAGTGGTTTGTTCGGGACCCTCTTGAACAGTTTGCTTTGTATAGGGTTGTGCGGGTCGACTCTGTCCGATAAGGGCAGTGTCGTGCTTCAATTTTAGCAGGCGTTTGCATTTGTTTACGAGGGACTTCAGTGTCAGATCTTGATCCTGATCCAGATTAACCAAAGGCGCGTGCGAATCTCAGCATCACGAGGAGACTGTAGAGCATTGAGGAAAAAGAGACACTTAAACTGATCATCTTTTAACGAGCGTAGCTTGAAATGTTTAAAGCCGCAGGACTGACCATATCTTCTAATGCCCCAAAATCGTCCGTTTTCTGTCTGACAGTTCTAAGCCATTAATAGCGAATATTGAACAACGACTCACTAAAAATCACATTGCGCTGCGAAACTGCTTCGTGGAACGTCGGGTGCTTCAGCTGTTTGGACAAAATGTGGTCAGTAAACCTTGTTTGTTCGTTTGTGTCGAACATGCGGAGTAGTAATCGCACTTTCCAGGAATCGTCCTGACGACTGAAGTGGGTCCAGAGTCTGTCTTCGCGACATTTGGATCACGCTCCGAAAGTGCACGCCGAGTCCGCGTCATTGTTAACTTCACTGGTAAGCTTCGTGATAATATCAACAGAATTCGCCTGCGTGTCTCGCATCGCTGCTCATGTAGACTGCAGGTTCATGCAATGCGCCAATTTCTCTATCACTTTCATTTGAGCCTCCATTCGAGATTGCTGTTGGAGAAGCATCTTCTGGAATCGTTTACCTAGAAAATCCGTCGCCATTTGTTATACTCTTTCCACTTGTCGCGACTCGGAAATCTGCGCTTTACTGCTCCACAAGACCTCTAGCCCTACCGACTTAAGAATCGAAAAGCAAATGACCTTGGCAGAATAACGCGTTAACCGCCGCCAAACACACTGTACAAATGAAACAGACCTTGTTCGTATTTGTAGGTCACTTCATGACCTAGCATAACAAGGTCAGCCGGAAAATTAGCAGTGCCACACCGATGCAGCCAATCGTCAAGAGGTTGGCATTCACATGCGAGTCTCGGTACATTTCGTGGTTTTTGAAATTGTTGCGATAATCGGTAGCAATCGATTAATCGTTGAAATAATAGCATTTCCGTGAAGTTCTTGCCTTTTCCCGAACACCATCTTTTATACAAAGGCTACATGGTAAATTAACAGCGATTACCGCACGCCTTGCCGTGTTTTGTCACAAAACTTGGCGAACATGGTTCTAGCTTTTTCAATTGTCGATTGAGGTTTGTTCGTTTAGCTTCTTCATCTCTGTTCGCTTCAACTCCATACAGATTTCTGCAACACGCGGATTGCTGGTGAGATTTTTTGGACCTCAGTTGCCGTTTGAGACGGTATGACATTCTTTCATGGTTAGAAATTAGTATGTGCAACGAGACATGCCGTCTTCACGTAGAGGACGTTGTAAGACTGGTTGCCGTCGTGCCAATTGGGGTTACGAAGCATGTTCACATCTCTGTGAACCATTGAGTTCAACGGCCTTTGTTCCGAAACATCCAATCGGTGCCGCTCCATTACGTCTGTTTCATCTACATCGGTTAGGTCATGTTCATCGCATTTCCTCCGACCACCAACTTCCACATGTGCTGTCCTCGGACACTGCGCCTGCTTGGACGAAGCCTCGAGTTGACCAGTGATTGACACCGCAACGGGTCATCGAGAAGTTACTGGTAGATTTGTGAGTAGTGTAATTTTCGTAGAAAGTAGAAGGCGCGATTGTACTTGACACATAATCTGCCTCGACGTGGAATCGAACTCCGGACACACGGGGTTCGATTCCCCTTCGAGGCAGATTATTGTGCATTTTACACGTGGCTTCTATTTTCTACGAAAAAGCATGGAGAAATTGCTCGAACCTTTGGTTCGGGCTGATACATGAAGGTCTTCCTCAATGGGGGCCATCCTTGGTCACATCCTTGCTCCATAGATCTCATCCGCCACAGTCCATTCCACAAGTGAACAGCTGTTTTGCTGTCAACTCTTCCATCCTATCTTTGCTATTTACTTGTTTGACTCCTTTTCCTTCGCACTCTTGCGCATTTGTTTGCGTTTTTTCATTTCTTCTGATTATGTCACTCTTACTGAGCTAATCAATAATTATAATCTTTTGAACGGCCTAAACTCGTGGATAAATTTGACAATAAAGTGTCAATTTAATCTGATGAATGACGCGATCTCGTTGCTTGCTGGTTAGGGAATACCAGAGCAACTAAGTCAATTGGACAGTTAGGCTCCTCGTAAGAGGATTTAGTTGCGTTCACTGAGGGGATTATGCCCAATGATACATAGGTTCAACTTCTTTTACCGAGTATGGCCGTGCGATCCCACAAAATTACGTACAACTGAGATCTCGATTTCTGGCTATCAGTTGTTGTAAGCGTATTTGATCGAAACGGCTTTTTAGTCGGAGTGAACATCCGGCTCTTTCGGACTATGATCTGTGCGGGAAGTGGCTGTTCAATTTTGGACTGATGCACCCCGTGAGAATTGATCACTAGTCGTCTTCTCCCTCGCTGTGCCGAGTTGAAAACGGACTCCGCACGGCTTTCCACCAGCCCGAGAGGATAAAAGATAGACCTACAGCAGGATTGCTTTTGTAAGCTTAACCTTTATATTTATGCACGGTTAGCCTCTTTAGACGAAGATACTTGTTAATGGGTTTGTGACTGCCAGTCGTTAACAGTGTTACCGAGAGAATCACATGGTCCACGACTTGGGATAAGGGTTTAAACCATTATTTGGTAACGGTATCACTAAGACAACATTGTTTACTTATCACACGTCATCAGTACGGTTGAATTAGAGGTTGGGAAAAGGCATCTGGTGCGAAGTCTTTATGGAACCACGCATTTTCCACAGCTGGGCATGTTACACAGTATGAGGGCGATGGTATCTAACAGCGGGGGTGGAATGAAACTATGTAGAACTGGCTTGGAAAACAATGAATGGCACAATAATCTGTAGGAGCAAGTGTCAGATAAGGATCTTCATAGCAAATCTCGATACCCACGATGGGAGTTGCAATAAAAACATGGCGCATTGCATAGTTAATCGCATGGGGTACACAGATAATGGTTTATCCGGGATTTCGGTAGATGGCGCAGATTGTGTGGCTATCTGAATTATGATCTTGACATCCAGCCTGCGCTTTTCATTGTAATTTTTCCGCTTACACATGTTGCACCCAAGATCTCGGGATGCGAACAGCATTCTGTTAACTTGTTCCGCATAATTATCAAGCTTTTGTTCCCAAAATGTTTTTTATAACCGCCACAAATGAGTGGCCCGCATTCATTTCCTTGCCGGTTATCTTTGAGACAAAGTCTTCATCGCGCACCAGAGCTCGAATTTGATGACCGTCAAAAAGACCAGCTTTGATCTTCCTCAAGGACAAATCCGGAGAAGCAGAAACTATGCGCTTAAAACATTGGACATTATTATTCAAAGCTTTCACAAACTGTTTCATAAAGCTAAGTTTCAAATGCAGTATAGGAAATATGATCTTCTCTCTTCTGACATTCGGATCATGCACAATGTTTCACGTCTTGGCCACTCATTCTGTGTCCAATGTTTCTCACGAGCTCGACTGTCCCACAAGCATGGATAAAATGGAAATTTCGTGTGGCTTGTCTGCTGACCAAGAAGGGGGTCACCATTTTCAAACCAATACAACCTATCCAGTTGTGTTCATGCTATTTGATCAGTTCAGTGGCTACGTTTATGTCATTGTTACTCAAATGCACTGAGTAACCTACTGGAACTGCTCCATATGCATTGCCATTGTGCATTGGAACACACTGCGGTTTGGACTATCCATAAATAATTTACACCCTCGTGGATCATACGAGGCAATCCCCAATTGCAATAAGAGACCTGGGATATCATTGCAGAAACAAGCTCCTTGTCTTCTGAATAACGGCTAGGAAACTTTGATCGCGTTTTCAAAAGTAGAAATCTGTTGCTGTACACTTAGGCAGACTTTTGTATAGGTTCGTCGCAGTTAGACACTGGTAGACATCCACCACACATTGAGAAGAGCGCTAGACGGCCAGTTCGTCGTATTGAGACTTGTCAGTAGCGCGCACCCGCCGAATCCTGCTGGATTCCAACCCTTATCTTACTCTTGTGAGTCAGCGACTTATGTCACTGAGCCATGAGCGACGGCAGCGGACCGCCATTACTGATGTCTAACTGCGATATAGCGCGGCTCATCCTCCACTGTCTTGCATGAATGAATGTGCAGAGGACAGCGCTGGCCCACGGAACACCAACTTCCTTTGCAAGCCGCCACCAATCGAGGTGGCATGTAAGCTGCTAAGGCGGCTACTGATTATTTGTAAGTAGTAGGGGGTTTTGTTAGATTTTTGTATAGATACGTCCCAGTTAGACGTATATAGATAGCCACCACAAATCCAGGAAAGCGCTAGCAACCGTTTCGTGCTATTGGGATTCGTCAGTAGCGCGCACCCGCCAAATCCTGCCGGATTCAAACCCCGACCTTACTCTTGCGAGTGAGCGACTTATGTAACCCCAAACCTTACTCTTGCGAGTCAGTGACTTATGTAACTGAGCCATGGGCGACGGCAGCGGACCGCCATGACTGATATCTAACTGCAATATAGCGCGGCAGTTAGATATCAGTCATGGCTCAGTGACATAAGTCACTGACTTACAAGAGTAAAGTTTGGGGTTCGAATCCGGCAGAATTCGACGGGTGCGCGCTACTGACGAGTCCCAATAGGACGAAACGGCCGTCTAGCGCTTTCCTGGATGTGTGGTGGCTGTCTGCCTATGTCTAACTGCGACGAACCTACAAAAAACCTAATAAATCCCCCTACTACTTACAACTTAGGTAGATGTTCTTCACGTAGCCTGGTGGCTAATAACTCAGCGTCTCTCTTGGAGAGCCTTAAATGACGCACTAAGTCATTCATTTCTTATTGAGTGAGTTGCTGATTGGCTGATTACAGTTCAGCATCAGTTACAGAGTCATCATATGTTGCAGCTGATTCACGTACCTGGGCCCTGTCTTCATGCCCACTGACTTCCTCATCTGATGCAGTGAAACTTTTACATTTTGGAATGGGATGCTCTTCAGAGTGCGGTTTGGGTCGAATTTCAGAGGAAATACTGGGATAAGAGATCTTATGCCGATATATTTTCCAATGCCTTTTGTATCAACCATGCAAAAATAGCGGTCTGTTATGTGGCTCGTAGGTTCTCGTCAAACCATGGGAACTCCAAATGTTAGGTCTTTGTGTTTGCTTTTTGTCCAGTCAGGAAGCATTTCCTCATAATAATGACACACAATGTGGGGTGCCTATTTTAAGTCTTGGTCGCCAAGGTGTGCTTCGAAGTATGATTTATAGACACATTACACAAACGAAGTGATATTTTTCCTTTGGCGAACTAGTGTACAACAGTCGCGTA
Source organism: Dicrocoelium dendriticum (assembly GCA_944474145.2). Lineage (NCBI taxonomy): Eukaryota > Metazoa > Platyhelminthes > Trematoda > Plagiorchiida > Dicrocoeliidae > Dicrocoelium > Dicrocoelium dendriticum. The sequence goes on from OX104063.1 coordinate 86,625,642, forward strand.
TATAGCAAAATGCATCAGGTTCATTTGCACATTTATGTTGCCCTGAGTGAGCCATGGTCATATCCGAAACGAAAGAAGATTGGCGAATAATTTTCTATTTATGTAAAATATCAAAATGCATGAAAACTGGAGCGTGCGGAAAACAAGGCGGGTTTCAGTTTTGAAATCAGCATTAAAAGTTCAGGTAGCATCAGTTTAAAAGTCTCTTGCAGCAGAAAGTTGCCAAAAGTTTGTTGCCCTGCGTTATCAATGAGCGCAACTTGAAAACCCCCGATACCAATTCGTATGCAGCGAAGCCAGTGCCTTTTGGTGCTAGATTTCAGGGGCTTTTTTCATCAGTGCACTTCGGAATGCTTCTAGACCGCTAGAGTTGAGTTTTACATCATTCCATCTGTTGACAACTGTCCTCGTGCGTACTACACTTTACCATCCAATATGCAACCTCGATTTAAGGTGGACTCGTAATTGTTCTCAAGCTGCGAATCAGAGCGCCAAGCTATCAACCGACTGTTTATTTTATTAACCGTTCCATTTTGAAACTGAAAAGCCCATTGCCACTGAGTATTTGGAATTCTAGATCGTTCTGTTTTTCTTGTCGCGCCTCTTTAATGAGCGCATGTAACGCTGCATTTTCACTCCGGCTTCCCAGGTTTTACTTCCAAGCTAGGTCGGAGGGTGATCTCAGGCCCAATCTTGCATATGAGTTTCAGACCAGCAACAGTCATCGATTGATAGGGTCTCCAGTATTCGGCAACTGCTGTTTGTTGTCCAGTTTGCTACAAGGTGCGTTCTTTGACGTATGCCTGTCGTTAGGAGGACCGCAAGTCCCCTGAGACGGAGCAGACGAACTGAAGTTGTTCTTTTGGTTGGACATGAACTTGACGATTAAATCGGAGCGACGCCATGCGACTGCGTGTGAGTCGATATTAGAAGACGAGTGATTCCTGAACTCTGATGTGAGAGGAACCGGAATTGGAAAATTGTAAACGGGGTAAAAGTGAAGTTGAGACGGATCTAAATGGTTGAAAGATCATAAGAGATGTTCTAAGAAGACATGAAGGCTTAGTCGTAGCATCCAAACCCCTATCTACCCTGCTCGATGCAGCAGAGAGGTCTCCGTTCATTATTCTCTAGGGCGGCCAAAGCTTCAAGAGATTATTTGTTTGAGAATTCATGTTTTATTGGGTGGGCCCGATACTGTCACTTTTTCCAGGCTTGGAATTGAGAACGAATAGGGTTCTCAAAACAAGCTTTTTTCAATAACCTCACCGCAATGCGACGGGTTTTTGGCACTGGACTGCAGGGCGCCCGTTTTCTTAATTAATAACCCACCCTCACCATAACCTCCGACGTGGAGGGCCTGGATACTGAGTTCGTATGGCCTATAACCTTATGCCATTCTTGTATGTTGCTCTGAACGTGCAAAAGCACCACACAGCATATCCCAATTGATCGCTGAGGCAAGCAAACCGTCGAACCGAGTTAAGGTCTAGTATCCCCGCGATAGCTTCATTCTTTCAGGGTCTTCCGGTATGGATTTACCACTAGGTCGCCGATTGGCGAACCTTCTGTCTGCAGACTACATGGTTGTTCTGGGGTCTGACACAATGGCTATACAAGCACCATTGGTTCGACTGACACGAAACACTGCACGCTTCGGTTTGTGCTTTGCCTCTTCAAAGTGCTAAATACTGTTGAAGAACCAGCCCGATATGCTACCGGTTTTGGCTATCACCGAACAGCCACTGGACGTCGGGGATCGGTTGACTCAGCTTGGAAGCTGTGTCACCCCCGGTGGTCACGTCACTGAGGAAGTTACTTCGCTTATCAGAAAACCGAATGTGGCCTTTCACAGCCACAACCATCTATATATCCGGTGGGCTATCAGCCTGTCAGTGAAAGATTGGGTGTGTAACGCTGCGATAAGGCTGGTGTTCTTGTATGGATCAGAGATCTGGCCAGTTCACAGCGAAGACATTAAAGGCTTGGCCGTGCTTGCGGAGTATTGCCCACATTTGGTGGGAACACACAGCGACCATGCTGAGGTCCACCAGTTGGTATTTGACAAAAAAGATTCTGGTGTCTCACTTAAGTGTTTGCTGAAGCTTACTTGCTTACATTGGGTACGTCATGTCCTTCGCGTGCTCGTTAGAGACCCCATGGGACTTGCAGCAGTTGCGCTGTCAGTGGCGTTCTTGCATTCAGTTTTGTGCACCAATCCGTTACTTTTCCATCCCGAATAGTTCAATGAACTTATTTTCTGCTTCCATTTTCTTCATATCCTATTTCCGTTCAATTTCGTTTTCCCTTATGCTTTTACTTTTTGTTATTCTCGCGAAATAAATCATGGTAACTGGATCCGTCGCATTTTGGTGCGCGGATTATACTTGTTCAGCTGAACTGTATTGACTTTTTGAGCCAATGGCACGCAGTGTGTGCCTTTTAGCTTCCTGAAAGTTTGTCGCTGAGCCTTTAAGTTCATCATTTAACTTCTCATGTATCTTCTTCTCCGTTTCCTCGGATAATTTGGACAGAGACGACTTCACGCTTTCATGACCGAAATTGTCAACTCTTAAGTGATTACCCACTGTCGTTCGCTTCTTGTTATTCGGGAAGCTCGGTCACTGGTATATGCTTCCCCGCATCATTGCGTCTTGCGTTTGACTTTTCCGGAATAAATCCACAGTAGAAGCACATTAGGAGTTGCATGTCAGCGTACCATGGCTAGACGCCAAAGGAATGGGTCAAGTTAGCTGACGCTTTGGTGGTTGGAGGCCAATTTAGTATTGTGCAGGTCAGACCATTTGGGTTCGTTGGTTATCATAATTTTCCTCAAATTATGGTAAGAACAGTAGTAACGCTGATAACAGTCCGGATTGAACAGAATCTCTCACAACTAGATCCAGTTTCCTAACCATCACACATCCGGGATAGCATTGAATGGTCATTTCGCTTTTTCGGTTCCCGTCCCACTGAGAGTTTCGCAATGGTGACTTATATGTGTTTGCTGACATAGGCTTCAGTCTCTGTGCTGCAACAGATGTCGGTAGCTTACTTGACTGAAACATGGCCTCCATACATGTGTAGGCTGTTACTACCTACAGACAGCACAGTAATCTCCCTTCGTGCAAATGATTCGCACCTACAGTATCTATGAGCGAGGCGGTCGTCACTTGTTTTCCGAATTGATACAGCTGCCTGGTTACTTCTGTTTAAGCTACTTTACACACTCTGATGGCTGAACATTTCTGGATCTCGAACATTGTCGGAGATTTTCCATTGTAGTCTGCTGATGGAGCATAATCCCGCTTGTTATGTCTACTTCTGAGACCATCTGTAGTCCTTGCGCTTTCCAACGTCTTCCTATTTAACTTCTCTCGTTTCACACTCCTTTGTACACCGTCCAATTGAACTTCCACAGTAGTCTTTCCATTCTTCGATCCACCTTCCGCACCGCTTCCTAGATGGGGCGTCGATTAGATGTAAACGCGTCCCAAGGAGTCGTCACACCCCAGTGATTAGTTTGTTGTCACATCAACATGATCAGCGATTCACGTGTTTCTTCTTATTTCCCTATGATATCTTTGGACGTATTTCTCACATCAGTCTGCCATGCGTTTCCCATCTTAGAGATAACCACAGATGTATTTCATTTTCTTCCTGTTCGACCAGTTCTTTCTTCTACTCAGCGAAGCTCTCTCCTAACTTGATGTGATTCGTGCCCTCAATCAACTTAGTCAACTATCACATCCTCCTTTCTTTCAGCTTCGAAACAACAAGTCGAACACGATTTGGATTCATCCAATGGTATGTTGCTCTTTTGGTTACAAACGTTTCAGCATTACTCGTGTGTATGTGAAGCATTTATTACCCGATGAGTTTTTCAGCAAGGACGTTAGCATGATAGCACCGCACGATTTATATCCGGAGACATTTCTCCGTATATTATCTGGGTGCGTGCCTCAGATTGCATGCAAACTTATGCACAAAGCATCATGAACATCTGGTATAGTTGGGATATCAAATTCACCTAAGGACGCACATACACACACACGCAGTCAATCACTCACACATTGTTCCTTTATCAGCTGGCCTACTATCACGGCAGAGCCAATGTGAGGAACGCATCCTTTTATACATATTGGGTAGGGCCCAGTTGTTTGATGGCCACCGTTTCGCCATATCGTAAAACGTGGGTGTTATCTGACGCGAAAATCACCCGGAATGTACGCGCAGGGTCCACGTTGTATCTGTCTGTCAGCAGGTGTCGGGCGATTGATGAAGCTTGAACTTTGTATGGCAAATCCTTAGCACCGTGTATGCATCTCAGTTTTGCCGATTTGAGGATTGTGAGTTTAACTAACGAGTAGTTAGGTACTTCATTGAAACTGAAAATCATACACAATGTTGGCGCTTATTTTGGCATGGTCGATGTCTTACCATCTATCCAGATCACCATCTGTGTCTGATGACATTGTTGTTGTTGTTGCTCAATGTAATCTAATTTGTGAATTGCCCCAACGTCCACCGTATTCCAGGCGTTGCGGAACTCAAACTACCGGAGGTGGGGCAGTTATCGGCGAAACTTGTTGTTGCGGATTTGCAGTATACTAAATGTGGTTGGATGTGGGGATAGAGGAACGTGGATATCATTAGTTCGGCTCACATGGGCGGCAACCAGATGAAGCAGACGATGTGGGATTGGCTATCACACGGAGAGCGGACGCAGTGCACAGAGCTCTGCGATGGCGGTTATGAGAACCGGGCGTAGGGCTATGGCGCTGATGCAGTACATACCCAGACAAATTATTGGAAAAGTTAGGCATGTGAGCTCATTGCATTGAGCAGAACCACTTATTTCAAACGGAGTGCCGCTTCCTTTGTTATAGCTGTACACATGGGGAAAATAAAGGGTGAAGCGGTTGACTCCTTATACTGCTCAATTCAATTCAATTTTTCACTTCAAGAAGGAGCATTTTGCGTCCGGGTGGTGGGTATTCAGCTTTTACACACCTGTCTTCTGCTTTATAAAATTTGTTATCAAAATATTAATAGGCAGCAAAGACAGTACTATTCTTACCATTTACCAAACCCAAACGTTACGTATCGGCTTTACCGTGCTTGTGGAATGAATACCACCCGAATTCGAGAGTCGGATCACCTGTCTATTGTACTTAACTTTTTACAAATATTGTCTCTGAACCATACTTAGTTTACCTACTGCCCTAAGTTCTCAGTAACCAGACGGAGCGTCAGTGTGACTCTATTAGCCCTCTGCGTTTTCCGCCGTGATATCTTCCTTCTTTTAAATGTATTGGTGTATTTAGTATGAGGAAACTGAAGACTAAGTCGAAGTTAAACTTTCGCAAATTCGCCCAGAATTTTTGGACTTAGTAGTAATGACACATTCATAATGTCGCTGATTCGCTATTTTCTTTCAATGAATTGTATCACGATTCACTAGAAACATGTTCTCACACTGGAACAGGAAGTTATTTCTCAGGCGTGCCGAATGCTACATGTTACCTACCGCTCTCGCACCTAGTCGGGTCCGGCACTCGTGGAACTCGCTTGTCACACAGGAAATGGTGTGAATAAATTGATTATTAATACTTGGCACTGATGGTTCGTGTTATCTACTCTAATGGTAGTGACTCTTTCGTAACCACTTTGGTGCATCTTTCACAGAAATATTGTGGCAGCAGGGCACAGTCCTCATAATTAATCACCAATGCACGCCGAGTAACGATTCAAGAATTGACATGCAACACAGGTCTTACTCAGCGAGCCAGATATGAGATCAGGTTGGGTAATCATGGACAGGTGTGATAACATGTCCGAGGTGCACGCGATCTCACAGGATTCCAACAAATCCGTGCTTGATTCAGTACAAAAGGACAACACAGCACAAGACGATATCAAAATAACCAACTCGTTGAAAGAACTAAATCGCCATAACTACATCGTTAGCTTTTTACTTGAGCGATTAACACTTTGTGGCTGGCATCCACTTCGCCTCTGCGGTGTGCCAAAGGTCCACATACCTAACACTCCAATATGACCAGGGATTTATATGTCTGGGTCTGCTACTCACTCGGTCGCCAAGTGACTTGTTTAACTACTCGAACCATTACGTAAAGAATTGTCCCACCACACTGAGTGACACATTTGCATTCGTTCAACAGGTAGAAAATAAACGTAAGAAAAATTGATGTTCTCCTTTGATGTAGAATCTTTACGAACGTCCCATTGTTAGAAACGGTCAATCTCATCTATGAGCACCTAACAGAAAGTAACAGCATTCTTCCTATCCCGGTTCCTAATGTGACACAGCTGATTCTACGTTGCACCTCCAACAGACAGTTCCTATTTGATGGAAAATACTGTAGACAAATAGACGGAGTTGCGATGGGATCGTGCATAGGACCGCGGCTTGCAGACATTTTTTTCGCAAAGGTTGAACGCGGACCTATCAGACACCTAATCGCATCCCTTGACTATCACAACTGCTACGTGGATCATCATCATCATCATACACGTTAGCTGGAGGTGGGGAACACCTCAGCTACTGTGCCGCAATACACAGAAAAAAGGAGGGAAAAAAGCAACTGTTGCAAACCGGCTGAGCTACCGGTAACGGATGGGCATCGTTCCGGTAAGCTACCAGCCGGCTACTGTACATCAAAGAAAAAAATTACTATGCAGAATTATATAAGGCTAACTAATGAGATCGTGGTTGGAGGGGGAGGCTAAGAGGGATAGGGTGGGACAAAGAAACTCACAGCGGGAACGCCACTGAGGTCGGCTCCTTGCCATATCAACAAGTGTATCCAGCCAAACGTGTTCATCGTCTTTCGGACTCCAACTAGGGAGCCGTGAAGCTCCAACCGAGGCCAGCTCAGAAGTGAGGGCCTTCATTCCTCTCGATCAAGTCATCGCTTGGTCACCCCTCCTCTTCTTTCATCCACACCCTCGGCGCACAAACAACGCACGTCGCGGGAGTCGGTGGGCTGGCATGCGTAACACGTGGCCGAGCCATTAGAGCCTGGTGCGTGAACTAACGGTGCTGAACGATTCATTTCCTTTTCCTGTGCCGTAAACAAGGCGTCGAACACGCTCGTTCCTCACGCGGTGCTACGTGGATGATATACATTCATTGTTTGTGAATATCATACTGATCATTTCCCCCTGTTGAATTGATTTACCAATACCCACCCGTCGTTGATGTTAACTTCTGCAATTGAGGAGGACAATAAGCTGCCTTTTTCGGATGTTTTGCTGCGACGACAAGAGGATGGATCGCTTGAAAAAAAATTTTCCTCAGGACGACCTGGGTAGATCAGTATACGTATTTTCACCGTTTCGTATCGTTAAAGTACAAGCGTTGCCTGTACTATCGGGCTACAAGGATTAACAGTTCAGAGACACTAGAAGCAGGAAAGAATTTCATACGCAAGACATTGGAAAGCAACACGTATCCAACTGCTGTCATCAAAAAGCATTCCCAACTCCGAGCTGAGTCTGAGCGTAAAATGCCCGTGAGAAGAAAAGACGTTTTCCTTTCAGTGCTTTTCAAAAGGGGCATACAGTTTGAGCTCTTAAGTAGGAAATCGACTTCCGCGCTCAACCAAACTTACCCGGCCGCCAGAGTGCGCATTCACGCCAAAACCGTCCCGCTCATCACCAACCGCCTAAAAGACATACTTCCGCCCCCGTCCGAATCATATGTCCTATACCGGTTCACGCACCTGTGGTGCGAGATACCTCGGACACATGACCAGACGTCTGTCAAAGCGGATAGCGGAACACCGCCCTGTTTTATTATACCGTGATACTACTAAGAATGTCCACAGCTCCCACCCCAACTGCATCGCGTGATACGCAGCGGACTAAGGTGGTCCAGTGCACACGAGAGCTTTACTCAGCTACGAGTGCGAACGAACGGGTAAACTACCAACTGAAGCGATCGATAGTACTGGTTCACCAGCGGTTTCGTTATCGTGTCGAGGTTGATCAGCCAATCGGAGACATAATACGTGATTTGTCATGCTGTCAATCTGGCGTAAGGAGATTTCACTATAATGCGAGCGTGATGACATCTAACTGAGTGGTAATAAGAAGCGAATTGGTTGTTCTTGTTGAGGCTGCAACCCTTGCATCAAAATGCAGCCTAAATACTTCCAGATTCCTTTGGAATCATTCACCTAATTCGCCACCAACGGCATTACTATGCCTCGTCCTATCATCCTCCAACCGCGAATTGGTCGTGTACGAGAATAAGTACACAGTGCTACAGGAAACCCATGTCTAGTGCATCTACAAGATGAATATGAGCTCCAACAACGACCTGTTCAATTGAAGGTTTGTTCCAACGAATGCCCACGTACTCTCAGTAGTAGACTACTTTGTTGATAACTCCGTTCAGATAGTTGTTCTCTAACTTATTCATAAATGCGTCTTCTGACAACAGTCCTAACGGAAAGCCCATTGCGACTCTGTCCTTCTGTCTGTAGAACTTCCCATCCTCAGTGATCATTCAAAATTCCGCATGATGGAGAAAGACAAGACGGCGTCGATAAAAAAGACAGTCACTAGGCTACTACACTGCCTAAAGCAAGAGAATGCGATTGACTCAGTGGTGTTCGAATACACGCGTCCCTCAGGGACAGTGATTCCACGTCTTTACGGCTTACTGCAAGTGCATAAAGAAGGACTTCCAATGAGGCCAATATTAGGCATGTGTGATTCTCCATATCATTTCACTGCGAAATGTCTCACTTCGCTTCTAGAACTGGTCAGAAAAGTCTTATCCAAACAAAGCTCCAGAGATACATTCAGCTTAGTAGACACTATAAGCCATATGCAGTTAACCAGAAAGGAAGTGTTTTCTCTAGATGTAGTGTCACTCTTCACCGAATTCCGCTGGAGGAGACGACAGACTACCTATGCGATGCTGTTCGACTGCAGCATGTGCATGTCGGTCTCTCCAATGAGTGATTCATACAGTTGCTACTGATGTTTACCAAGAACACACAATTCCTGTTCAACGGGAAGACCTACAGACCGATAGACGTAGCCGCAATGGGATCTCCGTTAAGACCGGTGTTAGCAGACGTATTTATGAGTAAGTTAGAGAACAACTATCTGAAGGGAGTTATCAACAAACTAGTCAATTACGGACGGTACGTGGACGATATATTCTCCATCTCAAATAGTCATCTTTGCACGGAAGAACTAGTGAGGCAATTAAACTCAGTCCACGCAAACATAAAATTTACCATTGAATCTGAGTGGAACAACTCAATGTCGTACTTAGACGTTCAGATTAGCCGTAGATCTGACGGGTCTATCCAGCGGAGTGTCCTTAGCAAAACAACGCGGAACGGGCAATATCCTGATTTGGCCAGTTCCGTTCCACTTAGCCAGAAACGAAAACTTGTTCGGTGCCCAACTTAGCGAGCAAGGAGGATTGTAGCGAGGGCATGCTACCGGACGAGCTAAACTTTGTACGAAGCCTATTCGATGGCAATGACTATGCGGAGAGCTTCGTTCGGAGAAACATGGAGCTACGAGAAGCAAAAGCAGTGGTTTCAGCAGGAAAGAAATCGGTCTACTTATCGTGACCGTTCAAGGGGGACGGGATAGCTGAGTCGACGTCTAGAAGGCTTCCTGACGCCATTGCTCAAACGTACAATGCAAGAAGCCTACGGCTAAGCTTCAACTCAGTGCCGACGCTGAATCAACAATTTAAGGACAGAATTCTAAGGCCGAGTACTTCTTTCCGTGTGTACTTTTTCTCTTGCTCGTGTCGATCAAAATATATCAGAAGAACTACCAGGAGACTGTCCGAGAAAGCCAGGGACCACTTTCCAGCTTGGATGTATAGCGGCGAGACCAAATCCGTCGCAAGCGCAGTGTCTGCACACTTAGTCGATTCGAACCACCAGGTCAGAGCGCATGAGGCGTTCCATCCCATCTACCGCGTACCCAGAAACCACACAAGAGCGGTTAGATGTCATCTACTGGCAGCTGCCGAGGCAATCGCTATCAGGCTTCATGACCCTGACCTATGTGCGCACAAAAAAGTTGTCCAGGCACTAACTCAACCCTGGTCCTCCGTAACACTGACACATTGTAGACAACGCTACACACACACATGCTCGCCTTGTGGTCAATCACCTAGCGTGGTCATTCAGACCATCTCGGTTTTGAACCTCTACCCCTACCTGGTATTTATAAATAAATAAGATGTGTATTCTCGACTAAGCGAGGCACTCCTGCACAGGCATGATCATGTTAAGAGTACAAAATGTGATCAGTTAATGTACAACGGAACAACGGGATTGTCGCATATGTTTACATATGAATATATGTAAGTATGCATGTAGGCATGTTTAGCTGTGTTTATGGGATTGGTAAATGTTTCCTGCCTTTTTGCTTGAATGTGTTTGAACGTGTCGCCAGTGCTAAATGGATGCTTATTATCTGTGGACTTGAAGCAGTTGTCCGGATAAGCAACAGGTGACTTTAGTTGGTGGCGAGTCACAACCGCCACGTCACAGTGTTATTACTCGGTCATTTGTGGCTTTTCATAGGGAGAACGCTTGCTAGGCGAAAACCCACCACATCCTGGAACACTGCCGCCGAACTATTTGCTGGAACAGGGTAAACCCGAACCACCCAGCTGCCACCACGAGGAGGTTGTTCGGCTAGCCAGCCTCCCATTTATGTCATTCATTTGTGGTGTATTAGCCTGATGAGAAACCACTGAAAACGAGCTTGTTCCCTTACATTTTTGCTGTAGTTTACTCCCGGGATATTTTACTAGTTGGAACACGCCAAGGATCCCATTATATACGATGGAAGGGTCCTGTAATGGTGTCTCAGAAAGGCAAAGATCATCAGTTGTGAGGTAGTCTGTGGTGCTCGCTGGGCCATCCTGTTCTCCGATCTACACGACGGTTCGAATATCGATGGCTGCGAGCCTTAGTCTAAATCTGGATGGAAGGAAGTCCGCTTGTCGTACTGTTTGGACATCGGCGAGATTGGCATCGGGGGTAGATTCGAAGGAATACGGATTATTAACGGTGTATTTGGCGTCTTCCGGATATGTGTGAACAGTGACGTAGGCAAATGCAGAAAAGAGCGAGTACGAGGCTTGTCATGGAGTAATAGAGCAGAAACTCGCTGCTCGAGCACCCTTTCGACGGTAACGAATCCTCTTTTTACTTTATGTGGGTGTGCACTTGGGCTTATTTGCACTGTATCGTCATGCGATCTGCATGTCCTTTCAGCCCGAGATGTCCCGCTGTTTGACAATCACACATCGAGCACTAGCCCATTTTTCCCACGGTTTATTCCACAATGAAATCGGTTGCTACCGTCCATCTGTATTCCCTTCTGCTAACTAACCTCTTCCCTACTGCTTGCCACTTGGAATGAATTTGTACTCACATTGCTTAATTGATAAATGTGACAAACAGCAGTGCGATTGTTTTCATTGCCGCGTAGCTTAAGACATGTTGCCTTCTTTATTTCAGCGTTCGCCGCGAGTTTGGAGCGTGAATTGGCTACTGTCCGTTGTGAGTGCTCACAATGTACTTTTTTTATATCTCAGCGTATTGTGATCATCTGATTCATCCCACTCTCAGTCCGTGCGATCTGTAGCGCATTTGTGCCCTCGAAACTCTATCCCATTAAGTGCTAGCAGTCTGCTTCCTTTCTCAACAGTTTCATTACCCCGGTGTCAAGCTTTCTCTGTTTGTTTGCTTTTAACCAGAGTCTACCAAAGTTATACCTCCATTCAGTTGCCCATCTTTCATTTTACGCCTCCGTCCTTAGTGTCAGAATCCTCACGCGGAGTAATTGTATCCCCGGTCGCATTCAACAGGCACCGACCGCTTATTTGTGTTGGTTTAGCTGTATCACGCGCAACGCACGATTCTCCCTGTGGTTTTCTTTCGTGTCGATGACCCGGTCTCACTTGCGTATTCGAATTAGGCGAAAATACCACAGGAGCAGGCATTGTCCCACTAAACGCTTGAATGTCATTCATTCAACTTTTGTTTCATGTCGCGAACTGCACGTTTGCGGAATGGATTTGACATATATCCATTTTAGGGAAAACCTTTTTCTGTCGTTCCTGCGATTTAACTTTAGGTACTTTTATGATAAAACTGGTGTCCCTCACCACACTTTGAAATATTACTCATCTCAATCATAGTCAATGCTTTCACATACCTCAAGCTAGTTCCATCTATTCCCTAATTCGACCTTGAATAATACAGTTCTCTTTTCACTCCGCAAGGGATTTAATGATATCCCGTACACTTTCCACTGTAATGCTAAAGCCTAACAACACGACGGAAACATGCATAGCGACGAGACTGGACCTTAACCTGGTGCGTTGGTTTGTATGCCTCAATGATCCATTGAGCTATGCAGGATAAGATCGTTAGAGGCTAGACACTCAGTCTCCGGCCCTCCAGAAAGCGTACTCTGTGTGGCCCAGTGCCAAAACCCCACTGCTTTGCGGTAAGGGTTTTGGGCCAAAGGCTTTGATTGAGAACCCTAATCGATTTCATGTCTAGGCCTTTGCCCACGCAACACAACACAATGACTATCCCTTTATACGATCTTTTGATACTCTGCTCGTCCCAGAGGATAATATACTGCGCTCTCTCTATCGCATCGAGCATGGTGGATAGGGGCTTGAATGCCACTGCTTAAGTCTTCCCTTCTTATTCCCCCCTTACGTCTTTTCATCCTTATCGTCTCGCTCCGAATTCACTTCTACCCCCCCCCCCGTTCTCCATCCCTCAATTCTCGTCCCTCTCCTGATTTGCTTCAGTAGTCGCTTGTCTTCTAGTTTCAGGCCACACGCAATCACAAGGCGCGCTCCCATCCGGTGGACAGGTTATCGTTCAATCAAGCGGACGTCAGTTCATCCGTTTTACTTTACAGTCCTCGATCCCCGTTAAGCCTGGCATGCCTCAACGTACACACTTCGTCGCAGATTGGTTAGCAGGCAGCACTTACCCGAGCATTAGAAACCTTATCGATCGATGTCTGCTGCTTATCGGAAACCCGCGTGCGAGATCCGAGGTCCGCGCTTACCCTGTGATCCCCCACATGCGACACTGGTGGCACATTATCATGGCGCCTGTCTGGAGATGACGTAGCTTCGAATGCCGACCAAGCCGGTATGGGCATTGTTTTAAGTCCACTGGCTGAAGTGCCCTGATCGATTGGATTCCCGTCAACAGCCGGATGTGCGCCGTTAGATTGGCTGGCTCGTTCCAGGCTTCGAAGTTGTGCGGGGACAAACGGTGCTTGTTTGGCATTGCGGCATACGCCGCCACAAACTGTAGCACTGATTCGGCGAAAGATGAATTCTGTCACCAACTTAAGGGTCTCCTTCGTTACAGAAAAAGTACGGATACTATGGTGCTTGCTGGTGATCTGAACGCCCAAGTCGGAAAGTGTTCCTCTGATGAGTTTCATCTGGATGGCCAACATGGTGCAGGCTTCCGTAATGATAACTGCGAGCGTATTCTGCACCTGTGTGAAGATGCTCTTCTCTTTCTCTTGAGCAAAAACTTTCGACACAGCACCTGCCGAAGAGTGACTTGGCGCCCACCAGCCATGGATGCAAATCGGTCATATCGCGATCAGTTACCGCTGGAGAGGCTGTTTCCAAAACTGTCACTCGATTCGGAGCACGAGCCTGGACTCTGACTACACACTTGTTTGCGCCGACCTCCGGGTTCGTTTCGGTGATTGTCCGCAACATCGAGGTGAACGGTTTGACACTAGCCAGCTGACGAAGCCAGGTGTTCTGAATGCGTATCAAGGTGCGCTGACATCCGGGCTGAATAAGCGCCCACTGAACACCGTCGAAGATCACTGGATACATATTCGCTAAACGTTACTATCAGCAAGCATGTCTTCATGTGGCAAATCAAATTGCCAAATTGAAAAATGGGTCTCTACACAGTCTCTGGAATTTATTGATGCTCGCCGACGTATTCCGGCTGTAAGCGAACTCAACGAGACTCGGAACAATCTCTGGACAAAACTGCATACTACACTGATGAGAGACCGCGAACCATGGTGGCCTCTTCATGCATCGGAAATGGAAACAACCGCTGCCGTTGGTAATCATCGCAAGTTATTCCGTCTGATCGGGGAAATTGACATCCGGAGACCTGGTGTTAGCGAGACCATACGCAACGAGAGTGGACAGCCGATCCACAGTCTGTCGAAACGCTTAGAGCGTTGGACCGAACACTGCAAGGCAATTTAACCAACTTGTGTTATCGCTTTCTCTTTCGGACATTGAGTGCCTTTCTCCATGGGCCGTCTCCTTAGATCCGCCCTCACGCGCAGAAGTCGAACGTGAGATCAGACTGTTGAAATTGCATAAGGCCGCTGGTGCAGATAGAATTCCCCCAGATCTCTACAAATTCGGGGGACCTGCTCTTGTGGATGATTTACACGAGTTGCAAATGGAACTTTTGGAGCAGGAAACTATCCCGACATACTGGAGCCGCTCCGTCATAGTCTCAATTTTCAAGTAAGCACTTGTTCGGAATGCGGCAGTCTTAGCAGAATCACTCTGGTCTCCATTGCCTCTAAATTGCTTGCGTCTGTCGTTCTCCATAAACTGACTGGCACTCGTGATAGCCATGTTCGCGGGGAGCAAGCCGGATTGCGTCGAAATCGAGGCTACATTGAGCACTTCTTTACATTACGTCCATAGTTGGAGCATCGCCATTTTTATTCGCGACCCACCGTAGTCGTGTTCTTAGACATCAAGGGGGTCTTCGATTCGGTGGATCGATGTGCCTTTCTCGACTGTCTGCTCTGCAGGGGTAAGTCCGAAAAAGATATATACATTATCAGAGCGCTGTATATATATATATATATATATATATATATATATATATATATATATATATATATATATATATATATATATATATATATATATATATATATATGAGCTAAGCTGCGAGGGCAGCGATGGCCAAGTAGTACTAGCCTCTTTATGTCTGTCGACATGATGGTCAGGTTTAACAACCGTATAAAAAGATTGTACGGACGGCTGCATTATTCGCTCTACTCTTCAGGGAGAGAGTGACGTCGCATCGGCGCCACAGGCGGCGGAGATTGGCAAAACCACCTCGAGCTTTTGTAATACCGTTCGCAATCTCATGTTCAATCCCATGCGCTCCAATGTCTGCCCAGGTACTTGAATTCCTGAAGGACATCTGCTTGTTCACTACAAGTGTTCAGAGAAAGGGTGGGTCACTGCCAACCTTGCATTTTGTTGGGGCAAAGCACAGCCAAAAGCAACTGATAAACAGTGTTAATCGGTCCACTGCTGCCGGGCACGCTTGGGCTCTGTCACATATAAAAGCAATGTCGTCAGGATACACCAAGTCAAAAAGTCGCTCACCAGAAAGCAGCTCAACACCTTGTAAGTTGTGTCAAACGAACACTGTTTCCATGACTTAGTCTATAAGATATATCTAGAGCTATCGAAAACCATGAATCGGAAGTAATAAATACAGAGATCACAAAGAAATGAATGAAAGTTACGAAAAAAATTTGCTTTTAAATTCTGTCTTTGTTTTTTTCACACGCCGTTTTATCTTTTTTGTCTGTTTACTGTTTGCGATTTAAATCAACACGAACGTTTGTACACATTTTCCGTTGGGCTCGGTTTTGCACCATCTCCGAAACAGTTTCCTGCTAGCGATGTTCTCCATCTTTTCTCCCCCAGCCCGGAAGTCGCACGGGACCTACGAGAGCTAAACTGGAAGTCAGCGCTTTAATCGTTTGTCACCACGTGATAGGCTGACCACCGCGCGATTTCTGACAGCGTGGTCCTGTACGAACAAAGAGAGCGCGTCGGAGCAGCCGTTCGCATGGCATGCGTAAAACATGGCCCGGCCATCTAAGTTGGCGCAGCGGTACCAGTCTGTCAAGTGGAAGTCCCGTAGTACCCACAACGCGACGTTTAACATCATCGTTGCGCACGTGGTTCATTCACCACACTCGAGTTATTCTCCGCAGACATCCATTGTCAAAGGCCGAAATCCGACGCAAGTCATTCACACGAATCGGCCAGGACTCACTCCTATACAGCAGCACCGCGCGAACACACGCTTTGTAGACCCTGCCCTTTACCAATAGTGAAACATCACGGCGTCTCCACAGATGCCTCGAGTTGGTGAATGCCGAACGGGCTTTGGCAATTCGGAGGGAAATCTCTTTTCTAATGCTACCATCAGCATAGAGACAGCTTCCCTGGTAAACAGATTTGTCCACCTGTTCACGCTGCGTACCTTGGAGAGTAAGTACTGGGGCAGACGGATGCCATTTCAGGGCCAGGACTTAGCATTTCGTAAGGGCAAAGGTCTATCCACCGTCGACCAGCCTGTTCTTCACGGAAGCGCAATTCTCGAATCGGGGTTAGTCTGCGGAGTAGAATGGATGTTAACAGCTTAGAGGCAACGGACATTAGACTGATTCCTCGGTGGTTAGCGCATAGGGTACGGGCACCTTTCTTGAAGATCTGGACGATAATTGACTCGTCCCAAACGGATGGAACTGTTTCTTCACACCAGATCTTAAAAAACAGAGCTGTTAGTTGATCGACAATTGCTTCGTCCCGTACTTGAACAGCTCTGGATGAAGTCCGTCTGTGCCATCAGACTTGAATCGCTTCAAGTGTCGGAGCTCAAGGCAGACCTCAGTGGGTGGTTCCAATAAGACGTTTCAAGGTGCGCAAGTAGGTATGCTCATTAGGCTCGCTGATGGAGGAGGCCTGCTGAATTGAGTGCTGAAGTTTCCGGCCCAGCGGTCCATGCGCCTGTGTAAGTTGCTTATCGTCGTTCCGTCAGCCTCGGAAATGACCTCACTGACACCAGGTCTTTTGTGATCAGTGGCCCGAATGACCTGGAAGGGCTTGCGAAAGTTTCCAGAATGGGCTACCGTTTCCATCACTGAGGCGCTATGAGTCCACCAAGTTTCGCAATCCGCCCGCAGGCTTTGCTTACGTTGTTGGCTGAGAATGGGACGCAATGAACTGCTATTTGAATCAGCCTTGATAGCTCTACGACTATCAAACACTTCCAATGAGTATGCGGAAATCCAGCCCCTCAGACGGCGCTTGTGATTCCTCTGGTTGAATGACTGGAAGTTAGCATCGCTTCACGCAGGAAACTCCAATGATTTTCGATGTCTCGAGGTGGGGCACTAATGAATGCATGCGATAAGGAAGCTGAATAAGTTGATCGAGTAGAGAGGTCAGCTAACCTGTTGGTGTCGAGCGTATAGAGCTTTCGTTTTGAGGAGCCGCCGAAGCGCATGCAGACCAAAGCATGATCTTAGTCGAGGTACGTAGACCAAATTGATCTACAACCCCGGACGCTGCCTCGCCATCTAAAGCTGATTACAATGTGATCTATTTGTGATCATGCTTACGTTGGTGAAGGAGGACGCAAGGTGGCTGCACGTCTTCTGGAATGACTAAAGTTCGTGCCTAAGAGAAACAGACGGTGATCTTCGCATAACGTAAGAAGTCTATCACCGTTGTCAGAACATCTCTCATCAAGCACGTGACTGCCACCACGATGACGTTCGCACGGAAGCAGGCGACCTACTCGTGCATTGAGATCTCCGGCAAGGACGATGACATTTGACTGTTCGGCCTTGTTCAAAAGGCTGTGGAAACCACAATAAAAGTCAACCTTAACCGATGCACAGATGCAGTCCGTTGGAGCGTAAGTGGAAACGAAAACAAATTGCGCCTCTCTTCACGATGTCTGTTGATTCTACATGAGCCTTGAAGCCGAACTGCACACAGGCGGCTGGCGATTATAAACCAGTCGAGTAATGCAGCCTCCGCTATCACTCATTGCGATACCGACACCAGCTAAGCCGACTGCTGCTGCCTCCATGTCACTAGACAGACGTAGGTAATATGTGGTTTCAAGAGCAGCTGGGGACGACAACTTAACCACCGTGCTGGGATCCTTCAATCATGTCTCCGAAAAACAACAAACATCGATGGCGAGGGACTCTAGAGTGCGCGCCAGGCCAGCTTGTTGTCCAATCTGTAGGAAAGTCCGAACATTGAACGCTTTCAGGTGGAATGAAGTACGGGGTCGAAGGATAGATGATGGCCGGATGATTTGGATCTTAACGAAACGGGCATTGGAAGTAGACTCAAGAGGTTGTACATTCTCACCATGAGAAAAGTTGGCGTGTGATGGAGAAACACAAGTAGGAGGGAAAGTAGCAGCAGAAGTAAGCGACGTAGTAGTAATTGCGAAGGACGATGAACACATTTGGTTGGATGCAGTAGCTGATATGCCTAGGAGCCGGCCCCAATGTCGTTGTGAGTTTCTTTGTCCATTCCCCTCTTTTTAGCTTCGCCCTCCAATTACGATCTCCTAGCACATGAATAATACGATAATTAACACCATATTATTTGCTTTTTGAATTTTTGTGGTATTATTTTTTAGTTTATTATCCTTTTGTATTGCGGCACATTAGCTGAGGTATGTTTCTCACCCTCAGCTAACGTGTATTGATGTTGATGATGACGGTGAGGGAAACATACGCAAGCGAGATGAATCACAGCAATGTCGGAGGAAGATACATCCGTCTTTTCGGTCAGATTTTTCTTAGTGTATTTGCAATTTCTATACCTGGCTGTCCTGGGGATCCGGCAGACCATGCATGATACTCTGATTTCTCTGCCAGTCATTGACCGATTACCGAGGAAAATTGGCCATCTGCATAGCATGCCGACGATAACCGCCACCATCGTTTGACGATTCATAATTTATAATGGAAGTATGTCTCTGCGTGCTAGCCGCAGCGACTTGATAATCTGTGCATTTAAATAGTTTTGGTATCCAAAAACATTAAAGCCCAGCACCAGTCCGGATATCTAAGAGTAAGCTAAATTGACAGTTTCATTTTATGAATATTTCCTAGCTCGCTCAAATCTTCACGGCCTGATACTGTTGCACGCACACATTCTAATCCGTTCAGTATTTTTTACAGAATCCGTTTATTAGTCTGGCATTTTTTGTCATCCTGGCTTTTGTGTGCAAGGGTTGTCGGTCAACTTTTCGTCGGCCATTTTAGTGTGACATCCGAGGGGCGTTTTTAAAAATAAAATCCTTCTCTCGCTCCTACTGAGCCTGTTCTTCACTGTTTACATTCGTGACGCTTTTTTGTGGTGTTACCTCAGATTCGTTGGGATTTGCGTCACCGTTTCCCTACTTCTTGTGTCATCCTTATGTCGCTTCTTGCCCTTATTTATACTGTGAAGATCTTACACTCGTACCTGCTTCTTTAAGTCTTCTTGTCTACTACTTTTTGACAGCCGATTGCGACCGTCTGAGGCAGGAGTTGCAACAATCGAATGGTGAGTTGGCTTCAGCTTCTTCCTTACAGTCACTCGCAGCTTTTCCCCGGAATCTGTATTTCTCATTTCTCGGAGTACTTGTAGCTCGGGTTGACTGGTCTGGCTTTTATTTGTTCTCCGATCTGAACAATTGGACTGCAGACGTTTCGTCACCTGTCGAGGTGACATCGTCAGTACCTCACTGCTTAGCGTACAAGTTCGTTGAGTGGCAGAATCAAGATAGCTGCCACCGGACAAGCACGGCTAATCAATAGTGAGAAATTTGTATTATGCGTGCATTTGTTCGTTTTATTTCCCGGATTTGACGAGGTTGTACGCTAAGCGGTGAAGCACTGAGGATGTCACCTCGACTAGTGACGAAACGTCTGCGGCACAATTGCTCAGCTCGGAGAGCAACTGCAAGCCAGTGATGAGATTATTTGTGCAGCGGTTTGGCTCAGTTGCATATTTTTGACTTAACTATATGGTGCATATCGTCTGGCTGCTTCGTTGACCCACATCATCCTTAGCCGCAACTATTAACGGTAAAGCAATCGGACTATTCTTGAAGAGTAATCCGATAGATTAACGTCGCTTGTTAACAGAGTGAAGGATCGATTGCGTGGGCGTACGTTTCGGAGATTTTCTTTTTTATCTGATGTGACTTATGACGCCTTTATGGATTCCGGAATCCACGTCTAAAAGATGGCATACACTGAGTTGGCTCTATTTTCGCACTATTTCTACACTAGACCATCTACCGGATGCCTCGACTGTTCACTTATTTTGGTAATATATTCGCACTGTGTATTTTTCCCCAAACTACGTATCTGTCGACCTTTCCTGTATCTCTACACATGTTCCCTGATCAGCCATCAATTGGACTATTACTCCAACGTCTGGTTTGTATCACTTGCGCTGCCTATGTCCCGTCTATTGGCAATATGCAAAGCGGGTAACCGCAGGCTTGCAGTGATAACACGTCAATGAAGATGGTGTCACCATCCATTAGCCACTGTAATAGCGTTCTTGCTTGCTTTATGTGAAAATTTTCTCGTTACCTTTAGCTTCGGACATACTGAGAGAGATTAAATTCAGTGGAGAATGTTACTTGCGAATTTTCTTTCTCAATATTTGGATCATTTGTCTCCAATAGAAAGCGAAGGGATTTCTCATCATCTTTTCTGTGATGAGCGGTAGCCCTACTTGTGTGCACACGATTACGGTAGGAGCACTAGGTCAATCTGGGGACGATTAAATTCGCTTCCGCGGAATCTTTCTAGTTTAACTAACGGACGCAAACAGGGACAAACCCCCAGAGTATATTATCTCCACGCTGAACGACTTAAACGTGGGAAATCGCGTGTGTTAAGCATTCCCATGCAATCACATCTTAAAGCTCTCTTGGTACCGAGCCATAGGGATGACCAGCATCAAGATGGCCGCCACCGAACAAGCACATTTGAACAATAGTGACTGGGCCATTTGTGTTATGCGTGCATTTACTCGTTTTATTTGCCCGCATTCTTTTCATTCTCACTGCTGGGTGTCATTTAGTCGATTTTTTTGAAGCCCAAATTGCAAATAGATAAAACCCTTTTATAGAACCACGGTTGTTGTTGATAGGCATATTATCCACACCTACTCTCGAAGGTCAGACCCGGGTCGAATTGGCCCGGACTCACTTCCACACAAGATCACTGTTTTCTCGCGGAGTTTTAAATCGGGTCCTGTAGCGCAAGAGAGGCATCCTGGACGTTTCCTTTTGACTACCAGCTGAAGCGCTTACCCCCGCCATAATGTGGTGGTGTACCTCATGGATGAGCGCGAGAACAGATGGGTACCAACCATGACGCCGCGCTTTAGCCTCCGAGGCGTGAAGCACATATCGTAATTAGATGTTTCAATCGTCAAGGCGTTCCGAATCGCTTGTACATTCTGCAACTCATTACCGTGAAAGTATTATCATCGTCATAGTCTGCTTCGGTAACTTGCTTAACTTGAAGAGAACAGCCGTGCGGTCATGTCACTCACCATTTGCTAAGACATTTATAGGGTGAACCGAACAAGGGTCCGTTAGCTTTCGTTAGCTTCTGCAAATTGCTCAGAAATATCAGTGCGTTCTAATTCTCACCTACGGTTGGAATTGTGGCGTCCTCTGTCTTCCATCCTTATCTAAAATCGTCACAATCAGTCACTCATTTTCCAGGGAAGTTCTTCATAACTGTTCCTAATGGCAGTAGCCTTTCCTGTCTCACAAGTACAGAACCACCTCATTCCAGTTACTGAGTTAGTCGTACCGAAAAACGGATGGGCTTTCTAGCGCGACTTCGTTATCAGTTATGTCGGAGCATAGCCATGTCTCTATCATAGGAATGGGGCCAACAATTTTATTTCTAGTGGAGTTACAGTTCGTAGTTTTTGGATAACCGTTGTTTTGTAGCGTTGTGAGAATAAAATTCTTCTCGGCATCCAATGTTTCTAGATTTTTGAGGCGCGATAGTAAAGACACCGCACACGGTTTCTCTTGTTTTTTGTCTTGTGTACTGGCCAACGCACATAGACTTGCGGAATGCTTTCCTCTCAAGCAATTTGTCAGCTCGCCGCCGCAGTAACACATTTAAAAACGAAATTTCACCGTCGTTCTCTGTTTCACAAGTGAATTTTCACGATGGATGCACACGCTTGAACTCGTCAAGTAGGTGGAGGTGATCAATCTGTGGGTCACATACGATGAACGTGTCGTACATGTATCGTCGATAGAAATCAAGAGACGCGATAAGGTTCCGAATAGGACCGCACTCAATTTTTGCGAGGAAAATATCGGCAAGAAGTGGCCCGAAAGGGGACCTCATTGCAATGCCGTCTATTTGTCGGTAGTATATTCCATCGAACAGGATTTGCTTGTTTTTTCGATGGAAAGCAATACCGACAGTACACGCACTTCCTTAGTTTTGTGCCCATGACATACAAGAGCAACCTTGTGCAGTGTCTTTACTATCGCGCCACAAAAATCTGTGATCCAGAAACGTTGAATGCCGAGCAGAATTTTATTCTCACAAGGCTACAAAACAACGGTTATCCCAGGACATTTATCCACAAACATTCTGCTGTTTCTGATCAACCTAAAGAAATACCAACGGTAAAGAAAAAGGACGTCTTCATTTCGGTTCCCTTCAAAGGAGATATCGCATACGTGTTACTGAACAAAAGATTGTCCGTTGCTGTGAACCAAACATATCCGGCTGCAAGACTCCACCTCCTTGTCGAGGCTGTTCCGTTTATCACTAGAAACCTCAAAGACAGGCTCCCTGCTCGTTCCGAATCTTTTGTTGTATATCAGTTCACCTGCACCTGTGGTGCCAGGTACCTCGGACACACTACCAGGCGTCTGTCTAAGAGGATAGCGGAACACTGTCCCGCCTCTTTACGGCACGGTGCAGTTAAGAATGCACATAGCTCCGTCCTTGAACACCTGATTAGTACGGGGCATTATGTTCGGACAGATGACGTTTTTTAAGTTCTCTACGCCGTATCTAAACGCAATCCAAGAAGTGCCTGTTGGCTACCTCGGAATCAATGGCTATTACGCTGCTGCAACCGGAGTTATGCAAGCAGAGGACGCTTGTACAAGCGCTCATGCTGCCTTGACCGGAACGATTGACGCCGTCCTTACCTCCCCATGTTTAGGACTAACTGTGAGCTTTGACGTCAAACCAACCATTTCTGTCTTATTATGTTTGCCTTTTAGTGTTTGGGGTGTGAAAGCGCGTGATGTTCACCAGCTGATTGCATTAATTGCTCCATCGATTGCCTCGTTGATCTTCCGTTGAACTGTGACCTAACCATTCACTACTGCAACTTTAGATAGCTTCTCGTGTTGTATCAAGTTTTCTTATAATTGTAAATTCATGAGGTGAATTATCAAAAAGAGATCTCTTCGCCGCAACTCCTCTTCTTGTAATGTTGTATGGGTATAATACACGAATTAAAGAAACGCAACCAACCTACGGCGTTCTCTAACCTTAACAAATTGTTGCAGTTTAGCGCTAAGCTTGCAAATGCGAAGACAGATTCGGTTCATAAAGGAGTGCATAGAACGCAATCAGTATCCTAAAAGTATTGGAAGTCACTTAGACACTGTCATGTTTGTCCGACGTCAAAATCCCTGAAACGGCACGCGTTCAACATTCTGGAAGCCATTCATTCACGAGTTTCCGAGTTAGAACGACTTCGTACGCATTATCAACGGTCTTTGAATGAACTCAATACAGATGAACGCTCCTCTTTTGAAACACCATGTGTGTAACAATGCTGTGGAGAGGAAGTACACAATGCTGCTGAAGAGCCTAGAACCAAAAGTACCTGAACCGAAATTTCCACAACATCCAGAACGGTACGTTCACAACCTTGCTAACGTACAGTTGAACAAGTATCAACTGGAAGCTCTCGCACTGGGACCGAAATTCTGTTTGTCGTGGCCTAACAGTGGACAGATTCATGTACAAACGCAATTCGGAAGTTTAATGCAACAACTAAGTGATTTGACACCTGCTTCTTCCCTCGCGAACGCTTCTTTCAAGAGCACTCTGGTGCACCTTTCTCATCAGTACTCGAATCACAAGCTGCAACTCTCCAAACTGATCACTAATGAGCACCGAAAAGCCGTAAAAGAACTGACATTTAATCCCGAACTTTTGTTCTCCCGACCAGATAAAGAATCGGGTTGGGTATTGATGAACAAATCAGACTATATGTTGAAGATGCTTGCCATTTCGCAGGATACGAAGAGATTCATGCTTGACCCGATACAAAAGGATAGCACCGCAAATTATGCAACTAAACTCACCAACTTGTTGAAAGAACTCAAGCGCGACAACTATATTGAAGGCTGCTTGTTCGAGCGTCTAACTCCATGTGTCTCACACCCACCCTGCCTCTACTGGCTACCAAAAATGCACAAGCCTAACGTACCAATGCGTCCGATCACCGACATGTCCGGCTTTGCTGTACACGTAGTTGCCAAGTGACTTGTTGACTTACTCGAACCACTACGTAGAGAAATATCGGTCCACACTTTGATTTTGTTAAACAAGTAGAAGACCTGAATGTGATGCTCGCTTTCGGCGTAGAAGCACTCTTGACGAATATTCACTTGACAGAGACCGTTAAGTTCATTTGCGAATGCTTAACCAAAAACAATATTGACATCGGTAATCCAGTTCAACGAGTAAAGGAATTACTTCTGCGTTGCACCTTTAACAAACAATTGGATGGAATATACTACCGACAAATAGACGGCATTGCAATGAGGTCCCCTTTCGGGCCACTTCTTGCCGATATTTTCCTCGCAAAAACTGAGTGCGGTCCTATTCGGTACCTTATCGCGTCTCTTGATTTCTATCGACGATACATGTACGACACGTTCATCGTATGCGACCCACAGATTGATCACCTCCACCTACTTGACGAGTTCAAGCGTGTGCATCCATCATGAAAATTCACTTATGAAACAGAGAACGACGGTGAAATTTCATTTTTAAATGTGTTACTGCGGCGGCGAGCTGACAAATTGCTTGAGAGGAAAGCATTCCGCAAGTCTATGTGCGTTGGCCAATACACACGTTTCCTTAGTTTTGTGCCCATAAAAAACAAGAGAAACCGTGTGCGGTGTCTTTACCACCTCGCCCCAAAAATCTTAGTCCAGAAACATTGGATGCCGAGAAGGATTTTATTCTCACAGTTCGTAATTTATTAACTAAGCATTGAGTATTCTTGTAAATACATGATCGTTTTCTGTACGTCCGTAACGCTTCGCAAGAAGTTTGTGCTGCGGGTTGGGGTGGTAGTTTTGTCGACTGATGTGTGTTTTGTTTGTGAATGCCATGAGACTTTATCTGGGTATTAATGCGGTCCGTCTTTGCTTCCGTGTGCTCATGTTGTATGCAGTTTAATGCTCGCATTCTCAATGATTACTGGTCTTTGCACCTATGTTTCGATACGATATTGTTGTTACATCGAGTCTCCGATGTTGTTGTTTCCTCTATGACGTCGGGTGTCTGCGGTTCTCTGATTGCTGTTTCCATTCGCAGTTCCGAAGTTATGGGTTGCCTAGTTCATGCCAGATACGCATTAAGTTCATTGTCGTCTGTTGAGATTGATCTGAAAGTTATAGTATCCTCGGCTCCTGCGTTTTTAGTTAAGCGACATGGTTACCTCTGAAATCGACCGAAGTATGACGTCACTAGCCGAGAGTTTCATGGATTTACCACTATTCTTCCTATCTCATAAGTGTGAGCTTCCTCATCGCTAGATGCTGGTTGCTACAGCACGCCATTAACGAACATGGTGATTCTGCTATTGCCCGCCTCATGATCGTTTGAATTGCTGTCGTCCTGTTTACATTCGCTCCATAGAATATCATTGAAGCTGGTTATCCCATCGCCATTACTGTGAAGATGTTTATACCGACAAATACATCTCGGCATTCCACTGTTTCCCATAAAAATTGGGACTCACCGTGGTATACAGTTTTGATGCCTAGTCACGTGCACTGTATTAGTGGGCCTGGTCCGATCCGATCACAAATGAATTTCCACCGGTGCAGATCGTCGCACTGTTTATCCCTTAAGGAATTTCTTTTGAACTAAAATCTTTGGGGCTTATGTGTATTAAGGCACTGTAGCTCTGCCTGGTCTTTCGGGATGTGGTGTTCGCGGTGGTTGGTGGCATTGACGACTTCTGTGCAGTTTGCACTTGAGTCTTGACACGTGGTTGTGGCAGCTGAAGCTATTGGATGCCTCGGGCAGCAACTCTTGCACAAGTGGGTCAGCTTTTAGAGCGGTGCGATTTCTTTCGGCTAATTGGGTTTAGGTGCTGCGAGGTTGCATCAGTCGATACTTTGTACAAAATCATAGGCACGTCGAAACCGGTCATGATTCGATCATTCGCGACGGGGAATCGGTTCGAAGTTCCCAAGGTTTTCGGTATTATGATACCGTGGGAACGGCCGTCTGGATTCCTTACTTTAGGATATGGATAAGGTGCAAGCGATGCTATTGTCGCCTCCATCAAAGCAATTTCAGCACTTAAACTGAATTAATCATATCCGACGACCGTCGTATTTTCTTGCTATGTTTCAGTGATAATGCTTTTCGTCTCGCAAGCGACATCTTTTGTGTGCATCTTTTTGGTTCTACCAGACAGATGGTGTCTTGATCGCCATCTGGATCAGATTTCATTCAAGTTAGGCCCGTGATCCGACTTGATAATCCGTGTCCTACAATTGGGCCTACCGGCTGTCGTAACTCGGATTGGTGACTGAATCGTTCGGCCTTCTACTCACGGCCGGGATCGTCTCCCCGTGACGTACTGAGCACTAGTGCATCGTTCCTCCGAAGTCTTTCGTATGCAATGCAACGTGCACCGTGCGCATTTTGAAATGTGCCCTCAATTGTATGTGTGTGTGTGTGTGTGCATGTGTATTGCACGACCGTGTCACTTTTATTTGTTTCTATCACCATTGCAGATCGTCGGACGAAATTGCACGAAGAGTTGCAGATCGTGAAGAGTATGTTCCTTCCGGTGATAACCATTCAGTTTACTTTTTTCACTCTTTGGGAAGTACTGTGTACTCATGTTCCTACATCATGCTTGAATCTATGCACCCACATTAGCCCTTTTACATCTCACACTCCTACTACATTAGCTATTGT
The DNA here is from genome assembly GCA_944474145.2 of Dicrocoelium dendriticum. Lineage (NCBI taxonomy): Eukaryota > Metazoa > Platyhelminthes > Trematoda > Plagiorchiida > Dicrocoeliidae > Dicrocoelium > Dicrocoelium dendriticum. Next base: position 86,652,786 of record OX104063.1, read on the forward strand.
TTTAATATTTCATTGATACTTTATGAGTTTGTATATGTTACATGGATCCACACTATCGGTTCTGTCTGACCCATCTCACTAAGCACCCTATGCTGGTTGAGGTTATTCTCTGAAATTTGAATGCAGCAAAGAACATTAGAACAATATGCTTGACCGTTGGATTCGCGCTCGTTGTTTTCTACGCTTGAGCTCGTTTTACTTTTCTTTAAAATGTTTTGGGGCTCTTCCTTTTTCATACTTGGTTTCGGTTTCGCCATCACGACGATCCTGGTCCTCAACCTGATGTGATGGCTTGTGTATCTTCCTGGCCCATTACGCTGCATCGGTTGGCACCTTCTAACTTCCGTCAGCGTCACTCATACCAGACAAGTCAGTGGTTGGGAGTCAGACTAACCCACTCTCCTAACTCTCCTAGGACGTTTGAGGTTATTCGTGAGAAGTACGGAGATTTATTGTGTCTTTAAGAAGATTAGCCGCAGCTGGGCTCAGCCAGACAGTCGATTGCCACACATCCAGGAAAGCGCTAGACGGCCGTTTCCTCCCGTTGGGATTCGTCTGTTGCGCAATCCTCGCGAGTTCAACCGATGACCTTTCTCTTGCGAACCAGCGACTTATGCCACTGAGCCATGAATGAGGGCACCGGTCCTCTCCCCTTAAAACCTAACCATGGGTGACAACAGGTTCATGGGTTATAAGCCCACAGATCGATTGCGTAGAGCGCGAACGTGATACATTTTCTCGAACCGTAGGAGGTCAGCCTTCCGCGCTCAATGGTTTGCTACCGCTCGTCTCAAGCCAGGCTGTTCTTACTTAATTTGCTGTAGACCTTCTAACTCCCACTTGCTGTTAGCAGTGCTCGCCGGTTCGTAACATGGTTGGCGGCATACGAATCCGGATTTGCCTGTCACTGCGGCCTCTGTTGGATAGCCACAGGATGCCTGTGCCTGCAGGAGGGCCATGGGTGGTTTGCGTCACACCATCCGCATACACCGCATATCCATTGTAAACCCGAAGGGATAATACCGGGAGGCATGTTGATGGGAACCACGTTTCAGCAGCGGAGCTGGCCCACACTCCTTCAAGGCGGCTACATTCCTCACCATCGAATTTGGGAATCGTACGTACTAGGCGTGCACAAGGCGGTGGCTGTACGTACCTCGCGACACACTGGGACCACATGGTCACTTGGATCGTACATCACGTCTCACATAGCAAAGACCAACTTTCTCCTGGAGCCACTATACTCGAGGTGGCGGTTTATCAGCAGTTAGGCATACTATCAACATTCGTATCTTGCACAGCCACGCCGGGGATATCAAGCAAGGAACACACTATATATAGAAAAATTAATCCGTACAATTGTCACGGAATATGATTCAGAATAACAATACTGAGCTGGCTTGCCAAACAAACCCCTCCTGGTGCCAGCTGGATGGTTCGGGTTTCTCTCGTTACAACAAATGGTTCGGCGGCAGTGTTCCAGGACGTGGTGGGTTTTCGCCTGGCAAGCGTTCTCCACACAAAAAGTCACAAATGTCTATTTAACAACACTACGACGTGGCAGATGTGGCTTGCCACTAAATAGTCACTGTCCCTTGCCCCTTCCTGAGAGTCATGGTACTTCAAGGATGCGTTGGGCCACTGGTCCTTCACGGACCGAAAGACGCATGAACCATCTTTTTGGTCACCGGCTCCCAACGGATTGCAATGCCCTCACATCGCCGTGCTGCCTTGTAGGTTAGGTCTTTGATCAAAGGCTCGAGGTAGGGCTCCCTACGACAACCCTCTACTTCGGCCTGGACAACTGGGTAGTATCACGCTCACTGACGAATCATGGACCACACCGCTTACTACTGCTACTGCTATGCCTATCTTCTGTGCTAACTCAACTGCACAACATCTACTCACAGATCACCCCACCTCCCGTCCTTCACCTATTTGTACTCTTGTGTCTTCTTCGGTCCCCGTCACAAACGACCCACGTCTCGCAGCTGATGGAAGTAACAGCCCAACTCCCGGTTTTCAATGTTCTGCGATCTCAACCGTCTCACACTCCACCGAAGCTCCAGCTGTTCTTTGATCTGGTTCTCCATTCATCCTCACAGCGTTTAATGTTCGAACTTTGATGCAGATCGGACGACAAGCATGTCTGGCCCGTACGCTTGAAACGCTCTCGATAGCCATCTGTTGCTTTCAGAGACCAGATTACAAGATTCTAGCGCCACTATCAGAATAGCCTCTCTGGTAAACCTTGACGCTAAATGCCACTTGCGGCTTTCCGGAGACCCTAAATCTTCCGCCTCTTGTCAAGCGGATGTTGAGATTGCACTGAGTGCCAGGGCTGAATCAACTCTGCTTGACTGCATCCCAGTCAACAGTCGGCTATGTGCAGTCGGACTACAAGGTTCATGTAATGTAAGCTGGCTGCGGCACAATAGCAGAGGTGTTTTCCCACCTCTAGCTGATGTGTATAATGAATGTAAGCTGGCGTCGAGACGTTAAGCTTGCCTTCCTTGTCGTCTCCGCCTACGCCCCTTCAGCCCGGATGCAGTCAAGGATACCTTTTACCAGTAGCTACATGAACTTCTACATTCCACCAAAAGGACTGATATAGTCATTCTTGCCGAGGACTTTAACGCATGGGTGGGCCACCTTTCACCCAGAGAGCACCACCTTGGGGGTAGTTTTGGCCTCGGTGGCAGTCGATCAGACAATGGAGACAGATTGCTTGCTCTTTGTTCTGATCATCGCTTGTTTCTTTCGAGCACTAGTTTTCGACATTCGAAAAGACACGCTGCTACCTGGCGCCCGCCCTCACAAACACAAGAATGCTTCCATCTTGACCACCTAGCAATCAGCTACAGATGACGCGGAGGCCTAACGGATTGCCGATCGTACTGGTCAACTCATGTAAACTCCGATCACGCGTTGGTTCGTGCTTAGATTTGCAGACGTTTCGGAGCATCACCTAAACGCGCTCACTACCGACCGGACTTCGCAAATTAACAAAACCCTGGGATTTTAGCCAGGTACCAAGCCTCACTGTCAATCTTGCTTGGCTCAACTAGTGACGGTGATCTCGATTCGCAGTTAGTTTTCGCCAGTATCGACATTTTTGGAGTCGCCCGTCTCCTTGTCGCTGATGGACAAACGCCGCTTGATCCCGTCGGATTTTAGACACGGTGAAGAACGCCAATCCCTGAATCGAGAGTTGCGCAGGAGTCTGCAAATGGACTGCGAAGCTTGGTTGTGTGAACTTGCTAGGGAGATGGAGCTTGCTAGTCTCTCTGGTAATACCAGAAAATTTTTCCATCTCATTCTGGTGTTCGATCTGGTGTAAGTGAAGCAATATGCGAAGAGGATAACAATTTAATCACCAACGAAGGTTGGAGCGATGGGCTGAACATTTTGGCTCGCAGTTTTGTTGACCCCAAGCTCCATGTATTACCTTTGGCGCTCGCACTTGGGCCGAGTGGTCTGCCCCACAGATCCTCCTCTTACTTAGAAATCGAGCAGGAGCTCCCGCCACATAAAGTGTTATAAAGCCCCTGGCCCTGATGGCCAGTTTATCCCCAACGCGAGAATCGTTGCAGCTTGAAGAACAAGCGAGCTTTCACCCTGGTCGCAGCTGCATTGATCAAATCTTCACATTCCGCCAGATCCTCGAGATCCGCCATATGTATCAGAGGCCAACGGTTGCTGTGTTCTTGGATATCAGTGCAGCCTTCGATTCTGTTCATCGGACAGTACTGCGGCACTGCCTACTGAGGACTGGTGTCCCAGAGAAGTTCCTCTCCATACTGCGCGCTCTCTATGGTCTGACCTAGAACAGTTACAGCTTGTCCCAAGCTTTCGTCTTACTTTGTCGTCTCCAATGGAGTTCGACAAAGATGCCGTATTTCTCCGTTCCTAGTTAACTTTGCCGTTGAGCATGTCCTAAAGGACGCTCTGGGCGATTCGTTGAACGCTGGCGTTGAGCTCCTCCCAGGTAGTCGACTTGTTGATTTGGATTATGCTGATGATATCGCCTAGCTAGGTAACGATCCACAGGCCGTCCAACTTGCAAGGAACCGCTTGGCGATTGAAGCATCAAAGTGTGACATGTACTTTTCGCCATCCAAATACAAAGCTCTCTATCAAGACTGGCAGGTGACTGTGCCTGCACTCACTCTTGGTGATGAAAGACTGGAGATTGTGGAGAGCTTTGTCTACTTGGGAAGTTGCATCACTGTTGGCGGCGCTGTTAGAGACGAGATTTCGATGCGGATCTCGAGAGCACGCCGCGGTTTTTCTAGGCTGAGGCACTTGTGGCGTCGCCACGACATTCGTCTCTCCATCAAAGGGTGGGTCTTTTGTGCAACTGTTCGTGCTGCACTGTTGTGCGTACGTGAGACTTGGTCCATTCGTACCGTAGACTTGCGCAGACTATCCGTCTTCGAGCACCGCTATCTGCGATCTATTGTCCGTGTGTGATGGTGGCGCTACGTAAACAACGTGCAAGTTAGACGGCATGTCTTGGGACGAGGAAGCCGCTTGCTCGAGGAGCTCGTCTCACTGCATCAAGTGCGGTTGCTTGGACACGTATCGCGCGTGTCTGTCCAGCATTCCCCGAGTCGTACATTGTTTGCGGTTGCTGGACAGGGTTGGAAGAGACGGTCTGGTGGACAGCCTTCAACTTGGATAAGCCGCATGAAAAAGCTGACGAAACAGTTGGCCTCTGCCGGTTGTTGTCGACTGCCTGGTTGGGGTCCGAGAGATGCAGATACTTGCTGGTTGGAGACCTTGGAAGTCATGGCTCCAGATCGATGTCAGTGGCGGACGTGTGCATTGGTCTGTTTCGGTGTCCCTCCCTCCTGCCCCTAAAATAACAAACTGAAGAAGATTTCAAAAGTCTGAGTGGCAAATTGGACAAAAAACACTTGTTGTTGTTATTTTCTCATTATTCATACTCTTTTCCTAGTCAGCCATGATTGCGATGACACAGTTACTGTTGCACAGCTTGTGTTCTATATGCTTGGCGGCATCCAGTTTCGGATTTACTTATCACTGTGGCCAGCCGTAGGACGCCTGCGCCTACAGAGGGACCATGGGTAGCTTGCGATGCACCACCCACAGTTCCAGGCACACACCCCATATCTAGTGTAAACCCGATAGAATAAGATCTAGAGGCATGTTTATGGAAGCCACGTTTCATCAACTGAACCGGCCTACACTCCTTCACCGGCAAACACAAGCACAATGTATTTGGGAATCAAGCGCACACAAGTTGGTGACTGGATCGTGATCTGCCCCACACTGAGTGCATGGAGCCACTCTTCGAGCCTGACACAGCCACAAGGACCGCGCATCCCTTCCCCTCCAGCAAGGACCAACTGTCTCCTGGAGCCAGTATGGACGAGGTACTGGGTAATAGAAAGGTAGGCACCTTGTCAACATGCACATCAAGCGGAGCCACACCGAAGATATCAAGCAACAGCCAATCACTTGCGACGACAAGATGAATAAACTAAACCGGATAATGCATACAGCTACGGAGACGTAATTCTTTACTTAATAGGCATATATAAAATTGATTACAAAGGAATCTGCGATAAGTTCAAGTCGTCAGAAAATATATTTTAAGGAAATGACAACCGCGAACGTTATCGAAATTAACTACAATTAGCTTCAGCGACGTGTGCACGCTTGTAGAAGATATTTCAGGTGGACATTAAAATAAGAGAATTTTTGTTCGTCGCAATCAGCCGACAATTCAGATATGTCGACCAGCTATCCCGAAAAGCACCAGACGGCCATTTTGCCCTATTGGAGCTCATCAGTGGTGTGCATCCTTCGGTCCTTTGCGGAGGATCGAACCCATGACTGCTAGTGACTCTTGCCAACTAGTCCGCAGCTTATGCAACTGCACCATGGAGGACGGTATCCGACCATCACGAATTGTTAGCTAAATGCGATATAGCCCGACGCATCCTCCACTGCCATGCAGGCACCTGCCATGCAGATGACAGCGGTTGGCCTTCCGGCGTCAGGACTTCCCGGTTACGGCAGCTATGAATCGACATAGCATTTTGTGGAATCCGTAAGGACGAATTGGTATTACTTATGAGTGGAAGAATTTTCGTGAGTATTTTTGTTCGTCGCAATCAGCCGACAATTCAGATATGTCGACCAGCTATCCGGAAAAGCACCAGACGACGAACCAGAATACTCACCAAAATCCTTCCACTCATAAGTAATTAATATAAGAGAAAAAAGCATTAGGACAATATAGAAATCCCACCACCTGAAATGAAGAGACTCCGCATGCAAGCACGCGGTTAGTAAATCGAATGTAGCGTATCTACAAACGCTGCGCTGGTTCTGCCTACGTTCTCTGCAGTACCCGTCGTCGTTTCGGTGCTGGTGGCTCACTAGACCTACCTGACTCACGCACTCGCGACCACATTTGCTACAGCACCATGCGCTCGATGTCGATGGAGTACAACCTATCGGTGCTTGTCGCTTCCGCACTTGCCGCTTCTTCTCTCCATGTATGAGGTCTTTCTCCCACACTTTGGCAACTGCCTTCGTGATCAGATCGCGCCATTCACGCCGATCAATCGCTTTCCATTCCCAAGACCTGCAATCAAGCTTAGATCATGAGAGGATCACTTTGATGATGTCCTGGTAACGTAGCCTTGTTTTCCCTACGTGCCGTTTCCCAATACTCAGCTGACCATATAAGAGTTGTTTCCGTATCCTCGTCGAATCCATACGGCTCACATTACCGAGTCATCTCAGGTATCTCAGCAAAAGTATGCAGTCCACTGCATACATCCCACTTTGTCGCAACATTTCCGTGTCCGCAACTCTGTCGCCCCATCCGATGCGTAGAATCCGTCGCAAACACTGTTGGTGGAACCGCTCGAGATATCGCACATCCCGCCGGTACATCGTCCACGTTTCACTACCGTATAGAAGAACCGACAGTACTATGAATTTGTACACCATCAGCTTCGTGCAGATGGTGAGGTGATGGTTGTTCCACACTCGGTACTCAAGCTTCCCGAATGCCTCCGCTGCTTTCGACACGCTGATACGCAGCTCACTGTGTATCTGCTGATCAGTCGACATCGCACTCCCAAGGTATCAGAAGCGGGAGGTGGTTTCCAATACTTCAGCACCGATGCTGATTCTCGGCAATATTGAAGATTGCACCTCCGGTGAAGGCTGAAAGAGACAGACAGTGTTGCTTGTGTTGATAGTGAGCCCGAAAACAACGCACAGCCGTCAGGGAACAGCAACATACGGATAGTTGTCTCGCAGACTAGATTTCTCGCACCGAAATGACGGATGTTCAGCAACCCACCATCAATACGGTGCTCCACACGAACATCGTATGCACAAGCCGCATCGAAAACACAAGACATCAAAGTATGAAGATCAACATTAAACAGGGCAAGAGCTAAGACACAGCCTTGCTTCACAGCAGTGACAATTGCAAAGTCATCCGTGGTCTTTCCACTCAGCTGCACCCTCACCCGCATACCACTGTGCAGACATTCACTTACACTTACGAACTTACGCGGGCAACCAAACTTACCCAACACCAGCCACAATGCCTCGCGGTTCACCGTATCAAATGCCTTGGTGTAATCAACAAAAAGCGAGTACAATGGCGGGTGTTGTCCTCTGCACTTCTCCTGCAACTGACGAGCCGCAAACACCATATCTATAGTGCTGCGACCCAAACGGAATCCACACTGCTTTTACGCCACGTTGGGTTCCACAATTTGAATGACGAGGCGGTTGAGCAGGATGCGGACAGTCACCTTGCCCACACAACTCAGCAAGTTGATGCCACGATAATTCGTGTAACATTGCTTGCTCCCTTTGCCCTTGTACAGTGGTAGCACAAGGGCATCCTTCAGCTCAGGAGGCACCTTCCTTCTCAATCCATACGCGTTTCACCAAGCGGTGCAGCACAACCACCAACGCGGGTCCGCCGTGTTTCAATACTTCAGGCGGGATCCCGTCAGCACCGGCGCACTTGCCGTTTCGCAGCCGAGTATTTGCCCTCTGCGTCTCATGCAGTGTCGGCGTGTCCGCCAGAGTCGCCTTCACATCGCGCTGCTTCAGGCCATTCAATACAGGCCAGTCGATCTCTGAACGGTTGTTCGAGAGAAAGTCAAAGTGTTTCCTCCAGATCGGCATTGTCTGCAGTCTGTGTGCAGAAGGCTCCTGAACTACCGTCGACTAGCGTCCTCAGTGCATGCAACGGTCTATACACCGCCTTCAAGAAGTCAAAGAATTCCTTGTGTTGACGGCGTTCGGCGTAGCATTCCATCTGCTTCGCCTTCTTCGTCCACCATGCATTTTTAATTCGACGGAGCTCTCGGGTCAGTCGCCGTTGAAGTTTGCGAAACTGACTACTCTTTCTCAAGTCGCTGGGGTCTGCAACATGTGCAACAAATGCTGCATTCTTCTCCGACACCAATGTGCCAGTCGTCGCATTGTTGTCATCAAACCAATCGGGCCGCTTACAGTTTGCGTGCCCGATGGTCTCCTGGGCGGCAGCTCTCACCTGGTCGCGAATGTTGTCCCACAGGTCGCCCACTGTGGCTATGCATTCCACATCACACAGGCCTGCAGCCATCGCCTTCTCCAGCTCAGTACGTTTCGCCACGGTACCGAGGGAGAGAATGTTACATTTACGCCGATTCACGGCGGGAGTGCAATATATATATATATATATATATATTTACGAAAATATATGTACGGTTTGGTTCGCACCAATTTGTGATCAGTGCCACATTCAGCTCCACGCATTACACGTGTCATGCGCACTTCACGCATATCACGCTGACGTACGATGACGTAGTCGAGGCAGGAGAGATGACCACTCCGTGGGTGCGTCCATTTGCTATATCACTCGCACTCAGTGCAAACCGAGTGTTTGTGCTCGTCAGGCCGTGAGTGGCACACAGTAAGAGCAGCCTGTCATCGTTCGCATTCGCTGAACCAATGCCATGCGAACCGATAACATCTGTCCACACCGATGCATCACGTCGAACGCGCGCGTTGAAATCATCCATCAGAAGCAGTCGGTGGCTGTTTGTCACAGACCTCATCACATACGTTGGCATCCCAAATAACCTCGTGTTTGATCGCTCCTTGAATTCATGTAATATTTCACGAATTCTTATTTTGCGGCGTTTACGTGACCTTGACGGCCAGCGAACAATAACATTCTACATCGCTTAAGTAACGTGTGGAACATTTGTTTTGTCTTAAGATCTCGTTCGCTTTACAGAAAATTTTGTTTTATAAACTTTGTACGAGTGCTTCTGCATATTTATCATCGAAGTTTTTCACCTTCGTGTCTCGGCCTTTCGAGAAATATATCATTTATTTATTTCTTCACATCTCTGAACTCTTTTTCCCCTTTTATTGAACAAGTGGCTGCCGCTGACCTCGCAACTGTTGCCATCAATACATGTAACTCTTCCATCAAATCTCGACGTTCATTTCACCTTGATTTGTTTGACGTCCGCGCTCTGGGTCATATCAACCATCAGGCATCCATAGCTCTCACTTTTCATTCCCATGGTATTTATGTGTGTTGTAGCTCTGAAGTCTTCGTCCCTTGTCTGAATGGACGCTTGATTCCCAATCAGAACCCGTAGTCGCTGCCCCCCCCCCCACAGGACAGAGAAGACCGGATCGGACGAGCAGAGCAACAGGGATATATTAGCGATTCACACCGTTCATTTTAAAGGTGAAATGGAAAGTCCTTGCATGGTATTTAAAGCGCGCGTGGAAAGCTCTGTAAAGGTCAACTTACAGCTAATAAAGGAACGCAGCTCTCGCGTTATTTGGCCGCCTCTCCGGTTGGCTCTCTGTCCCCCCCCCATCAGGGCGGGTGAGTTTGAATCGCCTGCCGCGGCAATGGGGTCCTGGCTTGTTTGCATCGCGTATTCCTTCCTAACAAGGTCCATGACAGGTGGGCGAGAAAGTTGATTGCCAGCGCGCACGTGTTCGCCACGACGCGTGCTTGGGACCGACCCCGCGACCGTGTTGCCAAGGCATGACTGGAAGCTGATGAAATCGCGCGTCAACCATCATGTACATTGCCATGCCTCGGAAAGGCGGATGAAGGCTGGCATGCCCGAGCAAGACGGTGAACTGGCCGGATGGAGCGACCAGTCAAGTGTGGAGCGTGGGCGTACGAGGATGACAGGTAGCCAAATCGACCAGACGGTGTTTAGACCGGCCTGTAAATATGAGCGTTCTCTGATCGAATACGACTCTGGTCGGCTGAGTCTTCTTCTGTCTTTCTTCCTGTCGGGTTTGTCAAGGCGTCAAGCAGTGCAGACCTTAGGGCGCAGATTTACCAACAGGCGTGAATCAACCGGTCGATTGCTGGGTACAGCGTTATAACACTCCGAAACACTGAAACCTGATAACAGCGTCTTGTGGAATCTTCGACTCATTAGTTCTGAGTCTGACGATAATGACTGCACTATCCGCATCTATTGGCTCAAGGTGTTTACGGTGTTGGTATCGCCCTCAGTAAACGTGCTGAAGTAGTCTACGCGACTGGATACCGGTGAACTGCTGCGTGTGTGCGGTTCAACTTCGAACTTATATTGTGGTTAATGTGCTGTATCTGAATACGACGTGCCTTTTCATCGCTTTCGTTTACGCCCCCGCTGACGTCAGTTCTGAAGGCATCAAAGACGGTCTTTATTGGGAACCCATCTCTTCATCGCATAGCGAAAACTACTTGCATCATGATTGTTGCTGGTGACATGAATGCCCAATTTGGTGGACTTTCAGTCTCTAAACATCACCTGGGAGGCTGCTTCGTGGTCGAATCACGTCGACCAGACATCAGCGATCGATTCCTGAAACTGTGCCGACCATAATCTTTATACTGACAGCACTGCTTTTCAGCATCAACGCTCACATTGTATTACCTGACGCCTACTGAATTCCTCGATGACCTTGACCGAAACTGACCATATTGCCATCAGCCACAGATGGTGCACATCAGTCCATGACTGTCGGTCAATTTGGAGCATATGCTTGGTTTCTTTCTATGCTTTAATGCGCACACGCATAGCGCTCACTCTTCCTGCTTCAACAAAGTTCTCTAAAACCTCCTACTTGTTTCTTGAACTAGCAGTCCCCAGTTCACCAATATCATGAACTGACCCCTCAATTGTCACTGGTAAATGAATTTAGTGAGTCGAACGCTGACTGGGATCGTCTTAACTGTGTCTTGAAGGATGCTTTCGACGGCTGCTGTACGCACACCTTGAGACTTCGTAACTGTGAATGGATCTCTAAGGCACTGGTGAGTTTGCTCGAAACGCAAATGGACTTCGTTGGTTACCAAGTTTCATTGATACGACGACTGATAAGGTGCCTTAAAATTGACCGGGAACCTTGGTGGGTGGCAAGAGCCCTGAGATGGCGGAAGCCTATGTTATTGGGAACATTTTCAAGTGTGGTTCAGCTGGATGTCCGCGACACCGTCATTTGCTAAACCACAGAGCGGACAGGGGAACTTGGTAGCACACATCCCACTATGGAAGAGATTCAACATGAGGTTGCGGTGTTGCAGTGAAGCAAGGTCGCTGATCCCGACGACCGTCCTTAATCTTTGTTGAAAGGCAGAAATGATTCTTTGTTGGCTGGGTATGCTGCTCTATTCAACATCATTTAGAACAGCGAAGAGGTGTTTTCAGATTGCCGACTGTCGATTGCTGTACCCATCCTCATGAAGCTTCAGCAGATCTATGCGAAAACCAACGAGACATTAGCTATCTTTCTATTGCATCCAAACATCTCACGGGTATCACTTTTCTACACCTTACTGGTCTTCCTGAGAGCCGAATAATTAGAAGCCAGAATGACTTTCACCTTGGTCATGGTTTAATCAACCACATATTTAATCTTTATCAACTGTTAGAACAGATAAACTTACAGAGGAACAACTATATGATTTCCTTTGATCTAAAAGCCTCTTTAGATTCTGTCGATCGAGGCAGATTGTGGCACTGTTTGTCCTTGAAGAGCGTGCCAACAAACCTTTTTCCATTTTTAGTCTTCCTACCGTTACTCTCGTGCCTGGGAAATGGTCTACGAAAAGCTCTTCCCTGAATTCGCCCCGACAAGCGGGATTCGCTAGAATTGTCCCATATCTCCTTTCCTCTACATTCCTTCAGGGTCTTTCTGAGTGGAATTACTACCAGGTCGCCGATTGGCAAACTTTGAGTATGGAGACCACATAGATGTTTCGGGGTCTGACGCAATGGCTATACAAACACTACTGATTAGACTGACCTGTAACTTTGCGCGCTTCGGCTTTGTGCTTTGCGTCTTCAAAGTGCTAAATACTGTTGAAGAACCAGCCCGATATGCTACCAGTTTTGGCTATCACCGAACAGCCACTGGACGTCGGGGATCGGTTGACTCAGCTTGGAAGCTGTGTCACCCCCGGTGGTCACGTCACTGAGGAAGTTACTTCGCTTATCAGAAAACCCAATGTGGCCTTTCACAGCCACAACCATCTATATATCCGGTGGGCTATCAGCCTGTCAGTGGAAGATTGGGTGTGTAACGCTGCGATAAGGCTGGTGTTCCTGTATGGATCAGAGATCTGGCCAGTTCACAGCGAAGACATTCAATGTTTGGCCGTGCTTGCGGAGTATTGCCCACATTTGGTGGGAACACACAGTGACCATGCTGAGGTCCAACAGTTGGTATTTGACAAAAAAGATTCTGGTGTCTCACTTGAGTGTTTGCTGAAGTTTACTTGCTTACGTTGGGTAAGTCATGTCTTTCGCGTGCTCGTTGGAGACCCCATCGGACTTTCAGCAGTTGCGCTGTCAGTGGCGTTCTTGCATTCAGTTTTGTGCACCAATCCGTTACTTTTCCATCCCGAATAGTTCAATGAACTTATTTTCTGCTTCCATTTTCTTCATATCCTATTTCCGTTCAATTTCGTTTTCCCTTATGCTTTTACTTTTTGTTATTCTCGCGAAATAAGTCATGGTAACTGGATCCGTCGCATTTTGGTGCGCGGATCATACTTGTTCAGCTGAACTGTATTGACTTTTTGAGCCAATGGCACGCACCGTGTACCTTTTAGCTTCCTGAAAGTTTGTCGCTGAGCCTTTAAGTTCATCATTTAACTTCTCATGTATCTTCTTATCCGTTTCCTCGGATAATTTGGACAGAGACGACTTCACGCTTTCATGACCGAAATTGTCAACTCTTAAGTGATTACCCACTGTCGTTCGCTTCTTGTTATTCGGGAAGCTCGGTCACTGGTATATGCTTCCCCGCATCATTGCGTCTTGCGTTTGACTTTTCCGGAATAAATCCACGGTAGAAGCACATTAGGAGTTGCATGTCAGCGTACCATGGCTAGACGCCAAAGGAATGGGTCAAGTTAGCTGACGCTTTGGTGGTTGGAGGCCAATTTAGTATTGTGCAGGTCAGACCGTTTGGGTTCGTTGGTTATCATAATTTTCCTCAAATTATGGTAAGAACAGTAGTAACGCTGATAACAGTCCGGATTGACCAGAATCTCTCACAACTAGATCCAGTTTCCTAGCCATCACACATCCGGGATAGCATTGAATGGTCATTTCGCTTTTTCGGTTCCCGTCCCACTGAGAGTTTCGCAATGGTGACTTATATGTGTTTGCTGACCTAGGCTTCAGTCTCTGTGCTGCAACAGATGTCGGTAGCTTACTTGACTGAAACATGGCCTCCATACATGTGTAGGCTGTTACTACCTACAGACAGCACAGTAATCTCCCTTCGTGCAAATGATTCGCACCTACAGTATCTATGAGCGAGGCGGTCGTCACTTGTTTTCCGAATTGATACAGCTGCCTGGTTACTTCTGTTTAAGCTACTTTACGCACTCTGATGGCTGAACATTTCTGGATCTCGAACATTGTCGGAGATTTTCCATTGTAGTCTGCTGATGGCGCATAATCCCGCTTGTTATGTCTGCTTCTGTGACCATCTGTAGTCCTTGCGCTTTCCAACGTCTTCCTATTTAACTTCTCTCGTTTCACACTCCTTTGTACACCGTCCAATTGAACTTCCACAGTAGTCTTTCCATTCTTCGATCCACCTTCCGCACCGCTTCCTAGATGGGGCGTCGATTAGATGTAAACGCGTCCCAATTTGCAATGGAAGAGTCGTCACACCCCAGTGATTAGTTGGTTGTCACATCAACATGATTAGCGGTTCACGTGTTTCTTCTTGTTTCCCTATGTTATCTTTGTACGCACTTCTCATATCAGTCTGCCATGCATTTCCCATCTTAGAGATAACCGCAGATGTATTTCATTTTCTTCCTGTCCGACCAGTTCTTTCTTCTACTCAGCGAAGCTCTCTCCTTACTTGATGTAATTCGTGTTCTCAATCAACTTAGTCTGCTATCACATCCTCCTTTCTTTCAGCTTCGAAGCAACAGGTTGAGCACGATTTGGATTCATTCAATGGTATGTTGCTTTTTTGGTTTCATGCCTTTCGATCTTATCTCTGTATCCGAATTACAACTTCTCGGTCTTACAAACGGCGACTTCCCTTTGTTTGTTAGTCTACCATCGGTATTGGCTCGCATTCCGGCTGTGAATCAGTTGATTCACTATCCCGTTGCATATTCGAGGCATCGTGCACGATTCTCCTGAGTTTTTACGTCGACTGAACCCGCGCACGTCAAATTCCAGCGTGGAATATTATCGGTTGACCCAATTAATCTAATAAATTGGCTCCCTCAGCTCAACTCACTTGCTGGAGAATAATCTTTTTGCTCTGTCACATGTTTCCCGCTTTCTAATTTTTGATTCTTCCTGCATGTACACTACTCTGCTTTGACTGATTCTACTCTACTGTTTTACAGAGACACTTCAACAAGTTGTCAATCGTTACATTCCATCTAAAGCGTTTCCCTTGGTTCAACAGCCTCTCACCCGGATCCACCACACTTTGGACACATTGGTCAAGGTACTTAAATTTCCTTTGTTAGCCATTATTCACTCTATGAAGTTTGAGTTTACGTGTCTACTATGCTTTTTTGGGTTTTACCTCTCATCTTTATCCGATCTTACTTAATGGGTCTCAATTTATATCCTGTTGGGACTTATACCTCTCATTCGAAAGCGTTCCTTTGTTATCGTCCGTTCACTGGCCTGCTCCTTACTGCAGTCCAGTTTGTCCTGTGACGCATTAGTTTTTGGTCTCTTTGATCCACTGCAAATACATGATTTATGTAAGAAACGACAATGTTTAGTTGAGTCACCATCTGCATGGAATGGCTTGTTATCTACCTGTTCCGTTGTGTTTTTGTCTGGTCTTTCACGACACTCACTGAAGAGCATCCGGTACGTAAATTAGGCTGGTTAGCTTACCATGCTACGTCTCTAACTTCTGTTGAGATATCAGCAGTACGCCGGTACGTCGCTTCACTGCGACGCCACCACCACTGCTCGCTCTGCTGGCTAGCAAATTCATGGTCGCCCGCTCCTACGCTGATTCTAACCTTTGACACAAACTATACCATTGGGCCACCGGGCAACACCTGCTACTGACCGTCGGCATGACTGTCTTCCCTAAGGTTTTGTAGTGCGCTTCTGCTTGCCGCCTTCGTCGAGCGCCACTTCCACGAATCTTCTCCTTTCACTTGTGTCTGTGATATCCGGACACTCACTTTGTGTTTGCCCATTCGGTGTGGTACGTTGTTGGTCTGTTCACATCCGATTTATCCACCTCTGCCTTAGTGTTTGCTCTTGGTGCTGTGGCACGTTATTTTGGCTCACAGTAGTACTAACGATAAATGCGGATTGCTTTCACCAATTCTCCTCCAACCTTTCCCGCTAAAGAAGTAAGTTACTATCAACTGTTTCCGTTATTTGGTGGTTTGTCGGCTTGGCTCCGATGTGGCAAGCGACGCTTCACCATATGCTCTCTCAAAAATAAAGGATACAGTCTGATGACACAAACATTAGTTCACCACGGACTCCTCGGGGGCAGCGCTCCAAGTAGCATCTGTAATCGATGATGGTACGCAGTTTATCCGGGAACACAGCAAACGCCAATATGACCTAACTTTATGGGCAGTTTTTTCTTTCCATTTGTTCGTTTTATAATCTTTCAACTGAAGCTCGCTTCGTCAAACGTAACTCTGGCCATCGATGCACACTTCGGATGATCGGGCATCACGCCTGCTAGTGAATAGTGTGCCTTGAGGTGGTGGCTTTAAGGACCACAAGCCTGCCTTGTAATCCGAGGACACGGGTTCGAGCCTACGTAGGTTCCGGACGACCCTCGCAGTATCCTTAACTCACCCGCGACCGGTGGTGGTTGCGCAGCAGCAAAACATCGGTACTCTGTACCGGCGTATTGTTGATTCCTTTTATTTTATTTTACACCCTACCATTATGTGAACAGGAAACGTTCACTAACCCATACACCTACCTGGGCACGACATACACTGGTTTTTTCAGCACTGCTCTCGATCGACACACGACCGAATGTGCTGTCTAGATATTCACAACTCACGAAAAAACATTAATCAATATTCCTAAGAGAAGGTGTTTATTGCTCTGTCCTCTGGATGAGACCGAGTTGACAGTCTCTTAAGAAGTACTATTACCTGTGCGAGCTAGTGATATTGCATTGGCTCGAACCTTTACTAGGAAGATCTCACCTAGACAGACCGGACTCAAATTATCGTTCAATGCATCTACCTTCTTCTCTGTACTTACGGTAACAAGTACCTTGGATGAACTGAGGAAAGGTCGTCTACAAGGATGGCTGAAAACGTTCCGCTCAACATAGTTGCAAATGTTCCTAAGCTACCTGCTTTCTCGATTATTTGTCACGCCGAGTCTCACTCGGATCGTTTAAATTACTTAACAGACAAGAAAATCCTTGCCTGCTGCAGTTTACCGAAGCGTCGGCGGTTCGGTGGCTGAAACCCAGTCTATGTAAACAAACAAATTTCGTGATGAATCGGAATACTTGTAGCTCGGGTGATCTGTTCAGATTTTGTTCTGTTCTCCGAGCTGAACAGTTTCGTTGCAGACGTTTCATCACCAATCGTGGTGACTTCCTCAGTGCGTTATAAGCAAACTGATTTGTTTTGTCGATTCTTACCGGCGAACGAGTGACATTTGAACCTGCTCAGTTCGATTCAGGTCCCGTGATCATTGCTAGTTCCCAGGGTGGGCGCCGCCTCTTTCGACTCATGTGCCAGATGATCCACATAAAATCTTTTCTCGCAGCTGCCTGTATATCGGATCTAAATCGATGCGTTGGTTTATTGAACTGACTGTAGAAAACCAGGCTTCAAGGAATTCTCTTCCTCTTTTGGTCTCTCCTTGTGCACGGGGTTCATTTTCCTCCCTGTGAGTTACGCATGCCGGCGCACCGCCTCCTGCGAAGTGTGTTGCTTACGCGTCCGGTTTCTCTGTCCCTCTTTTCTTCCTGAATATGTGTTTTGGAAACTATTTATGGAAAGGATAAAGTCGTCTTATAATCGAACCTAGCATCGCATGCCAGCACTGGTTAATGCACAAACAGGCACATCTTCTTCCGAAATGTGCTTCACACTTTCGTAGCACAAGACTCTGGCACTTGACTGGCTCCAGACACTACCAGTTCTCACTGACAGTCGGCGGTCTTTCAACTTGTTTTTCTTCGAAGCTGTACCACCCCGACAGGATTACTGCTCGAATTCGATTGGCTTGATTAACCTTTCAATGTCTCAGCTGCCACTGGAAGCTGCGAGATTTTACTTTGTTACACTGTGGTAGGTTATGCAATCTTGGGCGTTGGTCTGCGATATTTCTACAGTTATTGGGGGACATTAGGATGTTACTCGTCCGTGAGCACCGGCGCCTTCAAAGTGTTATTAGTAGCCCTCGTTCTTACTTATCCACTCGTCTTTTTTTCTCTGTATGGTTTGACTTATCTCTACAATTACTCATAGTCCAGCTGCTGAACTCGATGTTGCCTTTCCCATCCTGTTTGGTCTAGTTCGCTATTCTTTACAATCTTCTCATATGCCTCTAGAAATTTTCCAACACCCCAGAAAACTCATGCAAGCCGCTGGCTTGTACTCACGCTTTTTCCTTATTCAGTTGACAATGGGCTAGCATTCAGCCTGAAGCTATTGGAAAGCCTCTACTTTTGCTCCATTGAGATGCGGAGGTTTACTGGATGGCACTATCCAACGAACAGATCCCGGTGTCTATTGGCACTTTGTATCGGGCCATGTTTGTCGGTGGAAAGGTTGAGCACATGCGAATTGTTTTTACTCTCTGATGATCATGGTTAGGAGTCTACTGCACCACACTATACCGATTAGCAGATCTGGTGGCGTGCTCCTCATCCACATATCTTATTCCTGGAATCTTTCCAACTCAGCGATAGAATATTTTCTCTTTTACTTGATGATAAACCGAAATCTCTCATGCATGTCTCCCCTGTCCTAATTGTGGGGGAAATCCCATGCTCAGATCATCCACCGTTAAGTATTTCGTTGTCCCTTTGTTCTAAAATCGTCCTTCGCTTACGCACGTTGGTAAAACATTTCATAGTCAGAAAACGTCCTTTTGATACCCTCATGCTTAAAGTGTTATCCGTACCCTCGCCTTAATATTTAAGTTTCTGACTTCATGCATTATCCTCCATTAATACATTTGTCAACTTTCCTGGACTTCTTCCAAATAACCATGCTTTACTGGTGCGATCGATAAAGCACATTACTAGATGCAGCGATTCTTCTAAAAATTCTCTAGTATTTTGTTCATCCTAGTCATCTTGATAGCTGCAGTTATTTTTCTAATGTCCTAAATGACCGATTTCATCCACTGTACAGCGATCAGAATTCAGGGTTTTATTTTCCGGCACTTCATCTGTCGCTTTTGCTTGTTGACCCGAAGAAAGGCACAATCATACTGTGCGAGCGGCTCCTCGAGTGACAGTTGAATATATGGTTCATTTTCTTCTCGCTTATATGCTTTTTTGTTAATATCGTCTTCCGGCACACCCACAAGAGAATTGTTCATGCCGAAAATGAACCCATTTGGGTTCATTAAGTTTGACTTCATTTGAGTCTGCCTCTCTCATTTTCACAATTTTATCCGTTACTTGTGATGTCCTACAGTGGCGATTTCCCAGCTGGCGTATTCGTTCCTAATTGAATGCTCTGACTATCCCCTCTGAAACTGTCCTCATTCTTCTGGTGTTGGCACACGCTCTGTTTTCCTTCCACTCGTCTTACTCCGGTTACCATTTCCCTTGAAATTATTTAGACGAATGGACTATTTCGTTTCAGCTTTGCCCGTGGTTGTTCTCCGTTGTGATGGACGAAAACACCGCACCAGATACTGTTCTTCCTAATCCGGTTTCCTTAATGCTGAAGCAAGTGGGTGCCTTTTTAATTTTCTATCATTCATTACCACAAATGCCTTCATTAATAGCTTAATGTACGCTCATTTGTATACCAAACACGTTGATTATTGTCCATCAGGCTTATAGAAAAAGTCGCATCTAATTACGTATCCTTACTGACTAAAGGGACCAACCTCGCTCTCACTTAACGGCCATCCTTCGTCTCTTCATTTGTTTGCTAATCCGGATCTTTCCACTCTACACGGCCGCATACCTCATGTCGCGTTGGCTGCATACAGCAAACTTAGAGATCTATCGGCTTCGGTTACTACGGTTCTTGCGCTAGTTGAGAACCTCCCTCTGGCTACCCGTACATCTTATATGATTATCCCTCAGCAACATCAACATCTCTGATGCATATATGTGTTAGCAGCAGTTTGTTTCGCCAGCTTCCTTAGTTGCGCGCTTGAGAATGCATCGAAAACATAGAGAGCAACTAGCCTACATACTTTTCGAGACTTCTAAGACATTGCAATCTCTTAGTTTATCCATGAATTGGCGGTTTTTGATGCAAATTGTGACTGGATTCTTCGCAGTAGCTCCCAACTCAGTGACATAAACTGTGGGCTGGCGGTGCAAGCCGCGAGTAGTATCATGAGTTCGAATCCGGATGGATCCGGTAAATACGCCCCACACTCAGCAGCTCAAAACGCGGTCGCCCAGTACATTTATGGGCATGGGTATGACTATTTGGATTAGGAAGCTACTGCGAATAAATCTACAATCTCTTAATTGCTTGCTATGGCTATAGGAGCCCACTATTTTTGATCATTTGTAGAGCTGATGATCCCGCCGTATAAAAAACCTACGTGTCACTACTCGTGGAGGCCCCGTTTACTTGGCAACTATTCCGTGCTTTGCATTTCTGGTCATTGGGTAACATTTTCTGTTCCTTTCGGACAATTCAGAATGAGCGATTAGCATTCTTTCATTCGCGTCGTCACGTACCATGGTTCTGATACTCGGTACTTGGTATATGAGGGACATGAATCCGTCTCACCGGGATGAATTGCTATGTAGGAAATTAGTGGCTGGAATAAGGTTATTGACTTGTAAGCTGAGAACAAATCTGTAGAGATACGAACAATTTTAGGCGTATCTTTATCAACGAATCTCTCTTATTACACTTCAATCCAAACCAATCGCCATGCATCTTGTACGTGTCTGGCGATTCTCAGTGCTAAGATACTCTCTGAATGCAGAAACGTTTACATCGAGACACGCGTCGATGTATTTTGCGTAGCGTTTTGGTGTGACCAGTTTGTCTTCTATTGGGTCTCAAGTCTGCATCCCTTTTTATTTGCCATAACCTTCCGTGCGTCCACTCGCCGGTGTCCGTAACTACATACTTGCAACTGCTATCAAGTGTGATTGTAGATGTGTTTATTTTCAGTGACGTCAGTTCACCGATTTTCTTATAACTACACTGTACATATACTTGTGTCCAGTGTAGAACAGAAGGAATGAAACTGGAATTCAGGTGGACTGGAGCCATGGTTAAGCAGCAGCGGGCACACCCTAATTTAAAATGCATGCCGTTCCTTTGAACAATGCGAAACTTAAATACTAGACGTACACTTGGCACTGGTTTTCGTCGGATTGCCAAATGACCTTAGACAAACTCCGTTTGTGCCTTATCAGATTCTTTGATTATTTTCATGGTTGGTTTCCCCGATTTTGTTTCACTTACCCGTCTGCATTTTTTCACGTTTTTTTGTTTTTCCTTACTAGATGGTCTTTCTTGATCAATAACTTTGTGGCTTGGATATTTCACGTTGCTTTTTGCGGCTTATTGCTTCCGTGCTGTTTTCCTGTCCTGTCCAATCTAGAGTATGATCGTGGATAAACTCACTCTGGAACGGAATGCTGCCGAAGACAAAGCTCATCGCGCCTGTGAAGAGGTTGCCGAGCAACGGAAATTCATCAGTGTTCTTGAGGAGCGATTGAAGCAATATGAGCAGCAATCGGTGTCGGTAAGCTAGTTGACAAATTTTCTCTTATACTTCGGCTCAGTTAACTGCTAAATGCAGTATTCATCTAGACGATTTTTTCTCGCATTTGTATATTTTTTCCCCTGTCCCACATGGTCGTTGGCAGACGGCCCATTACGATAATACTGAACCTTGACTTGGGGCGATGCATTGTTTACCTTCTTGATCCGTTTAAATATACCGAGTGGGACACACAAAATGCCCTCAGATATGCTCATACCACATTGGTTAGCATTTATGAGTCAACATTTTTCAAACTTAGAACATTATTCTACCTGCGACACGGAGTCATGACACGTAACTTACGTCGCAGCTCACAATTCTCAAATAATTTTTTCCCACATCAGTGCAATCATTTTTAAAACATGTTGCTCTCTACCACTATGAGTTTATCGACCTGTAAAAGATACGACCATGGTTTTTGTTAAGGCATCTGATCATGTAACACTGCCGCATGCCCACCTTTATGAAAACAAAACTTTTCGTTCCATTATCTTATGCCACACGTCTTTCCAGCTAATCCTATCTGAACAGCTTCCAATTTTTCCGATCCGCTTATGATCGTTGTCCTGTATACGCTTGCACTGCCATAATCAAGCCTATGCAAACCTGCCCCACATTGCGGATAGTAGACAACTTATTTGTTTATTTACATATTGAATTTCACCCTGAGTCTAATCGACCAACTCGCGGTTCCTTCGGTTGGTGTGCGTTGGACCTCCGAAATCCCCATACACAACAGCGTAATCCCACTTCATCTACCCTTACCATATTCGTGTTCAAATGGTAGAGCTTACACATTTCGCGTCTCTGGTGATACCATTTCCGCGGCGCGTGGTATTTACGTTCTCGGGATCGCTTTCAGTAATCGTGCCATTCGGTTTCGAAGCTCCGTCCATTGTTGACATGTGCCCCCGAACAAATTGCAACTCGTCTCTAGATGAGGGTTCAGACTATTTTTGTCCAGTATCAACTCGAAGATACGTTCTATCTTAGACGAATGATTCGCTGCTTTTTGCAGTTTGCTACAAATGTTTCGTCACCAGTAACGGTGACATCATTAGTGTGTTACATCGTGGTGAGACGCGTAAGTAGCTGTGACTCGGGTAGTCACGTGCATGCGTTTTTATAAGTTATCGTCATTAATCATTTGGGCCGGCAACATCTGAAAATGGCCTCTTTAATCCATGCATCTTGGCTCATCACTCCGCTACGCCCCACACTAATGCACTGATGATGTCACTTTAACTGATAAAGAGGCATTTGCAGCGAATTTGCCAAGCCCAGCGAACAGTTCTTCTAACACATGAACAACCTGATCTACGTCAATTTATCTCAATATCAATACGTTCCATGTGATCAGCACCGCAGATGATGAAATCAATAACCTACTCGGCAGAGTTCTTGGTGGCACACAAACCAGTATTCCGTAACGAGTGTATTTTTGCAAGCTAGGTACCCCGACGGCGTGTTGCAATCGCAAGTGGTTTCGCGTTGTTTTTATGGTTATTTTCCTAGCAAATATCGTACATCACTGCATATGATTGAAAGATCCGTGAGCGCGTTTTCTTCTGCTCATGCCTCACGGCAAGTAAGAGACGATTATTATGGAGTTGGTGAACCTGTGGCTCTACTTGTCTACCTTGAAAAGTCACTCTCGCGATCGAATTCCTCATAAGAGTATTCAGGGGGAGTTTCTGCCTGCTTGCCCTAGCTGATGATGAGCTATTGGAGTGGTTTTGTCCTTCTGTTGATAAAAGCCCTGTTTTCCAAGCTTTCTTCGACAAAATCTTGTTGAAAACGAGTTTACTACATGCAAAAGTGGATATACGACGAATGAAGGCAATAGGGGGTTCGCGATTCACCCAGTTGGTTAGCAGCGGGAGATCGAAAGATTATCTAAACTAGATTTCTTAAGAAAGGGAAACATTGGAACGAACTTTGTGTACTTACTCAGTGGCCGTCGATGATTCACGTGAAAGTTCACCGTTGTTGTATCCTAGGATTGTCGTACCAATTTATATTCCTAGACGAACTAATTTGCCCACATCCCTTGAGGACAGACTATTTAGCTAGCAACTAAACATGCGTGCTCAATACTGATATGGCTTCAGGTGTGTCCTGATAGTCTCCAGAAGCTGGAATCTTATTTGCTCCCGACACGCAGACGGGTACTCACCTTTCTACTTGAGCAGAGAGCCGAGAAAGATGGATTATCCTTCCGTTTCGAACGGAAACATGGTGATTTAGCTATATGAGAATCTGGATGTGTCCATTACGATTATTTTCTCTAATTGATTTACGACAACATTTGTATTGGTGGATTCCACCTAGTTTGTTAATAGACCAACGAAACTAAATCTTTTTAAAGAGCTTAAAGACAATATATCAACTCCACCCAGTCTTAGGCGAAGACGATAACATCGTCATCATGGACCGCGTAATTTTTGTGGTTAGCGGGAGAATCATCGAGAGACTGCAGGCTTATGAAGGTCCGCGTCCAGTCTCAAGATGAAGAGTAAATTGGAAAGGGGATTCCCTTGCCGGATGTCCCCAGTGGAAGCCTGTTGATCCCGTCGAACGTGGAAACAGCAGAATCTTAGTAGGAGGAAAGGTAACTGTACAGTAACGTTGGAGCACCAAAAGTACAGGTGAATGGGAATATAAACCCTGTAACGGGTAGGTTACTGTCCACTACATCTGCTAAGATAGTGATAAATTGCCTTCAATCTGTCATCCTTTCAAGTGGCCATCAATTGTTGTTGATACTGCGATGGCACTTATCAGTTTAACGGCGCTGAATAGATTCCAGATTACAGGTCACTCCAGTCTTTTCGGGGTTAACTGTATCGTTTCGCGGTTTTCAAGCAATCAGCCAGTGAATAAATCGTATATTTCGGAGGATTAGTAGGGGGTTAATGATATAGGTAGAAATTCGTCACATCTAGGCTCGCTCAGACAACCATCACACGCCCGGAAAAGTGCTGTACGGTCATTTCATCCTTTCTGAAATCGTCAGCAGTGCGCATTCCATCCGACCCTCGTAGGGCTGGTACCCGCAATTCGACTGTTACCAGTCCATGGTTGAGATCACTCAGCTACAGGGGACTGCAACAACCTCATGAATATGTCTCTAGATGTGGTATAGCACCACTCACTATCCACTGACTTACACGTTGCTGCCGTGCAGTAGGTTGGAATTTGTAGATGAAAATCGGTTGGAATTTCCTTTTCAGTTAAACATAGTTCATCAAGGGCAGAAAATTAGTAGTGTAGCAGAGGGTGTTGTTTAAAATTAATATCAGGCCAACACTTGCACTATATGTTTGCTTGATCGTTTTCATATATCTCGTAAAACGTGACATATGTATCGACATCACATGAGTATTTAAACATTGCTCTTGCCCTGTTTTCTGTTGTAGTGATTCTTCCTAAACACTTGACAATCAGCAATGAATATATGGGAGTCTGGGGTATTAATTATGCACCAGGCTTCAGTCACCAAAGTTAGTTTAAAACGTAGTGATAAAACGAAGCATATTCTTACTGAGGAAGCCATCTACATTACGTTCGAAGGGAACCTTGGGGATGCATAACAGTGGAGCATTGGAAAAAGTGGGCAAATCTAAAGTGGTGGCTGATTCGGGGACATGGTATCTGATGCCAAGTCAATGAAGTAAGTCTGTAGTGGAAGGCAATCTTAAAAATTTTGCGGACCAACGGTGCACGCGACAGGTTGGAATTCGTTTTGCTGGTTTTATAACAGGGGCTACATTATTCGTTGTTAATACGCGACTCTTCAACTGAGTGGCGAGGATAGCGCGGTCTGAAGTTCCAGAACTGGAGGTCATAATATAGGATCATGTAACACAACGGTCCAATTGCTCTTTCAATGTTACCATTTCTGCTGGACATTTCCGATCAGGAGTGAAGCCTTGTGACAGAGAGTAGGCGACCACTTAGATTGCTTGTTTCACTAAGTTTTCTAATATTTCTTGAGTTGTTGGATACATTACGAGTAACCTAGTCATTTAACTCCTTCTGAGACCTAGTCTCGGTTGATGAAATTGCAGCGTCTTGTGTGTGTGTGTTGGCCCAGGGTCACTGGACAATATAATCTTCCAGCATTGAGTCGTATATCGAACTGCTTTGAGTTAGCTGACAACACACTTGCAAAATGGTGGGTAGTTGGTCAAGCAGTTTGAGAATGACATACTTGACATAATTTTGTCCCTTCAAATGCAGTCGTCATAAGGTTTTTTACTGCATAATGGTCCTGATTTAATCGTGCCTCATCTGTAAGGGGCTCCTCTTGACTACATTCTACCCGGTTACTTGGTGTGCTGATGGAGTGGTCCATAATGACATATGCTTCTGAGGGTACCGAGACCGGTGAGTTAACGCAGTACGCATGAATCTGGATGGGTAATTCCGTTTACCATTGCAAATTTGTTGCAACCATAAGGATCACATGATGTACCGCTTTTGACAATTGTGTTTTGACACTCAGTTAGATTGCTTGCGTCTTGAAGAATTAGATGTACTTGCTGCAGGTTTATACGCTTCAGCATCAAATAATACGATTTTGGCCTTCACTTCAGTCTGATAAGTTGCCGAAATGGCATGCAGAGGAGCTACTCTGGCAATTTTGTTATCTCCTTGACTGAACTGACTGAATTCCCTTCTGCGGATATGTAATTCAATTAATAATCGGCATTCTCGGTACTGACTGTCGGAAGCAGTAATCTGAAGGCCGTTCGAAGCCGACAATAGCTGGCTTAGTCGAACTTCCCTTTTCAGTGTTTTTATGATAGTGTTTTCTGCCCTCTGCCTCTCTTTCGCTACCAATATTGTAGCATTAATTTAAAAATTTCGGAGATGTTTTGACGTTGACCGCATTTTCGTAGCCTTAGAGATTTGCATCGAGTACCTTTCATATTGCCTACCTTGAGTAGGTTTAGTGCAATGCTGCTATTGGCAGTTTATCGGGTAACTTGAAATCCACTGCACTTTTCGTACATCGTATTCTATTGAACACCTTTACTGTCATAGCACCAATCAAGACGCCGGTACGTTTTGGATACTCCCTGTTTGGGGTTGCCCTCATTTTCAATTATATAGCCAAATATAGCCATTAATATAGCCAAAGATACAGCCAGATAGTCGAAAGATGCCAATTTTATTTTGAATCCATCCAGATAATCTTGGATAGACTCGATTGTGGCAGGTGCGTCGGTTGTTGGATCAAGTGGTTTCTCCAAGCGATTTCTCAGTTCATGTGGCTTAGTGATGTTTGACAATTTCGGGGATTGAGCAGTTAATAAATTCTGAAAAACCGTGTGAGATCATGCACTTCTGTTCGGCACTATGTATGACTTGTGGAAGATGGATGGTTGGAATACGATGCCTGGTAGAGAAGACCGCTCTATAGTACATAATTTTGATTACAGAAACTAGAGGAGACGAATGCCCGACCGTTTTCCACTTCTCATCTTTCTGGTCGTCTGCGCTTCGCGCCTCAGATAATTTAGTAACTGCACATTGATTGACCGTTCAGTTTCGTCCTCTACACTTCCAGATCAGGCGTGGGCCGTCCATGGAAGAATGTGAGTGACGATTGTCTACTGAGTCAATGAATGCAAAGCGCTAGATGATGAGTCACTGTGGTTGTGAACGCAAGACTGACGCACGCATAGGCACAACCACTGAGCTTAAGTAAACGTTCGATGGAACGTTCTGATGTCTGCAGAAATGAGCTACCGCTAACGCACATGGTGTGATATTGTTATAAGTTAGAACTGTCTGGAATATCCTTAAGGTGTATTCTCAAACTGGTTTAAAGGGTTAAATGCGCAATCAAGAAGTGAAGTGGTTGTGCGCATGAATTTCTGCAGACTGCTGCCAGAGATGCAATGTCGAGGTAAAACGCGACCTGAAGAGAATGGAGGCGCGATTCTTCATTCCTTAGACGGGACTGGTGAATCCGAATCGAATGAGTACTAGTGTCGAATAAGTGTTAAATCGGTGAAACGCCAGAGTATCACAATTTTGTGACCGAATCGCTTAGCAGTGCTTGAGGGGGTTGTAGTATACACCAAATATTTTCCCACCAATCAATGCTTCATTGCCTTCGTCATGAGCTCCCTCAATGAGCATTGCTTAAACAAAACTGGGAATATCGGGCAAGGCTTGCGGCCGCTGCTTTTTGTAATGAATGCCGCCCGATAATTCACCGGTGACCATGCCGCAACACGTAGCGCTCGATTACAAGTTACGTAGCGTTCACGCATTTTGTAGAGTGTCTTTATATGCAAGCATATCAAAGCGATCGGAGCGATCAACTGAAACGAATGCGATCTTAAGTTCAAAAAACGCAGTGTTTTTGGTCTCTCACAGGTTGTAAGTATGGTATATACATTCCCGGCTCAGAACGATGTCCGCCTGCATCTCTCTCCTCTGGGATTTCCGTTCCCTGGTGGAGCGATAAACAGTAATGGAGCCAGCAACATTTTCACTACCGGCATCAGATTGATTCCCCTGTTATTATCATAAACCATACGACTACCCTTCCCGTATATTTCCACTACAACCGCTTCACTTTAATTGGTTGGAATGCTCTCTCCCTGCAATCCTTGCTGGAACAAGTGGGCCAGTGTTTGAAATTGAACATTAGAACCATCCCTAAACGACGTAGCTGTTTGGCTGAGATTATTTTTACTTGGTGCAAATGCTAGAACCACTTCCTGAATTTGCGACATTCTGAGCATCTGAAGAGAGTTCTTTTTCATCATTCACACATAGACACCGTAATGGTCACCCTCCGTTGCGGTGGTGCAAATTTGACAGTTTCAATCTGAGGGTTTACTACGCCTTCAGATCTTTGCCATGAACGACGAGATGAATCATCGGTATCACCACATTGCTAACCTAACCGGTGTTATTAGGTATTTACGATACAATGAATCACATGCAATGCTGTTCTTCAGCAAAGCAAATTTTCCCATTGCATTTACATGAATCAAGACCAGAAATTAGTTAAGGGTTAATAATTCTTTTCGGTAAACTCTCCTCAGCCCCAAACGTGTATATAACACTGATTGTGTGGGGTAAGCGTCAAATCGGGCTGGGATTGATTTCTAAGATGTTTGTACAGTCAAGATCAATGACTAAAGGCAGATACAAATGGCAAGAAAAGTGCACCAAAGGAAAATTAATACACAAGCTTCATCAGTCTAAAGTAATTAGGTGAGGTTATAGTGGGGAACTAAGTAACTGTCAGTCGGCCACGATAGTGGTATCGGCCGTATGAATCGTTTATGTACACATAATTCCAGCTTCAGTTGGTTGATGTAAACAGCCTTGGCAATAGACAAGATCTGATTTCGGAAGCCTTGCGAGAAGCGTTCAGGTAGTGCGTAGATGACTTTAATGCCATTCTCAGATGTAGTATGGCCACCTTCGAGAAGGTGCAACATGATTGAGCTGTCTGAAGACCTGGACAAGCCATTGCTTGAAAAACCCTTGAGAGACGGTCTGCTCTCGTTGACCCGTTCAATGCTCGTTTATCAGTACTCGTGCTTTTGTGGTGCACCATACGGGGATCACACAACGAGACGCCTATCCCATAGGATTCGCAAACACATCCAGGCATGGTTTTATAAAGTCGAAATGAAGTCTCCGGACAGCTCAATCACATCGCACCTCCTCGAATGTGGCCGTACTACATCTGAGAATGACATAAAAGTCATCTTCTCACTATCTGAATGCTTCTCGCAAGGCTTCCGAAATCAGATCTTGTCTATTTCCAAGGCTGTTTACATCAACCAACTGAAGCTGGAATTACGTGTACATAAACGATTCATACGGCCGATACCACTATCGTGGCCGACTGACACAGTTACTTAGTTCCCCACTGTAACCTCACCTAATGTAACGCTCCAAGGCGTTTGGAAAGTTAAGCTACGCGTTCCCCACCGGAAAATTCAACAAAAGACCAGATCCGGGCCTGAGAAAACGGTGCTATTTGTACAAATTCATCGTACCAAAGTAGAAATTACCTTAACGGTTTTCCAAACACAAAAGTTTACCAACAGACTTCAATCAGTTCCACAAAAGGTCCGTAAGCCAAGGTGCACACGAAACAAATGAACACAGAAGTGAGACCGAAGTTATGATAAGGCAATTGAGCCAATCGTAAGCGTCCGCCAACGGGAACGGGCCGAGGACAGACAGACCTGCCACACTGGATACATGAGTTGTGGGAACACAAAATCGCTTATGTCAAGCGAACAATGACAGGTCCATGGGGCGGGGTGAAGTTAAGATGAGTCACCGGGGTCACTCGCTAAGAGCATCGAGGCAGAGAACAAAGAAATGGAAAGTAAGGGAGTTAGCAAACATAATCGATCCAGACGGCCGAGCAATGCAGAATTGGGCATTCAACATGGGAGAGACTGAGGTGGTCAAAGTTCTTTCTACACTGCCCACCAAAATCCGATCCGGATTTTCCATTGAAGGTGTCCGATGTTTCTGCTCTGGAACGCCCTACGCCGGCTCCATCCACGCTAGGGGGCCAAGGGACTGACACCGGTACGCCAGAGGCCCCCCACTTCGGCTATTGGGTTCACAGCGGTCCTCCCTGGTGCGGCAGACCCGAAGACCCGCCTCCCGCCTGCGGAGAGCCAATAGCCGGAACTACATCCCCACTCGTGTCGCTCCCTTCTAGCAAACACAACTTTCGTATATCCCTTGTGATCAGCCCATTCTTGGTCCTAACAACTGCAGTCCTGACAAGCCCGTCTTCAGAACCTATACAGTGGTCAACAATCCCCATGGGCCACGTGTACCTGTTTCGGAAGAGACCAAAACTACATCCCCAGGTCTGAAGTTTCGAATCCTTCGCAGTCACTTTTGTCTGGAGTGTAACAAGGGCAAGTACTCTGCGACCCATCTTTTCCAAAACAACGCCGTCAGGTAATTGACTTGCCGCCAACAGCGTCTATATTCTTCGGTTAGGGAAGCCGCAAGGAAATGCGATGCATTAGGTCGCAGGATCAGTAAATCGTTGGGGGTAAGGGCCATACGGTCGTTTGGGTCCGATGTCAAACATACTAACGGCCTGCTGTTGATGATGCGCTCCGCTTCAACAAACAGAGTACTGAGCGCTTCCTCATTAAGCGTCTGTTGTGTCGCAATCGATAACAGCACCCTCCTAACAGACCTGATCCTGCGCTCCCATACACCCCCCTATGGCTGGACATTGGAGGGTTGTATTGCCATTGGACTCTGTAGGACTAGTTAATACTAGTCCGAGACGATGCGCGGAATTAAGCGTGGATATCAGAAGGCAATTGGAGTCGGACACAGCGGACTGTATTCGATGGACTACAACAAGAAGCAGACGGATGAAGCGAGGCAAGAGCGTACACGTGAGCGCGGGGACTTACAAGGCAGTTGTGTGTCGAGCCGGTTGTAAGATTAAAACAAGAAGGAGTAATGTACAATCGGTCAACAAGTAAATTGTACATGAACGATAAGAGTTATCTTTTCGGGCGCTACAACTCTCATGCTAAGGAGTCTATCATTGATTCTTGCTTGGGACCATCCCTTGACAGCAGTACGCAACTCTGATACGACGCCTACGAAGTTGCTGCCGTTGTCGCCAAATATTTCGACCAGAGTCCCTCTACGGGAGACAAATCGCATCAAGGCCATAATGAACGTGTCGCTAGTTAAGGTATGGGAAATCTCAAGATGTACGGCTCTCGCTTGTAGACAGGTAAATAGACACCCGTACCGCTTTTCCTGCTTTCGCCCGTGTTTAACAAGAAATGGGCCAAAGTAATCCACGCCGACCGATTTGAATGGGTGCCACCCACGTTCCACCCGAGCTAACGGCAATGGCGCCATCAGCTGCTCACCGGTGGTAGCAAGCCGTTTCTTGCATATCCAACAAGCCCCTATCAACCGTTTCACTGCCGTCATCCCGCGAACGATCCAATATTTACGGCGCAAGCTCGCCAGAACCTGAGAAACTCCCGAGTGACCTTCCATCGAATGATAAAATCGGATCAAAAGTTCAGTAACAGCGTGTTTAGGTGGCAGGATAACCGGGAACTTGAATGCAGCGTCGTACTCCGAATACGCCAACCGGCCACCAACACAAAGGAGGCCACCGCGCAGTACGGGGTTGAGACGGGCCAAAGGACCTCGCCGTATCTCCATCTTAGACGCTGTTGGGTCTGCATTCGCCTTTTCAAGCCGTTCCAACTCTGTTCCATAGGCTTCGAGTTGCGCAAGCCGGATGACATCACACTCTGCTCGGTTGAGTTCAGACAGGGTAATTAGTCTATTGGGTTGCGCGGCCCCAGCAGCTCCCTGTCTGCGGACGTAAAGCTGCTGCTTGAATCTTGATAACCACACCACCGCTTTTAGCAACTTAGTCCAGTCGGAATATCTGCTGATAAGGAGCGATAATGGTGTTGCACTTGATATCGCGCAAACCTGTGCGGTGGAACGTTTCAATTCTAAGTTGGCTGGCTCAGAACTCGGACAAAACTCAGACCACTCATCCTCGACACTCAGTAGGAATTCTGGGCCAAGAAACCAGCGCTTCAAGGATGTTACGGATGTAGTGCCTCTAGACCGCAGGTCTGCCGGATTACATTCTGTTTTGATATGCTTCCACTGACTGGGCTCAGTTAATTCCTGTATGACCGATAGTCGGTTGGCAATAAAGGTGCTGAATCTTTTAGATGAGTCATTTATGTAGTACAAAACCGTCGTAGAGTCAGTCCAAAACACAACTTTATCGAAACTCATGTGAGCTCCTTCAGTTAAATCTTCATATAACCTTGTCCCCAACATGGCTGCCGATAGCTCCAGTCGCGGTATCGACACTGATTTCAGAGGGGCTACTCTCGACTTCGCGTATAACAGAGAGCAATATGATGTGTCTTCAGCATGAAACCTAGCATAAGCAACTGCGCCAAACCCAGCTTCAGAAGCATCGCAAAAGATGTGTAGTTGCGGCCGCTCATTTGTCTCTCCAGGCTTACGAATGCACCGAGGAATCTTTAGGATGTCTATCGCCTTCACCTCACATTGCCAGGAAGTCCAAATGTCACGGCCATCACCAGTGACTGGGTCATCCCAATGTAGTTTCTCTCGACATAGTCTTTGTAACAATAACTTTGCGGGCATAATTAAGGGGGCGATCAGACCCAAAGGGTCATAGACAGAAGACACAGCAGACAATATGCCCCTTCTCGTAATTGGCCTCTCGGGTATAGTGAACTGATAAAGAAAATTGTCCTCACGGGAGTCCCAGGCAATTCCCAAAGTTCTCCTAACCACCCCAGGGACTTCAGCTATCGGTTTGATCGACTCAGCTATCTCAGCTTGCGGAACCGCACGATACACCTCTTCATGACTGCAGACCCATTTGCACAGCTTAAATCCATCCCTGCTTAACATCTCTCTGAGCCGTGCCACAAATTGCATTGCTTCCTTCACGTTCGGTAGCGATATCAAGAGGTCGTCAACGTAGAAGTTATTGTAAACAGCTTCCGCCACGATTTCACTGTAATGAGGTCTCTAATCATCAGCTGTTTGACACAAGGCGAAATTGGCACAAAACGGTGACGAGGTGGCACCGAATGGATGCGCCGTCATTTGATATTCAACCACTTCTGAACCAATCGAGTCATCCTTCCACCAAAGAAACCGTAACGCCCCCCTGTCGCGTAGGGGCACCTTCACCTGCATAAACATGTCTTCAATGTCAGCAGAAACTGCCACCCGTTCAAAACTGAAACGCATAAGAATACCAATTAGGTTAGCCGTAGTATATGGACCTTGAAAGAGTTGGTCATTCAGAGAAAGACCCTTGTACTTTGCCGCACAATCAAACACCACTCTGAGTTTGTCAGGTTTCTTCGGATTGATCACTGCGTGATGCGGTAAATACCACCTTGGTTTGTAGTCTGGTCGCAGCTGATCGCACGGTACAGGAACTGCGTAACCTTTCTCCGCATTCTTCCTTAAAACCGAGATATACCGTTCTCGTAATGACGGATCACTTGACAACCGTTTACTCAAATGGTCTAACCTACGCCGAACTGCTTCGTAATTGTTAGGAACATTGGCATTGTGATTTCTCCACTGCAGGGCTATTTCGTAATGACCATCAACGAGGCGTACGGAACTTTCGACAATACACAGGGCTGTTTTATCCTCCCCCGATAATGACCAACTACTCGAACCAACACGTTCAAATCCGCTATCAAACAAGACTTTGAGTTGCCCTTCAAGCGGAATATCATCAGAATGCACAAAATTCACGGAGGCACACTGCCGGGTACTCCGACCAACGGGACCAAGTAGGGTTCAACCGAGTAGGGTTTTTACAGCGAATGGGCGTTTTCGTCCCGCGTCTCGTCGTTCAAACTGCCAGTGAGCTTCTGGAACGTCGGCCCCCAGCAGTATCCTGACCCTGGGGTCACTCAAATCATCGAATTTGACGTCCATTAAATGTGGCCACTTCTCAGCTAATTGACTGACAGGAGCTGTCACGGGTTGTAATGGCAGGTGACTCAAGCAATATGCATGATCTACAAGCACACTATCGGAACCGTTCAGAGAAAACAATTGGAACCTAGCCAGCCCCACGTTTAATGAGGTACATGCATTTACCGTTTGCATTTTCAAAGAAGCAGGTTCGATCTCTACTCCAGCTTCCCGCAGAACATCTTCCTGTACCAAGCTTATATCGGAACCGCTATCGATCAAAGCATAGGTCTCGATAGATCGCAAGGGGCCTACCAAACGCACGGGTACCACTCCGAACGAGACCTTACCGGGAGTGCTGTAAGTATTGTGACAGTGGCTCAAATTTTCCTCGGGCGTCTTCGGTATTGACTCGTTATGTAACAGTGAGTGATGTCGCTTCTTGCATGTGGCCAAGCTGCAACCCTTGCTGACTCGGCAGCTGGCGGCACGATGACCAATCTCTAAACAATTATAACAGCCGCCCTTGTCTTGAACCAGATCCCAGCGCCTAGATACATCCAGGCCTGCAAACATAGCGCATGATGATGTACTGTGATGGTCACCGCAAGCCAGACACACTGATTCCTTTGGGGTATCTAATGTAGTATATAGGGCGAAGTTACGACCGCTTCCCTTATCTTGAAATACTCGTCGCTGCCGAGCCTCATTCAGCTGTCGTGGTGCGATTGGTGTTGCTATCTGCCCGAACCTACTACGGGCAATACGAGCTTCCGTGGCAACGAAATCGGCCAAGTCCTTAAAAACAACGTCCCGCCCGTCTTGAACAATTGAATCGGCTGTTCTTGCCCATCTGGTTTGCAGTGCATTTGGGAGAACACGGACTATTCGCTCAATAGTAGCCACGGAGTCTAAATCGGCAGTAAAGTTCATCTGAGACAAGGCCACATAACAATTGTCTAGTTTTACGGAGAGACGCGACAAAGCGTCATGATCCCCATCAAGCGGTCTCAACCCAGTAAACAGACCTTCGATTAGTGATCGGGCAACAACGTGACACTGGCCAAACAGTTCACGGAGTATGGATCTAGCCTTGTGATACGCCTGTTCAGGAGGCAGCATTACACACTCGCTTATAGCCTCTTTTGCACGACCTTTGCAATAATAAACTAAATAGAGCAACCTCTGCCCACCGTCACTCACCCGGGTCTCGACAAAGTATTCGAACTGCTTAATGAACCTCCAGTAAGCTGTCGGATTACCATCAAAAAATTCCAACTCAACCTTAGGCAAATCTAATGACGTACGACAAGCTACCGGTAACGGTTGGTGATATGACATGGGCGTAATTATCGGTGGCACGGTCTCTTGACAATCATTCAAAAACTGATTCATGCGATCCACTCCGACATCAGGTACGTAATTGGAAGCAGTTAGGTAATCAGGGCAATCAACATTCTCTTCCATTTCTAGTCGTAACCTAGCCATCTCTAACTCTGTCTCAGCTTGCTGTCTCTTAAGTTCTGCTAGCCGTAAAGCTACACGCGCATTACTCTTACGACTACTGTGCGAACCAGAGCAAGAAACAGTGTCACCAACGGGGGACAAATTTTGAACTTGCCGGGATTCCTTCATGTCTTCATTGGCATCGACGGAGGGCTTCTTATTCTTAGGCATTGTGCGATCCGAGAGAGAAGTTGTCCAAGGCGAAGAGAAGTTGCAAATTCAGGGACCGTTAAGCACTGTAACGCTCCAAGGCGTTTGGAAAGTTAAGCTACGCGTTCCCCACCGGAAAATTCAACAAAAGACCAGATCCGGACCTGAGAAAACGGTGCTATTTGTACAAATTCATCGTACCAAAGTAGAAATTACCTTAACGGTTTTCCAAACACAAAAGTTTACCAACAGATTTCAATCAGTTCCACAAAAGGTCCGTAAGCCAAGGTGCACACGAAACAAATGAACACAGAAGTGAGACCGAAGTTATGATAAGGCAATTGAGCCAATCGTAAGCGTCCGCCAACGGGAACGGGCCGAGGACAGACAGACCTGCCACACTGGATACATGAGTTGTGGGAACACAAAATCGCTTATGTCAAGCGAACAATGACAGGTCCATGGGGGCGGGGTGAAGTTAAGATGAGTCACCGGGGTCACTCGCTAAGAGCATCGAGGCAGAGAACAAAGAAATGGAAAGTAAGGGAGTTAGCAAACATAATCGATCCAGACGGCCGAGCAATGCAGAATTGGGCATTCAACATGGGAGAGACTGAGGTGGTCAAAGTTCTTTCTACACCTAATTACTTTAGACTGATGAAGCTTGTGTATTAATTTTCCTTTGGTGCACTTTTCTTGCCATTTGTATCTGCCTTTAGTCATTGATCTTGACTGTATAAACATCTTAGAAATCAATCCCAGCCCGATTTGACGCTTACCCCACACAATCAGCGTTATACACACGTTTGGGTCTGAGGAGAAAAGAATTTTTAACCCTCAAGTGATTTCTGGTCTTGATTCATATTTGTGATACCCCTTTCTTCACACCCAGAGGTCGCCATTCGAAAACATCCGGTGGATTATTTCATAAAATAACCTCGCGGTTCCCATCCCAGAGGATCGTGGGCTTAGTAGCTCCAGCTGTCGCATTTTGCACTCTATTTACAGTGATCGCTTGTTCCCTCTATCGCACATTTTATTCTCCAGGATCAAGCTCAAATACAAAAACAGCTTCAGAAGCTCAGTCGATATCGAAAGTTCATGAGCCAGTTCTTGGACCCGGATGTGGCCGCTTCCGTGGCTGCTAATGTGGCCGCTCACTATAACAACCAGAGCAAAGGCTCACATGTCGACGAGGCGTTTGAGTCCAACGCATCTACAGCCGGCGATCGGAGTATGCCTGTCTCGACGTCTTTCAGTGTTGAACGTAAGTGTACCATGCCTTCCATCAGTTTAGTGCTCACTGAACCTTTTGATTTCGTATACGCTTATGATAATGTGTGATGATTACGAACTTTGATGCAAGTACGCACGGTTTCTTTCACTTCCGTCAACGACCTTGCGCGTGAAAGTCCGGCACCTGCGAAACAGACGGAAATTTGTCTCTTCTTGAGTTTATTTCACTTTTTGTGTCTGAAATCCATCAGACGTTGCATCGCATGATCTTTCTTACGACTCTTCCCACCTTCTCTTCATCCGCTTAGATTTAACGGAAGCTTGACGAAGTGCGGTATACTGCATACCTCAGTGGTTTTTCGAAGCACGCTCGTTGGCACTTTCTTTATGCCAATTGATAGACCCATCGCCGACGTACTAAATATTCGTAGTTCCCACTTTTTACGTATGGGGAGTTGGGATGAGATCCATGACCAAGTTCTTCTAAAGCAGCCATGAAAAAACATTTTTGTGGGTTAAATGTCGGATACGTTTAATACGGAGCACAAGCATCCTTACTTGTCCACTGATGAATTAACACAACCCTCACTCCCTACTATGACTACTACCGTTAGCCTCAAGCCGAACACCCCCAGCGGTCTGAGTGCTGACTAGCGAAAATCTTTCATGGTTAGATGTTTTAACGATTGTATCACCAACTACGATAGGATCATATGTTAATTACCCCAACTGTGTATCTGAGATCGACCAACTCTAAACAGGTCCTCGTGAAACCCTGCATTCCTTGGGTCTACTGCCCACTGCAATGTGGATCACCCATTGAATTAACGTCTAAAGATGGAAAATCTCGAGCACTTCCTTCAAAACGTCAATAACCGACATCATATCTCATCGGATGGCCGCTGATTTCCATTTCTCTATTTTCACACTTCATTTTGTTGACCTCCCGTGACCCGTCTGGCGTCTGGTGCTCCTATAATCCGTTTTAATTGCGTACCTGAATAGCTTCCCAGACCAAAGACATCAAAACACGTCGAGTCTGAACGATCTCAATCTGTGTAAACTAGACCAACATTTTCCACTCTGTTGGAACTGACACGGACTAAATATCCAAACACACCAGCAAACCAATAGCATGTTATATTTGTCCCCCTTACTCATCTTTCAATGAGTAGGGCCCCATTGCGTCTCCACCGATGCAAAGTCAATGTTTCTCGAAGCGTTGCCGGTATTGTTATCACCCTCAGTGGCAGTTTGAAGGCACGATACTAAATTGCGTCCAATTGAATACCCGTATGTACGCGGTTTCTTGTTAGTAGACAGTTAGTAGAAGACGTAATACTCTAATACTGTTTCAATATAATTTCCCACTGAGTGGAGTAAAGTCAAGCAAGCATCTTAGATACACAGGACGGGTGCATATTTTGCTGTAGCACACACGCTTTCAGCCATGTGGTAAAATATAAATGCAACTCAAAAAGTGGATTAGTAACCGGAAAGTATAATATCATCATACCTCGGACGACTTTGTTGGGGTCTAGCAAAAGTCGCACTTGATAAGTGGTAACTAAAGAACGGTAGGCGATTATTTGGATATATGTGGGCTTTTAAATCTGTCTGGTTGACGAGATCGACACGCATGTCGATGTTGGTAAGTGCTGTTGACTCTAGTCTCTTGCAAGCACCAAGATAGGTGGACACAAGTATATCCTCAAAAGTCAGCTTTGACACACCGCTACATCGGAACAAGTATTTTCACATCTTGGCAATTAATCTGTTGTGGTTACTCGGTACATCCAGTGTGGAAGAACATGAGCAGTGATAAAAAGACGTATCAGATCGTTCGGGACAGATAGCTCGTAGAGCCATGGTTTGAGTTTTGTGAATGTTTTACTCATATGATGTGACCAACACTAATGTAGTGAATCTTGGCACCTACCTACTTCACTGGTACGAAACAATGCAGCTCCTGGCTATCGATGAGCTGCTGATACGTATCACGTAAGTGCAATGAAAAAGCGACATTATTACATTTTTAACATCTTAAACAACAGCTCGGGGACTCTCAGCTAAACCGTCAGATCGTTCAGAATATATAGTAGTCTGACTGAAGATGCAATCGTCGATTGATTGACTCCCGGGACGATGTCCTCTGCCTACTTCAGTAGGGTGACCTCCTCAGAAATTGCTATCGAGCTGACAAGTGGAAAATAGAAATGGTAACATAGCAGCTCTATGGTGAACCACGGTGTGTTTGATTAGGGGCGAAAAGCTACCTCCAAGTTGGATAACCTGAGTACGGGTGGCAAAATACTCCTTCAACCATGGGTGGATGTATTCCACCACCGGGTAGATCTTTCCACAACTCACGGTTTACGAATCCAAATACATTAATGTGGTCCAGAAAACAGGTTTGGTAGATGAAATTGATTCTGTTATCCAACGATGACAGAACCGAATGCACAAGGTAGGCTAGTGCGTCTTGCAATAACTTCGAATCGCGGTAGATAAATTGAAAGAGATCATTGTCTTTTTTGTCAGCATCTTCTCAAGATGATCTTTTCAAATGCCTTGGTTTTTTTTCCGTACTGTGTAATAATGACACTTCCCCGGTAGTTAACAACTTATGCTGTTCTGTGCACAGAGTGTACGTAAAGTAGCTAGAAGTCAACATACTCCTTTAGAACAACAGGAGGTACTTTGTCTGCACCGCTCGCCTTATCTGAGTGTAGCTGCTTCACATGAACGGCAGTCGCTCGGATAGTTTGTCATTTGAAAGCAATACCTGGCCACGTCGGCGTTATCAGTAAACTGAAGTCGGTGGATAGCACCATGACTCTTACTCGTTCAGTATTCTGTACGGAACATTTCCTCCACTTAAACTTGCGGTCTTTGCAACGAGTAGATTCTTTATGGTTTGTCTTAGAGTAGGAAACAGAACACAGCCTAACTTTCGTCTGATCAAAACTGCCAAGCGGCTCCCTGTTATACATCGCGAACACATTTACATTGTTAAGTAACACCATATCCAGGCTCGCATTGGATCAGGTGAGGCATCTTATGACGTTCTGTAATCCATGACTGGTGATTTATGTAGTGTTGTAAGTCTGCCATGTGCATGTCTGCAGGGCGCTCTGTCTCGACTGTGTGAAGCGAGAACTATTTCTTAGCTGACGAATGTTTTGGGGAGTATATAACAGTACTAATATCATTAATTTTTCACATCGAAATTCACTATCTTACGAGCTTGTGACAATTATAGCTTACGGGATTCAAATTGGCCAATTCCTTACTTATTGAAATGTATCAGTATCGAAAGTGAGAATTTGCTTAAAGCACTCGTAACTGGTTTGCTACTGCATGTCGTTGGGGCTAAGATAATCGCTAACCACCGAAATCCAAAGGTGATGTGGTTCCTTGCTATAGGCATCGTCCGAGTCATATGCGGTTCCGAGGTTCTGATCACGAAGCGTAGATGGGTTTCTTATCAACTGACACTTGCTGTACATGGGGCCTTAGTTCGAACCCCATCCACTCCAGTGAACTAGCAACATTTGGTGATTCAACGTTTGTTGTCGTCGCCGCTGTTGCTCATATGGTCTTACTACGTGGCCACAGTCAGGTTATGGCAACACAGGTGACCCATTCATTTGGTCTATTGTTGCTCCTTTTATCGAATATACATGCTCCGTTGGTCATAAAATTTGGTAACACATCGATTGTTTTCTGCCCGTCTCTTCCTGCAGGTCCCTCGCTCCTCTTGCACCTTGTGTTTTTTATCTATCTTAATTGGATTGTACGAATAAAAACTACATCGGTCCTTTCACCGCATTCATCTTTGCGCAAAATTTATCGTTATCTCGAAGATTTTGTCCTTGTCACAATCATCCTAGTTTACTGTGCACGCAACAGATATAGTACTCATTGCTTGGTCACTGTATACTCCATCTTTTTCCATACATTGTTTGAAAATTCCTGCCACGTTCGGAAAACAATTCAAAGCCGATCTACATGATCTCGTAACCACTGTTCCTCCTTTTAGTCGCATCACTTTGCCCACTCAGTTCACAACAGGTAACAGGCCATCTGGGCTGGATCTTATACTTACCACCAAGGAGCATGTGATTGATGTGTTAGTTGTATACCATCCGTTTGGTCGCGGTGATCACTCAGTCATCAATTTCAACTTCGTCTGGTATGTGGAATATCGGGATGATAACGGTGAGACTGTGCGAACCATCACAAGCTACGATCGACTAGCCCAGCTCGTCAGTGCTACAACTTGGTCGTTACTTGCCGAAGAACTCCCAGAGGTCGCCTGGCTCCAATTCGTCAACTAATTCTGTCAGCTGATGACAGGGGCTTCAGAGATAAGAGTTGGCAATATGTGTAAATCAGGTTTTTTCGTTAGGAGCAGAACTCGAAAATGGATGAACGTACGCAACGCAGCATGACGAGTGTACAGAGAAGGTTCAGCACACGAAACTTGGGACAACTACGTAGCCCAACGTAACCACTGCACTCAACTGCTAAGAGAAGACAAAGCCGCAGAGCATCGCTAACCACGGACTGCTGCACAAACACGTCAATAGCCTACGAAAGGTGGGATAAGGATTTGCTCCACTCAGGATGGTCGATGGCTTAACAAGAACGGCTATGGAAGCAGCAAACATGCCGCGGATGTAATATGCCCCCACGTTTCAGAGACTTCCCACCAAGCGATCTTCCAGCCTTTGTCGTCTCTCCCCCCGAACTGACCCACATCACTTTTACCGCGGAGGCTGTATTGCAAAAGCTGATGTCTCTATGCAAACAGCTCGCCGGGTGTCGATACCCTTCGTCCAGATGCACTGGAAACAGCAGCAAGCCAACTGGCAAGACCTTTACCTGTTTTTCCAGCTCTGCTTAGACCAGAACCAGGTTCCCGCTATGTAAAAGCCTGGAATAATGACCCCGATTCACAAATGTGGAAGCAGAACTGAGCCCTTCAACTACCGCCTAATATCCCTTCTTCCTATACTTTCCAAAGTCATGGAATTGTTGCCGATGCACTGGTGTGTTATCTGAAAAAGGCAACATAATCACGGCTGAGCAGCACGGCTTCCGTCGACAGCGGTCATGCACAGCGACTTTACTAATCGCACGCAGTAGTTAGACTGAGGCAGCTGACGCTGGAGAAGGCACTGACGTGATCTACCTAGATTTTACGAAGGTTTTCGATCGTCTAGACCATCGGATACTACTCTCCAAGCTACAACATCACTGGGTCGGAGACCCTCTTATATGCTGGCTTGTCATTTTTCTACTTCAACGGTAAATAGTGGTCAAAGCTCTGAGCTCTTTATCGAGTTTGGTGTACCACAGGGCTCAGTACTAGATCCACGTTTGTTTTTGATGTTTATTAATGACCTTGAACAGAGATTCGCTTCAAACTTCCTAATGTTTGTCGATGATATCAAGATTTGGCGCAGGATCCAAGTGAACGCAGACCAGCGCCTGCTTTAGAGTGACCTACATAAGGTATATCAATGGTCAATCCAAAAATTTACTGTATTTCAACATGAGTCAACGCAAAGTACTTTCCAT
>OX104063.1:86695328-86744160 GCA_944474145.2 Dicrocoelium dendriticum
TAATTACTTTAGACTGATGAAGCTTGTGTATTAATTTTCCTTTGGTGCACTTTTCTTGCCATTTGTATCTGCCTTTAGTCATTGATCTTGACTGTATAAACATCTTAGAAATCAATCCCAGCCCGATTTGACGCTTACCCCACACAATCAGCGTTATACACACGTTTGGGTCTGAGGAGAAAAGAATTTTTAACCCTCAAGTGATTTCTGGTCTTGATTCATATTTGTGATACCCCTTTCTTCACACCCAGAGGTCGCCATTCGAAAACATCCGGTGGATTATTTCATAAAATAACCTCGCGGTTCCCATCCCAAAGGATCGTGGGCTTAGTAGCTCCAGCTGTCGCATTTTGCACTCTATTTACAGTGATCGCTTGTTCCCTCTATCGCACATTTTATTCTCCAGGATCAAGCTCAAATACAAAAACAGCTTCAGAAGCTCAGTCGATATCGAAAGTTCATGAGCCAGTTCTTGGACCCGGATGTGGCCGCTTCCGTGGCTGCTAATGTGGCCGCTCACTATAACAACCAGAGCAAGGGCTCACATGTCGACGAGGCGTTTGAGTCCAACGCATCTACAGCCGGCGATCGGAGTATGCCTGTCTCGACGTCTTTCAGTGTTGAACGTAAGTGTACCATGCCTTCCATCAGTTTAGTGCTCACTGAACCTTTTGATTTCTTAGACGCTTATGATAATGTGTGATGATTACGAACTTTGATGCAAGTACGCACGGTTTCTTTCACTTCCGTCAACGACCTTGCGCGTGAAAGTCCGGCACCTGCGAAACAGACGGAAATTTGTCTCTTCTTGAGTTTATTTCACTTTTTGTGTCTGAAATCCATCAGACGTTGCATCGCATGATCTTTCTTACGACTCTTCCCACCTTCTCTTCATCCGCTTAGATTTAACGGAAGCTTGACGAAGTGCGGTATACTGCATACCTCAGTGGTTTTTCGAAGCACGCTCGTTGGCACTTTCTTTATGCCAATTGGTAGACCCATCGCCGACGTACTAAATATTCGTAGTTCCCACTTTTTACGTATGGGGAGTTGGGATGAGATCCATGACCAAGTTCTTCTAAAGCAGCCATGAAAAAACATTTTTGTGGGTTAAATGTCGGATACGTTTAATACGGAGCACAAGCATCCTTACTTGTCCACTGATGAATTAACACAACCCTCACTCCCTACTATGACTACTACCGTTAGCCTCAAGCCGAACACCCCCAGCGGTCTGAGTGCTGACTAGCGAAAATCTTTCATGGTTAGATGTTTTAACGATTGTATCACCAACTACGATAGGATCATATGTTAATTACCCCAACTGTGTATCTGAGATCGACCAACTCTAAACAGGTCCTCGTGAAACCCTGCATTCCTTGGGTCTACTGCCCACTGCAATGTGGATCACCCATTGAATTAACGTCTAAAGATGGAAAATCTCGAGCACTTCCTTCAAAACGTCAATAACCGACATCATATCTCCTCGGATGGCCGCTGATTTCCATTTCTCTATTTTCACACTTCATTTTGTTGACCTCCCGTGACCCGTCTGGCGTCTGGTGCTCCTATAATCCGTTTTAATTGCGTATCTGAATAGCTTCCCAGACCAAAGACATCAAAACACGTCGAGTCTGAACGATCTCAATCTGTGTAAACTAGACCAACATTTTCCACTCTGTTGGAACTGACACGGACTAAATATCCAAACACACCAGCAAACCAATAGCATGTTATATTTGTCCCCCTTACTCATCTTTCAATGAGTAGGGCCCCATTGCGTCTCCACCGATGCAAAGTCAATGTTTTTCGAGGCGTTGCCGGTATTGTTATCACCCTCAGTGGCAGTTTGAAGGCACGATACTAAATTGCGTCCAATTGAATACCCGTATGTACGCGGTTTCCTGTTA
Source organism: Dicrocoelium dendriticum (assembly GCA_944474145.2). Classification (NCBI taxonomy): domain Eukaryota; kingdom Metazoa; phylum Platyhelminthes; class Trematoda; order Plagiorchiida; family Dicrocoeliidae; genus Dicrocoelium; species Dicrocoelium dendriticum. The sequence goes on from OX104063.1 coordinate 86,697,239, forward strand.
GTAGACAGTTAGTAGAAGACGTAATACTCTAATACTGTTTCAACATAATTTCCCACTGAGTGAAGTCAAGCAAGCATCTTAGATACACAGGACGGGTGCATATTTTGCTGTAGCACACACGCTTTCAGCCATGTGGTATAATATAAATGCAACTCAAAAAGTGGATTAGTAACCGGAAAGTATAATATCATCATACCTCGGACGACTTTGTTGGGGTCTAGCAAAAGTCGCACTTGATAAGTGGTAACTAAAGAACGGTAGGCGATTATTTGGATATATGTGGGCTTTTAAATCTGTCTGGTTGACGAGATCGACACGCATGTCGATGTTGGTAAGTGCTGTTGACTCTAGTCTCTTGCAAGCACCAAGATAGGTGGACACAAGTATATCCTCAAAAGTCAGCTTTGACACACCGCTACATCGGGACAAGTATTTTCACATCTTGGCAATTAATCTGTTGTGGTTACTCGGTACATCCAGTGTGGAAGAACATGAGCAGTGACAAAAAGACGTATCAGATCGTTCGGGACAGATAGCTCGTAGAGCCATGGTTTGAGTTTTGTGAATGTTTTACTCATATGATGTGACCAACACTAATGTAGTGAATCTTGGCACCTACCTACTTCACTGGTACGGAGCAATGCAGCTCCTGGCTATCGATGAGCTGCTGATACGTATCACGTAAGTGCAGTGAAAAAGCGACATTATTACATTTTTAACATCTTAAACAACAGCTCGGGGACTCTCAGCTAAACCGTCAGATCGTTCAGAATATATAGTAGTCTGACTGAAGATGCAATCGTCGATTGATTGACTCCCGGGACGATGTCCTCTGCCTACTTCAGTAGGGTGACCTCCTCAGAAATTGCTATCGAGCTGACAAGTGGAAAATAGAAATGGTAACATAGCAGCTCTATGGTGAACCACGGTGTGTTTGATTAGGGGCGAAAAGCTACCTCCAAGTTGGATAACCTGAGTACGGGTGGCAAAATACTCCTTCAACCATGGGTGGATGTATTCCACCACCGGGTAGATCTTTCCACAACTCACGGTTTACGCATCCAAATACATTAATGTGGTCCAGAAAACAGGTTTGGTAGATGAAATTGATTCTGTTATCCAACGATGACAGAACCGAATGCACAAGGTAGGCTAGTGCGTCTTGCAATAACTTCGAATCGCGGTAGATAAATTGAAAGAGATCATTGTCTTTTTTGTCAGCATCTTCTCAAGATGATCTTTTCAAATGCCTTGGTTTTTTTTCCGTACTGTGTAATAATGACACTTCCCCGGTAGTTAACAACTTATGCTGTTCTGTGCACAGAGTGTACGTAAAGTAGCTAGAAGTCAACATACTCCTTTAGAACAACAGGAGGTACTTTGTCTGCACCGCTCGCCTTATCTGAGTGTAGCTGCTTCACATGAACGGCAGTCGCTCGGATAGTTTGTCATCTGAAAGCAATACCTGGCCACATCGGCGTTATCAGTAAACTGAAGTCGGTGGATAACACCATGACTCTTACTCGTTCAGTATTCTGTACGGAACATTTCCTCCACTTAAACTTGCGGTCTTTGCAACGAGTAGATTCTTTATGGTTTGTCTTAGAGTAGGAAACAGAACACAGCCTAACTTTCGTCTGATCAGAACTGCCAAGCGGCTCCCTGTTATACATCGCGAACAGATTTACATTGTTAAGTAACACCATATCCAGGCTCGCATTGGATCAGGTGAGGCATCTTATGACGTTCTGTAATCCATGACTGGTGATTTATGTAGTGTTGTAAGTCTGCCATGTGCATGTCTGCAGGGCGCTCTGTCTCGACTGTGTGAAGCGAGAACTATTTCTTAGCTGACGAATGTTTTGGGGAGTATATAACAGTACTAATATCATTAATTTTTCACATCGAAATTCACTATCTTACGAGCTTGTGACAATTATAGCTTACGGGATTCAAATTGGCCAATTCCTTACTTATTGAAATGTATCAGTATCGAAAGTGAGAATTTGCTTAAAGCACTCGTAACTGGTTTGCTACTGCATGTCGTTGGGGCTAAGATAATCGCTAACCACCGAAATCCAAAGGTGATGTGGTTCCTTGCTATAGGCATCGTCCGAGTCATATGCGGTTCCGAGGTTCTGATCACGAAGCGTAGATGGGTTTCTTATCAACTGACACTTGCTGTACATGGGGCCTTAGTTCGAACCCCATCCACTCCAGTGAACTAGCAACATTTGGTGATTCAACGTTTGTTGTCGTCGCCGCTGTTGCTCATATGGTCTTACTACGTGGCCACAGTCAGGTTATGGCAACACAGGTGACCCATTCATTTGGTCTATTGTTGCTCCTTTTATCGAATATACATGCTCCATTGGTCATAAAATTTGGTAACACATCGATTGTTTTCTGCCCGTCTCTTCCTGCAGGTCCCTCGCTCCTCTTGCACCTTGTGTTTTTTATCTATCTTAATTGGATTGTACGAATAAAAACTACATCGGTCCTTTCACCGCATTCATCTTTGCGCAAAATTTATCGTTATCTCGAAGATTTTGTCCTTGTCACAATCATCCTAGTTTACTGTGCACGCAACAGATATAGTACTCCTTGCTTGGTCACTGTATACTCCATCTTTTTCCATACATTGTTTGGAAACTCCTGCCACGTTCGGAAAACAATTCAAAGCCGATCTACATGATCTCGTAACCACTGTTCCTCCTTTTAGTCGCATCACTTTGCCCACTCAGTTCACAACAGGTAACAGGCCATCTGGGCTGGATCTTATACTTACCACCAAGGATCATGTGATTGATGTGTTAGTTGTATACCATCCGTTTGGTCGCGGTGATCACTCAGTCATCAATTTCAACTTCGTCTGGTATGTGGAATATCGCGATGATAACGGTGAGACTGTGCGAACCATCACAAGCTACGATCGACTAGCCCAGCTCGTCAGTGCTACAACTTGGTCGTTACTTGCCGAAGAACTCCCAGAGGTCGCCTGGCTCCAATTCGTCAACTAATTCTGTCAGCTGATGACAGGGGCTTCAGAGATAAGAGTTGGCGATATGTGTAAATCAGGTTTTTTCGTTAGGAGCAGAACTCGAAAATGGATGAACGTACGCAACGCAGCATGACGAGTGTACAGAGAAGGTCCAGCACAAGAAACTTGGGACAACTACGTAGCCCAACGTAACCACTGCACTCAACCGCTAAGAGAAGACAAAGCCGCAAAGCAGCAGAGCATCGCTAACCACGGACTGCTGCACAAGCACGTCAATAGCCTACGAAAGGTGGGATAAGGATTTGCTCCACTCAGGATGGTCGATGGCCTAACAAGAACGGCTATGGAAGCAGCAAACATGCCGCGGATGTAATATGCCCCCACGTTTCAGAGACTTCCCACCAAGCGATCTTCCAGCCTTTGTCGTCTCTCCCCCCGAACTGACCCACATCACTTTTACCGCGGAGGCTGTATTGCAAAAGCTGATGTCTCTATGCAAACAGCTCGCCGGGTGTCGATACCCTTCGTCCAGATGCACTGGAAACAGCAGCAAGCCAGCTGGCAAGACCTTTACCTGTTTTTCCAGCTCTGCTTAGACCAGAACCAGGTTCCCGCTATGTAAAAGCCTGGAATAATGACCCCGATTCACAAATGTGGAAGCAGAACTGAGCCCTTCAACTACCGCCTAATATCCCTTCTTCCTATACTTTCCAAAGTCATGGAATTGTTGCCGATGCACTGGTGTGTTATCTGAAAAAAGGCAATATAATCACGCCTGAGCAGCACGGCTTCCGTCGACAGCGGTCATGCACAGCGACTTTACTAATCGCACGCAGTAGTTAGACTGAGGCAGCTGACGCTGGAGAAGGCACTGACGTGATCTACCGAGATTTTACGAAGGTTTTCGATCGTCTAGACCATCGGATACTACTCTCCAAGCTACAACATCACTGGGTCGGAGACCCTCTTATATGCTGGCTTGTCATTTTTCTACTTCAACGGTAAATAGTGGTCAAAGCTCTGAGCTCTTTATCGAGTTTGGTGTACCACAGGGCTCAGTACTAGATCCACGTTTGTTTTTGATGTTTATTAATGACCTTGAACAGAGATTCGCTTCAAACTTCCTAATGTTTGTCGATGATATCAAGATTTGGCTCAGGATCCAAGTGAACGCAGACCAGCGTCTGCTTTAGAGTGACCTACATAAGGTATATCAATGGTCAATCCAAAAATTTACTGTATTTCAACGTGAGTCAACGCAAAGTACTTTCCATCCGACATCAGAGCAGCTACTCATACCGGCTCGGAACGAATGTACTGCAACACTCAACTATCGAACCTGACTTGGGTGTCCTGGTTCAAGATGGCCTGGCTTGCTCCAGGCAATCCGAAAAGGCCTCAAAAGCTGGAAAGCAACACGTCGAACTGTTGCGCCGAGCGTTTGGACAAATAAACAGCTCCATATTTCGACAAATGCTCAGTTTGCCCCCAAGTCGAATACGCAATTTACGCCTGACATCCATGACTGAAACACGACCTTAATGCACTGGAACAGTCACAAGGTCGGGCACTTAGGAATGTAATTGGAATTCGTAAGCTTTCATACCAGGAGAGGCTGCTACGATTGGGGGTATTCAGTGGAAGCAGACTACGAGGCGACCTGATTATGACATACTTGATTCTACATGATCTGCATCATGTGTGCCGCTTTTTACTGCGACTCAGCATCAATACAACCCTAAGGAGCCACTCATTGCAACTCGCTGTACAGTATAGTCGTCTGGAGTGCTGCAGAAATTTATTCTGAATTCGTATCTGTCATTCGTGAAATGCTCTACCAGAATCGCTCGTCTCTGTACCGACATTAACAGTATTTAAAAGATGGTTGGATGATGCACTCATCCACTTACGTTTTGTCACTTAGCGCTGCGTCTCCATCCTACACCTGGAGTTTGCCATGGAATTATGTGCTGTTAATTGTAGGTACTGTGAATCTAAGCGGATTGCCTTACTACGGCCGAGCAAACGATAAGTCCTTATTTTCATATCTAAAATGCTAACTGTTTTATTATTCTTATTTCGATATCCCCACCAACTATCCGACGAGACTTTTAAGGCAACGCTCCTTAACCCGTATACATTCATTGTTCATTAAACACATTTTCATTATTTTACACCTTAAGGCATTCTTACTGGAAGTTGCTTTCTATCCCCCATTGTTCCAGATAACCAACCGTCTCAGACTATGGCTATAACTCCGGAACCTGTGCGTCAAGTTGCCGTAAATTCCGCCTCTTCCGATACGCGGGCATTGATATCGCCTGGCGCAGTCCTCTCTCGTGTTGGATCCGCCGTCACAGCAATCGCAGCAGCGATCACTTCCCCCCGCAGATTATCAGCCGCTTCATATGTGTCGGCGACCACTTCATCTTCTGCAAATGACGCAAAGGCACCTCTTCTTCCAACTGCTTCTGACAGTTTGACCAAAAAGGGCACAAGGAATATCAGCCACGTCGGTGATAATTTGATGGACGTTCCGGTGCGTCCTATCTTATTGTCATCGTGTTTCACATTACATCCACCGGAACATTAGTCAGCCTTCCGCTGTCTCTCCCGGTTCCATGAGATGTTTAACTTAGTTACCGTTGGCAACCCTCATTCACTACCTTCCATTAGCCAGCGGCCGCAGGTCTTTTAGTCTTTAGCGGTTCCATGGGTTTAGCAAGACCGCCCATGTATTGGGGACGATATGGTACTTCACAGTCGAAATAACTTGGGAAGCGTTCTATTGCAGACACAACCAACCAACCGCCTTGACCAATTTGTGCTTGCGTACTCATACTCGTTCTGTTTCAACCCGAATCGGCGTATTCCATGAGTCTGGGTAATATTTGCTACCTCCACCTATTATACTCAGTATAACCAGGAGGAAAATGTTTGTTTACATGCACTTGAGAGTTACGGTCGCTTCTTGGCCTACTCGACCTATCAACATGCACGATCCGCTTAACAATGCTACATAACCGCAACAACCCTCAAGACTTACGCGGATTTTGGGGACATAAGGTCCCAGTCAGTCGCCCAATTCATACATGGTTGGCGATATCCCAATCGGGATTTTCTTATCACTGCGGTCTCCATAGTACAGCCACAGGACGCCTCAACTTCAAAGGGACCATGGGTGGCTTGAGCTGCACCACCCACACACTCGATATCCAGTGCAAACCCGAAGGAATAAGACCAGGACGCATGTGGATTGGAGCCACGTTTCAACAACCAAGCCGGCATGCACAACAGCAACGTGGCTGTCTCTCTATTTAGGGAATCGCGCGTACCAGATGTACACAAGGCAGTGACTGGCTATAGACCTTTCCACACTGGCTGAAACCACATTTTAAGCCTAGCACGGTTACGTGCTATCCTGGATCGAGTATAATCGAGGTGGCAATTTTCTGACAGGTGGGCGCCTTATCAACATTCACGTCAAGTGCAACCACACTGGGAATATGACGCAACGGCCAACAACTGCAATGCAAGAAACCCAACACACGTGCACATGTACAGACCGACTGCAACGGTGATATAGCACTCGTACCTCATTGGCCGTGTGTAGTAGCATTAGAAAGTATCGCCTTCTCTACTGCATACGGCAGGGTGGTTAAGTGAAAACACTGCTGATACCTCCTCTCTTTCTTCTTCACCCGCACATACTCTCCCCTTCCCCGTTTCACCTAACCCACTAATTCCTCCAATCCAGGGTACCACCACAGTCGGATTCCTTTGTTCAAAGCACATCCGGTGCTGCAACGTGCGCACAATGCTCGATCGGCACACGAATGAGCGATCGGAGTGACATTGCACTGGTCGCGATGGGACTCCTTTGCTACTGCATTGATGTTGCCTCACTGCTCGAGCCTCAGCTCGCTGAGCCAGGGAATTTCTGAGGCTGGTGCTGGGCACACGCCCTACTGGGTGGACAACGCCAGCACAGCACCACGTGAACACTAGGTCGGATTTGCAATATACGACCGCCTTATGGCCACCTGGTGGGAGAGCCAACTGGCATCAGTCCAGTATTGATGAAAATTCTCCCACACCTCGGACGGGGTAAATTTGCAATTTATTGGCACGTCTGGTCCCACCTTTTGTTATCTTGATGACACGGGGGATCATGTTATGCTCGGTTGTCCGCCGCGATACGGTCTGTGTCAAGGAGCGACCAGCCATTCCTCCTAGGTGATTTCAACGCGCGCGTTGTCCGCGGTGTGGACAGGCTTAATCGGTCCGTATGGTATTGGCACATCCAATGGGAACGGTGACCGGCTGCTCCCACTGTGCGCCAATCACTGGCTCACGAGCACCCAGTTTGCACTGGGTGCAAGTGATATAGCTACTTGAACACACCCACATAGTGGTCAAGCTCACTTGTACGCCACCGTGACATGCGTTAAATGCACATAGCACGTGTACTGGCTAGAGCTGAATGTGACACTGATCTAAAGTTGGTTCGGACCAAATTGTACACATATTTTCTTAAATCTTTGTATTGCTCACCTGTTGTTAACCGGAAAAAATTTAATGTTCGTTCCCTATCTACTATAGAGACGAGGGTTGAGTTGGAGAAGGCGACGGCTACCCGCCTTGGTAATGTCGAACCCATAGCCTCAGTGAGCTACCTGTATCACCACGTTCGTGAGCAGATGACGACTGCTGCCCAGGAAACCGTCGGGCACACAAACTGTAAGCGGCCCGATTGGTTTGATGGCAACAATGCGACCATTGGTACATTAATGTTGGAGAGGAATGCAATCTTCGCTACACATGTGGATGACCATGCTGACTGCGAGAGGAGTCATTTTCGCGATTGACTCGAGAGCTTCGTCGCATTACAAATGCATGGTGGGAGAAGCAGATGGGATGCTAAGCCGAATGCCGCCAGCATAAATAATTCTTTGACTCCTTGAAGACGGTGTATGGACCGAGGTTGCAGGCACTGAGGACGCTAATCGACGGTAGTTCAGGCGCTACCTGCACTCAGACTACAGACATAATGCAGATCTGCTGAAATCACTTTAAATGTCCCTTGAACAACCGTTCAGAGATTGACTGGCCTACATTGAACTGCCTGAAGCAGCACGATATGAAGGTGAGTTTGGCGGACACGCCGACACTGGATGAGAAGCAGAGAGCACTTGCTCAGCTGCTAAATGGCAAGTGTACGGGTGCCGACCGGATCCCGCCTGAAGTGTTGAAACGCTTCGGACCCACGTTGGTATGTGCGCTGCACTACTTGATACAACCCGTGTGGATGGAAGAGGAAGTGCCGGTCGAGTTGAAGGATGCCCTTGTGCTACTATTGTACAGGGGCAAGGGAATTAAAGGATGTTGCACGAATTATCGTGGCATCAACTTGCTGAGTATTGTAGCGAAGTCGATCGCTCCTATCCTGCTCAACGGCCTCGTCACTCATGTCATTGAACCCCACATGGCCGATGAGCAATGTGAATTCCGGTTTGACCGCATCACCATATATTTGATGTTCGCGGCTCGTCAACTGCAGGAGAAATGCAGAGTACCACCAGCCATTTTACTCGCTGTTTGTTGACTTCACCGAGGCATTTGAAGCGATAAGCCGCAAGGAACTGTGACTGGTCTTGGGTAAGTTTGGTTGCCTGCGTAAGTTTGTAAGTTAAATTGTATGTTTGCACAGTGATATGTGGGCGAGGCTGCAGCTGAGTGGACGAACCTCGGATGAATCTGCTGTTGTCTCTCATGTGAAACAGGGCTGTGCATTAGCTCCCGCCCCGTCTAATGTTTACCTTCATGCAGTGATATCTTGTACTTTTGACGTTGCTTGTGCTTACGGTGTTCGTGTGGAGCACCATGTTAATGGTGGGTTGCTGAACATACGTCGTTTCGGTGCGAGAACCCTAGTCTGTGAGACAGTTATCTGTACGTTGCTGTTGGTTGACGACTGCGCATTGTTTGCATATAGCGCGTATGAGTTACGGTGCATGACTAATGCTCTGACTTCGACGGCGGCGGCCAAATTCGGGCTGACCATCATTACAACCAAGACTGTTTTTCTCAGCCTACACCAGAAATGTGATCCCTGGGCCTGCAGCACATCCACATTGACAACGACATTTTGGAAACCACTTCCAGTTCTTTTTAGATAGCGTATTGTCTATTATCCAAAGCGGCTGCCACATTTAGAAAATTGTATCATTGGATGTGAGGGAATCACCAGATGACCATTAAGACGAAGCTGAATGTATAACGGTCGATTATGTCTGTTCTTCTATAAGTCAATGCAACCTGGACTTTATATCGGATGAACATTCATTACTTCGAGCGCTTTCACCAACAGCGTTTTTGTCGTATTCTACGCATCGGTTTGCTTGAACGATTTGCGGACACGGATCTGCTCCGTCGCAGTGGCATGTATGCACTGGACCACATACTTCTGATGCGACGCCTGCGTTGGATCCGGCATATCAACCGCGTGGATTCGACGCGGACACCCAAGCGGCTTATATGGCCAATTGCATGCAAGGAAGCGACACGTGGAAAACCGAAGTTACCTTACCAGGACACGATCAATGTGAGTTTATCACGAACTAATGTTGGTTTCGGGTATGAGGAGGCGATGGTAGTGGATCGGTGCGAATTACGAGAGCATGTCTAGAGAGTGGTTGCCCAGGTGCAGAAGAAGGCATTATTGCACGCGAAGGAGAAACGCAGATTGCGCTAGCTACAGACGTCAATGAAACCTACCCCATCCACGTCAAGCACCTTGTGCATTAGTACATGCGGTCGCGAGTGCCTGAGCCAAGCGGGATTGGCAAGTCGCCAGCATTCCCACGCGAGGCCAGCAACAGAAATACGAGTACTTAGCTGTATGTGTAGACAGCATCAGCATAGTATTCGTAAGCGCGCTGGGTCAATTTTTCATTCGGTGTACTGATCTAGACCAATAAGGCGGTTTATATGATACATGTGCTACATCATTGTTGCAGTTGGTCTGTACGTGTGCCTGTGCGTTTATTTTCTTGCATTTCTGGTGTTGACTGTTGCCTGATATCCCCAATGTGACTGCGCTTGATGTGCAACTTGACAAGCTGCTCCATCATCGCCATCAGTAGCAGTACATCAGCCATTTGAACTGATGCTTTGCTGCCGTACAACCATGGTGACCTACGGAGCGAAGCATACTAAGGGGGTGGGGGAGGAGGGACTTACCGGAAAACCTTAATGCCCTAAGCAAACACTCAAGGTCAGGGCTCCTACACCTTACGTACTACATGCCGTCACAAACAGCTGGCTATCGTGCACAGATAAGGCGGCATCGGTGGGACAGCTTGCTTGCGGCTTTCACTGCCCCGCGTCATAATCAGCCATTACCCCGCAGATAACTCAGCACCAAACACACTTTAAACACACAATCCGATTAGGAGATGCGCTGATGCGATCGGCTTTTGCTTCCTCAGCGCCGGTGCCCGCACAAGAGTTCGAGATCAGCATAGGCGACCACTGTAGAATCCATCACTGCATAAACGGTATGTTGATGCCCTATATAGGGGACTTACACGACACAATGGAAAGAAAATATAAGTGGCAATAGATTTTTAAGGTATCTTAAGCAGATTCGTCGTAAAATGTGGTTGTCAGCTAGCCACGGTACACCATCTAAATGTACCGGATCGTTATTTCGTCTTATTGGGGCTCATCAACGGTGGGTTTCTCCACAAGTCCTTTGAGGTTCATACCTTCCAACCATTTACGGAAAGGTCTGAGGATAATCACGCACTTGTCCAACACGACCAAACATTAAACGATACCAGGTGTACCCAGTCCAAGTCAGATGTGCGTGCAAGTGACATGTCATCAGACACTGGTTTTATCTAACTCGATATGTGCCTGTATACGATTGGATCTCCAAAGCTGGCGATATTCTATTAACTGGGCCGTACGATGTGCGGATGAACATGGGACTGTACTGGAATTGCTAAGTGCTGTCAACTCACATTGTTAGTTTAGTCACCACACCCCGATGATTTGCACTGCCCTCCTCAGACGTTGCATGCATGGTAACTTTATTTTTGCTTATATTGTACTTCTCCATCATATATTCTCGACTTTCCCTATAAGCTTGTCGTTTCTTTCGTTTCTGTTCAGAAGGACATTCCCGCCCACGTTTGTCCCCCGTTCGTGCAACCATCTTTGAAACGAAAGCCGCTTAGTGAGTTGCCTTTACCTATAATCGAGGATACCGTGCGCGAATCGAAAGTCGTAGCTTCACAGAGTTCGGAATGGAAACCTACTGCAAAGTTTCCCACGTTACCTGGACCGTGTCAGAAAGCCGTTGGGAAACAAACCGATATGGAGGTATGTACCTTTACCCATCGCGCTGTGACGGTTACGTAGTAATTACTTCATCCGTCGTTCATGTGACATGATTCGTTGACTAACATTTTTCTTATCTCCTTCACAGGTTGCGTCGTTTCTTCACCTTGATCCTCTGGCGGAATCCACTTCCGGTCCATTCCGAGCTCCACATGAGCCAGCCAAACGCCCTCGGTGTGAACAAGTAAGTTTTGTGTGCAGCTTCGTCGTCATCATTTGGCGCATGTCAAATCACCTTGTTGTTCAATTGTAGGCTGACAATTTATCAAAGCTGATTTCTAACTTTCACTTTGACGGATAAATGACTTATCGCTGTTACTGCTCTTCTTCGCCCATTTCCAGCCTACCCCAGTTACTAAAATGGAAACAATCCCTCCGACGTATGCAGCGAAGGAACTATTCGCAAAACCCTCCACCCAATCCACCCAATTTCGTCCTGCAACTTCCCGTGTACAGCAAAAACATCCGCAGACGGACACGGATGAATGTACAGTGTCTTGAGCGTCATTCCCATCGTGTGCTTGTGCATGTGGAAACGTTTTCAACTTTAGACAAACCATCGTTAATGCATCCGCTGCCGGCCCCTTCTTTACACGCTTTGTAACGCGGATTCACAGACACTCCTTTTCAGTTGCGTTTCGTTCCCATCACTATTTTACAACAGACCGACTAAATTGTATCGTATGTATGCATGCTTTTGTGCGTTATCCCACCGCCTGCGTGCTTCACGAGTGATAAGCCATTGAATAAATTGGTCTTCTTTCTTATCGTCAAACACCTGCCGATAATGAGCAAACGTGTAAATACAATCGTTTCATTCCACCTGGTCGGATTGTCAATAGTGCTTTTCGAATATTTCGTTGTTGCGTAAATCTTTAGTTACGTGGTCGTTGCTAACTTACAAGTCGCACACCCTTCACTTAACCTGCTGGTTTTTGTATTGAGTTCACTCGAAGCAGCTCATTTTGCTCTGATGCAGTTTTCCTCCGTCTTTGTCCTGTTGCGGTGTTCCCCATCAACTCGTCTAAGTGTGAAACGTATATATATATATATATATATATATATATATATATATATATATATATATTTATATATATATATATATATATATATATATATTGACCATTTAACGCTTGGCAGAGGGATACAACATTTGGGCAGCAACAAGGAAACATTAAAGGAGAGAAAAGTAGTCAGGGTAAAAGAGTCTCACAACACCTTCGCCACTAAGCCATATCCGATAGCGTTTCCACCCAGGTGTACTTACTGCCTTGGCCCCAGTCTGGCCAACTGCATTGCTAGCGCTTTGACACCGCGGACCCAGGTTTTTTGCTGGCTACCTTTCTTTCGCTTCCAGTACAAACAAAACGGGGCGAGGCAACCGTCGAACCGGCATACGCAAGACGTACTCAAGCCACTGGAGCGCACACAATAAAATTATTTAGCCCAGTGGTCGACTGCGTCTGTCTAACTTAAAGATCCGACGTCGTCTTTACCAATGCGATGCTGTCAACCTACACCAGCGATGGTCCGGAGGCAGCAGTGATCAAAAACTGACAGTCTCTGTACTTCGCTCGGACGGGCCAGGTCTGTTCGCTCCAATAGCGTTGTAGACTCGACCTTTTAATGAGATCATGCAGGTGCAAGAGATGTCGAGGTTTAGCAAAAGCCTTAGTGATACGCCAATCTGCTCATGCCTATGCAACACTTAAGGTAAATTATCTTGTCGTCCACATCTAAAGAATACTTGGATAGGATTAGTGTAAGAGTAGCTTCTAAGCAATCTTAGAAGCAAACCCTGTATTTGGAAGGAGCAAATGTCATTCCAAACTGTAATACAAATCTTTCCAACCTGCGCAGCAGGTTCTGAGTAGCTTGTAAGGTGTCACGGCTTACGGCGATGTCGTCAGCATACTCCAAGTTATGGAGCCGATCATCCTGGAGTCTTTCAACGCCGTCACGCCCACAGTACTCCAGATCACTCTGATGCCATCTAAAGCGAAGTTGAACAAGAAGGGTGATGCTGAACAGCCCTGTCTCCATGCCGCTGGTGATACAAGAGAGCGCGGGAGTTGACCGTACATTCGCACTCTGCCCGAGGTTCGAGAGTAAAAGGCCTGGAGAATATAAACATACTTCTCGGACACCCGTTCTCAGTAAACATACAGAAAAGCGCTTAGTCAACTGAATTAAATGCTGCACCTCTGTCCAGGAAGCAAATGAAGATAGACCGACTGAAAGCTCGACGGTGCTGGAGCATCTGGCGAATCGTAAGGATGTGATCAATTCAGCTGCTATCTGAGCGAAACCCCGCCCCTTCTTCACGTGTGTTCTCATATTTTGCTGATCGACCGTTAAAGCATGGAAGTGATCACTTCGGACGTTGGTCCTTCGCTAGCTTGCGCAATCTGTTCGGTTGCCTCTTCTCTAGATGGGCATGATGTCCGCTCGGCCCCAATCGGATGCCATGCAGTCGAAATCTCTTGTAGAAGGCTAGTTAATTCAGTTTGCCGAGTCGGGCGTCTATCCTTGAAAAAGCCCACAGACAATTCGTCGGGTTCAGAAGCTTTGTAACACTTCAGAAGGCGAAGCTCATAGGTGGAGAGGTGCTTACGCAGCAGGGAACACCGCGGATACAAGAATGGCAACTCGAGGGCAATCTTGGCCAGTTGAATTGCTGTACGAAGTGCTCTGCGCAATGTATAAACCGGCGTTGGCGGTTGTGAATTGATTCACCGCTGGTTTCACATATCACTTCGCTTACATTTGGTTTCTTGCCACCGGTGGATCAAATATGAGAAAAGAGTCTCTGGAAATTCCTTGATGATACGGCCTGTTCCATCTGGATGACCTGCTACGTCCACCGGGCTTCGCGGTCTTTCCTAAGGAGCTGTTTGAGTTCAGCGCTTGTAGCTCTGCACAATGAGTTATACACAACATCGGCAGGACTTGTCCGTTACTTATTCACTTCTGGTTACAGAAGTGAGTGGTTAGTGACCCTATGGTCAGTCACATCCATATCGACACAGCACCGCACTAGCTCTTGTGATATTTGATAGAGAACCGTGTGACTCTCAGAACTCCCTACGCTCTGAGACACTGTTGCTGATTGTCTACAAAGTAAACAAGACAGTTGTCTCCACAAGGAAGGCATTCACCAATCTGGGGACACGCCCGATAGTTTACAGGTCTGTCGTAGACTTCTCAAATCGCGTTGTTGCTCTGCTCGACATTTGGGGCTTTCCCAGATGCGTCTATCCCATCGTCACCTCATTCAGGCATTGTCTTGCTATCTTTTGTTGTACTCGGCCATACATGCAGCTCATTGAGGAGATGGGTTTCTCTTCCCAGACCAACATCCACTGTTTTTAATGGATTGGAGGATGCGATTGCCAATGCAACTCACCCATCCCGAAACAGGCTTCTGTTACAAGTCAAGTCAACATAAGCTCTATGCGCCCGTGTGCGAGCATTGCAAGCAATTTACGCTCTCATTGCGGATATACTGCAACATAGCATCAATGGGAAAATGATGTGAAATGGAAAGATTAACAATAAGAGTTCATTCTCAAAAAGCAAAACGTTCTCGCAATTGTTGCATCGTCACTTTTGGGTCGACCAACAAGCGAGACAGATAACGCATTATGGAGTTGCGATACAAAGATGTGTGGGAAAATAAAACTTTAGGTTTGATTGCATAGAAGGAACGGATGCAGTACTTGCTAAAACGGTTTGTAGGGGGTGTGAGGTCATTTAGAATCTTGAAGGAAAGTTAATGCATGCGTCAGAATGCTTGTGAATCATAAACTCAACGAGGAACCCTCTGCTTAATCAAGAACATCGGGGAATGCATTTTAGTGATTACACAGGAAAAGTAGTTCATTTGAAGAAGTCCGATGGAAATAGCTGGGGAGCAGTACAACCAATGGGGGATAATACGTGCATTTACAAACCTTAGCATTAGAGCACGTGGTGCGGAGATTATTCTGAGCCTAAGGGAGCAAAAGGATAGTCTTCTGGCTTTTTGAAAAGTTTCAAGCATTTTTGTCGTCCAGGATAAATTGTAGGACAAAAACTACCGATATATTTAGCGGGATGTGAATGAGGGATGAGTTCGTCACTCACGACCACAGAAGATAGGACGTGTAAAACAAATACGCAGTCTGTCAGTGCGAAGAAAAGATGGTGTGATATCACTACACTTAGCACACTTAAGGAAGAAGCGGCGGGAGCTTGACCAACTCACGAGTTCATCCAATCCTCGTTGGAGTTTCGAAGATCCTTCACGTATTGGTTGTACACCCTAGAACCATCTCAGCGTATGTTCACTTGATGAAACTGCTTGGTATGGCAGACACTCATCATAGGAAAACAGAAAGGTGAATAGACTAGATCCTTCTAAGACTCCACAATTGATTGCGGAAGATCTACCGCATAACTGCTTGAAGTATGTTCCATTCGTAAAACAGCCACGCATTACATTACATGCACATGGGGGTACGCTGATTTCGACCAAAAGATTTAGCACATTAAGCATATTAGTTATTCCGGGTGCTTTCAAGATGTCGGTGATAGTGACAGGTATTAAACATCGGTTGAAAATCTATCAGATGTGACTGTAATGTATCCGCACACTCAAAGCGATTGGGGACCGGTAATCAAGACCACTCGCCTCGTTTGGCTTCTGTCTTGTGAGTTCCTTGTAAACGTTCATGTGGTCACATAAGTTGGGTCATTGATGGAGAAGGAAAGTAGGAGAACGTGTTTAATGATGATGCGCTACATTCATCGTTGAGCTTGTCCACCACAGTACCGAGTAGGCGAATGAAATTTTACTGGTGCGTTGCCTTAAGAACCTCCACACGTCGCGACAACTGTGGTTTCCTAAAACAGCTTCCATGGATAGGCTATTTGACCTTTTTATCTCCGCTTTTAGATCCAGACACTTTTGACAGGTGATGTTGTATTTGTACGCCTGTTCCCTTTTTATACGCAGTTGACTGAGTACTTACGATGAAAATCTATCAATCCTAACATAGATGGTCCCAATGGAACATTAAAGATTGAAGCAGAAATTGGTATAGTCTGTGAGGTGTTCACACTGAGCTGACAGATCCACATTAGCGAAAATTGAGAAGTCGATTGAATAGAGCGTCGATTTGAGCCTTGTACTTTTTTCTGTTGAGTACTTTCGCCGCTTAACAGTTCTGAATGGTCTTCAAGTCAGCACCACATAATTGGTCTCACAGTGTCCTTGGGCATATCTTCACGATACAGTGCTCCTAATTACCACTTGGGGCGCGTCTGTTTGTGTAAAACTGATATTTGTTAGTGAAGTCTAGATTCGAATGTGCGACGAGTCTGGTTGGGAATTCCACCAAGTTGCTTAGATTCGGCACTTTAATGAAGACTGTCTTCTATTGAAGTAACCAACGATGATGCAGAGAGAACATTCTAACTTCGGTTACAATTCCGAGGCAAGGTGATCTGCAAACATTTTTATCTCTAACATTGCTGCGTTAGGCGTTATATCAACGATCTCAACTACAACAGATAGAAGACCACCAATAGGTAGCAACTTCCTGAACCCGTTGAGTAAGTGGACAGCTGTGAAACCGATGTATACCAATCTTCGCTAAGGTAAGGCTTTCCTGGGCGGTCGGGTCTGATGGGTCGATAACCACTGAGTTTCATGACTCCATCTTCAATGTCGAGATATAACTAACTTTCTTGTTCGAGAATTCTGTTCGTTTTAAAAGGTTCTCGAGATCATCAGTTTTCCCGAGAAGCGATCGGACATTACTTGACTTGATAAGCGGGATTTGTGCATTGTTGGCAGGACAGCGTTTGAGTCCAGCTTGTCAACCAGCACAGTGTTTTTCACCCCAGAATTTTTCTTCACAATTCTTTTGAAATTATTCTGCTTTTGTGGCCATATTTGACTAGAAGTGAATTTCGGACAGCTTCGCAGAGCGAAATCAAACGGTCAACAGAGTTAGTCAATATTACTGACCTTAAATTTGACGCGACTGGATCCAGGGACGAAACGAGCTTCCGCTTAACGAGCGTTTCGTTTCGTGTGCCAGTAAGCGAAAAAGAGTCCCCAACACTGCGACTTGATAGTTCACGTAAACCAGGAGTGTCCAAACTTTTCACAAGGAGGGCCACATTTTGTGAGGTAAAAATATGTCGAATCATATTCAGTCTAATATTTAGATAAAAACAAAATTACACGTTAAATAATTTTTATTGTTAGTTTTAATGTGAATGGTGAACCTGAGAACTTGAGATCCTAATTTTTTGATTTGGTTAAGATCCCTTAATAGGAGCACTGGATTGACTTTTCTTAGTTAGTTAAACAATATATCATTGAATTTTCCCCGCAGCTGACGCCATTAAATATTGTACTCATAACCTTAATTTTTGTACTCGACATAATATCGTCTATGAAAAAATCCAAGCTTGAATTTATTATATCATAATGAGGCCGCGGGCCATTTAAAATGTTAGTGTGGGCCGCATTTGGCCAGCAGGCCGGAGTTTAGACATCCCTGACTTAAACAAATGACGAGCCCCAATGGGGTGAAAGGCGTCTGGTGTTTATCCGGACTAGGCTCTGCTATGTAGCTTGTGAACTACTGGGATGAAAACCTTAACAAAATGGAGGATAGGTTGTCAAAACAGGTGGGAAATAGTATCCGCAGTGTGTGGCGTAGAACAACAGCAACAACCGAATTTGAGGGTCTCAAAGGGGTGCATTTTTAGTATTCACACTATCGCTGTAAATGCATTGGAAAATGATATCAAGGAAAAACGCACAGGTGTGTGGAGCGAATTGCAGCACGTACACCATTGTCAGTTTAACGACCGCTCGTTGAACATACTTCTGGCTGTCTCTGGGTCCACAAATAAATGCGGAATGTGACTGCTGATCATTTTTGTGGGCTTTTCTCAAAACATATTATCCGATTACAATTCCCCACAGAAATGTGACCACCCACGCTTCCTTTAGGCCCGAAAATCAAGTTTTCTTTTTGCTTGAAAGCTGAGTGTTGCAATGGACAGACCACCGGGCCCTTTGTTGGCGAGTGTGTTCACGAGCATGAACGAAGCGAAGGCAGATAATATCATAAAATCGGCCAGTCTATACAGGGGTTCTATGGATGATATACTGCATATCATGGATTCCGACGAGGACATGATGCGTGCAACCGAGGCAACATTATGAACTCTAACCTTACAGTGACGTGTGACAGAGCCAAATAATTGTCTTCCATACATTGACAAGCTACAATGGATCGCTGGAAAATTTTATAGAACTGATAAAAACGCCCAGGCTTGACGGTCCCGTGGGATGGTTAGCATGAATAACTTAAATTCAAAAAAAGTGTTACAATTAAGTGAAACGCGCATCTGTAGACTCACCATGTCATTCACGTTGAGACGCATGTATATCCGTTTACTCTGATTTCGTGGGGGCTGGTGAGCACAATGTCTGTCTGCAACTTGTCGCCACTCGATGAACAAAGTTCAAATCTAATACAAATCGTGTAATGTATGGTCGTCGTTTTGTTAATGGATAGCGTTGGCGCAGCAATAACAGGTCGAAAGAGCGTTCCTTGGCTGACGAATTCGAAGAGAAAAGTTATTCCGGCCTAGTATTAGGTGAGCCCTTAATTTTGTATTGCGGCTGAGTTTCAGGACGTGGCGGCAAACGTGACGGCGTTAACTCCCGCCGCACATTCCCAGGGTATTCAGTCACAGATGGCATCGTACATGGAACAATCCGTTCACATTTTTGGCTTTCGTTCGCTTTGGGGTCTCCAGTGCAACCACATCACATCTTAACGAGGGTTGCCAGACCTGAATCGCTTACTCCATCTTGGGCTTCACCTACGCATTGAGCATTTAAAGAAAGATGAGGAGGTCGAACGCTCTCGCTAAGAGACCAATATGTTGTTTCGTGGTTTTGGACGCCTTCAAGAACTACGCCGAACAACCGAGGTCGTCTTGCAATACCAGCCAAAGGTCGCGCTCTTGTGAGGCGGTCTTCAAGATGTGATATCCAAGCTTATCTGCGTTAGTGGGCTTGTGGCATACATTTTCGGTTTTGCGCTTATCCCCGTTGAACGGAAGTGAATTCACTCCTAAACCTCTAAAAGCACGATCGAAGTCCTATTGCAGCAGATCGTGATCTTCCTGATAACCGGTCATAAATATAACTTGATGTCACCGGCAAAATCAAGTAACCTGACTCACTAACACACAAAAGCTCGTTCATAAGGACCAAGAATAAGTGCGGCCTAACACTACCCCTCGGGGGACACCACATTCCACATCAACAGGATCAGAAAATGTGCCCCGAACCCGAATCTAAGTCCGCCGCTGGAGATGGAAAATTTCCGCTCCATCTAAACATAGGGTTCCCGGTTCTGTACGCTCGCAACTTTTGGAGAAGGATTCAGTGATCTAAGCGGTCGAAGGCTTCAGAAAATTCGAGCTACATTAAATCAATGCAAATCTCATTTTCGGTTGTCTCGGTCCATGCGCAATCAGTAGATTGGTGGGACATGACCGATGCTGACAGAATCCTTATTGCTCCGGTGCTATGATGTGTGATCTTTCTCAATGGCCCATTAATGCCTCGGCTACACTCAACTCCATCGCCTTTGTGAGTACTGCGATGAAAATTTCCGTACCATAGTTGGCAAGTTCTGGACCTCTATCAACTTAAAATCAGGGAACGATAGCCTACTTCCACATGCTGAGAACCTGGTTTTCATTCATGCATCGTTGGAGAAATTGGGTTCATGGTTCAGCTGTCCTCGTAGCTACCACTTGCACTGCATTCAAGGGAATGTTGTCAACTCCGATGGAACAATGGGTGTGCAACAATAGTAGCTTCCTCGAAATGGTCACTGAACTAAAAGTGACGCGGGTAAATGCCGACATTTGAGTGAATAGGACAGGTTTAGATACATGCTGTTAGCGCGTCGAGATATTGGAGCATATTGTACGCATGGCACGTTGGCTACATCCTCGGCGGTTTGTGCACATCTAATTGCCGGGAAGAGCACGGAACACCACTTCACACTCCGGAGGCTGTTCACATGTCTGTACAGAAGTTCGTTGTTAGCGTAAATCCTTTCCGCCAGGCTCTGATCATGTACTAATGTATTATCACGGACAAGCTGAGTGCAGTATCTATGCTGCACTCCATAGTTGCTTCAGCTTTCAGTACTAAGATTCGCTTTGTACCCGCGCCACGCTGCTCCAATTACCACCATGCGTTTTCAGGTTCTACTCCGAGTGAATGATGGAGCTGTTGCAGAACGAAGGGGTCTGGTTTCAGATACGGATTCAATCAGATCACTGAACTTGCCAGCGAACTCCGTCCAGGCAGTATCAATGGAACATGTGCCCAAAAACTCCCAACTGGCTTCTCCAACAAGTTATGTTAGTATGTCGTAGTGTGTGATTGTCCGAAACAAATAATATGTTCTTGTGGATACTCCGCATAACACACAGTCGTGAAGTCTTGTTACATGATAACTCAATCTCAGTGGGTTTTCAATCGTTGATTTCTCGATCATGAACTCATCGTTCGTGAGCACTAAATCGAACACAGACGCTTAGTTTCCCGCTCTTAGTCGGGTTGGAGAATTGACATGGTTGAAGCACAGGAAGCTTGCAATATGTTTTTGTTGGTCGATCCTTAACTGCTCACCAGGGGATGACGGAACTTCCAGAGCTTAAACGTTAAAGCCACCTGAGAAGGAAACATGGCTGTGTCGTCGTCACCGCACCCTCTCCAAGACTAATGACAGACGGCAGTTCATCTCTACGATGGACACTGGGAGACGATAAACAGCTGTCACGTAGTAAGTGTCGTTGAGTCTCAGTTGCAGACTGTATTAGAGTGAGTCAATGATCATCGTTTCCGAATTGTCTACCTGTTCACTACGGGTCACTGCGGTGATCGTTAGGAAGAAGAGAGATACCGTATATCACAAATTCGTCTTCAGCAATTTCTGTTTTCAATCAACTTTCAGTACCAGTATGTGGTCCCAGGTACATGAGACGTAGAAGCCGCAGTTAAGCAAGCTTGTTCAGCAGGCCTTGTACGTTGGTGTACATGAAAAACTTGCTTTATGCATCCTTTGACAGTGGATATTCAGCTACAACACACTATCTCAGAAATCAAAACACAAAGCAATTATGGAACAGTACCACAAAAACGTTACTAGATACCAGACAGGAAGGCCATCATACTGCGAGTTAGGCTCTCGCAGAAAACGTGAAAAATGTGGGCTGACCGACGATCAATAAGCTTGTGTGTGAGCATATGATTGGCGGCATCCGGTTTCGGATTTGCCTATCACTGTGGCCAACCACAGGACGTCTGCGCCTACAGAGGGACCACCGGTAGCTTGCGATGCACCACCCACGGCTCTAAGTACGCACCCCATATCCAGTGTAAACCCGAAGGAATAAGACCGGGAGGCATGTGTATGAGAGCCACGTTTCATCAACTGAACCCGCCCACACTCCTTCACAGGCAAACACGAGCACGCTGTATTTGTGAATCAAGCGCACACAATGCGGTGGCTAGACCGTATTCCGCTCCACACGGCCACAAGGACCGTGCACCCCATCCCCTTCAGCATTGACCAACTGTCTCTTGGAACCAGTATGGACAACATAGTGTGTACTAGACAGTTAGGCACCTTGTCAACATGCATATCAAGCGCAGCCGCACCGGGGATGCCAAACAACAGCCAATCACTTGAAATGACATTCTCAAATAAATTATATCTGGTAAAGCATACGGCTATGCCAACATAACTCTTCGATAAATTAACATATAAGTTAGCAACGAATCAGCGATAAGTACTAAGGTTCACAGGTTATACAAAAATGCCACAAAGGCGACAAAGTTACCGAAGATAATCTCAATTAGCGTAAGCAACGAGTGCAAGTTAATAAAGGATTATTCAGGAAGGCGGAACAAACCAAATGAAGTGGAACGAAATCTATCCAGCTTAAAAAAGCAAGTTGAAGTGTAAGTTGGGTTAGCCCAACTGCGGTGGAGAAGCATCATGAATGCAACCTCAGCCTCAACATGGGGCAGTGTGAGCATATACCAATCTTACTTCTACCTATCAGGCGAACTTGACAGACATTCAGTAAAAGCGCGGTGAAGAGGATGACTTGTATTGGGCAGTATTTTAGATACCAGTTTCTTACAAGAATCGGTGTGTGTTGACAAAACTTGGCTTCGGGACGCCGTTACATCGGGACTTGAAGATTACTTTAAAGTGCTTAATCTAGAAGATCGGGAAAATTCAAGGGAGTGCAATACCTCAATTGGGGAGGAACACATGTACCGACAAAACGAAGGATCAACTCACGACGGACAGAGGATACTCTCAGCCGGGAGGCCTAGAACGGCGAC
The DNA here is from genome assembly GCA_944474145.2 of Dicrocoelium dendriticum. Taxonomy (NCBI): domain Eukaryota; kingdom Metazoa; phylum Platyhelminthes; class Trematoda; order Plagiorchiida; family Dicrocoeliidae; genus Dicrocoelium; species Dicrocoelium dendriticum. Next base: position 86,720,101 of record OX104063.1, read on the forward strand.
CTGTCTTCTGTGAAAGTTTTGTTTGCTTAAAGAGTCCAAAATATATCGTATTTCAGTACCACACCTATTTACTTCGCTGATGTAGCAGTGTAATCCATCGCCGTTAATAAGCAGCTTGGGGTGTGTAAAAAAAAGTGCCTGCACCTGGCTCCTCTGTGTGGCGAAAAATAAAATATCATGACACTTTGATGCATTAAAATACAGTTAACGAGCCTTGGACCAAATATTAAGGCCTTTCAGATGATCTTTCAACTTGTGTGAGGATTTGGCGCCTCTATTATTGATACACAGGACGATGTCGTCAGTATATTTCAGTAGGTTCGCTTCTGTGGGGGTGGAAGTGTTATTGAGCTGACGTAAGTAGAAAAGAGGAAGGGCGACATAATTGCTCCCAGTGAACAGCAATTCGCAGTTTAGCCAGCCGAATAGGTTGACCTAATCACGAAAACACGTACTAGTTGATTTGTTTCGGTTAGCAATTTACGACAGTACAAAATGTACTATGGAGGCCACTGCATCTAGAGAAGACCCCGAACTATGATACGCGAATTGAAGCGGGTCGTTCGAATGAGGTTGGAAGATCATCATTTAAGCATAATCTTCTCCGCTACTTTCAATGCAACAGAAGTGCAAGGAATTAGTCGCTGTATGCTGGACTATTGTGACACTGGTGTGCTACTGACACTTCTCTAGCGGTCAATGATACTGTGTTGCTGCATACGCCTTGTGCACACATATGCAATTGGCGTTACGAGAAGGCAGCACATTCTTTGTCCGGAGCACTAGCTTCACCAGAACGTAGTCGCTTTAATTAATTACTAAACGTTACGCTGTCGAAAGGATGCTATGCGTGTGCAGACTCCAGAAGCTGGGAACAGGAAGGCTCTTGAGCTATAGTAGTATCGCGGTTACAGCACTCCTGGCTCAATGTCACAACATTCGTAATGAAACAGGGCGCACGTCGAATAATCACTAGCTTTTTTCAGCATTCCCCGGAGTTCGCGGCAGCTGCCGCTCCAAAGAATAGACTGGAAATACTCTTGGTTAAGATGGCGTAGCACGTGCTTTATATGAGCAGTAAGACCTAACTGAGGTGTGCTTCTTTTTAAACGCTCTCTTCTTAAGTCGGCGCGGCTGCTTTATTTGCCTGGAAAACCTGCGAGCGCGGACGTAGTGAGTTTCTCAGGGACGGCAGGTGTCAAAGTAAAGGTAGATAGCTAATCAAATCATCACAATACTTGAAACGTCAGGGGCAACGAATACAATAAATTCCTTGGAGACAACCATTCCACGAATGCGGTCGGTGCTTTGTGAAGAGCACCGTCTCCACCTAGACGATCTTCGCAGCGAGTGTTATTTTTGTGGTTTGTCTTACTACAGATGACAGAAGAAATCTTGATGGCTGAGTGATCGAAACTGATAACTGAAGCCGATTAAATACAGACAACACCAACTGAGGTCTCTAAATTCGTGCGCAGATTTCCGATGTTCCATAACTCGAGGGTAGAGCAAAAATTGGTACCAAAGCTAGAGTGGAGAGTTTCGGAGCTGCTCCCTCCCAAAATTGCACTCCATGACCGACCGGTTTCCTCCTGAGTTGGAATCATTAGGTATCGGATCCATAGAACGGTCTATATGTTCCACGTCCTGCTGTAAATTTATCGCAAAAATTCTCTGCCTTAATTTTGGTCGATACATTAATGTTACCCAACAGCATTGAGCGTTAGCCACTGAAACAACCTTGCTCGCATTGTAGTAATAAGCAGTTAATAAAATGTGGTGAGAAATATGGATGCGTCGTGTTGCAATACACCGATGTATTAGTGTAAATAAGGACTCCACCACTTCTGGTTACTTATGTGGATGAGTGGTAAAGCGATGGCAACTGTATTCTCCAACGGATACGACAGCATCATCTAATTCCTCGTGAAGCCAGGGTTTTGCAACGTAATAAGGCTTAGCTGTGCAAATTCTTCGGAAAAGGCGATGCACGATGGTTCATCTAATTCTTCCCGGATCGAACGGATCTTAGCGCTAAGCAATACAAACACGCACAGATGTCCCAGTCTATTTTCTTTTGAGGTTCGACGTCCATCTTACACCATGTTTCCGTTCAGCTTTATTACACTCCCTACGAATGTTTATGAATTTGTTTCTTATGACACGGCTGTTGGAAAATGCACAGTTTACGAGCGTAGGAATATAAGCTTTCAAAATGTCACGCGAGTAGATTCGCATTGCAGAACAAGTAATGAATAAAACCAGGAACAATGCAGTTAAACATAATATTTGAGCATGTGTATTGGTAAATGCGAGAGACAAGAAGCCCAGATCACGTCCAAAGTTGTAGGCTCCGCTTTTTTCGAGTGATATAGTGACTAACTCATTTGTGTCCGAGCTACAGATCCCGCCATTACTTCCCTGCTCCTCTCTCTGTATGTCACGTGAGGGGTGTGTTAGAACGCGTCGTCGGCTAGCTAAGTGTTGATTTCCAAGCTGCTGTCAGGAAGTGGTTCCATTGAATAGCTCCTCTCGTGTGTTTGCTTAGAAGACGCTAAGTTTATCCAGATCTGGGAAAGTAGTCTCCACGATGAACTTACCAGCACTCGGCTACTTGTGCCCACATCTGCGTGGGTTAACGCACCATTTTACAATCTTCGGGGCACGTACTTTGTAGCTTGGCGATCTGTGTAGCATCGAGATCGATCACGCTAAGTGTATCTCAAATGTAGCCCTCCTGAGGTCCTGCAGACACGGAAACACCGTGCACTAGGATGGTACTAGCTACGGATTCCTCCCGGTATTCTTCCAAGCCGTGCTTCTCCTGTTTACGTTTGCTCCACGGGGTATCCGGGAAGATGAGGGTGGAACAGCACCTATTCCGGAGGACAGCTATGTTGGCCGAAGGCAATTGGACTCGAGGTAGTATCGATTCACCTAGTGCTGTAAATTGTGTAACTGGTGGTTCGCATCAAGTTGTGGGGGCTTAAGTACAACACCGAGGATGTCACATACGAAGTTCCATTTGAGGAATTTGACGTCGGTTCTGGAACTTCGGTGCCTATGAGCATCCTAAGTTAAGATCGACCAACCAACTAGTCTGCATGAAATTGATGGAAGCTGTGTAAATACAGCTTCACCTTATTAATTCAGTTTGAATCCAAGGGAAGCAACTGAAGACCTGAGTTTCTTCTTATCTGGGGAAGCAACTATGTTCGCAACACCATTAGCGCCGACATTCCTCTGCTATTTCCGAACAGTTTGGAGATTGAACAAGGCCCTGGTCGTGCTTATTTCAATCGGACTTACGGTGGTTGTTTTAGGCCTATTTGGGCCACCGGTGGTATTGATGATCCAAGCCACAGGTGACGCATTTATAACGCTGCCCAGCGTTCTTCTTCAGTGTTGAAGCGGAGCTTATTGAGGAGGACTGGGTTTTACTCTCTGCCATGCTTTCTTCTAATAAAGCGATTTCGGATTTCCTGTTTATTCCATCGTTATCACTAGTCTTTTATGTTTCTGCGATAGTTTATTCACCATCTTTACCAGGGGGATGACCACACATACTGCACAGAACCACAGAGAATCTGGTCTACTCCTGTTTGTTTTAGCTAGTTTAACGTGAGCTTAATACATTTAGGACGAAAGCTGTCTTGGCAGTTGGAACAGTAGACTCCTGTTCGTACACTTTCTGACGTGAAGGAAGGCCACATACTATTTGCATTCCAGTCTACGCAGACTGGGCATTTAATTTGTTGGCACGTACTATTGCGTCGACAAATGCATTTCCGTTCAATGGTTAAGTGCACTTTGTTGTCAGTTGGTCCCCAGGGCGCAAAATTGGTTGTTTTCAAGCTAGGCACGTTTAGTGTGTCAAAGAACTCCCGGGGAAGGTTTAACAGGCCGGGTTGTTCGCTCTGCTATGTTGTCAAAGCGAATAAGCGATAAGGATCACGAAATGTTCGCTAGCTACTTCGCTTTGCGGTGGACAGCCGTGGTTGCTATATAAATAACTAACTGTTTTATCCTCGAATTAATTGAGGTACATAAACCAGGAATGATCAAAATTAACAAACAATTATGTCGCGCAACAGATACGTTGCAATGCACGTAATTGGCTGTGGCCAAAATTTGTACAAGCTGCAGTAACGGAAGAAATACTCATGAGGAGAAAATTTGTTATTTGAGTGACGCTAAACTGGGTTCGTGTATGCGTAGAGTAAATAGAAAATGCACAATAAGTGACAGTATGTGAAGACTTAGGGGATTCTTTTGTAGGTGTCAACAAACTAGCGAAATATGACTCTAGTAAATATGTCAGAGTGTAACTGTGGTCAGTGACTTTATTCAGTGGTGAGTCACATCCGCCACGTCGCAGTGTTGATAAATAGACTTTTGCGGTTTATATAAGGAGAAAGCTTGCGATATAGATCCCGGAGTTGTCTTTCTTTGAAGATCACATGTTTCAGAGTGTCTAGGGATGCAGGATATTTCCGCTTGTGTTTCTGAAGTAACAGTGTGAAAACCTTCGTAGAAGTAAGAAGCGATCCATCGAAGAAGGATATGGGAGATAACTTACGTAACTAGCGCTACCCACGGTGGATTTATTGAGTTTAAGTAAAAGTGTGCATGATATGATTTGTGACATTAACTGAATGTGCAATGATTTTATACAGGTTAAGTAGCACTGCTATACAAGCCCCGTTGTGTAGTCTAGTGGGTTACCGAAGAAAGGTTAATGCTAAATGCAGTTACTAGTCCTACTGTCAAAAGAACGCAGTAGACCTGCACTCCGAGTATTTCCATAGATTCAAAATGCGTGAATAGGTAAATCCGAGGCATTTTCCTGGAGAACGATGGAGAGTAGCGACAAGTAACAAAATGTACGTGGCGGTGAACGTCATTCAAGCTACCTTTAAACAAGGATAGTGTGAATGCACAAATAACCGACTCCGGGAGAGCGTTCCATGGTTGACACACGTGAATGGAAAAGAAATTTCTATGGCACTCCAGACGGCTGTACGGTTCTGCTAGTTTTAATGAGTGACTTATACGGTTGGCGTTACAGTTGAGTTGCAGTAAAGAGCGGCCTACATGCTTTGGATCGTGTAAAACCAGGTATGCCATTATCAAGTCGCCTCGTACTCGGCAATACGACCAGCTGAATACTCCAAAATGTTTCAGCCTCTGCTCGTATGGCAGATTGCGCATTTCAATGATGAAGTCGCAAGCCCGAAATTGTTGTTGGTTCAGTGCAGTAAAGTCGTGATCAGCCATGGTTGCCAGACTTGGATTGCGTACTCGCCATGGCGGCGAACGTACTCGTTGAGCCTATGTTTGAAAACGGAGGTGTCTACTTGTCCGAAGAACCGTCGTAACAAACCGATGGTTTGGTTATCAGTTTTCAATGTCATTGCGGATTTCTTGGAAGAACCCAAGTTATCCTGAACAGGTACTCCAAGGTCATGTTCGACAGATGATCACTGAAGTACTTGCGTTCCTACCCTGAAAGTATAGGTACTGGTATCGTATGAAGAATATCCTGAATTTGCCCACGGCGAACTGTAAGCAGAATTTGGGTTGACCACTGATGTAGCACATCTAGGTCACACTAGTAGATTCTTGTCGGCATCCACCTGAATCCTGCGCCATATTTTGATATGGTCAGCAAACAGTATGAAATTTTAAGCGATTTACCTTTCAATGCCCATAATGAATACCAGAAACAATCGTGGACCTGGAGCACCTCAGACTCAATTGGTATGGGGTCAGATATGGAACTCCAGACTCTGACCGCTAATGGTCGTTGCAGGAGAAAGTTAGCTATCCAGCTCAATAGACGGTCACCGATCTCCGATCAAAGTATGAGGCAAGGGAGAATGCGATCGCACGGCGATATCAACGCGTGTTAACCTTCTCTTCCCGATCACACGGCAAATGGACGGTACGATTAGAAGGCCATTTTACCGAAACGTAACATAGATGGGTCAGTAATTGTATTATAGATCTCACTCCGATGTAACCCAAACCCTCGCTCGTCCGGACGCTGTTTCCTGGAGCCCATAGGATTTGTATCCCGGAAAATTAGAAGCAGGGAAAGATTTGCTGTTCGAGGCACTGCAGTGGCACGGTTTTCCGATGCAATTTATACAGCACATTAGCGACGTAGCCAATCGCTATGGTGTGCCAACAGTTCAAACAGGCCGATTTTTTCTAACTGCCATTCAAAGAGGTTCTTATTACGATAAGCACTGCAAAACGTATTAGTGCTTTATTGAAAAGCGCGCACAATGAAGTTGAACTACGGTTACTCACCTCAACAAGACCTCTGCTTATATGCTCCATCAAGACACCGATACCGAGTTAGCGCATGTGCCACTGCTTATAAAATTCACCTATAGCTGCGGAGACAGTCATATCGGGTGCACTGACCGAAGTTTCGGTGTCAGAATAAATGAACATATTCCTAAGTGGTTACGCAGCCAGATAAGATGGGTGACGGCGGAATCGGCAAGCGCAAGGCACTTGCTGAGCACCAGGTCCACTCCGATGTGTAATTCGTCGTCCTGATGCGTAATCAGCGGCTCCACCTGTTCAGGATAATGATCGAGAAAGCTCACTGTTTTAGGTGCAGAAACAGCTGACTGTGAAACTTAACATAGTAGCGCGATGCACAGCTCTTGGCTAGCTGTTGAGCTTACCGGACCACGACTTCTAGATCCATGATTGTTTGCATGCTTAGTGATTGACAAACTTGCACGCAATTGCTGACATATTTCCTGGTTCAAAAGAGAATCGTACAACCGTCGTTATAAAGTCTCACAGTATCTACGCCACTGCGTAAAGCTGTTTACCATGTCCGAGAGGGTTTCCAGCCGTTTGCGCTCATGAACCACGGAGCCTCGAGCGCCCGACCAAGGCCAAATATGAAGTCAACGCCTACATAATTTTGGCTTAAGTCACTCCTTTACTAGGTTGTATTCGCTTCCAGCCAACTTCTGCACGTTCAAGGAGAGCATCGTAAGGCAAAAGCTCAGTAGGCAGGCGAAGCACGTGGCCAAACAGCCGAAGCCTATGCAGCGAAATTATGTGGCTGAGCGGCTGACAAAGCCAGCCCGATCTCCAAATCCTTCGAGGAACATTCACCTTGTGGACAACTGTCCTCTGCCTTCTATTGACGAGCCGCTGGTTTGGCCTTCAAGCGCCAAACTTTCCGCAAGGCTAAATGTTCGTAATGCATATTACCACCTCATACTGAATCCAAATTGCCGACGTGTGACCACTTTCCTCATACAATACTGTTTGTCTCAGTAAAAATTCCTACTAATCGGCCCTAGTAGTGACCCGGTCGCTTGGCTGCAATTTATTACCCTAACAATATCCGATCTCAAAAGATGTGTTGGTAACTCGATATCTCGGAACATGTTTGGAACCAATCGGAAGGTCATCTTCGTACAAGGCTTTGTAGACGATCGGTGAATATATTTATGATGATACACGTTTCACTTTTTGCCTCAAAAGCTTCTTCAAGCGAAATGATTTAACTTAACATGGGCATTTCATAACGACAATGGGTATGTTATATACAACGATTAATAAACCTGCAGTTCATTGGTGGGGGTTTACAGTGATCAAGCACAGTCAAACGTTCGGATTCTTCGTACATCTCGGCACCAATAGCGCTCAGAGCAGGCAAAACATTTCTGAGACTAAGAATCTAATTAACAACTGGACGTCTGCGTGAAATCAGCCTCCATGCGGTTCAGCTGAGCTTGGATTTACAGCCTGCGGTGACACAGGTTGATTATGACAGACTTGTTAGTAAGGCCTCCGAAGTTAAGGCACCAGGAGGACAGGAGTCGAAGGGAAGTCAAATACGTAAGTTCTAACACTTGATGGTTACACATAATAACGCCGATAGTCGTACTGAAAATCATGCATCTAGTAACAACTAGTGTAGGGTTGTTAACATGGCAGGTATGGCGTTTAGTATTGCAGAATGTAGAGTTTTAGAAAATGATCTGAATTTAATTACCAGTAACTCCAACCTAAGGTCAGAAGACGTGACTTCTAAAGATGAAGCTGCTATGACGAGATTATCAGATGACATCCTTGCACAATAAGCAAATGTAATCAGGTCTCAACAGCCGGCAGAAACGAACCTTGCTCCAGCGGATCACACCGCATTGAACAACCTGAAAGAGAAAATTGGTATTGTCATTACATGAACGGATAAAGGTAAAGTAACAGTGACAGTGAACCAAGCAAATTATTTAGGAAAAATAAGTGAGCATTTGGTGACGGGACCAGATAAATTGGCTGAGCAGAAAAGTAGCACATGCTTAATGATAAAGAAGCAATTAAATTTCAGTAGTTGTCAAAGGGCACTAAAGGATAGTTTAGGAAAGGACAATTGGTACAGCATTTATCCGAACTCCGAGGCACCGAAATTAAAGAGCGCTGGAGAAAGATCATCTGGTCCCGCGGCTTTGTTCAACTTCAACAGTCCGATCTCACGTTCGACTTCTGAGCGAGAGGGTGGATCCAAAGGGGCAGCCCACGGAGCAGGGCGATCACTGGCCGGCAAGGAATTGAACCATTCTAGCCGATTAAATTGCTTTCAAAATGCTCAGCCCAACGCTACAAACGTTTTGACAAATTGTGGATAAGCTGTCCAATCTCGTCACGAATATTTTCACTAATACCAGGTCTCCTGCTGCCCGTTTCCCCTATCAGACGGAATAACTTACGATGGTTGCCAAGGGCAGCGGCCACTTCCATCTCTGACGCACGATGAGACCACCAAGATTCGCGATCTCTCTTCAGGCTAGCACGGAGTCTTGCCCGGAGCTCTTTGCGAGTTTCATTGTGTTCGCTTCCAGCCGGGATATGCCGGCGAGCGTCGATAAGTTCCAGAGACCGCGAAGAGACCCAATATCCATGTTGGCTATTAGACATACCACATGAAGATTTGCCTGCTGCTAGTAAGGTCTGGTGAATATGAGACCAGTGACCAACAATTGTCTCCAGTGAGCGCTTAATTAACTCGCATGTCAGCGTACTTCGATAGGCATCCAGAATAGCTGGCATTGCCAGTTGGCAGGTGTCAATGTGCTCACAGCGTCGTCGTGGGCACCGCCAAAACGCATCCGTATGTCAGCACATACAAGTGCATGATCGGTGTCCACACATGTGCTCCAAATCGGACGACAGTTCTGGATGTAGCCTCTCCAGCGGTAACTTATCGCAATGTGATCGATCTGCGTGCAAGGCTGGTTCGAGGCTGGTGGGCGCCAAGTCACCCTCCGGCGGGTGCTGTGTCGGAGGTTAGTGCTCGCAAGAAACGAGCGGGCATCTTCACACAAATGAAGTAACCGCTCACCGTTATCATTACGGGAGCCTACACCGTGCTGACCGTCCAGATGCATTTCATCAGTGGATAACATTCCAACTTTTGCGTTCAGATTCCCTTCAGCACAACAGTATCCGTGCTTCTTCTGTGGCGAAGGAGCTGGGTCAGTTGGCGTAGGCAGGGATGATGAATAGACACCTATGAGTCCCGTGGGACTTCGAAGCTTTGAACGAGCCAGCCAATCGGACCGCACACATCCGGCAACTGACTGGAATCCAATCAACCAGAGCAGCTTCAGTCCGGGGACTCAGGACAATGCCAACAGCAGCTTGGCCAGTGCTCAAAGTTGCATCGTCACTGGATAGGCGCAATGAGAAAATATTGCTGGTATCAAATGAAGGGGATCGCAGAGTGAGCACAAAGCTTGAGTCTTGCAGGCGGGTCTCTGATAAGCAGCAGATATCGATCGAGCGGGTCCCAATGTTCGGGCAAGTGCTGCCTGTTGACCGATCTGGAGCAATGTGCGTACATTGAGGTATACCAATCTGAAGGAGGATCGAGAGCTCCGGATGGAAGCCGAGGAACTGGAATGGACCGCTTGGTTGGACATGGGCTTGTCGACAGGAGAGGAGTGACGCTCAGCGTTAGCATGCGAGTTAAAATTAGAAGATATGAACAAATAGAGGGGTTTATGCATGGCGCAAATCTAGACGTTGGGCTGATTTCACAAATGTCGCTGGACACCCATTCGTTAGCGCGCCATACCAACACCATTGTCAAATGCTTGGTCATGAAAATCGTCAGCCTGAATTGATACTTATCCGATTCTGTCAAAAGCAGTCCAGAAATTTCCGTCGACCTTTTGCTGTTGATCGCAACGAAGCTGAGAAACGACTTCTCTACCGTCCCTTCATTTTCATCTAGTTGGTTTTGTGAAATATAGCGGGAGTGCTATGGAAAATTTAGCAAACATTCTTGCTTTCCTTGAGCTGATCTATGACTTCCTTTCTCACCTGATTTAACGAAATACTCACTAATTCATTTGGTTGGTTAGGCGCCAAAGAAAAGGTCCTGCTTTTCCTTCCCAGTTGAATGGTCACCAAATGTTCGCGAAGTGTAGACTCATACATAGAAAACAAATGTACAAATTCTAAACACTCCTACATATTGGCCTCCTTTGTCATTCTGAATCTCTTCTTGGTGACCACATAGTGTCATACTTTGCTCAGTGAGAAACTTGATGATATTAAGCATTCTAGCTAAAAAGATCAAGCCAAAAATTTTCTACCACTAGTTGCTCCATATTGTTCCATCGCAATGAGGCTGGACCTTACCGTGGTGCGATGGTTTGTGTGCCTCAGAGATCCATTCAGCTATGCTGGGTGGTGCTTTTTTCTGCACCTTCAGAGCCACTCATACCAGATTGGTCAATGGTTAGAGGCCAGACAAACTCAGCCTCCTGGTCCTCCTGGTCCTCCAGTTTGGGGGATGAAATGAGGGTGGCAACTTATTCCTCAAAACGGACTCCTTGTAGCCCAACGCCAAACCCGCTGCCTTGAGGTAAGGTTTTTGAACCAAAGGCTTTGGTTGAGAACCCTAATCGTTCTCCTGTCTAGCCTGGGCAACCTGACAGTATCCTACCCACGCAATACAATGAATCTTTCCTCAAACAATTTCTTGATGCTCTGGCCACCGCAGAGGATAATCAACGGTGCCCTATCTGCTGCACCGAGCAGGGTGAATAGGGGTTTGGATGCTACTACTCAAGCCTTCCCGTCTTCTTATTCCACTTCTTACGTTATTCACTCTTACCATCCCGTTCCAACTTCACTTATATCCCCAGTTTTCAACCCGCGATACTTGGCCATCCCCCAACATGCTTTGCTAGACACTTATCTTCAATTTCAACTCGCATGCTAACGCTGAGCGTCACTCCTCTCCTGTCGACAAGCCCATGTCCAACCAAGCGGTCCATTCCAGTTCCTCGGCTTCCATTTGGAGCCCCCGATCCTCCTTCAGATTCGCATGCCTCAATGTACGCACATTACTTCAGATCGGCCAACAGGCAGCACTTGCCCGAACATTGGGACCCGCTCGATCGATATCTGCTGCTTATCAGAGACCCGCCTGCAAGACTCAAGCTCTGTGCTCACTCTGCGATCCCCTTCAGGTGACGCAAGTGGTATTTTCTCATTGCGCCTATCCGGTGACGATGCAACTTCGAGCACCGGCCAAGCTGGTGTTGGCATTGTCCTGAGTCCCCGGGCTGAAGCTGCTCTGGTTGATTGGATTCCAGTCAGTTGCCGGATGTGTGCGGTCCGATTGGCTGGCTCGTTCAAAGCTTCGAAGTCCCACGGGACTCACAGGTGTCCATTCATCATTCCTGCCTACGCCAACTGACCCAGCTCCTTCGCCACAGAAGAAGCACGGATACAGTTGTGCTGAGGGGAATCTGAACGCAAAAGTTGAAATGTTATCCACTGATGAAATGCATCTGGACGGTCAGCACGGTGTAGGCTCCCGTAATGATAACGGTGAGCGGTTACTTCATTTGTGTGAAGATGCCCGCTCATTTCTTGCGAGCACTAACCTCCGACACAGCATCCGCCAGAGGGTGACTTGGCGCCCACCAGCCTCGAACCAGCCTTGGACGCAGATCGATCACATTGCGATAAGTTACCGCTGGAGAGGCTGCATCCAGAACTGTCGTCCGATTTGGAGCGCATGTGTGGACACCGATCATGCACTTGTATGTGCTGACATACGGATGCGTTTTGGCGGTGCCCACGACGACGCTGTGAGCGTATTGACACCAGCCAACTGACAAAGCCAGCTGTTCTGAATGCGTATCGAAGTACGCTGACATGCGAGTTAAGTAAGCGCTCACTGGAGACAATTGCTGGTCACTGGTCTCATATTCACCAGATCTTACTAGCGGCAGGCAAATCTTCATGTGGTATGTCTAATAGCCAACATGGATATTGGGTCTCTTCGCGGTCTCTGGAACTTATCGACGCTCGCCGGCATATCCCGGCTGGAAACGAACACAATGAAACTCGCAAAGAGCTCCGGGCAAGACACCGTGCTAGCCTGAAGAGAGATCGCGAATCTTGGTGGTCTCATCGTGCGTCAGAGATGGAAGTGGCCGCTGCCCTTGGCAACCATCGTAAGTTATTCCGTCTGATAGGGGAAACGGGCAGCAGGAGACCTGGTGTTAGTGAAGATATTTGTGCGAGAATGGACAGTTTATCCACAATTTGTAAAAACGTTTGTAGCGTTGGGCTGAGCATTTTGAAAGCAATTTAATCGGCTAGAATGGTTCAATTCTTTGCCGGCCAGTGATCGCCCTGCTCCGTGGGCTGTCCATTTGGATCCACTCTCTCGCTCAGAAGTCGAACGTGAGATCGGACTGTTGAAGTTGAACAAAGCCGCGGGACCAGATGATCTTTCTCCAGCGCTCTTTAATTTCGGAGGCTCTGCCCCTTTTTGATGCTTCGGATGGATTACTAATGAAACGTTTGGAGCGGAGCTGTCCCAGCCGACTGGAGCCGCTCCTTTATTGTTCCCATCTTCATATGATGCTCGCGTTCGGAATGCGTCAATCGTAGAGGAATCAGTCTGATCTCCATCGCCTCCAAATTCTCCACAGAATGACTGGCGCTCATTAAAGCCAGATTCATGAGAATCAAGCCGGGTTTCTTCGAGGTCGTGGATGCATCGACCACATCTTCACCTTGCGTCAGTTGTTGGAGTATCGTCACACATATTGGCGGCCCACCGTAGTCGTGTTTCTCGACATTAAAGCTTTCTTCAATTCGGTTGATCGATGTGCCCTTTGGAATTGTCTACTCAGAAAGGTGTGCCCGAGAAGTATGTATATATTATCCAAGCATTATATTCGCGTAGCACTGGCAGAGTGAGGGCTTACGGCAAGCTGTCGCCACCCTTCAATATCTCTAGTTGTGTGAGACAAGGTTGCCAGCTATCACCTTTCCTCTTCAACTTCGCTATTGACAAACTCATGGAGGTTGCATTTACAGGACGTGACTTGGAAGGTGCGGATCTGATCCCAGGAGAATGACTTCTTGACTTGGAGTATGCTGAAGATATTGCCTTCATCTGTGACAGCTCTCAGACGTGAGAAGCCGCACTGGACAGATTAGCACTGGCTGTCAGCCGCTTCGGGCTTTGCTTTGCACCATCGAAATGCAAAGCGTTCCTCCAAGATTGGCAGGGATGGCCTCCTGCGCTGACCCTTGGTGGGGATCAGCTAGAAGTCATTTGGAAAATCAATTACCTGGGAAGTTGTATCAGCGCCCATGGAATCGAATACGAGATCACGAACCGTATATCAAAAGCTCGAAGTGCTTTTGCTAACCTTCGCCACCTATGGCGGCGGCGGTACGTTCGACCTCAGTGTACGGTTGCGAAACCTGGCCCCTAAGGTCGGCGGACACAGAGAGGCTAATTACGTTCCACCACCGGTGCCTTCGCAGTTTGACTCGCATCTGGTGGGAACACCATGTGAGTAACGAGCGTGTTCGACGCCTTGTTTACGGCACAGAAAAAGGTACTGAACCGCTCAACACCGTCATTTCACGCACCAGGCTCCGATGGCTGGGCCACGTGCTGCGCATGCCAGACCACCGACTTCCACGGCGTGCGTTGTTTGCTCACCGGGGATGTGGATGGAAGAAGAGGAGAGGTGGCCAAGCGATGACTTGGTCGAGAAGAATGAAGTCCCTCACTTGGGAGCTAGCCTCGGTTGGAGCGTCACGGCTCCCTGGTTGGGGTCCAAAAGACGGTGAACACGTTTGACTGGATACACTTGCTGATATGGCAAGGAGCCGACCTCAGTGGCTTTTCTGCTGTGAGTTTCTTTGTCTCTCCCTATCCTTTTTAGCTTCTCACTCCACCTATGATCTCATTTCATGGTGTAAAACATATTAATTTGTCTTTTTACCTAGTAGTCGGCTGGTAGCTTACCGGGACGATGCCTACCCGTTGCTGGTAGCTCAGCTGGCACGCAACTGTCGTATTTATTTTCCTTTTCCTTTATGTATTTCGGCACAGTAGCAGAGGTGTTTCCCCCTTCTAGCTGACATGTAGAATGATGATGATGATGGTTGTCCGCTTAGTGAATTCGACGAAGTTATCCTCATCACCCTCATCATCATCAGTATACGTTAGCTGAGGCTGAGAAACGTCCCTCAGCTAATGTGCCGCAATACATAAATACAAGGTATTGCAAAATTACAATATCAAAATATGATGTTAAATATTGTATTTGCATTTTGTATGAGATGAGGATTAGAGGAGACCTAAAGGTAGGAGGCTGTGCATAGAAACTCACAAAATATACGCCACTGGGGCCGGCTGTTCGCCGTATCAACCAGTGTGTCCAATCAAACGTGTCCACCGTCCTTAGGACCCCAGCCAGGCAGTGGGCAGGAGCCAACCGACTCCAACTTCTAAGTGAGGGTTTTCATTTCTCTCGACCAAGTCATCGCTTGGCCTACCCTCTTCCTCTTCCAACCGCACCACCGGCGAGCAAACAATGCGCGTCGCTGGAGTCGGTGCGCTGGCGTGCGCAACACAGGGCCAAGCCTGCGGAGTCTGGTACGTGAGATATTAGTGCTGAGCGATTCACTGGTACTTCTTGCAACAAATATGCGACGTTGAACACGCTCATTGCTCACGCGATGCTCAAACCATCTTTGCGAAGGCAGCGGTGATCGAATAGGACGATCCTCTTTATGTCTGTCGACTTGATGGCCCAGGTTTCACAATCATGAACGAACAGCTGCGTTAGGAACTCGGTCCTTTAGGGCGAGTGTGATGTCGCGTCTGCGCCACAGGTTCGGAGATTGTAAAAATCACCTACAGCGTTTGCTATACAGTTCATATCCTCAGCTTCGGTCCCACAGGCGCCAATATAACTGCCTACATACATGAATTCCAAAACAACTTCTAGCTGATCACCATCAAGTATTAGCGCAGGGGTGGTCCCTGCCAGTGTTGGAGAAATGCTTTGCATTTCGATGGAGCAAAGCATAGACCAAAATGCTAGACAGCCATTGTTAATCGATCCAGTGCTGCTTGGCACGTTTGGGAACTGTCACAGAATAGGGCAACATCGTCCGCATACTCCAAGTCAAGTTGTTGCTCACCAGGAAGTATCTCCACACGTTCTGGGTCATGTCCAGCGAATGTTGTTTCCATGACTTCGTCAACTGCGAAGTTGAATAGGAAAGGTGACAGCGGGCCATCAATGATATTGAGTAGTTAGTTCAGCCACACCGCGTTCTTATTGGTTTTCCTCGCATTGTCCAATCGACAGTTCCTCACTCACACTTTAACTCGTGTGTCATGTGACCTAGGTCGCACAGCTTCGCCCGATGCACCTTGGTTCGTACTGTACCTTATTCTTGCTTAAATGCGGTCTGGGGGCGTGCTTTGTTTGAGTTCGTTACTACCTATTTTTTGGCGACGGGATTCGTCAGAACCATATCATTAGTCCACCGGCTAACTTTTGGTCTTCCGCTGAGGACAAACCGACCTTACCAAACTGGACGAGGTGGAAGAAATCATTTAGTAACTACCTGGAAGTGCTGCCTGTTTCGAACCCTATGATTTCACTTTCGGAGTCTCACAAAATACCATTATTCCGACAAGTGCTTGGAGATGAATGCCAGTGACATTACGATGCACTACATGTGGAAAATTGTGGCACTATTACACCGCGAAATACTGCTTTTCAAGACTTGAACATAAACCGAGCGAGATCGTCAACGAATTTATTGCACACATCCACTAGTTTATTCCAGAGTATAAATACAACGGAATTCCGCCGGACAAATTTGAAGAAGAACTGAAAGTACAGGGCTTAGTTGGGTGGAGTCTGGACGAAAGTACACGGGAAAAACTATTTTTGAACGTGTCAGATAGCACGTG
The DNA here is from genome assembly GCA_944474145.2 of Dicrocoelium dendriticum. Taxonomy (NCBI): domain Eukaryota; kingdom Metazoa; phylum Platyhelminthes; class Trematoda; order Plagiorchiida; family Dicrocoeliidae; genus Dicrocoelium; species Dicrocoelium dendriticum. The sequence continues at coordinate 86,736,407 of OX104063.1, forward strand.
GGAGAATGCTTGTCTAATCGTTCACCAAAGGGAGAATATCTCGCACCAGATAGGTAAATTCACTGCCCATCCAGTCGTCGATGCTGTTCACGCAGTTACTAAACCACGGACTCCAGGTAACTCTCGAAAATAATTCGTGTGCTATCGTTGCGTGATGCAACATTCTCGTGTTTCTAAGTGTCGGCACAAAGAAAGCATCTGCCGAAAAGGTGGCAAAACTGGGCCGCCTAGCCCGCTTGTGCAGTTCGAAACGCGCCCCACTGATTAACCTCACTCAATCGAGGCGCCATAATAAGCTAAAGCTTACAGAGACAAACCTTCTGGAAGACCCAGATAATGATCTAAATTCTGTCTCCTTGAATACCGTATCACCCAACAACTGCCCTCCATATAGGATTCGTTTGCTGGTAAATAATGAGCCGATCGATTTGGAACTGGATACGGGGCTGCAGTTACCATTAGAAACAGTGATTCAATTAAGCGTCTTCCGTCCTTACCACCATGTGACTGCAACTTGTGAACCTACACGGAAGATCCGAATAGGGTCTTGGGAAAGTGCATGGTTAAAGTCAGGCACAGAGAGCGGAAATTAACTCTACCTTTGCTCGTGGTACCTGGGAAAAGACCAAATCTCTTGGGCAGAACTTGGACCCGATACTTCCAGAAACGATGCAACTTAATAAGATCGTGATCAATGACAGCAGTCTAAACTATCTGTTTAACCGATTTTCTTCGTTAATCGAAAATAAGTTGGGAAAACTGAAACATTTTGAAGCTTCCATCAATCTACGGGAGAACACCAGTGCCGTTTTACAAAGCGCTAACATCACCGTACGCTATGCGTCCGGAAGATGAAGTAGAACTACAACGGCGATAATCCGCAAGCGTAATCATGCCCTTACAACACTCGGATTGGGGTACCCAATTGTTCCTGTACTCAAACCCGACGGTACCATTCATATCTATGGAGACTATAGGTTGATTGCCAATCAAGCCACCAAGATGGAAAGGTATCCTTTGCCACTCATCGAAGATTTGTACGCCACGTTATCCGGTGGTCAAAACTCTTCTAAGCTTGATCCTAGCCACCCATATTCTCAAGTTGAACTTAATGAGGACTCATGCCAATTACCCACCATAACTATACATCTTGAACTATTTCAGTATACCCATCTTCCTTTCGGAATTAGCCCCGCCCCCAGAATCTTCTAGTGGATTGTGGATGGCATCGTGAAGGATACCACTTGCTTGCGCTTATTTGTATGATATCCTGGTTTCTGGCCGAGGTGATGCTGAACCTTTCAAGACACTTCGGACGGTGTTGGAACGTTTGGAATCGAATGGATTGAAACTGAAGAAATCTAAACGGGAGTTTTTATCTGAATGTTTGTTATCTTGGCCACAAACTTGCTAAGAGAGCTGTTCATGTTTTACAGGATAAAGTATCCCCAATTATACAAACACCGCGGCCTATGAATACTGATGAACTCCGTTCATTCTTTGGAATGTTATCACACTATCATTGTTTTTTACCGGGGGCATCAACTAGTTTAACTAGCTTGAAAGCACTGCTACATAAACACCCCTTGGCTGTGGAACAATGAGCATCAGTGCGCCTTCATTCGTGCTAAAACTGTTCAGCATCAGCGCCAGTTTTACTTCATAACGATAGAAAAAACCTCAGATCATTCAGCGTGATGCATCTCCATACGGAGTTGGAGCAGTTTTATGTCATAAAATGCCGAATGGTGCAATTCATCCGATTGCTTTCGCTTCGCGTGCCTTAAAAGCGGCTGGGAAAAAAATATTCACAACCTGATCGTGAGGCCCTGTCAGTTGTCTTTGGTGTCAGGAAATTGCACCAGTATGGTTGGGGTAGTCATCTTGAGATCTAAACTGATCATAAACCGTCGATATCCTTATAGAGTGAATCTAAGGGTATCCATCAAATGTTTTCACCTAGAATGCAACCATGGGCCCTAATCCTTAGTGCGTATGAATACATAATATCTTATATCCCCTTACAATTGAATAATGAACAATGATTCATCACGGGATAAAAGTAAGTGCTTGACACGTCCCGTAGGATGGTTGGGGTGAATACGATGAAAGCAAATATGTGTTGGTCATCTACTAAACGTCTGCCAAGATGAATACTTTGATAAATAACATCAGTTTAAAATTAAAAAGTCGAGCATAAACGTTCAGTAATGCTCTGGAATACAATGGTCGTTGATATAAGGCATGAGAAAAGTAAAATATGGTCGCTCACTTGGGTCCAATTGATACAAAAACCCTGTAGAAAAGTATGCTTGGCGCAATCCACAATAGAGTAGTTCAGGTACCCATCAAATGTTTTCATCTAGAATACAACCATGGGCCTTAATCCTTAGTGCGTAGTGATACAAAATATTTTACATCTCAGGCTCTTGTACGGCGGATGCCCTGAGTCCGTTACCGCACGCGACCGCCGCAGGACCAATAGATGAACCGGTGGAGGTAGTTCATTTGATGCAGTTCCTCGGCGCTACCCCTTTAACAAGTGGCGTCATACGTCGATGGACCGATCGGGATCCCAAACTAGCCTCCGTGATACGTTTCACGAAACCGGGCTGGCCTAATAGAATTCCGGCCGAGTTGAAACCTTTGGGCTTTGGAAAAATGAGCTGGGTGTACACGACGGTTGTTTATTTTCGGGGCTCAAGTTTAGTTCTACCGTCGAATACGCGTTGCTTCATTCTAAATGAAGTTCACAACAGATATTCAGGTGTTGCCCGAATGAAGACCCTTGCATGCAGCTACTGCTGGTGGCCCGACTTGGGTGCCGAAAATGAAAACTACCTGAAAACGTGTGATCTCTATCAACAATATCAGTCGAATAAACCTCTATGTCTAACACACGCTTGACGTTGACCTGAAAGGCCATGGTAGCGTATCCATGCAGACTATTTTGGTCCTTTGAACGGAACATTTTCCTGTTGATAGTTGATGTCTATTCGAAATGGATCGATGTTTATCCAGTGTCTCATCCCACGGCGGAAACAACCATTTCAAAGATGCGATCATCGTTTTCGGTTTTCGGAATACCTGAAATTATTTGTACAGATAATGGGTCCTGTTTTACCAGTAAGGAGTTTGACAGCTTTATGCAGAGCAATGACATTCAACACGTGCGTACAGACCCATATCATCCTGCGTCGAATGGATTAGCCGAAACGGCGGTGCAGACGGTAAAATGAGGCCTGCTAAAGCAGTTATCGGGAACCGTACAAAATCGCTTAGATCAATTACTTTTTGCCTACAGAAGAACTCCGACAGAAGCCAGGGATAAATCCCCCACAGAACTGATGTTCGGTAGAACACCGTACTAGATTACACCTAGTATTTCCTAATCGTCGAGCGCAAATAGAAGCGAAACAAAACAAAACAGCTATGTTAGACAGGGTCACGATGTTGTTTTCCAACCCGGAGATCCTGTGTATACATGACTTCCCCACAAACGTTCATGGCAGTCCGCAATCGTAGTTACAAGTGCTGGTGCCCAGGACGACCTAAAGGTAAATGGTCGCCTCTTGAGGCCGTATTCAGATCACATACCCGCGTTGTGTTATAACACGAGAAAATGAGGAAAATATATCTGACTCAGTCCAACCGACGATAAAACAAACCACTCAGGATACGGCGCAAACAACAAACTGTCCGCCACTTCACATAATTCAAGGTGTACCTAAATCTGTTGAACCTTTCGTTCCCGGTGTATGACTTACTCCAAGAGAAGAGGGGAGGTTGCATCTGTCGATGATATTGATTATTTAGTCCAGCCACACTGCGTTCTTATTGGGTTTCCTCGCATTGACCAATCAAGAGTTCCGCACTCATGCATTAACACAGGTGTCATGTGAGCTAAGTCGCACAACTTCGCCCGATACACTTTGTTTCGTATTGTGCTTGATTCCTGCATAAAGGCGGTCTGAGGGCGTGCTTTGCTTGAGTTCGTTACTACGTATTAGCCTGTCTCACCGCTGGTGATAGTGAAGGGTGGCGACAGCTTGCCATAAACCATCACTCTGACTGAATTATGCGCGTACAGCGCTTTTGTAATATTTAAGTATTTATCAGGCGCACCTTTCCTGTGTAGACAATTCCAAAGGGCACATCGATCCATTGAATGTAAAGCACCTTTGATGTCAAGAAACACGACAACAGTGATTCGCCAATAAACTTGGCGGTGCTCCAAAAATTGACGCAAGGTGAAGATGTGGTCGATGCAGCCCCGACCTCGACGAAACCCTGCTTGCTCTTCACGAATCTGGCTTTCACGAGTGCCAGTCAGTCTGTGGAGAACTACAGATGCAAGCAATTTAGGGACAGTTGTGATCGAAATCATTCCTCTATGGTCGCCGCATTCCGAACGAGAGCCTCCCTTGAAAATTGGGACTGTGACGGAGCGGCACCAGTCTGTCGGGACAGTCTCCTGCGCCCAAGGTTCCACTAGCAAGTAATGTAAATCATCTACTAGATCTGGTCCCTCCGAATGTGTAGTGGGCTAGGGGAGTTCCGTCTGTCCCTGCGGCCTTATGCAATTTAACGGCCTGATCTCACGTTTGACTTGTGCGCGTGAGGGCGGATCTAAAGAGACGGCCCAAGGAGAGTGACGCTCAACGCCCAGAAAAGAAAGTGATAACACAGGTTGGCTAAATTGCCTTGCAAATTGTTCGGCTCAACAATCTAAGCATTTTGACAGACTGTGGATGGGCTGTCCACTCTCCTTGCGTATGGTTTTGGTAACACCAGGTCTTCAGCTGCCTGTTTCCCGGATCAGAGGGAATAACTTACGATGATTATCAACGGCAGCAGCTGTTTTCATCTGCGTGCCACGATGAGACCACCAGGTTTCGCGGTCTTTCTTCAGGCTAGTACGCAGTTGTGCCCAGAGCTCTTTCCGAGTCTCAATGTATTTGCTTCCAGCCGGAATATGTTGGCGAGCATCCGTAAGTTCCAGGGACTGTGTAGGGACCCAGTGTCAAGTTTGGCAGTTTGATTTGCCACATGAAGACATGCCTGCTGATGGTAACGTCTGGCGAATTTGTGTCCATTATATTCGACACTGTGCAATGGGTGCTTACTCAGCTCGGATGTCAACGCAGCTTGATACTCATTCAGGACACCTGGCTTCGCCACCTGGCTAGTGTCAATCTGTTCGCATCGACATTGCGGACGTCCACCAAAGCGCACCCAAAGGTCGGCGCAAACAAGTGCGTGGTCAGAGTCCACGCTCGTGCTACGAATCGAGCGACAGTTTTGGACACAGCCTCTCCAGCGGTAACTGATCGCGATATGATCGAGTTGCGTCCATGACTGGCCCGAGGCTGGTGGCCGCCAAATCACGCTTCTGCGGGTGCTGTGTCTAAAGTTTGTGCGCGCGAGAAGGAGACGAGCATCTTCACACAGCTGTAGCAATCGCTCACCGTTATCATTACGCGAGCCTACACCATGTTGGCTATCCAGATGAAGCTCATCAGAGGACAACTTTTTGACCTGGACGTTTGGATCGACAGCCAACACTACAGTATCCGTGCTTCTTCTGTAACGAAGAAGATCGTTAAATTGCTGATAGAAACCATCTTTCACCGAATCTGACGAAGATATAGAAAAAGAAGACTTACTAGCCGATCAGCGACGAATGTAGTATTTTGTGAAAGCTTCAGGAAACGATAAAATTAATGGGCCTTCTGAGCTTTTGAGCCCCGTACAGAAATATCAGCTTGGGGAATCTGCCCGAACTCCTAGCATTGCCAGGTTTGAGAGCGCATCCACAAAAGGCATGCCTACAGTAAATTACCTTCAATTATCATTGAAGCAAACAAGGTTCACACATTGGCATTTCTCAATATAATGAGCGAAATGGAAGACCGATGGTGTTATCAATACTACTACCTCAAGTAATGCGCGAAAAGTGTATCTGTAAAGCTTGTTCACGAGTACTGTAACAATAATAGTGCCTGAATTTGCAACAACACTATAAAATTAGATCTTTGCATGTTATGATATGAAACGAAGTATTCAAGGGCTGTTCTCAATTGTGTGGGTTTACGGATTTACGTTCTCTCCGGGCAGCAAAAGTAGTTGCTGCGCTTCGCTACTGATGTCTGGTCGTACGTCCTAAGTATCTTGACCTGCAGCAACAGGTAACCTGGTAAATTACCATTGAATGGATATGACCAGATACTGAACCTTTGAATCTGAGAGCAATAAGTGGCTTGCTTGTGAATACCACATTCATATGCAACACCTGCTCAACACAGTTCCCTTAGTTAACAAACAAACCGAGTTCCAAATTCTCTATAAAATACCAAAATACACAGCTATGGACTAAGAGCGAGACTGCTTGCTACTGGGGAGGCGGTACGCATACGATTAACAAGACCTGACCTATGTATACAGAAGAAAATGAGACAATTTTTGCAAATGCCATGAAATGCCATCGAAAGCGAATTGGTACAGCGCGAGCACAGCCGTGCCAAACTCATCCGGATTTCACCGGCGCCAGTACACCATGCGACCCGAACACGGTCGCCATACAGAGGCCAAAACAACTCCGTTCAGAGCGTAGCTCACCCTACGGAGACTGCCACCAAGGATCCGCTCACCTGCACACATCACAACTGAGTTGTCTTCAGTGAGAATGAGGCCAACATATCCCGCACAGTTTCTACGGGACTCGCCTCAGTTACGACATCTTATCTCACGGACTCTCGTCAAGTCGACAATCTGCCTCCTGAGCTGTGTTCATGCCAATGCCTCAGCCATCGAGCACACTCAGCAACTGTGACGCGCCAAACGTCTCAGCAGCATCAAACTCACCCTCACTCTCTGCCAACAAACATACAAATACTACTGTTTTAATGAACTATAAATATGGTTGGCGGCATCCGGTTTCCGATTTGCCTGTCACTGTGGTTAGCCACAGGACGCCTGCGCATACAGAAGAACCATAGATGGTTTGCGCTGCACCACCCACAGCTCCATCCACACACCCATATCCAGTGTAAACCCGAAGGAATAAGACCGGGACGCATGTGAATGGGAGCCACGTTTCATCAACGGAGCCGACCCACACTCCTTCACAGGCAAACACAAGCACGCTGTATTTGGGAATCAAGCGCACACGAGGCGGTGCCTGGACCGTGGTCGCTCCACACTGAGTGCATGGAACCACTATTTGATCCTAACACGGCCACAAGGACCGTGCACCCTGTCCCCTCCAGCAACGACCAACTGTCTCCTGGAGCCAGTATGGACGAGGTAGTGCGTAATAGACAGGTAAGCACCTTGTCAACATGCACATCAAGCGCACCCACACCGGGGATATCAAACAACAGCCAATCACTTGAGAGAGAGACACAAAGAAAATAACTCAATTAATGCATAAAGAAACCGTGACATAAACCTTTAGTTAATGAGCATATGAAATAAGTTGTTTACAAACGAATCCTAGATAAGTGCAGGAGGTCAGAAAGTATACTTTACGGAATGTCATGAACACAAAAATGTTATGGAAATCAAATACAATTGGCTTAAGCGAGGTGTGCAAGTTAATGGAATAGAGTACAGGTAGACATTTATATGAGAAAGAAAAGCATTAAGGCAAAATTGAAAACCCAACACCTGAAATAAATAGACTTAGCACGAAAGCAAGCGGTTAGTAAATCGAATTCAGCGTGCCTACAAACGCTGCGCCGATTTTGAATACT
>OX104063.1:86744659-86774124 GCA_944474145.2 Dicrocoelium dendriticum
AGATGAGGATTAGAGGAGACCTAAAGGTAGGAGGCTGTGCATAGAAACTCACAAAATATACGCCACTGGGGCCGGCTGTTCGCCGTATCAACCAGTGTGTCCAACCAAACGTGTTCACCGTCCTTAGGATCCCAGCCAGGCAGTGGGCAGGAGCCAACCGACTCCAACTTCTAAGTGAGGGTTTTCATTTCTCGCGACCAAGTCATCGCTTGGCCTACCCTCTTCCTCTTCTAACAGCACCACCGGCGAGCAAAACAATGCTCGTCGCTGGAGTCCGTGTGCTGGCTTGCGCAACACAGGACCAAGCCTTCGGAGCCTGGTGCGTGAGATAATAGTGCTGAGCGATTCACTGGTACTTCCTGCAACAAATACGCGACGTTGAACACGCTCACTGCTCACGCGATGCTCATACCATCGTTGCGAAGGCAGCGATGATTGAATAGGACGATCCTCTTTATGTCTGTCGACCTGATGGCCCAGGTTTCACAACCATATAGGAGAGTTGAACGAACAGCTGCGTTAGGAACTTTGTCCTTTAGGGCGAGTGTGATGTCGCGTCTACGCCACAGGTTCGGAGATTGTAAAAAGCACCTCGAGCGTTTGCTATACGGTTCGTATCCTCAGCTTCTATCCCATGGGCTCCAATATAGCTGCCTAGATACATGAATTCCAAAACAACTTCTAGCTGATCACCACCAAGCATTAGCGAAGGGGTGGTCCCTGCCAGTCTTGGAGAAGTGCTTTGCATTTCGATGGAGCAAAGCATAGACCGAAATGATAGACAGCCATTGTTAATCGATCCAGTGCTGCTTGGCACGTTTGGGAGCTGGCACAGAATAGGGCAACATCGTCCGCATACTCCAAGTCAAGGTGTTGCTCACCAGGAAGTATCTCCACACGTTCTTGGTCGTGTCCAGCGAATGCTGTTTCCATGACTTCGTCAAGTACGAAGTTGAATAAGGAAAGGTGACAGCCGGCCATCGTCAATGATATTGAGTAGTTAGTTCAGCCACACCGCGTTCTTATTGGTTTTCCTCGCATTGTCCAATCGATAGTTCCTCACTCACACCTTAACTCGTGTGTCATGTGACCTAGGTCGCACAGCTTCGCCCGATGCACCTTGGTTCGTGCTGTACCTTATTCTTGCTTAACTGCGGTCTGGGGGCGTGCTTTGTTTGAGTTCGTTATTACCTATCTTTTGGTGACGGGATCCATTAGAACCATATCATTAGTCCATCCGCTAACTTTTGGTCTTCCGCTGAGGACAAACCGACCTTACCAAACTGGACGAGGTGGAAGAAATCATTTAGTAACTACCTGGAACTACTTCCTATTTTGCATCCTTTGATTTCACTTTCGGAGTCTCACAAAATACCATTATTCCGACAAGTGCTGGGAGAGGAATGCCAGCGACATTATGATGCACTAGATGTGGAAAATTGTGGCACTATTACACCGCGAAATACTGTTTTTCAAGACTTGTACAGAAACCGAGCGAGAGTGTCAACGACTTCATTGTACACATCCACTAGTTTATTCCCAAGTATAAATACAACGGAATTCCGCCGGACAAATTTGAAGAAGAACTGAAAGTACAGTGCTTAGTTGGGTGGAGTCTGGACGAAAGTGCACGGGAAAAACTATTTTTTTGACGTGTCAGATAGCACGTGGGAGAATGCTTGTCTAATCGTTCACCAAAGGGAGAATATCTCGCACCAGGTAAGTAAATTCACTGCTCATCCAGTCGTCGATGCTGTTCACGCAGTTACTAAACCACGGACTCCAGGTAAATCTCGAAAACAGTTCGTGTGCTATCGTTGCGTGATGCAACATTCTCGTGTTTCTAAGTGTCGCCACAAAGAAAGCATCTGCCGAAAAGGTGGCAAAATGGGCCGCCTAGCCCGCGTGTGCAGTTCGGAACGCGCCCCACTGATTAACCTCACTCAATCGAGGCGCCATAATAAGCTAAAGCTTACAGAGATAAACGTTCTGGAAGACCCAGATAATGATCTAAATTCTGTCTCCTTGAATACCGTATCACCCAACGACTGCTATCCATATAGGATTCATTTGATGGTCGATAATGAACCGATCGATTTGGAACTGGATACAGGGGCTGCAGTTACCATTAGAAACAGTGATTCAATTAAGCGTGTGACCATGTGACTGAAACTTGCGAACCTACACGGAAGATCCGAATAGGGTCTTGGGAAAGTGCATGGTTAAAGTCAGGCACAGCGAGCAGAAATTAACTCTACCTTTGCTCGTGGTACCTGGGAAAAGACCAAATCTCTTGGGCAGAACTTGGACTCGATACTTCCAGAAACGATGCAAATTAATAAGATCGTGATCAATGACAGCAGTCTAAACTATCTGTTTAAGCGATTTTCTTCGTTATTTGAAAATAAGTGGGGAAAACTGAAACATTTTAAAGCTTCCATCAATTTGCGGGAGAACACCAGTGCCAAGTTTTACAAAGCGCTAACATCACGGTACGCTATGCGTCCCGAGGGTGAAGTAGAACTACAACGGTGATAATCCGCAAGCGTAATCATGCCCATACAACACTCGGATTGGGGTACCCAATTGTTCCTGTACTCAACCCGACGGTACCATTCATATCTATGGAGACTATAAGTTAATTGCCAATCAAGCTACCAAGATGGAAAGGTATTTTTGCCACTCATCGAAGATTTGTACGCCACGTTATCCGGTGGTCAAAACTCTTCTAAGCTTGATCCTATTCACCCATATTCTCAAGTTGAACTTAATGAGGACTCATGCGAATTACCCACCATAACGCTACATCTTGAACTATTTCAGTATACCCGTCTTCCTTTCGGAATTAGCTCCGCCCCCAGCGTCTTCTAGTGGATTGTGGATGGCATCATGAAGGATACCACTTGCTTGCGTTTATTTTGATGATATTTTGGTTTCTGGCCGAGGTGATGCTGAATCTTTCAAGACACTTCGGACGGTGTTGGAACGTTTGGAATCGAATGGATTGAAACTTAAGAAATCTACACGGGAGTTTTTGTCTGAATGTTTGTTATCTTGTCTACAAACTTGCTAAGAGAGCTGTCCATGTTTTACAGGATAAAGTATCCCCAATTATACAGGCACCGCAGCCTAAGAATGCTGATGAACTCCGACCATTCTCTGGAATGTTATCATACTATCGTGGTTTTTTACCGGGGGCATCAATTATTTTAACTAGCTAGAAAGCACTGCTACATAAACACCCCTTGGGTGTGGAACGATGAGCATCAGTGCGCCTTCATTCGTGTTAAAACTGTTTAGCATCAGCGCCAGTTTTACTTCATTACGATAGAAAAACCTCAGATCATTCAATGTGATGCATCTCCATACGGAGTTGGAGTAGTTTTAGGTCATAAAATGCCGAATGGTGCAATTCATCCGATTACTTTCGCTTCGCGTGCCTTAAAAGCGGCTGGGAAAAAATATTCACAACCTGATCGTGAGGCCCTGTCAGTTGTCTTTGGTGTCAGGAAATTGTACCAGTATGTTTGGGGTAGTCATCTTGAGATCTAAACTGATCATAAACCGTCGATATCCTTATAGAGTGAATCTAAGGGTATCCATCAAATGTTTTCACCAAGAATGCAGCCATGGGCCCTAATCCTTAGTGCGTATGAATACATAATATCTTATATCCCCTTACAATTGAATAATGAACAATGATTCATCACGGGCTAAAAGTAAGTGCTTGACACGTCCCGTAGGATGGTTGGGGTGAATAAGATGAAAGCAAATATATGTGGGTCATCAACTAAGCATCTGCCAAGATGAATACTTTAATAAATAACATCAGTGTAAAATTAACAAGTCGAGCATAAACGTTCAGTAATGCTCTGGAATGCAATGGTCGTTGATATAAGGCGTGAGAAAAGTAAAATATGGTCGCTCACTTGGGTCCAATTGATACATAAACCCTGTAGAAAAGCATGCTTGGCGTAATCCACAATAGAGTAGCTCAGGTACCCATCAAATGTTTTCATCTAGAATACAACCATGGGCCCTAATCCTTAGTGCGTAGTGATACAAAATGTGTCACATCCCAGACTCTTGTACGGCGGATGCCCTGAGTCCGTTACCGCACGCGACCCCCGCAGGGCCAATAGATGAACCGGTGGAAGTAGTTCATTTGATGCAGTACCTAGACGCTACCCTTTTGACAAGTGACGTCATACGTCGATGGACCGATCGGGATCCCAAACTAGCCTCCGTGATACGTTTCACGAAACCGGGCTGGCCTAATAGAATTCCGGCCAAGTTGAAACCTTTTGGGCTTTGGAAAAATGAGCTGAGTGTACACGACGTTTGTTTATTTTGGGGCTCACGTTTAGTTCTACCGTCGAATACGCGCTCCTTCATTCTAAATGAAGTGCACAACAGATATTCAGGTGTTGCCCGAATGAAGACCCTTGCACGCAGCTATTGCTGGTGGCCCGACTTGGGTGCCGAAAATGAAAATTACCTGAAAACGTGTGATCTCTATCAACACTATCAGTCGAATAAACCTCCATATCCAACAAATGCTTGGCGTTGACCTGAAAGGCCATGGCAGCGTATCCATACAGACTGTTTTGGTCCTTTGAATGGAACATTTTCCTGTTGATAGTTGATACCTTTTCGAAATGGATCGATGTTTATCCAGTGGCTCATCCCACGGCTGAATCAACCATTTCAAAGATGCGATCATCGTTTGCAGTTTTCCGAATACCTGAAACTGTTTGTGCAGCTAATGGGTTCTGTTTTACCAGTAAGGAGTTTGACAGCTTTATGCAGAGCAATGACATTCAACACGTGCGTACAACCCAATAGCGTTCTGCGTCAAATGGATTAGCCGAAAGGGTGGTGCAGACGGTAAATTGAGGCCTGCTAAAGCAGTTATCGGGAACCGTACAAAATCGCTTAGATCAATTACTTTTTGCCTACAGAAGAACTCCGACGGAAGCCACGGGTAAATCCCCCACAGAACTGATGTTCGGTAGATTACCGTACTAGATTACACCTATTATTTCCTAATCGTCGAGCGCAAATAGAAGCGAAACAAAACAAGACAGCTATGTTACACAGGGAGCACGATGTTGTTTTCCAACCCGGAGATCCTGTGTATACACGACTTCCCCACGAACGTTCATGGCAGTCCGCAATCGTGGTTACAAGTGATGGTGCCCAGGACGACCTAAAGGTAAGTGGTCGCCTCTTGAGGCCGTATTCAGGTCACATACCTCCGCTTTGTGTTATAACACGAGAAAATGAGGAAAATATATCTGATTCAGTCTAACCGACGGTAAAACAAGCCACTCAGGATACGGCGCAAACAACAAACTGTCCGCCACTTCACATAATTCAAGGTGTACCTAAACGTGTTGAACCTTTCGTTCCCGGTGTATGACTTACTCCATGAGAGGAGGGAAGGTTGCATCCGTCGAAGATATTGATTATTTAGTCCAGCCACACCGCGTTCTTATTGGGTTTCCTCGCATTGACCAATCAAGAGTTCCTCACTCACACTTTAACACAGGCGTCATGTGAGCTAAGTCGCACAACTTCGCCCGATACACTTTGTTTCGTACTGTGCCTGATTCTTGCTTAAAGGCGGTCTGGGGGCAAGCTTTGCTTGAGTTCGTTACTACGTATTAGCCTGTCTCACCGCTGGTGATAGTGAAAGGTGGCGACGGCTTGCCATAAACCATCACTCTGACTGAACTATGCGCGTACAGCGCTTTTGTAATGTTTAAGTATTTATCAGGCGCACCTTTCCTGTGTAGACAATTCCAAAGGGCACATCGATCCACTGAATGTAAAGCACCTTTGATGTCAAGAAACACGACAACAGTGATTCGCCAATAAACATGGCAGTGCTCCAAATATTGACGCAAGGTGAAGATGTGGTCGATGCAGCCCCGACCTCGACGAAACCCTGCTTGCTCTTCCCGAATCTGGCTTTCACGAGTGCCAGTCAGTCTGTGGAGAACTACAGATGCAAGCAATTTAGGGACAGCTGTGATCGAAATCATTCCTCTATGGTTGCCGCATTCCGAACGCGAGCCTCCCTTGAAAATTGGGGCTGTGACGGAGCGGCACCAGTCTGTCGGGACAGTCTCCTGCGCCCAAAGTTTCACTAGCAACTGGTGTAAAGCATCTACTAGATCTGGTCCCTCCGAATGTGTAGAGGGCTAGGGGAGTTCCGTCTGTCCCTGCGGCCTTATGCAATTTAACGGCCTGATCTCACGTTTGACTTGTGCGCGTGAGGGCGGATCTAAGGAGACGGCCCAACGAGAGTGACGCTTAACGCCCGAAAAAGAAAGTGATAACACAGGTTGGCTAAATTGCCTTGCAAAGTGTTCGACCCAACAATCTAAGCATTTTGACAGACTGTGGATCGGCTGTCCACTCTCTTTGCGTATGGTCTCGTTAACACCAGGTCTTCAGCTGCCTGTTTTCCGTATCAGACGGAATAACTTACGATGATTACGAACGGCAGCAGCTGTTTTCATCTGCGTGCCATGATGAGACCACCAGGTTTCGCGGTCTTTCTTCAGGCTAGTACGCAGTTGTGCCCAGGGCTCTTTCCGAGTCTCAATGTATTTGCTTCCAGCCGGAATACGTTGGCGAGCATCCGTAAGTTCCAGGGACTGTGTAGGGAACCAGTGTCAAGTTTGGCAGTTTGATTTGCCACATGAAGACATGCCTGATGATGGTAACGTCTGGCGAATTTGTGTCCATTATATTCGTCACTGTGCAATGGGCGCTTACTCAGCTCGGATGTCAACACAGCTTGATACTCATTCAGAACATTTGGCTTCGCCACCTGGCTGGTGTCAATCCGTTCACATCGACATTGCGGACGTCCACCAAAGCGCACCCAAAGGTCGGCGCAAACAAGTGCGTGGTCAGAGTCCACGCTTGTGCTCCGAATCGAGCGACAGTTCTGGGCACAGCCTCTCCAGTGGTACCTGATCGCGATATGATCGATTTGCGTCCATGACTGGCCAGAGGCTGGTGGCCGCCAAGTCACGCTTCTGCGGGTGCTGTGTCGAAAGTTTGTGCTCGCGAGAAGGAGACGAGCATCTTCACACAGCTGTAGCAATCGCTCACCGTTATCATTACGAGAGCCTACACCATGTTGGCTGTCCAGATGAAGCTCATCAGAGGACAATTTTCCGACTTGGGCGTTTAGATCGCCAGCCAACACCACAGTATCCGTGCTTCGTCTGTAACGAAGGAGATCGTTAAATTGCTGATAGAAACCATCTTTCACCGAATCTGACGAAGATATAGAAAAAGAAGACTTACTAGCCGATAGGCGACGAATGCAGTATTTTGTGAAGCTTCAGGAAACGATAAAATTAATGGGCCTTCTGAGCTTTTGAGCCCCATACAGAAATATCAGCTTGGGGAATCTGCCCGAACTACTAGCATTGCCAGCTCTGAGAGCGCATCCACAAAAGGTAAGCCTACAGTAAATTACCTTCAATTATCATTGAAGCAAACAAGGTTCACACATTGGCATTTCTCAATATAATGAGCGAAATGGAAGACCGATGGTGTTATCAATACTACTACCTCAAGTAATGCGCGAAAACTGTATCTGTAAAGCTTGTTCACGAGTACTGTAACAATAATAGTGCCTGAATTTGCAACAACACTATAAAATTAGATATTTGCATGTTATGATATGAAACGAAGTATTAAAGGGCTGTTCTCAATTGTGTGGGTTTACGGATTTACGTTCTCTCCGGGCAGCAAAAGTAGTTGCTGCGCTACGCTACGCTATTGATGTCTGGTCGTACGTCCTAAGTATCTTGACCCGCAGCAACAGGTAACCTGGTAAATTACCATTGAATGGATATGACCAGATACTGGACCCTTGAATCTGGGAGCAATAAGTGGCTTGCTTGTGAATACCACATTCATATGTAACACCTACTCAACACAGTTCCCTTAGTTAACAAACAAACCGAGTTCCAAATTCTTTATAAAATACCAAAAGTACACAGCTATGGACTAAGAGCGAGACTGCTTGCTACTGGGG
Organism: Dicrocoelium dendriticum; assembly: GCA_944474145.2. Lineage (NCBI taxonomy): Eukaryota > Metazoa > Platyhelminthes > Trematoda > Plagiorchiida > Dicrocoeliidae > Dicrocoelium > Dicrocoelium dendriticum. Next base: position 86,752,725 of record OX104063.1, read on the forward strand.
AGGCGGTATGCATACGACTAACAAGACCTGACCTGTGCATACAGAAGAAAATGAGACAATTTTTGCAAATGCCATGAACTGCCATCGAAAGCGAATTGGTACAGCGCGAGCACAGCCGTGCCAAACGCACCCGGATTTCACCGGCGCCAGTACACTATGCGACCCGAACACGGTCGCCATACAGAGGCCAAAACAACTCCGTTCAGAGCGTAGCTCTCCCTACGGAAACTGCCACCAAGGCTACGCTCACCTGCACACATCATAACTGAGTTGTCTTCAGTGAGAATGAGGCCAAGATATCCCGCACAGTTTCTACGGGACTCGCCTCAGTTACAACATCTTATCTCACGGACTCTCCTCAAGTCGACAACCTGCCTCCTGAGCTGTGTTCATGCCAATGCCTCAGCCATCGAGCACACTCAGCAACTGTGACGCGCCAAACGTCTCAGCAGCATCAAACTCACCCTCACTCTCTGCCAACAAACATACAAATACTACTGTTTTAATGAACTATAAATATGGTTGGCGGCATCCGGATTCCGATTTGCCTGTCACTGTGGCCAGCCACAGGACGCCTGCGCCTACAGAGGGACCATCGGTAGTTTGTGATGCACCACCCACAGCTCCAACCACACACACCATATCCAGTGTCAACTCGAAGGAATAAGACCGGGAGGCATGTGGATGGGAGCCACGTTTCATCGACGGAGCCGGCCTACACTCCTTCACAGGCAAACACAAGCACGCCGTATTTGGGGAATCAAGCGCACACAAGGCGGTGGCTGGACCGTAGTCCGCTCCACACTGAGTGCATGGAACCACTCTTCGAGCGTAGCATGGCCATATGGACTGTGCACCCCCGTGCCCTCCAGCAACGACCAACTGTCTCCTGGAGCCAGTATGGACGAGGTAGTGGGTAATAGACAGGTAGGCACCTTGTCAACATGCACATCAAGCGCAGCCGCACCGGGGATATCAAGCAACAGCCAAACACTTGAGAGAGATACAAAGAAAATAACTCAATTAATGCATAAGGAAACCGTGACATAAACCTTTAGTTAATGAGCATATGAAATAAATTGTTTACAAACGAATCCTAGATAAGTTCACGAGGTCAGAAAGTATACTTTACGGAAAATCTCGAACACAAAATGCTATGGAAATCGACTACAATTGGCTTAAGCGAGGTGTGCAAGTTAATGGAATAGAGCACAGGTAGACATTTATATGAGAAAGAAAAGCATTAAAGCAAAATTGAAAACCCACCACCTGAAATAAATAGACTTAGCACGAAAGCAAGCGGTTAGTAAAAAGAATGCAGCGTATCTACAAACGCTGCGCCGATTTTGAATACTTCTCTGCAGGACCCGTCGTCGCTTCTGTAGGGATCCCGAGTGGCCTCGCTCATGGCTCATTAAGCCTGCCTGACTAAGGCACTCACGACCACATGTTATACAGCACCATGCGCTTGATGTCGATGGAGAACACCATCGGTGCTTGCCGCTTCCGCACTTGCCGCTTCTTCTCTACATGCTTGAGGGCTTTCTCCTGCACCTCGGCAACTGCCTTCGTGATCAGATCGCGCCATACACGCCGATCAACCGCCTTCGATTCCCATGATCTGCAATCAAGATTAGAACGTGTGAGGCTCACTTTAATCATGTCCTGGTAACGTAACTTTGGTTTCTCCACGTGCTGCTTCCCAATACTCAGCTGACAAATAAGAATTGCTTCGGTATCCGCGTCGAATCCATACGCCACACATGACCGAGCCACCTCAGGTGTCTCAGCAAAAGTATGCAGTCCACTGCATACATCCCACTTCGGCGCAACACTTCCGTGTCTGCAACTGTCGCCCCAACCGATGCGCAAAATCCGTCGCAGACACTGCTGATGAAAACGCTCGAGATATCGCACATCCCGACGGTACATCGTCCACGTTTCACTGCCGTATAGAAGAACGGACAGTACCATGGATTTGTACACCATCAGTTTCGTGCCAACGGTAAGCTGATGGTTTTTCCACTCTTGGTACTCAAACTTACCGAATGCCGCCGCTGCCTTCGACACGTGAATACGCAGCTCAATGTGTAGATGCTGATCAGTCGACATCATACTCCCAAGGTAGCAAAAGCGAGAGGTGGTTTCCAATACTTCAGCACCAATGCTGATTCGCGGCAATATTGAAGATTGCACCTCCGGTGAAGGCTGAAAGAGACAGACAGTTTTGCTTGTGTTGATGGTGAGCCCGAATTTGGTCGCTGTCGAAGCCAGAGCACTGGTCATGTGCTGCAACTCATCCGCGCTGTGTGAAAACAACGCACAGTCGTCAGCAAACAGCAACCTACGGATAGTTGTCTCACAGACTAAAGTTCTCGCACCGAAACGACGGATGTTCAGCAAACAACCATCAATACGATGCTCCACACAAACACCGTAAGCACAAGCCGCATCGAAAACACAAGACAACATTGCATGAAGATAGATATTAAACAGGGCAGGAGCTAAGACACAGCCTTGCTTCACACCAGAGACAACTGCAAAGTCATCCGAGGTCTCTCCACTCAGCTGCACCCTCGCTCGCATACCACTGTGCAGACATTCAATTAAACTTACAAACTTACGCGGGCAACCAAACTTACCCAACACCAGACACAATGCCTCGCGGTTCACCGTATCAAATGCCTTGGAGAAATCAACAAAAAGCGAGTACAATGGCTGGTGTTGTTCTCTGCACTTCTCTTGCAACTGACGAGCCGCAAACACCATATCCATAGTGCTGCGACCCGAGCGGAATCCACACTGCTCATCCGCCACGTTAGGTTCCACAACCTGACTGACGAGGCGGTTGAGCAGGATTCGGGCAGTCACTTTGCCCACACAACTCAGCAAGTTGATGCCACGATAATTCGTGCAACATTGCTTGCTTCCTTTGCCCTTGTACAGTGGTAGCACAAGGGCATCCTTCAGCTCAGGAGGCACCTCCTCCTCAATCCATACACGTAGCACCAAGTAGTGCAGCGCAGTCAACAACGCGGGTCCGCCGTTTCAATACTTCAGGTGGGATCCCGTCGGCCCCGGCACACTTGCCGTTTCGCAGCTGAGCAACTGCTATCTGCGTCTCATCCAGTGTCGGCGTATCCGCCAGATCCGCCTTCACATCGTGCTGCTTCAGGCCGTTCAATGTAGGCCAGTCGATCTCTGAACGATTGTTCAAGAGACAGTCAAAGTGTTGTCGCCAGATCTGCATTATGTCTGCAGTCTGTGTGCAGGTAGCGCCTGAACTACCATCGATCAGTGTCTTCAGAGGCTCCAATCTCGGTCCATACACCGCCTTCAAGGAGTCAAAGAATTCCTTGTGTTGGCGGCGTTCGGCGTAGCATTCCATCTGCTTCGCCTTCTCCGTCCAACATCCATTTTTAATGCGACGGAGCTCTCGGGTCAGTCGCCGTCGTAGTTTGCGAAACTGACTACTCTTTCCCAAGTCACTGGGATCTGCAACATGTGCAGAAAATGCTGCATTTTTCTCCGACACCAAGGCGCCGATCGTCGCATTGTTGTCATCAAAGCAATCAGACCGCTTACAGTTGGCAAGCCCCATGGTCTCCTGGGCAGCAGCTGTCACCTGGTCGCGAATGTGGTCCCACAGGTCGCCGACTGTGGCTATGCAGTCCACATCAGCACACAGACGTGCAGCCATCGCCTTCTCCAGCTCAGTACGATTCTCCACAGTACCGAGGGAGAGAGTGTTAAATTTACGCCGATTCACGGCGGAAGTGCAATACATAGATTTACGAAAATATATGTACCGTTTGGTCCGCAACAACTTGTGATCAGTGCCTACGCAGTACACGTGTCATGCGCACTTCACGCATATCACGCTGACGTACGATGACATAGTCGAGCAGGTGAGCGTGACCACTCCGTGGGTGCGTCCAAGTTGCTATATCACTCGCACTCACTGAAAACCGAGTGTTCGTGATCGTCAGGCCGTGAGTGACACACAGTGAGAGCAGCCTGTCACCGTTCGCATTCGCTGAACCAATGTCATGCGAACCGATAACATCTGTCCACACCGATGCAGCACGCCCAACGCGCGCGTTGAAATCACCCAGCAGAAATAGTCGGTCGCTCCTCGGCACAGACCGTATCACGGAGGATAGCTCAGTGTAGAACTGGTCACGCGTGTCATCAGGATAACACATGGTCGGACCGTACGCGCTTATAAAAGTAGCAAACTTACCTCTTCCGAGTCGTAGGAGAACAGTCATCAGTCGTGCGCTAATGTGTGTTGGTACACCCACCAGCTGGCCATGGAGGCGATCGGATATTGCAAATCCGACCCCATGTTCACGTGGTGCTGATGCGGTGTTGCCCACGCAGTAGAATGTGTAGCCAGCACCTGCTTCATGCAACTTGCCTTGCTCAGCGAGCGGAGTTTCACTGAGCGCCGCAGTATCGATGTTGTAGCGCGCCAGTTCCATCGCGACGAGTGCAGTGCGTCGCTCCGGGCGCTCGCTCGAGTTCCGATCTAGTAGTGTGCGCACGTTCCAGCACCCGATGCTGAGTGCTTTGCGAGCAGGCATACGATTGCATTGGTGGGCAATCGCACGCGAGGTGGTGGTTGTGCTTCGGAGGTTTACTTGAGGGACTCCGCCCGGAGCCTATGGCTCAATAGCCTGACCCACAAGGCAGTGGGGAGCAGATCCAGCTCGGGAATGTGATTGCAGAGACAGATTGGGATCTGCTTGACAGACGTCACACGCAGCCTTTGAGGTACTGGAACAATTATTATATGTTTTTCGACCGTAGTAGGATACGCACCTGCGACCACGGCCAGACGCAGGTGGGTTTTTGGCGGGTTTGCACCAATTTGACCAGCGGCTGCCTGGGTTGAGGAGGGCGGTAGCAAACCATTAAATACCCGGGAGATGTCCTCCCACCGTCAGTGACAATGCGTGGCACTCGTGCTCTATGCCAATCGAGCTGTGAGCTTATAATCCGTAGACCTGTTGTCTCCCATGGCTAGGTTTTACGGGAAGAGAACCATCGACCACTTCCTAACCTCCGAAGAGGATGGACTAGGATACTGCCAGGGCGCCCAATCCTGACAGGAGAACGACTCGGGTCCTCAGCCAAAGCCTTCGATTAAATGAACACCCGAAATGCAGCGGGTCTAGCACATGGTCAGTTAGCTGACTCATGCGGATTGGTGTCCGGGATCTTAGCAGGGAGAAGGGCGAAACCCAACTCCCACCCAGCGGTCGCCACAAGGAGGCGCCAGGACATGAGACTATGGCGCAACAGTAGCAGCAGTGGGTAGACCATCTGTCAGGATCTAGCCCCCAGCAGCCTCAGCGCACCATAGGCTCTCCCGCCACACTATAAATATAAAGGCGTAGTAAACACAGGTGTCTTGGTTAAGTCAATAAAACACTCTCACTCGCGGCCAGCCTTCTGCATGAAAGTTCGGTGTAGTTTAGCGGCGTTTACACGTTCCGTCTGCCCCATAAATTACAAGTTCACATCGGCCGGCTAAGCCCACTAGCCGTTCCAATACGAATCCTCTAAGCCAGCCATTCGCAACTGGGAGCCATGAATAATTCACTGGGGCCCCACGATGAGAAAATGTTTAAGGTAGCTATGCTGGAAACAGGGGTTGTGATAACAAAAATAACAAAATTCATTTTTACAAACTTTCTGATGTGTTCCCACCGCGCACTTATCTAACCTGGTAACTATTGGGTAGTGAAATGAAGTACGCGCGCAGGTGGCTGTTTACGAAGATGTAAAAGCCAGACCGGGCAGACATTCTGTTGAGGAGCTGTCATGGTTCCGCCAAACTTGCGCAGATTTCGCCGGGCTCATTTCAAACATGCAATCACTATATGGCGACTTGGACTGCGCAACTAACAACCGATTCGTCCTCAGGACTTCGATGCCTATCCACAATAAACAAACTGTGCTTTACTTAGAGCACTGGTGCATGTACTGTGCAAGCTGCGCGGAACCTAGCGAATTGTCGCCCAAGCTCCGGCGACTACCTAACAAAGCCACTCTGACACTACCTGAGTTATCCTCAGGATACGACCACTGCGAGACAACAAGTGCCCGTCAGTCTTTCTCGTTCGGGTCTCGGTGCAATAGGGCTAAGTTACGCGTTCTTCCTCCAGTCTCAGATCGCGTCTGGGGGCAAGATCAGGTTATCCCGCAACATTCCCAATTCTAGTGGCTACTCTGCGCGCGTAGGGTACTATCTCTGAGGAAAATTCGTTCATTCCGACTAAAATTCGAAACTGCTAGGACATGTTTTAACGCTTTCTTAACATTAAGGTCAGCTGAAATTTTCGAAGTAGCAAGCAGCTTTATCAACTTACATCGTACGTGTGGACGTGCGGTTGCTTTGGTGAGCATATATAACATAATGTTTGCATACCGATAGTTTTCATACTACTCACAATAATCCAAGCTCTTGCCAGTACGCATTGAGTGCCATGTCTGACATTAGCCGATGCACGTTATTAGTTTCGTTGTTGACTCTCACTTGCTGATTTCTTGCACTATCCGACATTTTCTTCCGTGTTTGCCTCTTCTGTTCTTCATTTTACCTTTTGTCCCTGATGTAACTTTCCTGTAATGAATCTACATCCACCGAGTATTGTCATTTTCGGGGTTCTATTTGTGTTCTTCAATGACTTTTGTCATGAGGTTTTCAGTTATTTTAGCTATCCACGGTACTTTCAAAGTTATCCTCAGAAACCACATTTGGGCTGCTTCTAACAGTCTTGCTACACGCTTGCAATGTAAAGTGCTAGCCACCAACAAATGTTCCAAGTAAACGTACCAAACGTCGTAGCTTATAATCTCATGGTCAAGCAAGAATAAATTTAGTACCACCAATCATTTGTACTACCTGCGTGTTTCACTTTGTCGAACGAAGTTATTAGATACCCATGATATAACTGCGTAAACATGAAACAATAGCAATATTATTATATAACAGGTCAACACTATACAACAACGTATTTCAGAATTATCGGCAGTATTATGTGGAATCCTCATCATTCGGAGTTGTTCCGTCACCTCAAAACCCTACGTTATTTACGTGCTCATTTTGCCGAAACATTCTTTCAAATGGAAGTATGTGACCAAGCAAAATGAGAACTCATTTGAAAAGCGGGAAGTGTGGATTTTTTGCAGGAAGCTGCGGGATATTTTCGAAAACGGACCAACTTTAAAGACAATGGTTTCTGACATGGCAAAAAATAGCGAATGCACTTACGGTGTCTTATAAAATCAGTAACGTCAGTGCCAAGGTTTTCAGTTCACAAGATGTTGGAGAAAATATTATTTTGCCTTCGGTATCAGTAGTATTTTCCGACCTGATGAATATGAATATACAAGAAGCTCTTCAAGCCATTCCGCTCAACAATTCGACTGTATCTAGGCGAATAGATGCGAAGTCTCAAGACATAGAAAGCACCTTAGTTACTTCCCTACAGTCTAGAAACATTGCGTTACAATTAGATGACTCTACTTGACCTGAAGGGCGCTCATCTGGTGGCATATGTCCGATTTTTCAACGTCAATTAATTAATGAAAGTGATGCTGGTTGCCAGGAGAATTGAAAGTTATACAAATGTCCAGTCTATATTTAAGGTAGTCAATAGTTAGCTGACAGAAAACTCCATTCAAAAACCGAATGCATTTGCATGTGCAACAAAAGTTGTTACGGCGATGGTCGAATGATATATGGGGTTTATCGCCCATCTAAGACATGCTCTCACCTTCTGTTCTTACAATGCACCGTGTTATTCACTTAGAACACCTACTGGTTAAGAACTTGGGAGAACGCTTAAACGACTCATTGTCAACTGTTATAATAGTAGCCAACAATATCAAATCACACCTTCTTCAACATCATCTTTCCCAGCAGCTATGTGAAGAAAACTAGTTTTCCAGGTTCTACTGCTGCATACAGAAGTCGGCCCGTAGCCTAGAGGTAGCGAGATTGTTTCATAGTCTTGTGACGTGGTTTCGAATCCGCGTAGGGGTGGGCGTTCTAGCGGTATACTCAGCCCGCGTGTGACTGGTAGTGCTCGCTTCGCTGCCGTGCGACCACGTACAGCTGACACATTATTATTACATTATTATACAGAAGTTAGATGGCTCTTTAAGGGCAACTGTCTTGGTCGTTTCGTTGCGCACTGGGACACCAACATCACATTTCTTTCTTGAACTGACAAAGAAAGAACATTGTTAACACCTAAGCCAGACTTGTTGTACCTGGCTATTTTTGAAAAAAGCAACTTATCAAAAAGACTCTTTAAGGTAAGTTGAGTAATATTATCTCGAGCAAAAGTCATTCTCGCTTCTCTTAAAAAGCTGGAAGTGTATGCTCACAACGTCTGACGTCTGGAATTTTCACAACTGAAAAGTTGCGCTACAGTAACGGAGGAGCTGAAGGACGAAGACTTGCTTGTCTATGCCAGTGACAACAACTCCGAAAATAAATGGAAGACGGATTTCATGACCTGATTAACATGGAAATCCTGATTTGGATTTTAAATCCATTAACGTACAACTCTGCGCTGTTGGAGTCAACATCCAGGAAAGTCGCTTAGAGTTTCAAAACAACACACTGGCAAGGCCCAACTTCACACAATATAAAAAATGTTCGATAAACATTGATGCCTCTAACAGATGTTTCAGACTGTGGGATGTAGTTGAAATAAGTTTCCTTGCTTTTACATCTGCATACTTGTTTGAATGTGGATTCACAGCGTGGTTTCTCGAACAAAAAGTAGGGACAGATTGGCATCACAGAACGAGGAGACCTTCGACTCTCACTGTCAAGTCTTGAGCTGGGCATGAGCAAGTTTGCTCAAGGACATCAAGCTCAAGACTCTCGTCAATTTCTCGAAACATATTGTTACGAAGTTACTAGACATCTTAATTCTTGACATGCCTCACAGTTAAAAGTCAACCACAATCAAGTAAAGTTTTTAAATACTAATGAGTATTTCGGTGTAATTACAGACAAATGGCTTGAGGTCGCCGTGCAATGAAGGTTGTCTTGAGGCTGTGAAAGTTAAAAAGCTGAAGTTTCTATAAGAAAGAGCAGTGATACCACCACTAAAATTTTAGCCATCATAACACGAAAGATACCATTCCAACTACAGGAAATCATAGATTTATGTCTGTTAGGCGTTGCATAGTGCTGACCAAGGGCGATCATGGGTGGCGACCATGAGAAATGGAAAGGTACAAAAGGCGACCACGGCTGAATAAAGGTTGAGAATGTCTGCTCTATGCTACTCTGCGCGTGGGAGCTAACGAGTGAAAGAGTTGGTCCGCTCCGACTAGGACAGTCGAAATCAAACAAGGACGTTTCTAACAGATGGATTAGAGCCAAGTCAGCAAATTCACATAAATTTGCGCACGTCGTCCTCCACCTGAAAATGTGATCTCACTTTAAGTAATCCGGTCAAATACTTACTTTTCACACACGAATGATAACCAACGTCACTTTTATCTTTAGTACTGTAAAAGCCTGATGAATAGGTAATCGAAAACAATTGTTTGCTTTTCGCCTACTGCCTTTATTTTCTTTCTGGGATTGACGACACATGTGCATCTTACATGACATACTGCAACGACAAAAACGCCCTCAGAGCTTATGCTGGGGCGAAAAATCCATACTTAAGTAAATGCAGCCTTTGCATACAATGAAAGCTTCAATCAGGGAGACACTACGAATGACGACCTGTTTACTAGCCTAAGCATAGACGTGTTGGGGAAATCTATCCCCTTGGGGCATTTGTTCGCATGAGTTCACTCTATTTAAGTCAAGTCAAGTCAGGAATGTGCTTTGATGCTCCCGTGACGTGTGAATTTTCAGACTTGAAGTACAGACTGTTAACAATGACAAAAAATAAATTCGAAAGCGACAGAACAACAACAAAGGAAAAGTTCAATGAAAAACATAACCTCGCTAGCAGAATTGATCAGCCATTTCTTGAATACAAGCGTTTTGATCAAATGGAGAACTGATAAAGAATGACCGACAAACCATTAACTTTTGTGCGGCATATGTTGCTCGGTCGACGAGGTAGATAAGTAAGTAGAAGGCCCAGTGTGAAAACGCTGACTAAGGTCTGTGAGTATTTTTGAAGTAAGTTTCTTGCACGAATTAACGTGCGGCGATACAACTTTTTTACTGAAGTTGGTTTGGAATACCACTACAGCGAGACAATTCCTGCAGTAATCTGTCAAGCAGCTTGGATTACTCACACAATAAGTCTGGAAAAATCTCTGAAGCACATTAAGTCTAGTGTGGTAGAATGCACGCATTGATGAACCTTAGAATCAAATTATATGGTACGCAGGATGGTCGAAATCGAGCGACCCAAAATGAAAGGTTATTGACTTTGGTGAACATTTGATTCATGTGGAGTGACCTTGACAAACGGTGGTTTAGTATAACTCCAACATACTTAACTGATATACGGAAGCTCAAACAGTCAGCTTCAATTTGAAGTTTCGGACACACCGTGATAAGGTCATGCTAACTAGCTGCTTTATGTGGCGAACACAGCATGAAGGACACCGGATGTTTTGGTAGATGGTGCGAAACATTTGCCGCCAAACCTGGCGAACCCAGTTCGTTTGGCGAAACAACGGAGGTCGATGCAATAGGCCGATTGGTACCCGTCACTTTAAAGGTAATGGCACTATGCAATTATGCCATGCTTTAATCACATTGTGTACAGCTCGGCCAGGGGCCGGGTTGAAGATTCGGCACACTGATTCAGGTCGCCTATCTGATCCCGTCGCAACGAGACTGAACCTTAACGTGTTGCGACGGTTTATCACATTGAGCTATACTGGGAGATGTCTGAGCTTCTTGAGAGCTACCCCTACCAGGTTGGTCAGTGGTGAAAGGTCAGGCAAACTCAGTCTCCTGCTTCCCCAGGTTAGGGGCTTGAATTGGCATGACCTTTATTACTGTAAAACCAAATCATTGCCACCTCCCCGCTGCCTTGCGGACAGGCTTTTGAGCCAAAGGCTTTGGATGGGGACCCTAATCCTCCTCCTGTCTAGGTCTGGGCGACCTGGCCGTATCGCAACCCACATACAACCATGACATTTTCTTCAAACATAAACTTCATGCTGCATCGGCCGTCACGCAGATTACCATGGGTAGCCCTATCTGCTGCATACAGCATGGCGGATAAGCGAAAACATGCTACTGCTGGCGCCTCCCCTCGTTCTTTTCTACCTGCTTCCCTTATTCCCGTCGAGACCCAATTACCAACATTCCTTCTATAATTCCCAGCTTAAGTTACATCAACCGAAGTGCCACTGGAATAGAACCATTTGCAGCCACCATCTCACAACTCTTGTCAGACGCCTATCGGCAAAAGTCCCTTATAAGGCCACGCCGTCCCGTTTTCATGGCGGTGTTCAACCTTCGCATTCTAAGACAATTAGCTCAACAGCCTGCACTCGCACGCTTCTTCGGCACACTGGGTATTTAGGTGTGTTGTGTGTCCGAAACTAGGATCAATGACCCTCATAAGGTTGTTGAATTAACTGCGTCAGGCTCGTCATCTCACCATTGGTAACACGCATCCGCAGACGCCGATACAGCGCTCACGGGTCAAGCTGGTCTACGTATCATGCTAAGCTCCAAAGCTAAGCCATTGTTGGCTGATGGGATTTCGGTAAACAGCCGTTTATGTGCAGCCTGTTTGACGACGTCAGATAAGGTTGATTCACGAAGTAGCACGAAACGCTGTTTGTTTGTGATTTCCGCTTATACTCCCACCGACTGGAGTTCTGATGCTTCCAAGGACACATCCCATCACGAACTGAACGCGTTACTACGCAGTGCTACTAGTTCAGGTACAATAACACTTGCAGGGGATATGAGCGCACAAGTAGGACGTCTGAACACCTCAGAAGATCAGCTAGGTAATAATTATAGGCTCAACTCTGAACGGACTGACAAAGGCGAGCGTCTGTAACCGATGTGTGCGAAGCACCTGTTGTTGTTTAGTAGCCCCGCTCTCAGTCACGGTGGGCACCGAAGTGCCAATTGGCGTTCTCCTGTAGCTGGCAAGTGATGGACCCAAATTGCCCACATAGCCATAAGTTACAGGTGGCGTGGTCCCATCCTGGGTTGTCGGGTGTTCTGGATTACCTGCATCCATTCTGATCATGTATTGGTGCACTGTCGTTTCTCCATGAATTTTACCGGAAGCGCACCAAGCGTCTCCTCCGATTGGCAAATGAGAAATTGTCTCAGCCCTCAGACAGGCAAGCCTAGCAAGACGAACTGCCAACCGAACTTTCGCTGTTTTGTTCTAATGACAGTGCTTCAGTGGAATAGGATCTCAGACACCATGCACAAGGCAGGAGCATCTGCTTATGGAATTATCAATGGTCACACACCAATCACGGGATACCCGAGAGGTCGGTGAACCAGTCTAAATACGGAAGATTATACCCGGCTAGTCCTGAGAACAATGTGACCAGACGGACTATTAGTTGCGAACTAAATCGGGGCCAGCTTGTTGAAAATGAAGCCTGGTGGACCAGTAGGGCTCAAGAAATGGAGGAGGCAGGAGCAGTAGGCAATTACCGGAAGCTCTTCCACCTTATCCGCACCACTGGTCCCAGAAAACCAGACGTCAGTTAGACAATCAGAGACAACGCGGGTGCACTGATCCACAATAAGGATCGCCGTATGGCTCGTTTGACGGAACACTTTCAAGATCAGTTCAGCTGGCCAGCTGCTCCCGGACCTCTTCCTACTCAGGTTATGCAGGACGAGACATGGACGGTTAGTTTGGAGCCTCTGTCGGAGGCCGAGATCCGAAACGCGATCACAGTCCTCTCACCTGCACAATTTAAGTATGGAGGTGAAGTCCTCTGCTAAGCACTAACCTCCCTAATCGAGCATATCTGAGAAGAAGAGAGTGACTGGACTAACTGGAATGAAGCGATTATAGTGCAATGTACAAGATGGGCATTCGCACAGACTGTTCTAACCACAGGGGTATTAGCCTAAAGCCTGTTGTGAGGACATTGCTAGCCTCAATTTTCGTTCGTAGCCTCTCTGCGGAACGGGAATCCCAGATTTGGAGAAGATCAGGCAGGTTTCCGCCCAGAACGTGGCTGTGTAGACCAAATAATCACTCTGCGGCAGGTGTTAGTGTAGCAATAAGCATACTGTAGATCGACAATAGCTGTAGTTCTCGACTTCAAGATTGCGTTCCATACACTTGCTCGATGCATTCTGTTCTAAATACTTGCGCAAACGTGTTCCCACGAAATATGTGAGCATTTTACGTACTCTAGACTCGAACATTACAGCCGGTGTCAGGGTCTACTGTGCCTTGTCGGACAGCTTTCCGACAACAAGTGGCGCTCTTCAGGGCTGTCCGATTTCCCCGTTTATGTTCAGTTTGTCATGGACTATATCATGGAGTGTTCTCGTACTGAATCTCATTAGGTAGGCATCGAGGTCCTGCCTGATGAAAGGCTAGCTGGTCTTGTTTATGCGGACGATATGGTCTTGTTTTTCGACGATGTTGCGGTGGCACAATCAATCCTGAATAGCCACACTAGAGTGGTCTCCTTATTTGGTATGCTCCACAAAGTGCAGTGTTGTTTCAGGAACATCAGTCAGTTGATGATCCCTTGAACTTTGATAATGAGGAAGTCGTGGTGGTTGATCGATTCACTTACCTTGGCAGCTGCATCAGCAACGATGGACGCATAGAAACTGAAGTCAGTTCACGCATCGCAAAGATCAGAACTGTCTTCTTGAACCTGCGGCATCTTTGGTGACAGAAGGGAGCTTCCCTCCGTCTAAAATGCCGGGTATACAAGACCACAGTGAGGGCCGTTCTGCTACATGGGAGTGAGACTTGGTCACTTCAGTCAGAAGATCTGATACGCCTTCAAGTCTTTGACCATCGTTGTCTGCGAAGAGTTGCTTGTGTCAGATGGCACCAGCGTGTCCCCAACGGTGATGTGGGTGGGCTAGTATTCGGCAGTGATAACAAAGCTACTTCCTTAGAACAACAGATAGCACTGAATAAGTTGCGTTGGCTCGGGCACGTGCTACTTAAGCCTGGTCACCGCTTACCTAGGAGGGTCTTGTTTAGTCTACCAGGTGTAGGGTGGCGCAAGGCTTGAGGTGGACAGAAGTTGACTTGGCAGAATGCGATGAAGTCACTGACGACCAAACTGTGTGCGCCGGTCCGTCTCGCCTCCCGGGATGGAATCCATGTAACCCGTCTTGTGGTTGGCTCGAGACTTGATAGGACGTGGCTCGCAGTCGACACCAGTGGCGCCTCTGCTGTTGTCTCCTAATAGGTTTGCCTGTTTAAAGTGTGTATGGTGCTGAGTTATCTTCGGGGTAATGACTGAATATGACGCGGGACAGTGAAAGCCACAAGAAAGCTCTCTCACTGATGCCGTCTTATCTTTGCACGATAAGTAGCGGTTTATGGTGGCATGTTGTTGGTAAGGAGTAGGCCCCTTGATCCTGAATGTTTGCTTAGGGTTTTAGGGTTTTCAAGTAAGCAACCTTTTCTCCCTCTTATTAGTTTTTATTCCATATGCCATCATGGTTGTATGGCAGCGAAGCACCAGTTCAAGTGGTTGGTGTACTGTTATTGCTGGTGATGCCTATCAGGTCCACTCGTCTTACCTGAGTGCAGCTGGATTAACTTTGGTGCAGTGACACAACGTCGACAGGAAGCAATGAGACCATAGACCATGAAAAGGTACAACTTATGAGTCAGCGAACAAATCAATGCTAGTGCAGCAGAAGTTGCGATTTAATTCTTCTACGCCCACATCAGAATTTGTGTTATGACGGGAGACTCCGTTGAGCTGTTTCCTCATCCGCCAAACCTCCCAGAAAGGAAGTAATGTGATCGGACCACTGACGCGTGGGGAGTCTGTGTGCACGTCAAACACTTGCGAGTTGGCTGATGGAACAACGGTGAATGTGAGACGGCTGCATACAGCTCTTACCCAACGGGGTGTTGTACAGACAAACAGCACTCCATACAGAGAAGTACAAATCTACGACGATCCGGTCGTAAACGTCAAGTCAAGTAAAAACAAGAAATTGCTTTATGCACGTTACATGGGTAAATTTTCAGCTGCAACACACACGATCTCGACAATGTACCAAAAAAAGCAACGCAGTGGCAAAGCAATACGACAAAGAATGGGTAGATAAGGACAGAAAGCACAAACAAGTTGAAAGTCGAGTGGTTAAGTCAAGGATGACAGAGTTGGGGTCTCGCAAAAGACGCGAAAGGTAAGGGATGACTGACGAGCGGTAAGCTTGTGTGCGGACATAGATTAGCTTGTACTTCTGCCTAGTAGATGAAGTTGATAAACATTCGGATAATTCAGTATGTAGGGGATGACTTGTATCGGTCAGTATCTTAGATTCCAGCTCGTTACAAGAATGGATGTGTGTAGAAATAAGTGTTGGCAAAGTAGCTATTAGAACACCGCTACATCTGGCTAAGTGCTTTAAGGATCTAAAAATTAACTTAAAATGCTTACCCAAAAGACCGAGAGAGATCACAGGGGAACATTACGTTCAATGGGGAAGAACACATGTATTGACAATGCGAACGTCACGAGGAAGACAGGATGCTCTGAGCCGCGAGCCCTAGAATGACAGCCTTCTGACTTTGGCAAGTTTCATTTATTTGAAGCGTTCAACATAAATGGTAACTCAACGTCACCCCCAGACATTTTCTCATGTGGAAGACTGTAACCCGTCGCCATCAATAGGTAACTTGCTGCACAGTGTAAGGAGCTCCTCATAATTGGTTAGTTTGTGTAAGGAAAAAAGAATGTCATGGCATTTTAAAGTATTAAGGGACAAATCACGGGGTTTGGACTAGCCATTAAGATTGTTCAGAAGCACTTGTAGCCTGAATGAACAATCGGCACTTTGGTGATTGATGCACAGGACGATATTGTCCGCATAGTTTACCAGAGTCGCTTCAGTTGGCACGAAGCTGACGTAAGTGGAAAAGAGAAAAGGCAACATAACTGCTCCCTGGAAAACACCTTCGTTGGTGAGTAGTGGGGTGATCTGAGTGCCTTCAGCAAAATAATCAAGCAGTAGATAGATAATGGAGGGAGTTATTGCTTGAGTAAGTAGGTCTTCTTGCAGTAATTCGCGGTTTACGCAGCAAAATGTATTGTTGTAGTCACGAAAACACATCCGAGTTGCTTTACTCCTATTGTCCAGCGATGACAACACAGAATGTATGAGGTAGGCCACAGCATATAGGGTAGACGTCGAACTACACTAGGCGAAATGAAGGTGGTCCGTAGGGCATGTTCTGGACGGCATCATTTTGAGAATGACTTCCTCCAGAACCTTCAATACAACAGTAGTGCAAGCGATAGGTCGATATCTGTTGGATCCTTTTTTCGGCACTGGTGTAATGTTGACACTTCTCCAGCAATCGGCTATTTTGTTTCTGCATACGCATTGTGTATATACTCGCGAACAATATGCCAAGCAATCGGCATATTCTTTGAGTTGGATAGGAGATAGCATGTCCGGCCCACTAGCTTTACGGAAACGTAGGTGTTTCCGCAGATTATTAACAGTTGCACTGTCAACGGGAGCTAGTAGTTCAGCAGACCCCAGAACTTGGTCACAGGAAGACTCTGGAGCTGTAGCATTACTACGCTTGCAGAACTCCTGATTCAATTTCTCTACGTCTACTTTAAAGTAGGGCGAACGTCGAGTAACTTTGCTAAACGTTTTCTGCTTCCTCCAGAGTTCAAGACAACTGCTGTTCCCAAAAACACTCTGGATATACACTTTGTTAAGACAGTGTACCTGTGCTTTGATACGACCTATGAGTGATCTTACTGAGGTGACGTATTTTTCTTTAAACGCTCTCTCCTTAAGTCGGAGTTGCCGCTTCAAGTGGGGAGTAAAATCTGTCAGCGAGGACGTAGATAGTTTGCAAAGGGCAACAGATATCAAAACAGAATTTTAAATAGTGTGTCAAATAATTACAATGCCTGCATACATCAGGGTCAAAGAACAAATTAAATTCCGTCGATGCGATCATTTCACTAAGTCTGTCGAGATTTTGTGGAGAACACTGTCTCCACCTGACCCTTCGATCATTGCAGCGAGTGATTTGTTAGTGATTGTTCTTGCTATAGATGACAGGTGAGATCTTGATTATTGAGTGAGAAGAAGTGTCGACTGGAACCCGAGTATAGTTGGAGATTTACTACACTTTTAACAAATACCAAGTCCAAAATTGTGTTTGTAGCAGTCTAGAGATTCCCGGTTCGCCTGTGTAAAATTCTAACTAAAATTATTTCATTGTACACCTAGGCGATCGATGTGGTTTGTTAAATTGATTGTTGACTTCGAATGCCTGACTTTATCATCGCCATTTTTTCTTGGCACTCGATTCGGCTGCAACGCACGACTGTCCTGTGCGCTATGCATACTTCGTCCCCCTAGCTAGAGCGTCAATAGTATCGCTTGTTTATAGCTAGGTGATGTGGGACCTTTTACTCTACCCATAAAAGTTTCGCTGCAACCCGATCTGCCTTTTCGAATCGCTATCCGGGGTCCCGCTTTAGGCTACTCTCTAAACGTTTAACCTTGTGGACAGATTGACGATGTTTCGCAATTCGAGAAAGGCGGAAAAGTATTATCACCTCTATTGTAATCTCCCCCGAATATACACGGAGAAAGATCGATGACAACTGAAGTAAATTCATCATAGAAATTCTCAGCTTCAGATTTGGGACAGGTAGGAGATTTGTTGATGTTAGCCAACAAGATGCAGCGGTAGCCATTCAACCAGCTCGGCTTAAACTGTATGACTAGACAATTGATAAAATGTGAGGAGAAACAAAAACACGCTTCGTTGCATTACACCAAGACGGATTGGTGTAAATAAGTACTCCACCACCTCAGTTTCGGTACGTGCATGGGCGGTCAACCCGATGGCAGATAAATTCTCCAACGGATACTACTGCATCGTCCGCGTCTACACGGGACCAGGTTTCTTGCTACCTACTGATTCCAAACTGTGAAAAAATCTCTTGGGAAAACAATGTGTTAGTTCATTTAAATTCCCCATCAGCGAGGGAATGTTGGTGCTAAGCCATTCAGATACGCACAGATCTCTCAAATTTTTCTTTCGAAGAGCAACTCGCTATCCAGAACGATGTTTTCTAACAAAAATGTTGCATTTCTTCTGAATTCGGTTCACTTGGTTTCTGATAACACAACAGTTCGAAAATGCACGGGCTACAAGCGTAGCAAAACATAGCGATTTTACAATATCGCGTGAGCAGATTTGCCTCACGGGACGAGTGATGAATTAAACCAAGAACGGATAGAGCAAAATGTAAGATGAGAACGTGTGTGTTGATAAACTCCAAAGGGAGAAATTTTAGAGCACGCCCTCTCTATCTATATGCTTAATAAATAACACTACATGACAATTCCTTTAAATGTAAACGTTGAAAAAGATTGTACATGGACACACAGTGCTTATACTTCTTCCTACAGAGGATGGGACAACCTCGAGTCCCCATAATTTGATTCGTTATGGTTATTGATTCGCTCACACCATCCACGCCGCATACTTAACATTTATTTGACAAGCAATATGCTGTTGCACCTGATGGGTTGCATCTGTGGCGTTTATCTAGGTTGTCGTAAAGGGCGCATCTGCAGACGCTCATACATACTTTCCGTTACTACTCTGGTCTTCGACCTTTTTGGGATACAACACAGGCGTTGTCTCAGCATGAAGACTCACTCATATATCCTTTAAGATAAAATGTATTAAACATTTCGTATTGTCTCTTCAGTGCCAACACAATAACATGAAAATATATAAGACCAAAGGTAGGGTGAGACCGGAACAAGTTAGAACAGGGTAGAGGGGCAGGCGTGACACCCCTACGCCCAGGGCAGCCGTAGGCTTACGAACAACTGTTTCTGCACACAGAGTGCGGGTTTGATACGACTGATCGCGACTGCTTCTGCAAAACGTAGGAAACGGGTGTTAGCATGTCTTAACACGATTGTAAACATTGTGGCCGGATCAAACTGGTGACAGGTGGCAAGTAAATGCCTGCCTATGGATGAAGCAGGTGGTTTACGTGAACAGGTGGTATGAGCAACCGAGGACTGGGTGATTTGACGCTGCAACCATTTAGGTACATGTTCCCTTATTTTGGAATTCAACGCTCGATTGGTACGGCCGATGTAGTGTATACCACAACTGCAAGCAAATTGGTAAATGCAATGTGAGTTGGCGCCAATAGGTTGTCTTTCCGTCATTGGGGTAACAGGTATTCGATTAGTCCGGTTGATAATGACAGTTTCGGCAGCATAATAAGTCCTCTGGACTGCGGAAATTATGCGCTTCGTTGTCCTCATATTGGCAAAATCTCCCTTAAATGGTAGCTCGATGTAGATCTTCTTTTTAGACACTGTTGATGCCTTCTGTCCCGGCACCCTCGCCTGACTATGTTTGTCGATGAATCTACTTGGATAGCCATTTTTCAACAGCGTATCCTTGAGCGAGTTTATCTCATCATCCAAACTGTCGGTAGTGCGTATTTTCCTTGCACGGTTGAATAGCGTCTTGACTAAGGTCCGCTTGTACCGCATTGGAGAGAAACTGGTAAAGTGCAGGTACTGCCCTGACCAAGTCGGTTTTCGGTAAATCTCTCTTTTAATGGACCCATCTGCTCTTCGGCAAATCAACACGTCCAGATATGGAAGGCAGTTACTTTTCTCTGTTTCGTTGGTTACTTTCAGATTTGTATGCACGTTATTCAGGCGATCGACCAGACGCGCAATTTTCTCCTCTGATGAGCTAAACACTAAAATATCATCCACATATCGCTCATAGTAGGAAAGTAGCGATATTTCCACACTCAACTTCTTTTCAATCATCGACATGAAAAAATCTGCTAGCACTGGGCCCAACGGACTACCCATTGCCACCCCATCTATCTGGCGATAGGGAATGTTTTGGAATTGGAAACCGATGTTCTCAGTGCATAGTAGTGAGCTGTCCTTTAATAATTCGACTGGCATTGGAAGAGTAAGATCGGAGCACGCTGCAATTTCACACACGTAATCGAATGTTTCATGTAGTGGAACAATGGTGAAAAGCGATTGTACATCCAATGTGGACATGACTTTATCGGATAGGTTAAACTCATCTAAAGCCTCTGTAATTTCGAAATAGTAATTCAGACGGTGTGGGATAGTCTGCTGCTTTAACGGCGCAAGAAATTCCACCAGCCAACGAGCCAACTTATGTTGTGCCGAGTTTGCCATTGACAAGATTGGTCTAAGCAGTATACCACATTTTTGGGTCTTTGGCAAACAGTATAGCTGATGTATGTTGAACAATCCCGGTTTTAGGCTGTTGTATATTCATTAATTACACATTGTAAGAGGAGCAACTTTAGGTGTTCTGTGATGCGTCTTTCCACTTCAGTAACATACTCCGTTCTTGTAAGGAGTTTAAATTTGCTAGCATCACTCAGTAACTCTTGCATTTTTCGTGTGTACTCTTCCTTGCACATAATGACGGCTCCTGAGCCTTTGTCTGGCTTAAGTACAATCACCCCCTTCGTCCTCAACTCTCGTAGCGCACAAAGGTGACGCTTGTTAGCAAACACTTCTCACGCACTGGCGTCATTGTGATCTCATGGGCAATAGCAGTTAGTTTGTTCCTAAACCAGATTGACGTATCTGGACTAGACGCCTGTAATCCTGCTAACTGGTCATAAAAATTTTCAAACTGTGCCTCTATGAACAAGCGGTTTAGCTTACCAGGTGGGACTTTGTAATCCATTCCGAGCGATAATGCTTCCAGTTGTAAGGCATCAAGGGGAACATTTGACAGGTTTAGAACGTACGTATTGGGGTCACGATATGCAGGCTCCTCCCGTTTGTCAACTAGTGAATTCTGCCACCGGACTTTGCATTTCTCCTTTGTACGATCAATAGTAAATTTGCAGAAGTTGGTAAACACAATCCTGCAGCACAACGATAAGCTATCCAGTATTGGCATTAGGCGGGAATGCGTCTCGAGTAGCGCAGTGAGTCGAGTCTGAGCAGTCTCCAATTGAGCAGAGGCAATGCGCCGGAGATTTCCATTGGACGGCTTTAGCTTATTTTTACGCAACACCTTCCAAATCGAACGTGGATATTGAAGTACGGTGATACAGTTTGAGAGAACAGATATTTCCGAACGACAGCAAACAAGTTTGCACTTCAGACTAACAATACGGCGTAACTGCCTGACGAAATCAACGGGAATTCGTCTTT
>OX104063.1:86774623-86789727 GCA_944474145.2 Dicrocoelium dendriticum
TGGTGCAGCGCAAGCCACCCATGGTCCCTCTGTAGGCGCAGGCGTCCTGTGGCTGGCCACAGTGAAAGGCAAATCCGAAACCGGATGCCGCCAACCATTCTCAACAGTCTATTAGCTAGAAACAGAGCCAGCATAAAACCACGGAGATCAGGAGATAAGCAAGATTCATGGCGTCATAATCTTCGTGGCATGCTAGTTGAAGGTGAGCAACACACTTCAACCAATATGCCGCAGGAAAAATGGAACATTTTGATACAAAGCAGAACAAAACATTTTAGTTTGTTTTTCACACGCCGGTTTTGCTCTTTTTTGTCATTTTAATGTTTGTTGTATTAAACATGTGAATCAATACAATATTGTACACAATTCTTCCACTGATTCCGGTTGCGGGCCATATCTACAAGAGTGCTAAGCCATTGGCACTCCTCATCTTTGGGTCCCCATCCTGGAAGACGTACGGATCCTACAGCGGCTAGACACGACGTCAGCGATTTCATGTGCTGCCGCCAAGTGGAAGGCTGACCACCACGCGGTCGCCTCCAGCCAGATCCTTGACGAGCGAATAGAGCGCGATGCGGTAGACGCTCAGGTGCCATGCGTAGGACGTGACCGAGCCATTTCAACTGGCGCAACAAAACCAGTTTGTTGAAGGAAATACTCGCATTCCCCAAGATGCGACGTCGAACGTCATTACTATTAACTCGATGTTGCCACCAAACACGAGCGATCCTCCTTAAGCAACCGTTATCGAACGCAGAAAGACGAAGCATGTCTTCCACGCGAATCGGCCAGGATTCGCACCCATGCAACAATACTGAGCGAACTGATGCGCTGTAAACGTGGCTCTTTAGTGAGAATGAGACGTCGCGACAACGCCACAAATGCCTCAACTTGACAAATGCCGATCGAGCTTTAGCGATACGAAGCGAAACTTCTTTGTTGATAGTGCCGTCAGCAGAAACACAGCTCCCAAGGTAGACGAAACTATCTACCTGTCCAAGTTGTGCGCCTTCGAGAATGAGTACGGGAGCAGGTGAAAGCCAATCCTTGAGCAGTATTTTACACTTCGATGGGGCGAAGCTCATGCCATACTTAGATGCTTCAACCGCCAAACGATCCAGAACGAGTTGCATACTCTGAAGATCGTCACCAAGTAAGGCAATATCATCAGCATAATCTAAGTCGGTCGCGCGCTCACCCGGTAGGAGCTCTAAGCCAAAATGTTGGAAACCTTCTAGAGCATTCGACGGAACGTCTTCGATTGTGAAGTTGAAGAGGAATGGGGACATAGGGCAGCCATGTCGCACACCGCTATTGACAGTGAATTGCGAGGAAAGCTTGCCATAGACCCTAACTCTGCCGCATGTATGAAGGTAAAGTGCTCGTAAGATGGCGGTATATTTCTCTGGCACCCCGTTCTTTAGTAAGCAACGCCATAAAGCAGGTCGATCAACGGAGTCAAAAGCGGCACGCATGTCTAGAAATGCAATGATAGTGGGCCTGTGATAAATGTGGCGATGTTCGAGGAGCTGGCGGAGCGTGAAGGTTTGATCCACGAATCCGCGACCAGGACGGAAACAAGCTTGTTCTTCACAGTAGTATGATTCACGTACTGGGGATAGCCTGCGAAGCAGAATGGATGTCAATAGCTTAGAGGCAACCGAAATAAGACTAATCCCGCGATGATTTGCACATGAAGTGCGAGCGCCTTTCTTGAAAAGCGAGATAATGACTGATTCGCCCCAAGAGGAAGGCACTTTCTCTTCATGCCAAATTTTTGCGAACAGCGCGGTCAGCTGGTTAATGATCGCCACACCGCCGTACTTGAATAGTTCCAGAGGAAGTCCATCTAAGCCGGCAGCCTTGAAGCGCTTCAAGCGTCGAAACTCGAGGCAGACTTCCGCTTCGCTGGGTGGATTCAGAGGGACGAGCCAGGGTGGACAACAACGTGTACTGCATGTACTGATGGACGATGGAGGCCAGTTGAACTGCGAGTGAAAGTGCTCGGCCCAACGGTCCATACACCTCTGTTGGTTGGTGATCGGAGACTCATCCACCTCACAAATGACCTCACTGACACCAGGTTTCCTGAGGCCAGTGGACCGAATGAGTTGGAAAAGCCTGCAAGTGTTGCCGGAGAGGGCAGCGGTCTCCATCTCTAAAGCACGTTCAGACCACCATGTCTCGCGATCCTTGCGTAGGCTTTGCTTGAGCAGCCGGTTGGCAGAACGGCGCCGCTCGTTGCAATCTGATTCCGGGGGGATATCTTTGCGGCGTTCGAACAGCCCCAGAGAACGGGCAGAGATCCAAGCCTTCAAGGGGCGTCGAGTTAGGCCGCAGCATGACTGTCCGGAAATGGTCATTGCCTTCCGTATACAAGTCCAGTGTTGTTCCACTTCTTGCGGTGGATTGCAACTGAGTGCATATGCCAATGAAGACTGATAGCTCGTCTGGACAGAGGAATCAGTTAAGCTGTTTACATCAATCTTGCAGTGATTCGTGTTTCGGGGTCCTCCAAAACACATACAGATTTTCGCGCAGACCAGAGCATGATCTGAGTCAGCGAAGGTGGACCAAAAGGACCTGCAGTCCAGTATGCTGCCGCGCCATCTGAAGCTAATTGCAGTGTGATCAATTTGACACCACGATTGTGTTAGAAGGGGGACGCCACGTTGCGGAACGCTTCTTCGTACGTCTGAAGTTAGTGCTCGAAAGAAACAGACGGTTGTCTTCGCACAATGTGAGAAGTCTCTCTCCGTTGTCAGAGCGGTTCTCATCGAGCGCGTGTTGACCACCAAGGTGGCGTTCGTATGGTAACAGGCGGCCAATCCGTGTATGAAAATCCCCAACAAGGATAACGACATCCGACTTTTTAGCATTAGTCAAGAGCTGTTGTAGATCCCGGTAGAATTCGTCCTTGGTCGAGTCGCCACTGCAGTCAGTTGGAGCGTACACGGAGATCACAAACAAGTTGTGTCTTTCTTATCGGTGCCTATTGATTCTACACGAACCCCGAAGCCGAACTGCACATAGCCGGCTGTTAATAGGGCACCAATCCAGTAGTGCCGCCTCGGCCTTGCCACTTAGTGCTATACCTACACCAGCCAGACCCGCTGAGGCTGCTTCTGGATCTCCAGGAAGACCCAGGTGATATCTGGCTTCGTGATCAGTGGGGGATGTCAGTGTAAGCACAGTGCTGGGATCCTGCAATCGGGTTTCTGAAAGGCAGCAGACATCAATGTCTAGGGAATCTAGGGTGCGCGCTAGACCGGCTTGCTGTCCAATCTGCATGAGTGTCCGAACGTTGAAGCAGGCCAGACGGAAGGAGGATCGGAGACGAAGGAGAGCCATAGGTTGAACCTCTTGGTCTGCGGCGCAACCGGAATCGCAGCCAGCTTGTTGAGCACATGAATCGGGTAACGGAAAGTGAGGATTGTTAACAAACAAACAATTGACGTGTGATGAAGTCGCGTGAAAGTGACTAGCAGAAATAGCAGCTGATGAGCAAGTTGTAATACAGTCCACGGTTTTGCGAGAGGGCGTGATACTACCCGGTTGCCCAAGCCGAATTAGGGAGTTGACTCAGGGGACTTCACCCCGAGCCTTTGGCTAAATAACCTACCCGCAAAGCAGCAAATACAAACTGTCTCTTGAAAGTACATTGTAAGATTAATTCTTTCAGTTGCTGCATTGGAATACTCACGTCTACGCTTCTTTTGTTCAACTACGCGCAGTACCTAGAACGTACCCAGCTACCTGTCCACACAGCATTGACGAAATCGCGCCGTTTGTTGCCAAACGTCTCAAAGACATACTCCAGGTTCAGTCCGAATCTAACATTCTTTATCAAGTTACTTGCACCTTTGGTGTGAGGTACGTCGGACATACGACTCGGCGTCTGTCTAGACGGATATCGGAGCACTGGTCCACGACATTGCAATAGGGTACCGTCGGTTCCATCAAGAGTGCTACCTGAGCACATCCGGTAGGAAGTGTACACCAAATTAAGACTGCTGATGCTTTCAAAACGTTTTACGTCGTACCAAAACGCGCAAGGGCGTAGGAAACAAATGTTACGGACAGCCGATGCCACTGCGATAAGGCTTACACAACCTGAACTAGGCACACAGGGGAAGCTTATACAAGCGCTCCCTCTGTCATGGGGCTAACCCATTTCCAGACAGCTTCCACACCACATGCTGACAACCACCGGGTGATAGTTGCGTCACCAAACCGGTTGAAAAGGACGTGATATGTCTCGTGAGCATACGTGTGTGTCCGTGTCTGCGTACGTGTACTGTGGTAGCTGTTGCTTGAGTAGATCGAGCAATTTATCGATTAAGACAGCTCAGTTGCTGCTTCGAGCTGATTCGCCAATCTCTATCGCGCTACATTAGCCTATCCTGCTGTACCTTTCCACTTTATACTTTTAAACGTCGGATGAAATTTATCAAAAAGACTGCACTTCATATCCTTGTGTTTTATCAAAGGCGTTTGCTGAGTACAGAATCCTTTTTTCGGCCGCATAGGTGCTTGTAAACAGTCTCATACGGCCCTCGGACCGCGTGTTTTATGCCTGTGATTTAGACGGTGGAACGTGTGTGGAACATGTGTGCGTTTTGATCTACAGCTCAACGGAACAGTATGAAGCTAATCTCCCCCGTCTCTTGTAACGTTGTGTGCAAAAGAACACCAAGCTTATATTTGAGAAGTTTGAACTTCTGTAAGAGGAGGTGCTTTTCAATGGGCATTTTCGAACAACCCAAGGTATCTAGATCAATACAAGCATAACTAATTCAGTACGGGAGATACCACCTCCTAACGACGTTAATGAAGTCCATCGTTTAAACGGAATAGTGAATTATTTCAGCAGTTTTATGCCAAAACTCTGAAATCATAACGTCCATCAGGTCCCTATCTCATAAAGGAGTAAAGTGGAGTTGGGGAAGGGAATCGGAAGCCACATTCGAAACAATTAAACACCTTATAAGTAACGCGCCTGTACTCGGGTATTAAGATCCAGCGCAGCCTCTGGAGGCACAGTTTGATAGTAGCCTGGACGGAATGGTTTTGTTCTCTTACAAAATGAAAAAGTTGGATTTCCGCAATCGAGCACCCAATGTGACCGAGCAGTGCTATGCGTCGATTAAGAAGATGCTCGCGGTAGTCTATGCCATGGAGCGTTTCAACGATTGTGTTTTCGGAAGACAGAATATTGTGTATACCGACAACAGAGCGCTTGTTCAGATAGCCAGTAAATCGCTGTATATTGTTCCTTGTTGCCTTAAACGTACACTTATCCAGCTTCAGAAGTTTAACATTGATGTTGTGTACATCTCTGGTGCACAGAAGTTCACTGCGATTGCGTTGTCAAGGGCTCAACTGCCGGTAGCCGAGCATAATCCGAATGTGCTCAAACTGGTAAACCTAGTACACATATTTCAGTGACGGAAGATTGTTTAAGAGATATGCAGCACCACACAGAGGGAGATGCAATGTTTTCAGTTTTGCGAAACGTTATTCTCAATGTGTAACCAGAGACAAAGGAGCAGCTGCAGAAGGAAACAACGCACTACTTCAATTTTCGGGATGAATTTTCTGCCTATGATGGTTTATGGTTCAAGCGAAGCCGTATTCTGGTTCCGTCATTTCTCCGAAGAGAAATGTTGAAATACGCTCATCACCCTCACTTGGGTGCTAACTATACCATTAAGCAAGCCAGCGAATTGATCTTTTGGCCAAGGATGACGGGTCAAATCAGGGATTATGTGTCGAATTGTGAGACTAGTCCTTCACACAAAATCCGGCAGACCGGGGAAGCAATGATGCTGCATCATGTCCCTGATCGACCGTGGCATAAGTTGGCAGTGGATCTATGTCGTGACAAAGTAACAGATTACTTACTCACTGTGGGCTACTTTAGTGACGATTTTGACATCGATTTGCTCACCACTACGAGCAAAGAAGTTGTAATCCACAAGTTCATGTCAGTTCACGCAGCATATTCTACCGGAGGAGTTGGTCTCCGACAACGGGCCTAATTTACTAGCGCCGCGTTCTAGACCTTTGCAGCCAACTGGGAATTCGTGCACCAGCAAACCAGCCTATATCCCAGCCAATCAAATGTAAAGCCGGAGTCAGCAGTGAAGCAGACCAAGCGACTTTAGCAAAGGCTAGAGCAACTGACGAAGGCCCGTACCCCATGTGACTGGAGAATCTGAACTCTCCTTCAACGGAAATCTGTTTGAACCCAGTGCAGCACCTATACAGGCGAAGGAATAGAACTCCGATGTCGGCACCTGCCACATTGTTGCGCCCAGTTTCGCCACCTTATGAATATAGAAAAATGTGAGACGACGAATGACAACCCATCATCGATACTACGACCGCGATGCACGGGACAACCTGAGCTAACAGCGCGGGAAGAAGTTTCGGTTCAACCAACACCTGATGATTATGAGCGATGGAAGAAAGGTGTGATGAGTGCGAGGGTCGGTGTCAAGCATTACGAAAGAAATGTTGAATGGATAACGTTGCGAAGAAATCGAGTGCATTTGTCACGACACCGGATAGAACAATTTGGATTGGAAGTGGAGCGTCCTATGGCATAGGTCAAGGAAACCACGGCCACAGATAAAGCGAAGAAGACGCGGAGTGGAAAGGTGTACGTGGTGCATAGCAATATGAAGGCGCAAGGACACGAGATAAGGCAGGATGTAATGGGAGTGTCAGAGCAGTGAACGGATGGACAAACAGAGCGAGCCAGAGAGCTAATGAGACGGCTGCAACGGATTCGATTGCTGGACACAAAGTAGCATTTGTATTAGTTATTTACCGTTGGTTTAACTGAATCAACGGAAGAAGGTCATCGACTCAGAAGCGTCGTTAGTTATTGATGTGAACATTAAACGTATTTGGAGGAGTTTGGTTTGCGAAACATGCTGTACTTTTGGCTGATTTGGCTTTGCCGATTAAATGCTAGTCCCTGAAGGACCGACTACTGCGACAACGCGTGGTATGCTAGATGCTGGTTGTTAACTAAACATGTGATTAACGTCGGGCTTCAGTATGGTAAGCAAAACTGAACGACGAAAGTAGGGTCTACACAGCCCAAAAGACCACAGATAAAGTTCTTCACGATTCGAAGTGCTCTAGGGGTGTTAATTTTGGAGTAATATGCAATTTCAGTACGAAATTGCCTCCCAAATACGTAAAGTGGTCGCTAGTAGAGGTGCAGGCACTGTAAAGCACATCGGACTCCGTTTATTTCTGTACCTAGTGTATAATCATTCCATACATTAGGTGAATTATCGTGTCGGTACAGAGTTGTGACAAACTAACAGTGATGGTTCGCTATACCTTGATGTAATCGGTAAAATGCAGTAACTTTGACTCGATGGCACTCGAGCAGTCCTTGATGAAGATCAGAAAGAAATGTGCTTTCGACGGTGATCCTTGCGGTACACCATAGCCCAAGTTACTAAAATAGCATACTGAGCCCTGAACCCGAACGCGAAGTTGCCGCAAAACAACTAATTTTCCGATCCCTCCAACGACGGCTTCCCATTTCCAGTTATGTGCAACATTTGAAGAACCATACGATGAACAAATTGGTAGAAGGATTTAGAAGAATAGAAATAGATGACTTCACCGAATCCTTCTCTAAAAGCTGCAAAATACAGAATTAGGACCCCTGCCGTTGGTTGGATCAGAAATTACCTTTCTCGGCAACTGCTTTAGATTCGAGTACTGGACTCATTTTTTGATCCTAATGATGTGACCTGCGGTGTTCTTTAAGTATCAGTGTTGGGGCCCAGCACATTGTTGATTTTTTGATCTTCATCAACTACCTGGCGTACATCATCGAGTTGAATTTCCTGCTTTTTGCAGATGATATGGTATGGCGCGCGAGCAGTAATTGGGAAGACAACGATATGCTGCAACAAGAAGTAGACCACGCTTTAGAATGATTAAAGAAATATCTACTTCTGTTTAATGCTAGCAACTTCAAAATCGTAAATGTACGCCACAAGCCCACTAAGGTACATAAGCTAGCATGGCACATTGGAGACCGCATCACTGGAGCGCGACCATGAATGTGGTGATGCAAGATGACCTAGATTGTTCGGAACAGTACGTGGAGGTGTTCAAAACCGCGAAACAACATACTGAGCGTCCAGACTGTTCGACCCCATCATCATCCCCAAATACTCAATATATATTGAGGCCTCATGTGGAGTACGCATTTCATGCCTGGAAATCCTGGCTAAAACGTCATATGGTTGCACTGAAGACCTCACAGTAAATGTCGTCCAAAAATGTGAACGGCTTGTTCAACGTGCCATACCAACTGCGACTGAAAGCATTAGGTGTGTACATAGAAGTTGTCGCCGTCTACAAGGTTACCTCATTCTGGAGTACCAAGTCTTGCAGCCACCTCCGAAAACAGCTGCAACAAAAAATGGGAGTTCACCAACTAAAATTGGCCACTGAATACCGTCAGCCGGAATGTAGCCAGAATGATTTTTCGCTTCGAATTTGTGGGCCGTGGAACTCTCCTTCAACTTTTGTTATTTCTGCGCCTACACTATCCATTTTAGAAAGCGACTCAATGACAATTTACAACATCTGCACTACTTAATTTGATCTCTGCTCATCGAATGACGAATAACAGCAGACAAACATTTTGCTCTCCAACCCCCACGAAACCGAGATAGACGGATATACTTATGTGTTTATGTGGATCTAATGGTGTGTGCACAGGTGTGCGTTTCACTTTAGTGTCACACTTTTGAACTTATGTGACGTACACACACTATCCTATAGGATGTGTGCAACCATGGTTTTTTAAACCGGTATTATACCAGTGAACTATGAAGATTGATTTTATACGGGTTAAGAAGCGCGGTATTACAAGCCCCGTTGTGCAGTCTAGTGGGTTAACGAAAAAAGTTAACGCAAAATATCGCAGTTATCAGTTTCACAGTCAAAAGAATGGACTTATCATATGTAATGCAGTAGGCCTGCACTCCGAGTATTTCCATAGCTTCAAAAGCGAAAAAGATAAATTAGAGGCTTTTCCCTGCAGTAGGATGGAGAGTCGTGTCAAGAAACAAAATGTAAGTGGCGGAATGTGTAATCCAACTGACTTTTAAAGATGGCTAGTGTAGGTGCACAAACAACCGACTCGGGGAGAGCGTTCCATGCTTGACACACGTGAATGGAAAAGAAATTTCTATGGCACTTCAGACGGCTGTACGGTTCTGCTAATTTTAAGGAGTGACCTATAAGGTTGGTGTTATTGCTGAGTTGCAGTAAAGAGCGGCACACATGATTTGGATTGCGAAAAATCAAGTACGCCAGAAGCAAGTCGCCTCGTAGTCGGCGATACCGGCCACTGAGTGTTCCCAAGCGTTTCAGCCTCTGCTCGTGTGATAGATTGCGCATTTCATTGACGAAGTTGAAACCCCGATGTTGTTTTTGGTTCAGTGCAGTAAAGTCGTGAGCAGCCATGGCTGTCAGGTTTGAATTGCATACTCGACATGGGGGCGAACGTACTCGTTGAGCCTATGTTTATGTCTACTCGTCCGAAGAACCGTCGTAATAAGCCGATGTGTTGGTTATCAGTTTTCAAAGCCATTGCGGATTTCTTGGAATAACTCAAATTATCCTGAACCACTACGCCAAGGTCACGTTCGACGGATGATCGCTGTAGTAGTTGCGTTCCTAGCCTGAAGGAATAGGTACTCTGGTATCGTATGGAGAGTATCTTGAATTTGCCCACGACGAACTGAAGCAGAATTTGGGTTGACCAGTGATGTACCAAATCTAGATCACACTGGTAAATTCTTCTCGGCACCCACCTGAATCCTGCGCCCTACCTTGGTATGGTCAGTATGAAATTTGAAGTATGAAGTTTGAACGTCATTGATGAATACCAAAAAGTATTGTGGCCCTAGAACTGAGCCCTGGGGCAGACCAGATACGACTGGTACGGGGTGAGATAGGGAACTCCGGATTCTGACCAGCAATTGTCGTTGCAGGAGAAAGTTGGCGATCTAGGTCAAGCGAGGGTAGCCGATCCCGTAATATTATAGCTTGGAACGGAGAATCCGATAATCTAGACTATTGAATGCCTTCGATAAATCCAAGTAGATCACATTAACGGCCTCTCCAGCATCAGCTGACTTGATCCAGCAATTCCGTGCGATTAATCAATTCGTTGTGCACGATCGCTACCGCCGAAAGCCGTGTTGCTCGGGAGCAATATTGTTACCAGTTTCTAGATAACACATCAATACATTGGCAACGATCGATTTCATGACCTTGGACAATACAGGGAGAATATACACTGGGCGGTAGTTTGAAGGCACAGTCCTGCTTCCGCCTTTGTTGATCAGTTTTATTATTCTAAGCTTTCGCATCGCAGGAACCTGGTTCTGGTATAAGCAGCGCTGAAAAAACTGAAGCAAAGGTTTTGCTAGTTGTCTTGCTGCTGATCCGAATGCCTCTGAGCGAATGGCGTCGACTCCCGAGAAGCTGTGGTTTCACAGTTTCAGCTACTGCAATAGAGCTTTACCAGTAAAAGAGATGTGGGTGCGTCCAGAAGGCGTGAAAATAAACGCTGTAAGATGGTCTGATGATAGGATACCCTGAAATGTAGGAGCCTATTGTGGGGCGGAGCAAGTCAGTGACTACGTGTGAACAGGAAAGACAACAAAAACGGGATAGTGGCGAATTACCCACAGGCGCAATGAATGAGACGAGACATGGAATTTCGAGCACTGCGGATCGAGCCGACAGCGGATCACGAGCGGCATCTGTTAGTGCACCTGGGCCCAAAACAATGAAGGAGGTATTTGTCGAGAATGCAATGAATCAGACAAACACGCCACTAGTGAAACCCACAGGAATGAACGCGCGCCGATTAATGCAGCCACGGGAGAGTAAATCGCGCGCTTTCGAACGACTTCTGACTGGCCAGAATCGGAGACTGTGCAGGAGAACTACGGGAGGGAAACATGGAGGGATTGTTACGAAGCTCAACCTTGTGGGCACTTGAAATGGACCGTCACACAACTCCTCATTCGCGTTGCGTCGAGCGAAGGAAACACGGTCCAAATCTGTATGGGTTTGTGAGCTATCAGTGGTACGTCCTTGTGGCAAAACATCCGCTGCTCCTCCCGCGTCATTCGCGCAATAATATGGCGTCCGAAACGCGTTTGCTGCTTCTATAGCTGTTCTAGTTGCACCATAAGTCGTCCGAAGCGCCGAAAATCCCTGCCTCACGTTACTACAACCATTGACATATTTGTACCGCAGTTTGTGTTTAGCGCTGAAAGTTTTCTCCATATTCTGTATATATGCGACCTTGTCATCTCTGAGCAATTGGATGCAGTGATTACGATGGGCTAAGTAGTTGGTGATGATCTGTACTCTCGCCAGGCTGCGTTGCGTAGTCATCAATTTTCTAGTTCCGTTCCTCATGAAAGTAACGGTTTTAGCCCATTGCAAAACCGTGTCTCAGAGGCATCCGTAACCAGTTGATTGAATTTGCCGAGGAATTCGATTCAAGCGACTTCCGGGTGGCCTTCAGCGAGGAACGACCATGTTATGACACTGGCGAGCTGGTCCAAGCTGTCGCAAATCAAAGTTTTGATGACTATATTCCGCATAGCAGGTGAAGTCGAAATTAATGACTGCATGATCATAACAACCTTAAGGGCATTCTACAACCAATACATTATTCACATGTTTCTAGTTGGTGTACATAAGATTCAGCAAAGGTGGTCTATTACCTGTTCTGAAACAAGTGGGCATAATGACGTGATTGCGAAGTGGAACACTTATCATGAGCTCATGCAGATCAACTTTGAATTGTTCTCCGATTGTAGCAGGCGTTTCTAAGCAGTGTATGTTAAAATCACCCACGATAATTTAAACTCCAAAAAGAACTTTGAGGTAACCCCAACCTGGATTGCTTACTTGAGGACACGGTATCCCTTTTCCCCAATTATTTTCCCCATTTTACATTGCTTTCACTTTGTGTGCTACAATCGGTTACCATATTGAGCATTTATTCCTTTCACTCTCGAGCACGGACATAGCCTTGACGTTTCAAGGTAATCCATAGTATTCTGTTACTGTGACACTGCCCAAATTCCCGCACGCTACCCCACGCCTTACAGTTGCTGCCCTCTTGCACTACGATTGCGAAACCTATTCGTAGGTCATGAACTGTATTTAATTTGCCTTATAGAACCACGGTTACAGGATAATTCATGTTATTCTTCTGCCCAGACAGTGCGTTAAGTCTAGCTTTATTAATTCGTAGTTTATACTTTAGGTTTCATACGACGTACTTAGTTTAAGCCTCGTATCGTTGATACAATAATGCTGTCAGTGTGCTTTCACTTTAGACTGCAGATTAAAGCTTTCGCAAGATGGCAGTCCATTTCCGGTGTAGAGTTTGGGGGACGGAAAACCAGTTATATAACAGATGTCTCTGCCATGTAATTGCAGGAAGCACCAAAGAGAATCGGCTAACGGTGAGTCTGAATCCTCAACCGCCCCGCACTGTAGGTCGCTTCAGTAATCAAGAATTACTCCTCCTCCTTTCGTGAGCGCGTTGTTCCTTATGAGTGACGTCCGGCAGGGAATCTTCAACGTCTGTCATTCCACTGTGCAACCATGTCTCCGTGACATCGACGCTATCACATGACTTCAAAGTTTGGAGATCTTTCAGTTTGGCCAGCTACTTGGAAAGTCCTTGAGTATTGGTATAAAGGCAGGATAGTGTCTTCGTCTCTAGTAGCCCATAGGGAGCTAAAGGATTCGAGTTTCGTAGAATATTGACCGATATGATATCGGCCGTTATTCCATTTTTGACTAAATGCTTACAATACATCGTCCGCAACTTGATTGGACCATGTTGCATCCAATTTCTTGTCCAAACATACTGCAGAATCGCGTGACCAAGCAGTAAATTGAGGCTCCTGCGTAATCGCTTGTATGTTTGCTTTTTCGGGTAGGCGCTTGTCTGGTCTTTGCAAGGCTTCATTAGCTTTTAACCGAAATTTAGAAGGAAGGCTTTTCCGCTGTTCCCGCCAACGTTCTACCACCCCCGTTTTTGACTATGCTGACGGAACCAGGAGTTTTAGAATTCTTGGGCCGCACCCTCAATAATTTGGTGAGCCTTGTAGACATTTGGACGACGGCATCACAACATTGTTTAAAGAAAGTGTTCCACGAATGAACCGCCACTGTTTCGAATCGTGATTAACGGCCTCATGACTATTGTGGGAAGGAAGCTGTGGTACGCCATAAATATAGATTGTGTTTAGACAGTCCAGCTTGCTGTGCCATCATGTTTCTTTCGGTTGTCGCATGCTCCAATGGATCCCAAGATAGATGCGTACCTACATGACCCGTGCTGTAGCTCAGTGGCAGAGAGCAAAACATTTTCCATATCAATGGCGGATCCCAGTGTTACTCTACTAATTGGGTTCGTTCTTTTGTGCAGAGTTCTGGTGACGAGTAATTCCCACTAGTTTTGTGGGTTTGGCCTACATGTTCATCAAAATGAACAGTGAGTTCTACTGGTCAGGGACGTCAGACAACTTACTCCGCAATGTGATGGCGGTAGATTCGGGGATATTTGTGCACGCGACAGTCAGTGCGTTATGGTTGGAGCCCCTATTTGTCAAGCTACTAAGTCGGGCGATCGCTAGTACTGGCTTTGTCTAAGTGATGAAGGTCTACTTTTTGTCTTGCTATTCGACTTAGCGGCGTTTTTAACAGAGGAGACACTATTTGTAGCATTCCGAGGAATTTTTCCAACAATATCTGCATATACGACAGGAGTCTCGGGTGATTTGAGCTAGACCAGAATCCCCTGAGTTACAAGTTCAGTATATTCTGATTCGGCTGTCATATCCTTGTTAATGATACAACTTGTTAAGACCGGCGCAATTTGATCAATCACAAGTTTCGGTTTAAACCTGCTTTTCCTGGTCCTGAGTACCATTTAAGTATAAGATCCACGCACTGTTTTCGCATGGCGTTCTTCCAAAATTAAAGGAGATAGGGGGCCATAGGGATATTGTCGATAGTGGTTCGAGTGAAATAAACCGTGCGCCATGGCTTCTCTTGGAGGCCACTGTGTTGTCCTGGAGCGTTCCAGCTTCCAGTGACATCATCTTGGCGTTCACTCGTTGTTCAATCTCTGCTGCCAGCCGGTCGCACTTTGGGACCAGGAGGAGTATACATTTGTCTAACGGGATGGTCGAACACTCAGTACAGAACTAGAGATGATGTTGGGAGGTGTTTCGATCTCTCAAGTGTTGCTCGGAAAGCTTTGCTCACTTTGTATGTTACCATTTGAAACGGCGTGAGCAAGGTAAACTTAAGTTGGGTAATCCGTTACATTCTGTAAACCCACATTTGACTATCGAGCCTTTTTGGATTCCCATGTACTCGCTTTCTGCTGCTCGGTATAGTGTCACTACCTTACACTGTGAACCGGTTTAGGTTCCATTGTGTAAACATGGGAATTGTTGCTAAAAAATTAAGCAGATTGTTCTACTTTTCCATTACATTATTCTTAAAATGATAAATGTGTGATTTATCCGTCGGTACTTAGTGATTTCATGGGCTGACCTGCTTGCGTGTTATGGGAAGATAACTTGGTGTTCTACTGATTTATTGACGGGTTAATATGCACTCTTGGATAGCTTCGTACCAATTCGGCAATAAAATAACATAGCCCGTTATCTTGGTAAAAGTGTGATGAAAACATGCTCCAAGGACACACTTGAAGCAGTGCGTGCCGTAATGAGAAAAGTGCTCGTTAGTAGCGGTTATCCCGAGGCAGTAATTGACAGCAATTGGCCCACTGACTATGTGGTCGCCAAAGCATTCACAGTATGAAGGAAACCCGTCAACTTATCGTTGATATTCATGGGAGACAACAGTTCCAGACACTTTAGCAGACGACTAGTGTTGGTCCTCATTAACACTTATGGGAACGCACAGTAACGCATTATTTTTCATTCCACGTCCATACAGCACTTCCAGCTGAAGGATAAAGTGTCTGTGGATGACAC
>OX104063.1:86790040-86830136 GCA_944474145.2 Dicrocoelium dendriticum
ACCTTCCTTTTAGATTTGGTCAAACATACTGCTCGTTCACCTCCTTTTCTCTATATTTCTACTGACTGGTTCGTTTTTGCTAACTGCAACCTTTTTGCTATGGACGTTAAACTTTCAGACGCTGAGGCTTCAGTTAGTGGTGTTACCGTACCAATTCTGCCTTTTTGTGAAAGTAACCCGAAAAGCTGGTTCGCTCAAGTAGAGCCCATCTTTTCGTTGCGTCTTGTAAGATCTGAGAACGTCGAATTCCACTAAGACGTCGCAGCGCTTCCTTCGCAGGCCGTTGATGATCTCGATGACATTCTAGATCTTGAAAAATCACAGAAGACTTATCCAGAGATTAAAGTTATCGTTTTAAAACTAACTGGTATTTCAGACCGTCGACACGTTGCGAAGTTGCTTAGCGAAACCGAGCTAGGTAATTCGAAACCATCTGAGCTCTTGTGCAAGATGCATGGTCTAGCCAAAACAGTCAACGCAAATGATTCGTTTTGCAAAGAGACATGGTT
Source organism: Dicrocoelium dendriticum (assembly GCA_944474145.2). NCBI lineage: Eukaryota > Metazoa > Platyhelminthes > Trematoda > Plagiorchiida > Dicrocoeliidae > Dicrocoelium > Dicrocoelium dendriticum. The sequence goes on from OX104063.1 coordinate 86,790,550, forward strand.
TAGCCGCATCCCACGCTAATGCAGACATGTTTCTACCTCAGCTAGTCGAACTGCTGACCGTATCTGGAAAGCTAACTGTCGAATCGCGCATATCCAGTCAACGCCGCAAGATAACGTCGCGTACTTATCATCAACCGTTGCTACGTCAAGCAAACTACTTGACGAAATAGTAGATTTAGGCTGCAGGAAAGAAGCGCTCTAGAATCAGATTCCGCTCGTCGCGTTCCAAGTCGCCTACGTGACTCCACTCTAAGACAACTACCCAATGCTTGTACCATAGCCGATTTAGTGAGAATGACAAATCCAGTCGCTTACGCTGCTCCTCCTCGCTCAAGACACTGGGAAACGGGCCGACCAGCACGTAGGGACGACGCAGCTTGCTGGTTGCCACAGTCGCTTTTTCTTCCTCAATAATCGAGAAACTGGAGTTCGCTACTTAGTGGACACTGGCGCTGAAGTTAGCGTCCTTCCCCGGGATGAAAAGAACCCGAATGAGAAGGTGATTAGCTCACTGCGCGCAGCCAACAGAACGACCATTCCTGGGTACGGTTAGCGCTCGCACACGCTTAATATACGTCTACGACCCTTGTTTAAGTGGATTTTCCTCGTCGCAAAATGTTCAGGCGCTAATTCTTGGCTTGGACTACCTGTAACACTAAGATTTGCTTGTAGACGCGAAGCACCGTCGTCTGATCGATCGTCATACGAATCTGGCACTTATAGACACTTTGACCGACATTGACTCAGTCAGTACTGTATACGCCAACCAATCGATCTCATCTGTCGGTCAGATGCTTAATAGCAATTCCCGCAAACCTTCCTTGCAATGGCACTGTTGTCATCCGCCAGTGATGCTGCAAAGCAATACATCGCTAACAAAGCTCCGTTCGTATTTGCTAAAGCCAGGCGAAGGATCCCCACAAGCTGAAGTTCGCCCGCTCAGAATTCGAGCATATGCTTGAGCTATGCATTATTCACCTGTCTAAAAGCCCGTGGGCCTCGCCGTTCCACAGGGTGCCAAAAAAAACAGGAGACTGGAGTCCATGTGGCGATTACTGCGCGTTCCGTAACGTAACTTTTCCAGACCGTTATCCTATTCTTTACACTCAGGACATCACGGCTAAACTGCGCAACACCCGTGTGTTTTTGAAAAGCTTGCTGATTCGCACTTACCACCAGATCCCAGTCGCTGAGGAAGCGATACAGAAGCTTACCGTAATCACGTCGTCTACGCTCTTCGAATTTTTCTGTATACCCTTCGGTCTTTACAATGCAGCCCAGACCTTGCAACCATTCATCAACCCTGTCAGTAGAGGTCTCGATTTCGGCTGCCCTTTTATCGACGATATTTCAGTGGCCAGCGCTTCCGAAAATCGACACGCGGAACACTTGAAGATCCTCGCTGTCAGGTTAGCCGCTAATAGCATTACCGTCAACATAGAAAAAGGCATTTTTCAGCAACCCTCCATCGAATTTACCAGACACCATGTCAATCAGCATGGTATACTACCCCCAGACGATAGAGTCAGCACCATCAGAGACTTTCAAGTTTCGTCTACTTTGGTCGCTATTCGCCGTCTTAATGGCATGATTAACTACTAGTGAGGTTTTCTTCCACATTGTGGCGACCTGTTAAGTCCACTTACCGATCTGCTTCGTGGACGTACAAACGGAAACATGAAACTGACCGCTGCTGCCGCCGAAGCATTCGAGGCCAGTAAAAAGGCCTCGGCAGACGCTGTTATGCTTCATCAGTTTGATCCGAACGCGCAACTCAGCGTTGCTGTTAACGCATCGGACACCGTCATTCGCACCGTCTTACAACAACTTTTAGATGGATGTCGGAAATCATCGGCTTTCTATTCCAGAAGCTTACGACCTGCCGAAATCAAGTATAGCACGTTCAGTTGCTAACTGCTGGCCGTTTACTCTACCATTCGACATTTTCGGCACGAACTTGAAGCTAACACTTTCATTATCTTTACCGACCATAATCCGCTTAGTTACGCCTTCCGAAATCAATCAGCTCGACCGTAACCACGTGAGGTCCGTCGGCTGGATTTCGTGGTCTAATTTTCAACTGAACTACGACACCTTTCAGGTCAGAATAACGTCGTTGCTGATGCCGTTTAGGTGCGAAATGCTACCAAAATATAGTTTCATCTGAACACAGGGAAAGTACTCAGTACGTCTGTCGCTTGCTGACCAACTTTGTTTATTTCTCTACACACTTCCGGAATTCGGCCTCCAGAATCAAGCTCCTGCGCTACCGGAACGTCCCTTCTTTCATCTCCCTAGCTAGCTTCGTTGGGTGCTCTTTTTAGCTTAGCGAGCCTGTATGTTTCAGTAATAACGTATAGCACGCCCTATTTTTACTTGTCTTTTCACTCTCCGTTGTTTGATTGTGCGTTATAACGTCCGTCCATCGATTCCACTATTGTGCCCCATTGTTTAATGATTGCTTAGATAGGCTCAGTGGTATCGAATGGAGATCAGCATTAGATTTGTGAGTATCCTATCAGGTCCTTGGTAAAGTGATGTATGCAGTCGCGAAATCTGTTTCACAGTTCTTGCATTAGTGCATTCTACATTGCACAGATGTGCTCTTTTGTTTAGTGCAGGCATTGTTGGGAAGGGTGAAACTTCATGTATTAAAGATTCAACAAAATACACACGGATTGCTGCTCACATATGTGCGTGTGGTTGATTTGTGTTCTATCCTGCAGGACTATATAGTTTAGAGAAACGGTTCGGTTGAACACACAAGCGAGCTGGCAATTTTGCTCGTGCCATGCAGGGATCTTGTACTTCTGTCCAACCCTGTGGCTTTTTTTGAGCCGTGTTTCGCTCTACCATCACGGACTGCCGTAAAAGTTGAAAGAGGTCTGATGGGCAACATAACTCCTCGACTTTGATGAAGCTTTCGTCTTGATTTTATTTATTTTATTCCGACCCCGCAACCTAAGAATGTGACACGGTTTCGAGACCTAAAATGGGCCTGCGGTAAGTCATGCGGAAGGCGATGAAATCAGTCCGTCATCCTGTCACAGGTTGCTAGGCGCCAGGCATGAGTGAGTGCGATTACAGCTATCCAGTGAAGACAGCTAGCAGGTTTGGAGTCTGTCCAGACGAGTGGCGTGAGAGAAACATGAAGCAGGAGATGATAGCGTGACCTACAATAGCACCTGTGTACTGTTCCTAATACACTTCGGTCTCGGTGCATTTTCTTCCCCAGCTGGGTTGGCAGCGCAGAGAACAGGGGCGAGGGCAGCATTACAACAGAGTGATGACTATGTTGCATGCTATGGAGGCGTCTATGCTGCAGTGGTGTAAAACCATCGATACATTTGACTGAGTGAACTTCAGAAGTGAACTGGGAATTATCCTTAAAGATTTCGTGTTACTAATCGCGAAAGCATAAGAGCCGAAAACTTTCTATCACCCTTTTAATCAAAGTCGATTTTGACAATACGATCAAAAGTGAACATGGCCTTAAGAATCTGGGCAAGGCGAGTTTACAAGGAATCTCTCAGCTCAAACATTTGTACTGCGTGTGTGGCCCAACGTAACCCCTGGATGCGGTTGGTTTGCGACGACAAGTTAGCTAACCAACAACAGCTAGTAAAAGGATTCTGTTAAAACCACTTACTACTTTACAGACATGTTGATAGCCATCGTGAAGTGCAGTGCGGAACCCCACAACTGGATACGTTTGGTGGCTATACGCAACGGTGAGGGGAGGAGGCTAACCATCTTATGGGTCAAATGCTCATACAGTTTTCATGGAATACCGAATTTGAACACTATTCCTGTTTCCATCACCCTACCGTCACGCTTAATCAGCCTTGACGAGTGTACAGGAACCGATGTCACTGACTGGGACTATACAAAATAGTTCGATCACTTGAATCATCGTATCCTACTTCCAAAACATGGTATTTGAGATCCAGTTTTTTCTGAGAAATCAGTAAATCTCCCGGTTTACGGTGCTTAGAGACTAGACTCCGAACATATTTTCTGACGGAATTTGAGTCGAGTGGGGCGTGCCGCACGCTTCGGCACCTGGGACTCGCTTGTTTTTGTCTAGAAGTTTCTACTCCTCGCCGACAATGTTAACATTTGGTGTAGGTTCAAAAAATTGAACGATTAGGAGATCCTACTGAGTTGGGCAGAATGGAGTTTGCAATTGGTTGATAAGAAACGCACTGCCATTCAATGCGAACAAATACTGACTTCCTCACATTCGTTTCCGACTTGTTTACATGTATAAACTTGATGCGCACAATCTGCGTACCATCTATGAAGTACATGATGTTAGAGAATTAATACAGAACGCCTTCGATAGTTCCAGAAAACATGTTAATCGTTTGCGGAGAGCACTCTGCAATTTGGATTTTTTCATCTTCTACCTGATGCTCAAAGTCTATGTGCGTCCTCATGTCGAATACACTATCCAGGCTTGACAGCACACACAGAAGCACGAGACCCGATAATGAAAAGTGTCAAGATTTTGTGCGACTTTGCACAAGAGGGATGAGCGAAGAAGCTAGGAGCGTTTAGTGGACGTGGTGACCACATGATGGTATACCATAAACAGATTGAGCTTAGCCACATATGCCTCTACTTCTGAAACTCAGTTCAAACGCCACCCTGAGAGGCATTAGATTGCTAGTAACAGCAATGCAGTTATCTAGATTATCGAAGACCGTACCACTCGCTTCGGGTCTGTCAACGTTGGAGCAGTTTCCAAACTCAGTTATCTTTGCCCCTACTTTAGCCATTTTCAATAAACTCTTGGATTTCGCACTCTGCTTCCTAGACTTTTTCATATGATCTGAGGCTCTGGGGTGCAGTTCAATTCACTAAGCATTTTTGTATTATAATGCATACTGACGAACGTAAGCCAGAACAAGCGGGTGAGCAAGCCGGCTGTTCTTTACAATCAGCGCTAAACATTTTAACTTATTTTTCCGTTTTGCTTGGTGTCATTTCATTTCCGAAACCCACATCTAATATGACGTTAGATTGCCGCTGTGCCTATCAGCAAGTCATTTTGGCCGCATGTGGTGTCTTCATCCACTGTGCGATTCTCTCTGTTCGCAATCTAGGAAACCTGTTAGGCCTAGGCTTTTTCCCCCTTCAAAAATCTTTGTCCATTTACTTTATTCTTTTTTAGTGGCTGCTGATGCTGCAATCCAAAGCGATATTGTTAGCTTGGGAATTGCAGATGAAACTGACGAGTGCTCGTCTTTGAACTCAGAAAGCGGGTGATATGTGCATATCTATAAATGTGTGGTTCGAATCAGACCAACAGGTCCAAGTCGATGTGCGATATTAGGTTGATTAACTCCACATACTTCCGATTAATTTAGGTCAGGATTATTCTGCCATTTTACGGTGAGGTGTGCCTGGATGTAAACGCTTGAGCAGGAACTCGTTGCAACCCTTTTGAATGCGGGCAAGAAGTTGAAGAAAAAGGACTTGATCACCGGAACGGAAAGCCAACTTTCAGGATTCCTTCTAGAAGGTGTTCGGATACCTGCCAGCAACTCACTTGTGTATAGAAATACACCAACATGGATGACAATTGCTACGTTTCCAGTCACCCGGAAAACAGCCTAACAGCAACTAGGCTATAGTTGTTGGAGTAGCGACGGAAACAATAAAAAAGCACCGACTTTCCATATCTGCATAATAACTATGAAGGAGATCCGAAGTCTAACTGTTCACATTTAGCCGTTCAACTGTGACTTCTACATGTCTACTAAAAGTGACTTCGGTATCGTAACTACCAAAAGCCATTGTTCAGTGTCAATGTAGAAGCTGATTACCTCAGCCATGTAGCTGGAACCTAATCGCAATAGCCGCAGATACATGGGGATACGGAGGGCCTGCGACGACAGTGGGTTTTACCTGTTGGCCGATCTAATATGCCGTGTGGATATTGGAAGACACGATGGCGTCTCATCTTTAGGGTCAAATTACTGGCTATTAAGAGGAAGAAGGACGAAAGTGAAAAGCAATGTGAAAAGGAACAAGGACGATGCGATCACGTGAGAAAATAACATGTTTCGACCATCCGCTCCAAGACAAATGCTTCTGACAGTGCCTACTCCAAATATTTGGTTCGATATTTCGACTCCCATGCAGTACGAAGCAGATAAAGCTCGTGAACGTGATTGTACGGTCACATTGAGGACCTGCTTGGGGCTCAGCGTGTGCAGTCTTAGATAGTCTGGAAACATTTGGGAAGTTTATCCGATAGTATCCGTCCATATATTACAGTCATAATCAGCAGAAACTGTGTATGAGCGTGTTCACGCCTTATGACCAGACTTTATCTGGTGTCTCATCACTTAGGATTACGACATCAAGGTAAGCCCGACTGCGCTGAGAAGAGCGCCGAGATTGAATATGTATAAAGCCTGCTCCTCAGACTGTACCACCTCTCACCTGTAGTGCCGAAACGACTTACAGTGCGAAGCCGTGAAGGATTCAGACTCGCAGTTCCCCGACTCTCTTTGGTGCCGGTTCCAGTTAAAAGGCAGGGACGCTTGCCTTATTGTCTTCGTGTACCGCGCCCCTAACTCAACACACGAAACCGACTGCCACCTAGCGGCTGCTTTAAGATGCAGTTTACAACAAAAGTACACTCACATTCTTATCATGGGTGGTTTCAACGTGCATTGTTTAGAAACTCCCGCCACGATCGGAGAACAGTTCAAAGCCGATCTTCAAGACCTAGTTACTACTGTTCCTCTTTACAATCATATCACTGTGCCCACTCGGTTCAGAACAGGTAACAGGCCATCTGTGCTGGATCTTGTGCTTACCAACGAGGAGCAAATGATTGATGCGTTGGTTTTAGACTGCCCGTTGGGTCGCAGTGATCACGCAGTCATCAGTTTCAACTTCGTCTGCTATGCAGAATATCTGAATTAGAAAGATGAGACTGTGCGAACCATCACAAGCTACGATCGATTAACCCAGCTCGTCAGCTCCACAACTTGGTCGTTCCTCGAAGAACCCCCGGAAGTCGCCTGGCTCGAGTTCGTCAAAAACTTCAGTCAGCTGATTGCAGAGGCTTCAGAGGTAAAAGTTCGCTGTAAGTGTAAATCAGTTTCTTACGTTAGGAGCAGAACTCGAAAATAGATTACAGTACACAACGCAGCATAGCGAGTGTACAGAGAAGCTCCAGCACAAGAAACTGGGGACAACTACGTAGTGCAACGTAACCACTGCAGTCAACTGTTAAGAGAAGACAAAGCCGGCTATCAGCAGAACATCGCGAAAACCTTCACTGCTAACCACAAGCTGTTGTACAAGCACGTCAATCGCCTGCGAAAGGTGAGGCAAGGATTTCCTCCACTCAGGACGGCTGATGGCACAACAAGTACGGCTGTGGAAGCAGCAAACGCGCTGCAGATGCAATACGCTCCCACGTTTCAAAGGGTCTTGCCACCATACGACCTACCAAGCTTTGTCTTCTCCTTGCCAGGACTAACCCATATCACTTTTACCGCAGAGACTGTGTTGCGAAAGCTGACGTCTCTACGGAAACACAGGTCGCCGGGTGTCGACACCTTTCGTCCAGAGGCACTGGAATCAACAGCAAGCCAACTGGCAAGACCTTTAGCTCCGTTTTTCCAACGCTGCTTAGACCAGAACCAAGTTCCCGCCATGTGGAAGCTTGCAATAATAACCCCGCTTCAGAAAGCGGGAATCAGAACTGATCCCCCAACTACCGCCCAGGATCCCTTATTCTTGTACTCTCCAAGGTCATAGAATCCATAGTTGTCGATACACTGGGGTGCTATCTAGAAAACTGTAACATCATCACTCCTGAGCAGCACGGCTTCCATCGACAGAGGTCATGTACAACGAATTTACTAATTACACGCAGTAGTTGGACCGAGGCAGATGACGCTGGAGATGGTGTTGATGTGATCTAACTGGATTTTGCCAAGGCTTTCGATCGTCTAGACCATCGGATACTACTCTCCAAGCTGCAGCATTACGGGATTGGCGACCCTCTTTTAAGCTGGATCGCCAACTTTCTACTTCAACGGCAATTAGTAGTCAGAGTTCAGAGCTCTTTATCGAACCCCACACAAGTCGAGTGTGGTGTGCCGCAAGGCTCAGTTCTAGGTCCACGTTTACTTTTGGTGTTTATTAATAGCCTTGCACAGGGAATCGCTTCAAACTTCCTAATGTTTGAGGACGATATCAAGATCTGGCACAGGATCCAGGCGAACGCCGACCAACATGTGCTTCAGAGTAATCTGGATACGGTGTATCAATGGTCGGTCCAAAACGTATTGCATTTCAACGTCAGTAAATGCAAGTTGCTTTCCATCCGATATCAGAGTAGCTACTCATACCAGCTCGCAACGAATATACTAAAACAATCAACTCTCGAGCGTGACTTGGGTGTCCTGGTTCAAAATGAAAAATGAAAAATGAACAATGAATTTATACGGGTTAAGAAGCGTTGCTTTACAAGTCCCGTTGGATAGTTGCAGGGGATATCAACATAACAATAATGATGATAAGGATAGTAAAATAGTTAATACTTTAAATATGAAAATAAGGACTTATCGTTTGCTTCGCTGCAGTCCTGCAATCCTCTTAGATTCACAGCATGGGTTGCTCCAAGCAATCCGAAAATGCCTCGAAGACCGGGAACCAACACGTCGGGCTGTTGCGAAGGGCGTTTGGGCAAATAAGCAGCTCCATATTTCGACAAATGCTTAGTGCTTATGTTCGCCCCCATGTCGAATACGCAATTCAAGCGTGACATCCATGGCTGAAACACGACCTTAATGTACTGGAGCAGCCACAACGCCGGGCATCCAAGAACGTAATTGGAATGCGCAATCTTTCCTACCAGGAGAGACTTCAACAATTGGGGTGTTCAGTGGAAGGCATCGCAGACTACGAGGTGACGTGATTATAGCATACTTGATTCTGCGAGACCCACATCAGGTGTGCCGTCCTTTAGTGCAACTCAGCAGCAATATAAACCGGAGGGGCCACACATTAAAACTCGCAGAACAATACAGTCGTCTGGAGTGCCGAAGAAATTTCTTTTCCATTCGTGTCGGTCACCCGTGGAATGCTCTCCCAAAATCGGTCGTCTCTGCACTGACACTAACAGTATTTAAAAGACGGTTGGACGACGCACTCATCCACTAACACTTTGTTACTTAACACTAGGTCTCCATCCTACTCTTGGAGTATACCATGGAATTATTTGTTGTTAACCGTGGATGCTGTGAATCTAAGTGGATCGCGGGACTACAGCGGAGCATACGATAAGTCCTTATTTTCGTATTTAAAGTATTAACTATTTTACTATCCTTATCAACACTATTGTTATGTTGATATCCCAACGAACTATTCAACGGGGCTTGTAAAGTAACGCTTCTTAACCCGTATAAATTCATTGTTCATTGTGCATTACCTAGATTGATGATTGTGTTGCATGAACAACCATCGTGTTAATATCCGGTCTAGTTTAAGTTACCCATCTAAGTTACCTGCACGACATTCACATGTAGTGCCACATTAGTCACATGGTGGTAATGGTCTTGAGTGCTTCTTGACATCTTAAAATGCTTAAAGATAAATATGGTACACGTAAACCGATCGACAGCATACACTATTACATTTGGATTATTAGATTCACCACACCCAAAAGCTACAAGGTCAGAAAACTGAATATTTTCGCGACTGGTGAGCAACAGGTGCTGTAAGAGACAGCTCTTTGATCTGTATCTAATTTCAGATAAGCGGACCAGGAAAACTGCGGTAACGAGTAGGTACTGTGATTTTCATCCTGCATCCATCAACTTGAGTACACAAATTTTGAATGTATGGAATTAATGTCAACAGTTACAAGAGACTACCGTCCAAACGCGGCTATTAGTAGTAGTGTAAGTTTTTCAGGTTGAAATGTGATGCTTAAAAAGTTGACCGAATGACTCACCCATGTTTTCGTCCGTGGCGTTCCGGGCACACACTGTTCGGTTCTTCTATGTCCTAGAAACGAGCTGGAACATGAAGGGTCTTACACTTCCAACATCACTTTCGGATCTAGTCGGGCCTGGTATACTTCGAGCTGTTGCTTGAGGTGGACCCAAGGATGAGTGCACTAGTTCGATTACTCACATGCGAATGGGAATTGATCGCCACACCTGAAATGCGTAATCAACCAAAGCCCGCAAGTTAGACATGTGTCTGTGTGCACAACTCACTGTCTTCTGCCACGTGGTCACAGTAGTAGTGAATTAGCTCGTGTGGAATATGACTTCGCACATAGCGATGCGCTCGCCTTTGTTTCATCCGTTTCCGTCTGTTAGACATTGTGGAGAGCTGGATTAGAATAATAACAAGGTAGTGTTCTTGGCTAAGTGCTTACTGGTAGTTCGTAGCGAGCCATCACTTCTTCACATTACTTCTGTGATGATGGCGTTAAGGAGGATGGACATAGGTGCGTCTGAGAAGCGCCCCATGATGTACAGTAAAATTAATCACTTTCAAAACGACAAAAAACATAGTAGCTACCTGTAAACTCTCAGCAAAGTGCATATTCGTCTGCAAACGTGTGCACAATGGTGTGTATACATGCAACGGGCAATCAAGCGATTGGCTGTTCCACAATGTCTGTTAACAGTTTGCTAGGGTTGACGAAGTGTGGTATCGCAAAGTGCAAGTAATGCAGATGACGAATTCCTCACATCCGGGCTAAGCGTACGAAAATTTCAATTAACTAAACACGACCTTGAAAGCACCGAGGAATGAGAGCACGTTCATCTACTCATGTAGGTGCGCATCACGTACAGTGACGTGCCTCTGTTAGGATGACGCGGCTCAGGAGGTTTCGAACCGTAAACAAGGGCAACTACTATTAATAATATTAGTGAAAATTTCGCAATATATCGTGGTGCTACCTTCTTGATGAGGCGAGATCACTGTTATTGGAAGCTAAAATAGCCAGTGTTTATATGACGTAGTTGTGGTACACAAAAGGGTAGGCGACTGTGACGTTTGCATTGTGAGCGGTAGATCAGGAGCCCAAACGACAGTTGTTACTATCACAACCAACAACAACAAAAAGACTCCTCCTTTTTTCGGTCCATAGTGGTAGGGCATTCGAGAACTTGTCCTCAATGAAGGCAACAAAACGAAGGAGGAATCGTTAGAGAGCCCAACTATTTGGCTAAAAGAATTGGTTAAAATTAGGGTTTTTAATACACCTCATATACCGCTGATGTACCAGTTTCGCAAAGGCAGTCTGACAGATGACATGTACAATGTCAATGAGACCGTTCTAACCTAACCATAATTTGAATAAAAAGCATTAGATATTGCAGAAAATCTGCGATTCAATGCATTTTGACGAGTAAGTTTACACTAACTGAAACCAGTTATACAAAAAGGTTTTTATAAAACTGCTCTGTTTATTGGATGCAAAGCCCCAATATTCTGTTTGGCATTCTGTGCTCATTGCTCTGGAAAGTGAGACCGTTTCCTTAAGTTACGGCAATGAACCATTTTCATTCTTGTCTATCTGTTCGCACAGTTTTGCATTTTTGATGGCGCCAATCTAGTCTGTCTGCTGATGATAATGCAGAAATGCTAAAAATCCACTCATTTGAGTACCTAAAGCTTAGCTTGACTTGACTTTAATTCCAGTGGAGAGACGAAACCTGACGATCTACAATCGAGGCAATTTAAATCACTAATAACCCGCGAAGAGATTACTGCTAAATACGAGATTCCCTGAGCAAACGTCGGGATAACTAAGCTTTGTGAAAGTAAATACCTATAACTTGCAAGTTTCGCGCTTCCGATTACTATGTGCGGAAAGATTGAGTATTTTCATGCCGTTGGTCATGGTACTTAGTTGGTTTAAGTCAGCGGTTGTCAAAGTTTTTGGGTCGTGGACCACTTTTCAGTGAAAGATGGCACGGCGGGCGCCGTGAGATATTTTAAGCACAGGACTAGAATTTATTGAACTAAGAACGAGGCGGTGTCCTAAAAAGGTTAATTACTGTACATTGAACTAACGAGTGTTCATTTATGCTTGTGCAAAAATGAACAATGTTGAATAGAGGTAGCAAAAACTACGCACATTGATGGAGTGGCCATGGGATCTCCTTTGGGGCCGTTGTTGGCTGATATCTTTATGGCGAAATTAGAACATGGCCCACTCAGGACGCACATCTGTGGAACTGAAATGTACATACGGTACGTCGATGATACCTTCGTGCTTTGCGAATCCGAAAAGCATGCAGAACAGTTGCTGAAGGCCTTTAATGATGCACATGATAATCTACGCTTCACCTGTGAGCACGAAAATAAAACCGTTTACCTTTCTTGGATGTAGAAGTCATCCGCAATTCGGACGGCCCATGTAGCAGAAAGGTACACAGAAAGCATACATGGACTGGACAGTACACTAACTTTCACAGCGCGGCGCCTTTACAGCACAAGAGGAGTTTAGTCCGATCTCTTGCCTTCAGGGCGCGCAGTATTTGCACTCCGAATACCGTCAACGAAGAGCTACAGAGAATCAGCGACACCCTTCGTGAGAATGGTTACCCCGATAAGTTTATCATGAAGCATATGAAAGAAAGCAAGCGAAAGCCACCTAGAAGCATTGCTCCCAAGAAAGAGCTGTCCATACATTTACCAATTAAGGGCGATACTGCAGCTGATATCTTATCTCGACGTTTGAAAGATGCTGTTGAGAAAACTTACTTCGCAGCCCGCTTAAGAAGTGTTTACCACAACAAGCCATTGCTTGCAAAACCCTTGAAAGATAGTCTGCCATCGTTGACCGGTTCAATGCTCCTTTATCAGTACTCGTGCTCCTGTGGTGCACGATACGTGGGTCGCACAACGAGACGTCTATCCTAGAGGATTCGCGAGCACATCCCGGCGTGGTTTTACAAAGGCGAAATGAGGGCCTCAGACAGCTCAATCATGTCGCACCTCCTCGAAAGTGGCCATACTGCATCTGAGAATGACTTTAAAGTCATCTACTCACTACTTGAACGCTTATCGCAAAGCTTCCGAAAGCAAATCTTGTGTATCGCCGAGGCTATTTACATCAATCATCTGAAGCCGGAATCATGCGTACACAAACGATTCATACGGCCGATACTACTACCTTGGCCGACTGACATGGTTATTTAATTACTCTTTGTGACCTTAGCTATTTACTTTAGGCCCTGAAGCTGGTATTATTTTTCTTTGATGCACTTTTCCTACCATCTGCAGCCACCTTTAGTCATCGATCTTGACTGTACAAACATCTTAGAAATCAATCCCAGCCCGATTTGACGCTTACCCCACATAATCCGTGTCATGTAAAAGTTTGGATCTGACGAGAGTTTACCGAAAAGATATCTTAACCCTGAACTGTTTTCTGGTCTTGATTCATCTGATTACAATGGGAATATTTGCTGTGTTGAAAATCAGCATTCCACGTGATTCGTTGAAAATTAATTATTTGACAGAACCAATTGTTTCTGACATCCAGGGCTGACTTCAATGTTGTTTGGTGTTATTGAGGAAAACTATAACCTCATATCTGGTTGAGCTTCAAGTCTATAATGTGGTACTTTGTATCTGTCTAGGTGTAATGCGAAAATGCACTTTTATACGGATAAGTTGTGGCAGGTGAAAGAAGCACGGCGACAGCCGTCTTTGCTATGCATTGGCACTAGTCCTTCATTTTACACTAGAAATCAGACACGGAAACTGAAACTTTTCCTAAAGCGAAGAATATGATACAAACTATTACTACAACCTAATTCGACGAGGAATATTCCTGTGACACATTTGTCCATGTACTTGTCTCGAGCTAATGAAATAGTCACCTTTTGTAACGTCGCAGAGATAGTTTCTCTGCAACACAAAAAGTCGGATGAGCAAGCTTGACCAACCCGAAATCTGCAAGCTTCCTTCTGGGTTCCCACCAATGCGCCTCTTCGATTAGCCTATTTCGGAGGATAGCGACTTTTAAAGTGACCGTAAAAAGGGACCATACCACATGATTTAGTTTTCGCCTCCACCGGGGGACAACTTTGCGTTATGTGAGCTTATGGGGACGAATAATAACCAACCCAACTACACATCGCATCACAGGAGACTATCACATTAACTTTTTGACATTTGACTTTTGTTCACTGAAACCTTCAGCTTCTGCCAACCCAAGTTTCCTTCTTGGGAGGAGTTTGCTTCACATTGGTCAGTCACAAGACTAATATAGACCGCGTGGTCTGATTTAACACATTATCATCGCAGGACTGTAACCGAACAAGGGGTCCGTGGACCACACTTTGAGAAACACTGATTTAAGAGATAAAATGTATCGGCCTGACGATTCCACCGTTCGCTTGTGGTATGATAGTAAAATTCTTCTAACATATTTACTCTTACCATTCACCTAGGGAATCTAAGGTGTCCATCTGTGTTTGACTACATCCGATTACTTGAATAGCCCGGCACACATTTGCGTTTTCCTGTACTTCAAGTCGCGCTCGCTTTTCCTTGCGTTGCTGACGATTCTAGTAAGATCTCATAGTTACTTTGGAGTATCAGTGTCGTCATGGATTAAGCTTAGACACGGGGTACATAGGCCATTTAAATAAGCTGTCTTAGCGCATACCATTTATTAGATCTTATTTACCGGCAGTGTCTTTGACAATGAAAAATGATTTATACCGGATGAAACAGCGAATACTCTTCAAGTCTCATTGGCTTACCAGAGTGAATATTATATGATAAAAGGTAAGGGAGTGCTAGAACAAATGGAACCTTGGGAATTTAAGGAACCTGCTGAAGCTTTACACCTGAACACGGATGTCGATTATTGTACCGCTGCGTTGCGGAGAGTGCTGGTGAGTTTATAGTTTGTTTCGCGGAATTTCCTTCTTTAAGTGCCGTCACATTGTTTTGATTGTTGACTTTTAATCCATGTTACCAACACACGCAGACTTACAATGAAGTGCTCATACTCATTTGATTGCGCCTACCAAGTGCTTCTCAGTGCTTTAAATCCCTTGAAAGTACTTCCCATGGTTCTTCATCCCCAAGCAAGTAGCACTTTTGGTACTTTTCCTGGTGAAAGTTACGCTCACCACCTCAGCATCTCTGAGATCAACAAGACTATGTTAAGTCTCAACTATAGAAGATCCCTCTTAGGGCTCTCTAATAAACCCGCATCCACTTAAATCGGTTGCATTACAAGGCAGATTTCGTATTATTTGTCACTACCAATACGTCTATACCATTTCCGAGTCATGTTAGGCCATACAGGTGGCGAATTAAGCTTACCAGATATCAACTTACTCTAACAGGTTACTCCTTCCGATGAACTTAGTTGAGTCAGGCTACTGTGACATGCACGCACCGTCGTGTGGGTGGTTCCTTAGGCAAGCGCTTTGGGCCAATGACATGTCGAATGCAAAGTAGACATAGCAACCTGTACGCATGTGTAGGGTAGGTGGGTTAGGGGAATCACTACAGCCCGGAGTTTGCTCGTGTGCGACTTGGTACATGGGCGGTGACGGATTATATGACGGCGGATGGGGGGTAGTACCTCGTTAACATCGGAGGTCACCCACGGCAGGCTAAGAGGAAACGGAGTCAGTGTATGATAAGGAATCTGAGCGCGATTCACAACACCATCATAACAGAGCCTGTTATGGAATAGGGTCACTGGCTACTCGCATTCTGACACGGCCGACAATCCGTGTCACTAAGCTGAACCCTAGGAGCTTGTCCGTACGATCTATCGCGTGCTATGAACACATGGCGCGCACCGGGCACTAGGCACAATACCAGTGGTGCATTGAAGCGCGTAGGCCACAGGTTACTTTGGTCACACCGCTAAATCGCATGTGCACCGGTAGACATAGACACATGCACTGGTGAGATGGTACCAGCGCAGAAATCTTTCTGGCGTCCTACGATTGCGATGGGTGATGTATCAAGGTGGACAATAAGATGGTAATACAGCTGACATATGAGTTGTCTTAGTGCTTGTTCCACGGCTAGCACGCAATGCGCCTCAAAGCAACGTGTAAAAGTTACACTGAGTATTGTCTAGTAGGGGCAATTAAGTGAATGCTTAACGAGTCCCGTAGGTAGGTAGGGGGTAGACCACAAAATCCAAAGATTATAGTGACACCACAGTTAGGCGTATACTAATGCTGCGGTGATACCATGATTTGCTATGGGTAGAGAAGTAGTGATGCAAGACGACGCTGAGAATGGGCTGTCTACACAGGGAGCGGCTTACGGGCTGCTTGTACGCCGTCGCGTGCTCCCACAGTAATGCCTTCCTACTGAGGGCAAGTGTGACTGAGTCTCGCTTGTTCCGCAGACAATCAGCGCAGCATATCAGAGCGTGGGAAGTTCGACGCTGTCCATCTGGTTATGTATTACATACCACAAAGCCATTGTTTCCGCATATAGAATGAGTAATCAACCATTTTTAACCAGAATGAAGTATCTAACGGAGGGTGGATGAACAACCTAGATTAGTACTCGCTTCTGTGTGGACGACCATGGACCATTAAGAAGGTGTTTGAGCCACCTGGGTGTCGACTGTGTTCGCAATCAGCAACGAATCGGATGCTTCAGGAAACCGTTTATGGCCCCTTTACTGAAATACTCCTACTGTTCCGGTGCCATAATTAGTTTGTTGACACTCAAAACATGTTAGCGGCTCTCGACGGTTCGTGACATATGCTAATCGCCTCACAGCTTAGCTGGTAACGGCTTTAAGAACTAAGGCATTGGCTCGGGTTACAGAATAGTTAATCGCTTCTCCTACGTAGGTAACTGAAAAGCTCCAGGTGCAGACAACACACTTGCACATGAAGTTACGTAATCCTCAGATCCTTTGCAGAATACATGCACGCCAAAGTTATCGGGAGTCATAGGTGAAGAAGCCGCGGACTAGGCTGGTGTACGAGTTGTGTTTACTGCGCGCGCAGAAGCAGCGCTACTTGTTTGGATTCGAATTAACGACTAATCCTGTGGAATTTAAATAAAAGCCTCTATACGATTGTGCAGCCGCGAGGTAACCAAACACCTTTTTGTTTGACACAACAGTGCATGTTCCCACTAGTTACAGGCAGGACTCAGCTAAAGATAAGTCCTATCGTCAACTATCCTATCTACTCCATAAGAATCAATGCAAGTATATGGTGGTTCTCATCGGAGACCTCAGCGCAACGGTTGGTAGGCTGGAAGCTTTGGAACAAGATGTCGGTAGTCTGGGTTGCTATGATATTCGCATGACGGCTTAAGAAAGCAAAAGAAAAGCATCAGCAATATGTCCTTACGCAGTACGGACACCATGCTGCCATACAAGCACCATCGGTCGCACGTGGATTAAGGATGCTTCGAGAGTCGCCCGGTCCCGACCCAAGCTCCAACCAGCGTTGTCAGATTACGAGACAAGGTGGTTACCTTTAGGCTACGGGATTGAGGAGGTCGAGCGCCACAGATCTCTGCTGCTCACGGTCGTGGATACAGACTGACCACATGGTGATCGATTACCATTGACGAGTGTGTTGACGGGACAGCAGATCAAGTTGAAGTACTTAACTCACTTCTGATCACGCCCTTGTATGTACTAGAATGGTTACAGGTTCCGGCCGTCCCTCACTCAGAAGGGAGTGTAAACAGGTCAGTTGTAGGTGCGTTGTCCGCCGTGCGGTCACATTTTAATCTGACTACAGCATCTACCTTTTCTGATGAAATTATTAGTGTGATACGCTTCACTTGCACAAGTAGAAATGGGTTACAGCCGAACCGCAACTTCTTAAAGTGCTTTCGGTTATTGGTAAAACGACGAAAAGACCGGCCTGCTAGTTATGAAATGAACAGACGCAACTAAAGAGTAAAGCGCGTCGCCTAACCGCATTCATCATACTTGCCACACTGAATTCACCTAGCATCATTATCCTATGGTGTGTTCCGATGCTGGTGGCAATCTTAAATCTGGACTCTCTGCAGTGTCCTTTCAAACACTAGGTTTGTGCGGTGGGGTCGTTATCAACCACATTCGATCTGGAGGTTGCGTTACGTCGTCCGCTTCCATATACCTTACAGGTTTGGTTAACACCACTGATGAAATCGAGATTACGAGTCTAAACGGTGTGCTGCAAGAGGGAACGAAATACCATCAGTTGTATCTCCGCGTTCGTTGCCGCTGGAGGCCAGGATTATATACACCCCCTCACGGATTAACAATGGAACAATGGTTTATTACGGGTAAAAAAGCATCGCTTAACAAGTCCCGTGGGATGGAGATTATTGCGAAAATCAATTGCATAATAAAGTGAAAAGCGTTATGATGGACTCACCATAGACTTATGTGGAATAGCGGAGATGTTCGCGTATTAAACGTATAAATCCATAATTCCATTGGTTAGGCTTTTGGCAAGACACCGTTTGATTGGGTTTTGTAGCCCCTGGCTAACAAGTCATATAATTAAATGTAAGTGAGACAATGCATTGTCAACACGTTTTTAACTATCGCCAGATTGGGAGCAGAGACGACATAATTAGGGAGGGCGTTCCAAGGCTGGCACACGCGGAGAGAAAAGAAATTTCTACGGCATTCAAGCCGGCTATAATGAATTGTCAGTTTCAGAGGGTGACCTCTTAGTTTAGTGTTGTGGTTCAATTCCAGCAGCGGACGGCAAATGTGGTTTGGGTTTTTCAGAATCTGGTAAACCATTATGAGACACCCCCGCAAAAGCCGATATCGACTGCTGTAGATTCTTAGAGATTTCAATCTAAGCTGATAGGGCAGATGAAAGAGGCCCCTGACGTTCTTGGTTGTCCGTCGTTGAGGAGTCTCGAGAGCAACGAGATCCTGTTTCTGCCACGGCTGCCACACCTGAATAGCATATTCCACGTGAGGTCGCACGTAGGCGTTAAGCATTTGAGGAAATATTGATGGTTCCAACCGACCGAAGGCTCTGCGAAGAAGGCCGAAGTGTTGATTTCCGGTTCGCGTCGCATTCTCTGCTTGTTTTGAACACCCGAGATCTTCTTGTACCAATACACCCAGGTCACGCTCCTGAGAAACCTTCGCCAAGGTGTGGTTTCCAAGTTTGTAAGCACTCACCGGCTGGTGACGTAGATGCATCACTTTGCACTTAGCCATGTTCAGTTGAAGCTTGTTCCTCTTTGACGATTCGTAAATGCAATCCAGGTCATGTTGGAGCAGATCTTGATCTGGCTTGTTACCAATCGCCCGCCATATCTTGACACCATCGGCGAAAAGCAGGAAGTTTGAGGAGATGACTCTTGCCAGGTCGTTGATAAACACCAGGAATAAGCGCGGTCCAAGCACTGAGCCTTGTGGGACACCACATTCCACCTCAATTGGGTTAGAAAGTGATCCCCTAACATGTACTTGAAGCTTTCGTTGGTAAAGGAAGTTGCCAATCCAACCAAGTACAGGATCTCCGATTCCGTAACTCTGTAGCCTTTGAAGTAGGATGCGGTGACCAAGGCGGTCGAAAGCTTTGGAGAAGTCCAAATAGATGACATCGACTCCGATCCCATCATCGGCCACTTCCGTCCAACTGCCTCGTGCAATAAGTAGGTTGGTGGTGCATGACCGGTGTTGATGGAAGCCATGCTGCTTCGGTGCCAAAATGTTGCATTTTTCTAGGTAGTCCATTAAAGTTTCAGCGACGACTGCTTCCATCACCTTCGCGAGCACAGGGAGGAGAGTCACTGGACGATAGTTTGCAGGATCGGAACGGCTACCGCCTTTAAAAATAGGGGTGATAATGCCACACTTCCACATAGTGGGGACTTGTTGTTTATCAATGCACCTTTGAAAGAACTGTGACAGTGGTTCAGCTAGCTTGGTGGCCACAGCCTTCAGTGCCTTCGGGCGCAGCTTGTCTGCTCCCGGAGAACTATGTTCACGCAGTGAGAGTAACTTCCTTAGCACAATTGATGGGTTGAAAATAACATTTGTAAACAAAGGTGTCGGTAATGAGCTTGATATTATAGGACAGGTAGTGCTTGCGAGTTCGAAGACTGGGGCGTATTGAAGCCGCAGGGCATTAGCTGCTTCTTCGGCGCTTTGTACTCTACTGCCTGTCGTGAAAAGTGGGGGGATCCCATGCTTCACTTTACGAAGCTTATTGACATGCCTATATAGCAGTTTGTTGTTTGCCATGAACATTTTGGCTAGGCACTGTTGATAAGTTACTTTGTCCTCACGGACAAGTGCAGTGCAATGGTTGCGATGGGTCAGGAAATTTCCCCAAGTCTCTGAGTCGGGGTTAATCTTGTTGGCATGCCATGCTGCATCCCTCATCGCCAGGCATTTTCGAGTCCTACTCCTTATAATCGAAAGCATTTTCGCGGGACGAAGGGGTTCGGTCTCTGATGCTCTGTTGACGATGTCGCTGAATCTACTAACGAACTCTGCCCAAACGTTGTCAAGGGGACTGTTGTTTGAGAATTCCCAAGCAGCTGCGTCGGCGAGTTCTTTCAATACGTGGTAGCGTGTGATTGTATGATATAGTTCCGAGTGTTCAGATGGATACTCTGCATAACACACATAGCTAAAATTTATTACTACATGGTCACTGAGACCTAATGGACTATCCATTAATAACTTGTCAATCATGAGCTCTTCACTTGTGAGCACAAGGTCCAATATGGACGGTTTGTTTGCTGTCCTGAATCTAGTGGGCATGGTGACATGATTGTACCAAGAAAGATTAGCGATCAGTTCCTGCAAGTCTGCTTTGAACTGCTCACTGGGCGATGCAGAAACCTCCAGATTGTGTAGATTGAAGTCCCCGGAGATGAGAATTTGGCTGTACCTAGTGCGTGTCACTCTGTTGAGGCCATGGATCAAGCAGGAATCCATTTCCAGAGCGGACGTTGGGAGGCGGTAAACGACAGCTACTAAATACGTGTCGTTGTGTCTCAGTCGGAGACGGCACCAGAGTGAGTCAGTAACGTGTGTTTCCAGATCATCAACGGTTGTACGTTGTAGATCGCTGCGGTAGTAGAGTAGGACCCCACCTCCTCTGCTGGGGCGGTCGTTCTGGATGAGTGACATTCCGGCTATCTCAACCTCAGCATCAGTCACCTCTTGGTGTAACCAAGTTTCGGTAATAGAAATTAGGTCCCAAGCATACGCAACCTGACGTAGTCGAAGTTCGGTAATTTCACTGAGGAGCCCTAGGGCGTTAGTGTACATACATGAAAGTTTCAAAGATTTAAGCAATGTTTCGGAGGTTCTGCAACTCATATGTGAAGTTTCGCCGACCAGTGAGTGGCCGGCGACTAATCGTTTTTTCAATGTGTGCTTGGTGAAGGGTTTAACATTTTATTCACCGTCCGTGTAGTTAGTCCCGTATCTGATCTGTGACGTACAGTGTAAGGCGTCTGGTGTAGTGCAACAGAAAACATGCTCTTTCAGTATCTTGTAACATTGGATTTTATGGTTGTTTTAATCTTCGAAACGTCCATTTGTTTAACTGACTGCACATCCGTTGTCACAAACCGTTTTGGTGAGTTCCTCGCTGCAAGTTTCTCGCTCTGTCTGATTCGCTTCCTATTCTTGTAGCCTGCACAATACACGTTGGGTTCAGTCTCCTCCGACTTCTATACTGTCGTATTTGACACGTCTTACGTGTCATTGCTTACCGACTAGTATCCCAGGTTCCGCCCAACACTGGTCAATGTCATCTTCTACAGATTTTATGGGCTCATTCGGCACATTACTGGTGCATTTTTCTCTCATAGATCCCATCGCGTTTGGTTCTTTGAGTGACATATCATCTCTAGGAGGCATATAGCCGATTGTCTTCAGCCGAACCTCAGATGGTAGCTTGCAGCGGAACATATACCAGCTTTGTAACATCCGTGCTAACATATGTTTTGACTGAAGGATCACCTTCAACACTCTCGGGCCAATTCCTTTGTAGTTCGGTGAGGTACGCAGTCGTGACACGGATTTCGCCACCACATCATCCAAGCGGAGTGTTTCACGAATATAACACCACTGTTCCTTACCATGGCTTGTTATTTCATGCTGATCACATGCTTCGGTTTCAGGAACTCCGTGAAGAAGTATGGTTCTGTTTGAAGTTTCCTTCCGGTAGTCCTCTAAGGTGCGGGTAACTCGATAACGCTCGCCCCATGGGTTGTCTGGAAAGATACGGATGGAGCAGTGTTCATTTCTGAGACTACCTGCCGACAGTAGTACTGATTCTACTTCAGTGATGGAGTTCAGCACAACACGCAGAAGTCTCGGCTCTCCGAAATGTTTAGTTGGGGTGTCGTGTAATACGCATTATGCGTACAGGTTTAAGTACAACACCGATTAGGTTACTAATAATGTCCCACTGGTCGAGGTCATCCAATTGCCTGCCTCTTATCGATGTCGAATTTTATTCTGGAATATTGGAACACAGTACGCTCAGTACAGGTAGTTGTTTCTTTACACCTTTCAACATGTCACGGTTATTGACTGAAGTACTCGAAGATTTACCGCAGGAAACCAGTGGTGCTTGCACCTGGAAAACGCCGCTACGCTCCTCAGTTTCCGATCCAGTTGGCAGTGCTGTTACTTTTAAATGACGGCTCTTCTTGGAGGCAACCGTAACCCAACTTTCGCTCGTAACGGCTTACTCTTTTGCTACGCACTCCGTCGGGAGTTTGGAAGTAGCCTTACTTGTAGTTACTCCTATCGAACTCAGAACCGCTTTAGTCAACTGTGAGCTACATGTGGTACTGGGACAGCTGCTGATGTTCTGGACTCTAGGTGTCGTGTTGCTTACAGTGTTATTAACAGTTCTTAGCGTGTTAGGAGCAGCAACCAAGGGGGAGGATTGGGTTGCACAGTCTGCTATACTTACCCCAACCTCAGTCATTTTGGTGGTCACCAATTCCTCAAACTTGGCTAGTAGCTGGTCATACTTCTGAGATAATAGGAGCACGCTTTTCATCAGTGGGATCGATGTGCATTCCACACAGAACCATAGCGAGTCTGGTTTGTTTAATAACTTGGTCTGACTAGATTTAACTCGGAGGCATCTCGCATGGAAGAACTTGCAACAGTTACGGCACAAAATGCCCCCTTAACAAGTTTGGAACATGATCCACATAGGTCTTTATCCTGTGGCACGCCGGGCATCACGCTTGTTGAGCAAATGTTACGAACCATTTGATTGACTCACCTTCTATGGTGAAAGGTCGTTCTCTTATTGACGTTGTCGGTAAGATCACAGTGGTCACGTTGCAGTTGTGTACTTTTATACTGTCCTCTGGCGTGCCAGTTGAATGTGACAGCTTGAACGTGGGGCAGAATACACGGTGTGATTGAGAATTTTCGTGGTTTAGCCTATGGATCGCGCCGGGTGAATTTGCTTTGAGACCTGTAGCTGCACCGAGCAATGTTGGATTTGGACGAATGACAGTTCGTTCGAAAGCCGTTGAAATGGTCTATCGAGTGAGACCAAACAATGTCTCCGATGATTGGAGTTAGACAACTTTTGCCGCTTGGATATCGAGGAAACACGGCCCGGAAATTAGAAATCAGGGTAACTGTACGATGCACTGGGGTATACTCGGGAAACTGGTATCACAAAGTAGAGCTTGTAAAAGCACGACCAATGAGTATGGATCCAAAGGTGTGCGACAAAATGTCGCTGAACCACAGTTAAAATAGCATGAGTGCACAAGTGAGCGATTAGCACGCAACTTCTCTCAAGGTCAACTTTGGCTCCACAGCCTATGTAGTTCGTACACTTCGCAGACCGTAGTCATTATGTATTACAAGTCACCGTAAGGGGACAGCTATGTTTCGTGACCACAAGGAAAAATAACCTGCACACTGGGGTCTTGCAGCGATGACGAATAGGCATCGCCGACAAGCAGATGACTGACGCAAACAGCTGACTAGCTTTGGGTCAATGAAAGAGCCAGTTTCGCGAGACGGGATAGAGGCAAACGGTTGACCCCAATACACAGGATATTTGGGGGGGGGGTTGGAACATGAGAGGTGGAGAAATAAATTATCAGTAATACTGTGAACGTGCAGTCTACCGAAAAACGATGGCACGAAGAGGACCGTATGCTCACCATTCCATGGAAGTGAAGCGCAGATTAATGAAAACGTATGAGGAGGGAGCGGATTGGAAGCAGGTTGCTGGTGTGTTTAACGTGAATGTGAAAACCTGCCGCAACCGAACCTAGGGGACAGCATGGAGGGTTTCGTCGCAGAGCGTTGGCAGATAGTCATGTGGACGCTCTGGTTGAGTGGGTCTCTGCGGAGCCAACAATAAACCTTGAAGCTCTTCGATTGCGGTTGAAAGCGGAGTTTGAGGTTGAGGTATGCACCAGCACGGTCGCCAGGTACTTAGACGGCCGATTAATAACCATGAAGGAGTTGCGCGCTATTCCATAGTCTCTGAACACGTTAGAGAACAAGAGGCGAAGGAAATCATTCGTGCTGCAACTGCCGCATTTGGAGGCAGAAGGAAGACAACCAGCGTGGATAGATGAAACGAAGTTCAACTTTTTCCTCGGGCGCACCAGGGGGCGCTCACTTCGTGGTAATCAGGCGAAATGTACCATGACAAATACAAGCGGGCAGAATCTACAACTAGTCCGTGCAATGATGAAAAATTCCTTCATAGCTTCCTCCGTTTTAAGAGGCAACTACAACAAAATTAGGTGTGCCAGGTGGCTCAAACACCTTCTTAATGGTCCATGGTCGTCCACACAGAAGCGAGTACTAATCTAGGTTGTTCATCCACCCTCCGTTAGATACTTCATTCTGGTTAAAAATGGTTGATTACTCATTCTATATGCGGAAACAATGGCTTTGTGGTATGTAATACATAACCAGATGGACAGCGTCGAACTTCCCACGCTCTGATATGCTGCGCTGATTGTCTGCGGAACAAGCGAGACTCAGTCACACTTGCCCTCAGTAGGAAGGCATTACTGTGGGAGCACACGACGGCGTACAAGCAGCCCGTAAGCCGCTCCCTGTGTAGACAGCCCATTCTCAGCGTCGTCATGCATCACTACTTCTCTACCCATAGCAAATCATGGTATCACCGTAGCATTAGTATACGCCTAACTGTGGTGTCACTATAATCTTTGGATTTTGTGGTCTACCCCCTACCTACCTACGGGACTCGTTAAGCATTCACTTAATTGCCCCTACTAGACAATACTCAGTGTAACTTTTACACGTTGCTTTGAGGCGCATTGCGTGCTAGCCGTGGAACAAGCACTAAGACAACTCATATGTCAGCTGTATTACCATCTTATTGTCCACCTTGATACATCACCCATTGCAATCGTAGGACGCCAGAAAGATTTCTGCGCTGGTACCATCTCACCAGTGCATGTCTACCGGTGCACATGCGATTTAGCGGTGTGACCAAAGTAACCTGTGGCCTACGCGCTTCAATGCACCACTGGTATTGTGCCTAGTGCCCGGTGCGCGCCATGTGTTCATAGCACGCGATAGATCGTACGGACAAGCTCCTAGGGTTCAGCTTAGTGACACGGATTGTCGGCCGTGTCAGAATGCGAGTAGCCAGTGACCCTATTCCATAACAGGCTCTGTTATGATGGTGTTGTGAATCGCGCTCAGATTCCTTATCATACACTGACTCCGTTTCCTCTTAGCCTGCCGTGGGTGACCTCCGATGTTAACGAGGTACTACCCCCCATCCGCCGTCATATAATCCGTCACCGCCCATGTACCAAGTCGCACACGAGCAAACTCCGGGCTGTAGTGATTCCCCTAACCCACCTACCCTACACATGCGTACAGGTTGCTATGTCTACTTTGCATTCGACATGTCATTGGCCCAAAGCGCTTGCCTAAGGAACCACCCACACGACGGTGCGTGCATGTCACAGTAGCCTGACTCAACTAAGTTCATCGGAAGGAGTAACCTGTTAGAGTAAGTTGATATCTGGTAAGCTTAATTCGCCACCTGTCTGGCCTAACATGACTCAGAAATGGTATAGACGTATTGGTAGTGACAAATAATACGATATCTGCCTTGTAAAGCAACCGATTTAAGTGGATGCGGGTTTATTAGAGAGCCCTAAGAGGGATCTTCTATAGTTGAGACTTAACATAGTTTTGTTGATCTCAGAGCTGATGAGGTGGTGAGCGTAACTTTCACCCGGAAAAGTACCAAATGTGCTACTTGCTTGGGGATGAAGAACCATGGGAAATACATTCAAGGGATTTAAAGCACTGGGAAGTACTTGGTAGGCGCAATCAAATGAGTATGAGCACTTCATTGTAAGTTTGTGTGTGTCGGTAACATCGATTAAAAGTCAACGATCAAAACAATGCGACTGCACTTAAAGAAGGAAATTGCGCGTAACGAACTATATACTCACCAGCACTCTCCGCAACGCAGCGGTACAATAATCGACATCCATGTTCAGGTGAAGAACTTCGGCAGGTTCCTTAAATTCCAAAGTTCCATTTGTTCTAGCACTCCCTTACCTTTTATCATATAATATTCACTCTGGTAAGCCAATGAGACTTGAAGAGTATTGGCTGTTTCATCCGGTATAAATCATTTTTCATTGTCAAAGACACTGCCGTTAAATAAGATCTAATAAATGGTATGCGCTAAGACAGCTTATTTAAATAGCCTATGTACCCTGTGTCTAAGCTTAATCCATGACGACGCTGATACTCCAAAGTAACTATGAGATCTTACTAGAATCGGCAGCAATGCAAGGAAAAGCGAGCGCGACTTGAAGTACAGGAAAACGCAAACGTGTGCCGGGCTGTTCAAATAATCGGATGTAGTCAAACACAGATGGACACCTTAGAATCCCTAGGTGAATGGTAAGAGTAAATATGTTAGAAGAATTTTACTATCATACCACAGGCGAACGGTAGAATCGTCAGGCCGATACATTTTATCTCTTAAATCAGTGTTTCTCAAAGTGTGGTCCACTGACCCCTTGTTCGGTTACAGTCCTGCGATGGTAATGTGTTAAATCAGACCACACGGTCTACATTAGTCTTGTGACTGACCAATGTGAAGCAAACTCCTTCCAAGAAGGAAACTTGGGTTGGCAGAAGCTGAAGGTTTCAATGAACAGAAGTGTCAAATGTCAAAAAGTTAATGTGATAATCTCCTGTGGTGCGATGTGTAGAGGTTGGGTTGGTCATTATTCGTCCCCATAAGCTCACATAACGCAAAGTTGTCCCCCGGTGGAGGTGAAAACTAAATCATGAGGTATGGTCCCTTGTTACGGTCACTTTGAAAGTCGCTATCCTCCGAAATCGGCTAATCGGCATTGGTGGGAACCCAGAAGGAAGCGTGCAGATTTCGGAGTTGGTCAAGCTTGCTCATCCGACTTTTTGTGTTGAAGAGAAACCATCTCTGCGACGTTACAAAAGGTGACTATTTCATTAGCTCGAGACAAGTACATGGACAAATGTGTCACAGGAATATTCCTCGTCGAATTAGATTGTAGTAATAGTTTGTATCATATTCTTCGCTTTAGGAAAAGTTTTAGTTTCCGTGTCTGATTTCTGGTGTAAAATGAAGGACTAGTGCCATTGCATAGCAAAGACGGCTGTCGCCGTGCTTCTTTCACCTGCCACAACTTATCCGTAGAAAAGTGCATTTTCTCATTACGCCTAGACAGATACAAAGTACCACAGTATAGACTTGAAGCTCAACCAGATATGAGGTTATAGTTTTCCTCAATAACGCCAAACAACATTGAAGTCAGCCCTGGATGTCAGCAACAATTGGTTTGTAGTGACCTGGAGATTTCCCTGTTTGGCTGCCGCATGCTGCGTAAAATATTACAAAATCACAAAATTATATTTTCTCGATGTACATAGCAAAATAGCCGCTCGCCTGTTTGAACGTTGCTCGCGTTTGTTTGAGTCAGATAGCATCCGCCTTCGAACGGCGCGACGCTCCTCGGCTCCGCTGCCATCTTTGCTCTCCGCGCACGCGACCACACCTTTCCCTAGCTAGCTATCTTTCGGTGCCTTATTTTTAGCACTAGATAGCCTTTCGCCCACTTAATAAATTTTTCCTAGCGTTACATTTGGTTTTCTCCACTCACCGACATAACTATCCTTCTGGCCCATGCCAACCATCACACCCTGGTGACGTGGTCGGCCGACAATGGAAGGGAACACGGCACGCGGGGCATCGTCACCGGCGAAGCCAGCCTTGCACATTCCTGGTCCATTGTCGATGACTAGAGCAGCAACGTCCTCCTCGGCCATGGTAAGAAGTAAGCTAGGAGAAAGCCGAGAGCGAGTGGTCAAACGATGACTTGGTCCATCTTCGGACGAGTCAACGCAGCCCATGATCGACGATACGCCTACTTCCGATGCTGCGAAGCATTCTCCGACCAACTCTTCCGACTCAGTTCCTTACGTTTCTATCGAGCCGAAAGCGTCCTCATCCGACAAAACTGCTGGATCGACAACGCCTCCGACCGAACGTCCGAAATCGACTAGATCAGGTAGGCGGGTTCATTGGCCAGCGCGATTAAAAGATTAGTCTTCTTTTCATTCTTCTTTTCCCGCTTCCTTTTTGCTTGTGGCCTAACCCGCCCAACAAAAACGATTTGAAAACCCAAAAATTTGCAAAGCGTTTTGAAAACCCCAAAAACCGCAAAGACGTTTTGAAAACCCAAAAAAAGGAGAAAATCGTTTTGAAAACACAAAAGGGTTCTCGCTTTATTTGCTTATCGCACTCGTAAGTGCTATCGTTTTTCGTTAGCTCTGTCGCTCGCACCTGTTTGACACTCCGCGTCTCCGCTTCTTTTTCATATCCTCGACACGCGGACGTTCAACGACGATCGAACGTTACGTTTGCGGACACTACGTGCTCAAACATCGTGTGCTTTGACACTACGCACTCGAACGCTGCGAACATTTCCCCCATTTTGTGTTTTTGGCACCTGTAGGGAGGACACGGGTGGGAGCCCCCCTAGCGTCCGATCGCATTGGTTCTCCCCCAGCAGCTGCATCAGGTTTCACCGCCTGGTCTCGCAGAAGGCTGGCCGGCGACGGACAGTCCTCACGTAGATCGAAGGGTCACCTACGGTTCCCTTCTAAGAGGGGGGCTGTGTAGTGACCTGGAGATTTCCCTGTTTGGCTGCCGCATGCTGCGTAAAATATTACAAAATCACAAAATTATATTTTCTCGATGTACATAGCAAAATAGCCGCTCGCCTGTTTGAATGTTGCTCGCGTTTGTTTGAGTCAGATAGCATCCGCCTTCGAACGGCGCGACGCTCCTCGGCTCCGCTGCCATCTTTGCTCTCCGCGCACGCGACCACACCTTTCCCTAGCTAGCTATCTTTCGGTGCCTTATTTTTAGCACTAGATAGCCTTTCGCCCACTTAATAAATTTTTCCTAGCGTTACATTTGGTTTTCTCCACTCACCGGAGGTTGGCCTTATTTTCGCGTATAGGTTTTAAAGCGTACCGATCCCGCTTCGCGCTTTAGGTTCTGTCAAATAATTAATTTTCAACGAATCACGGGGAATGCTGATTTACAACACAGCAAATATTCCCATTGTAATCAGATGTATCAAGACCAGAAAACAGTTCAGGGTTAAGATATCTTTTCGGTAAACTCTCGTCAGACCCAAACTTTTACATGACACGGATTATGTGGGGTAAGCGTCAAATCTGGCTGGGATTGATTTCTAAGGTGTTTGAAAGGTCAAGATCGATGACTAAAGGTGGCTGCAGATGGTAGGAAAAGTGCATCAAAGAAAAATAATACCAGCTTCAGGGCCTAAAGCAAATAGCTAAGGTCACAAAGGGTAGTTAAGTAACCATGTCAGTCGGCCAAGGTAGTAGTATCGGCCGTATGAATCGTTTGTGTACGCATAATTCCGGCTTCAGATGATGGATGTAAATAGCCTCGGCGACAAACAAGATTTGCTTTCGGAAGCCTTGTGATAAGCGTTCAGGTAGTGAATAGATGACTTTAAAGTCATTCTCAGATGCAGTATGGCCACTTTCGAGCAGGTGCGACATGATTGAGCTGTCTGAGGCCCTCATTTCGCCTTTGTAAAACCACTCCGGGATGTGCTCGCGAATCCTCTGGGATAGACGTCTCGTTTTGCGACCCACGTATCGTGCACCACAGGAACACGAGTACTGATAAAGGAGCATTGAACGAGTCAACGATGGCAGACTATCTTTCAAGGGTTTTGCAAGCAATGGTTTGTTGTGGTAAACAGTTCTTAAGCGGGCTGCGAAATAAGTTTTCTCAACAGCATCTTTCAAACGTCGAGATAAGATATCAGCCGCAGTATCGCCCTTAATTGGTAAATGTATGGACAGCTCTTTCTTGGGAGCAATGCTTCTAGGTGGCTTTCGCTTGCTTTCTTTCATATGCTTCATGATAAACTTATCGGGGTAACCATTCTCACGAAGGGCGTCGCTGATTCTCTGTAGCTCTTCGTTGACGGTATCCGGAGTGCAAATACTGCGCGCCCTGAAGGCAAGAGATCGGACTAAACTCCTCTTGTGCTGTAAAGGCACCGCGCTGTGAAAGTTAGTGTACTGTCCGGTCCACGTATGCTTTCTGTGTACCTTTCTGCTACATGAGCCGTCCGAATTGCGGATGACTTCTACATCCAAGAAAGGTAAACGGTTTTTATTTTCGTGCTCACAGGTGAAGCGTAGATTATCATGTGCATCATTAAAGGCCTTCAGCAACTGTTCTGCATGCTTTTCGGATTCGCAAAGCACGAAGGTGTCATCGACGTACCGTATGTACATTTCAGTTCCACAGATGTGCGTCCTGAGTGGGCCATGTTCTAATTTCGCCATAAAGATATCAGCCAACAACGGCCCCAAACGAGATCCCATAGCCACTCCATCAATGTGCGCAGTTTTTGCTACCTCTATTCAACATTGTTCATTTTTGCACAAGCATAAATGCACACTCGTTAGTTCAATGTACAGTAATTAACGTTTTTAGGACACCGCCTAGTTCTTAGTTCAATAAATTCTAGTCCTGTGCTTAAAATATCTCACGGCGCCCGCCGTGCCATCTTTCACTGAAAAGTGGTCCACGACCCAAAAGCTTTGACAACCGCTGACTTAAACCAACTAAGTACCATGACAAACAGCATGAAAATACTTAATCTTTCCGCACATAGTGATCGGAAGCGCGAAACTTGCAAGGTATAGGTATTCACTTTCACAAAGCTTAGTTATCCCGACGTTTCCTCAGGGAAACTCGTATTTAGCAGTAATCTCTTCGCGGGTTATTAGTGATTTAAATTGCCTCGATTGTAGATCGTCAGGTTTCGGCTTTCCACTGGAATTAAAGTCAAGTCAAGCTAAGCTTTAGGTACTCAAATGAGTGCATTTTCAACATTTCTGCATTATCATCAGCAGAGAGACTAGATTGGCGTCATCAAAAATGCGAAATTGTGCGAATAGATAGACAAGAATGAAAATGGTGCATTGCCGTCACTTAAGGAAACGGTCCCACTTTCCAGAGCAATGAGCACAGAATGCCAAACAGAACATTAGGGATTTGCATCCAATAAACAGAGCAGTTTTATAAAAACCTTTCTGTATAACTGGTTTCAGTTAGTGTAAACTTACTCGTCAAAATGCATTGAATCGCACATTTTCTGCAATATCTCATGCTTTTTATTCAAATTATGGTTAGGTTAGGACGCTCTCATTGACTTTGTATTTGTCATCTGCCAGACTGCCTTTGCAAAACTGGTACATCGGCGGTACATAAGGTATATTTAAAACCCTAATTTTAACCAATTCTTTTAGCCAAATAGTTGGGCTCTCTAACGATTCCTCCTTCGTTTTGTTGCCTTCATTGAGGACAAGTTCTCGAATGCCCTACCACTATGGACCGAAAAAAGGAGGAGTCTTTTTGTTGTTGTTGGTTGTGATAGTAACAACTGTCGTTTGGGCTCCTGATCTACCGCTCACAATGCAAACGTCACAGTCGCCTACCCTTTTGTGTACTTCAACTACATCAGACACACACTGTCGATATTACCTTCCAGTAACAGTGATCTCGCCTCATCAAGAAGGTAACACCACGATATATCGCGAAATTTTCGTTAATATTATTAATAGTAGTTGCCTTTGTTTACGGTTAGAAGCCTCCTGAGCCGCGTCATCCTAACAGAGGCACGTCACTGTACGTGATGCGCACCTACATGAGTAGATGAACGCGCTCTCATTCCTCGGTGCTTTCAAGGTCGTGTTTCGTTAATCGAAATTTTCCTACGCTTAGCCCGGATGCGAGGAATTCGTCATCTGTATTACTTGCACTTTGCGGTACCACATTTCGTCAACCCTAGCAAAGTTTTAACAGACATTGTGGAACAGCCAATCGCGTGATTGCCCGTTGCATGTACACACACCAATGTGCATGCGTTTGCAAGTGAATATGCACTTTGCTGACAGTTTACGGGTGGCTACCATGTCTTTTGTCATTTTGAAAGTGATTAATTTTACTGTGCATCATGGGCGCTTCTCAGACGCACCTATGCCATTCCCTTAACGCCATCATCACAGAAGTAATGTATGAAGTGATGGCTCGCTACGAACTACCAGTAAGCACTTGAGCCAAGAACCTACCTTGTTATTATTCTAATCCAGCTCTCCACAATGTCTAACAGACGGAAACGGATGATACAAAGGCGAGCGCATCGCTATGTGCGAAGTCATATTCCACACGAGCTAATTCACTACTACTGTGACCACGTGGCAGAAGACAGTGAGTTGGCACACAGACACATGTCTAACTTGCGGGCTTTGGTTGATTACGCATTTCAGCGTGCGATCAATTCCCATTCGCATGTGAGTAATCGAACTAGGCACTCATCCTTGGGTCCACCTCAAGCAACAGCTCGAAGTATACCAGGCCCGACTAGATCCGAAAGTGATGTTGGAAGTGTAAGACCCTTCATGTTCCAGCTCGTTTTCTAGGACATAGAAGACCGAACAGTGTGTGCCCGGAACGCCACGGACGAAAACATGGGTGAGTCATTCGGTCAACTTTTTAAGCATCACATTTTCAACCTGAAAAACTTACACTACTACTAATAGCCGCGTTTGGACGGTAGTCTCTTGTAACTGTTGACATTAATTCCATACATTCAAAATTTGTGTACTCAAGTTGATGGATGCAGGATGAAAATCACAGTACCTACTCGTTACCGCAGTTTTCCTGGTCCGCTTATCTGAAATTAGATACAGATCAAAGAGCTGTCTCTTACAGCACCTGTTGCTCACCAGTCGCGAAAATATTCAGTTTTCTGACCTTGTAGCTTTTGGGTGTGGTGAATCTAATAATCCAAATGTAATAGTGTATGCTGTCGATCGGTTTACGTGTACCATATTTATCTTTAAGCATTTTAAGATGTCAAGAAGCACTCAAGACCATTACCACCATGTGACTAATGTGGCACTACATGTGAATGTCGTGCAGGTAACTTAGATGGGTAACTTAAACTAGACCGGATATTAACACGATGGTTGTTCATGCAACACAATCATCAATCTAGGTAATGCACAATGAACAATGAATTCATACGGGTTAAGAAGCGTTACTTTACAAGCCCCGTTGAATAGTACGTTGGGATATCAACATAACAATAGTGTTGATAAGGATAGTAAAATAGGTAATAATTTAAATATGGAAATGAGGACTTATCGTATGCTCCGCTGTAGTCCCGCGATCCACTTAGATTCACAGCATCCACGGTTAACAACAAATAATTCCATGGTATACTCCAAGAGTAGGATGGAGACCTAGTGTTAAGTAACAAAGTGTTAGTGGATGAGTGCGTCGTCCAACCGTCTTTTAAATACTGTTAGTGTCAGTGCAGAGACGACCGATTTTGGGAGAGCATTCCACGGGTGACCGACACGAATGGAAAAGAAATTTCTTCGGCACTCCAGACGACTGTATTGTTCTGCGAGTTTTAATGTGTGGCCCCTCCGGTTTATATTGCTGCTGAGTTGCACTAAAAGACGGCACACCTGATGTGGGTCTCGCAGAATCAAGTATGCTATAATCACGTCACCTCGTAGTCTGCGATGCCTTCCACTGAACACCCCAATTGTTGAAGTCTCTCCTGGTAGGACAGATTGCGCATTCCAATTACGTTCTTGGATGCCCGGCGTTGTGGCTGCTCCAGTACATTAAGGTCGTGTTTCAGCCATGGATGTCACGCTTGAATTGCGTATTCGACATGGGGGCGAACATAAGCACTAAGCATTTGTCGAAATATGGAGCTGTTTATTTGCCCAAACGCCCTTCGCAACAGCCCGACGTGTTGGTTCCCGGTCTTCGAGGCATTTTCGGATTGCTTGGAGCAACCCATGCTGTGAATCTAAGAGGATTGCAGGACTGCAGCGAAGCAAACGATAAGCCTTATTTTCATATTTAAAGTATTAACTATTTTACTATCCTTATCATCATTATTGTTATGTTGATATCCCCTGCAACTATCCAACGGGACTTGTAAAGCAACGCTTCTTAACCCGTATAAATTCATTGTTCATTTTTCATTTTTCATTTTGAACCAGGACACCCAAGTCACGCTCGAGAGTTGATTGTTTTAGTATATTCGTTGCGAGCTGGTATGAGTAGCTACTCTGATATCGGATGGAAAGCATCTTGCATTTACTGACGTTGAAATGCAATACGTTTTGGACAGACCATTGATATACCGTATCCAGATTACTCTGAAGCACATGTTGGTCGGCGTTCGCCTGGATCCTGTGCCAGATCTTGATATCGTCCTCAAACATTAGGAAGTTTGAAGCGATTCCCTGTGCAAGGCTATTAATAAACACCAAAAGCAAACGTGGACCTAGAACTGAGCCTTGCGGCACACCACACTCGACTTGTGTGGGGTTCGATAAAGAGCTCCGAACTCTGACCACTAATTGCCGTTGAAGTAGAAAGTTGGCGATCCAGCTTAAAAGAGGGTCGCCAATCCCGTAATGCTGCAGCTTGGAGAGTAGTATCCGATGGTCTAGACGATCGAAAGCCTTGGCAAAATCCAGTTAGATCACATCAACACCATCTCCAGCGTCATCTGCCTCGGTCCAACTACTGCGTGTAATTAGTAAATTCGTTGTACATGACCTCTGCCGATGGAAGCCGTGCTGCTCAGGAGTGATGATGTTACAGTTTTCTAGATAGCACCCCAGCGTATCGACAACTATGGATTCTATGACCTTGAAGAGTACAGGAATAAGGGATCCTGGGCGGTAGTTGGGGGATCAGTTCTGATTCCCGCTTTCTGAAGCGGGGTTATTATTGCAAGCTTCCACATGGCGGGAACTTGGTTCTGGTCTAAGCAGCGTTGGAAAAACGGAGCTAAAGGTCTTGCCAGTTGGCTTGCTGTTGATTCCAGTGCCTCAGGACGAAAGGTGTCGACACCCGGCGACCTGTGTTTCCGTAGAGACGTCAGCTTTCGCAACACAGTCTCTGCGGTAAAAGTGATATGGGTTAGTCCTGGCAAGGAGAAGTCAAAGCTTGGTAGGTCGTATGGTGGCAAGACCCTTTGAAACGTGGGAGGCGTATTGCATCTGCAGCGCGTTTGCTGCTTCCACAGCCGTACTTGTTGTGCCATCAGCCGTCCTGAGTGGAGGAAATCCTTGCCTCACCTTTCGCAGGCGATTGACGTGCTTGTACAGCAGCTTGTGGTTAGCAGTGAAGGTTTTCGCGATGTTCTGCTGATAGCCGGCTTTGTCTTCTCTTAACAGTTGACTGCACTGGTTACGTTGCACTACGTAGTTGTCCCCAGTTTCTTGTGCTGGAGCTTCTCTGTACACTCGCTATGCTGCGTTGTGTACTGTAATCTATTTTCGAGTTCTGCTCCTAACGTAAGAAACTGATTTACACTTACAGCGAACTTTTACCTCTGAAGCCTCTGCAATCAGCTGACTGAAGTTGTTGACGAACTCGAGCCAGGCGACTTCCGGGGGTTCTTCGGCAAGGAACGACCAAGTTGTGGTGCTGACTAGCTGGGCTACTCGATCGTAGCTTGTGATGGTTCGCACAGTCTCATCTTTCTCATTCCGATATTCCGCATAGCAGACGAAGTTTAAACTGATGACTGCGTGATCACTGCGACCCAACGGGCAGTCTAAAACCAACACATCAATCATATGCTCCTCGTTGGTAAGCACAAGATCCAGCACAGATGGCCTGTTACCTGTTCTGAACCGAGTGGGCCATGTGATATGATCGTAAAGAGGAACAGTAGTAACTAGGTCTTGAAGATCGGCTTTGAACTGTTCTCCGATCGTGGCGGGAGTTTCTAAACAATGCACGTTGAAACCACCCATGATAAGAATGTGAGTGTACTTTTGTTGTAAACTGCATCTTAAAGCAGCCGCTAGGTGGCAGTCGGTTTCGTGTGTTGAGTTAGGGGCGCGGTACACGAAGACAATAAGGCAAGCGTCCCTGCCTTTTAACTGGAACCGGCACCAAAGAGAGTCGGGGAACTGCGAGTCTGAATCCTCCACGGCTTCGCACTGTAAGTCGTTTCGGCACTACAGGTGAGAGGTGGTACAGTCTGAGGAGCAGGTTTTAAACATATTCAATCTCGGCGCTCTTCTCATCGCAGTCGGGCTTACCTTGATGTCGTAACCCTAAGTGATGAGACACCAGATAAAGTCTGGTCATAAGGCGTGAACACGCTCATACACAGTTTCTGCTGATTATGACTGTAATATATGGACGGATACTATCGGATAAACTTCCCAAATGTTTCCAGACTATCTAAGACTGCACACGCTGAGCCCCAAGCAGGTCCTCAATGTGACCGTACAATCACGTTCACGAGCTTTATCTGCTTCGTACTGCATGGGAGTCGAAATATCGAACCAAATATTTGGAGTAGGCACTGTCAGAAGCATTTGTCTTGGAGCGGATGGTCGAAACATGTTATTTTCTCACGTGATCGCATCGTCCTTGTTCCTTTTCACATTGCTTTTCACTTTCGTCATTCTTCCTCTTAATAGCCAGTAATTTGACCCTAAAGATGAGACGCCATCGTGTCTTCCAATATCCACACGGCATATTAGATCGGCCAACAGGTAAAACCCACTGTCGTCGCAGACCCTCCGTATCCCCATGTATCTGCGGCTATTGCGATTAGGTTCCAGCTACATGGCTGAGGTAATCAGCTTCTACATTGACACTGAACAATGGCTTTTGGTAGTTACGATACCGAAGTCACTTTTAGTAGACATGTAGAAGTCACAGTTGAACGGCTAAATGTGAACAGTTAGACTTCGGATCTCCTTCATAGTTATTATGCAGATATGGAAAGTCGGTGCTTTTTTATTGTTTCCGTCGCTACTCCAACAACTATAGCCTAGTTGCTGTTAGGCTGCTTTCCGGGTGACTGGAAACGTAGCAATTGTCATCCATGTTGGTGTATTTCTATACACAAGTGAGTTGCTGGCAGGTATCCGAACACCTTCTAGAAGGAATCCTGAAAGTTGGCTTTCCGTTCCGGTGATCAAGTCCTTTTTCTTCAACTTCTTGCCCGC
Organism: Dicrocoelium dendriticum; assembly: GCA_944474145.2. NCBI lineage: Eukaryota > Metazoa > Platyhelminthes > Trematoda > Plagiorchiida > Dicrocoeliidae > Dicrocoelium > Dicrocoelium dendriticum. The sequence goes on from OX104063.1 coordinate 86,828,180, forward strand.
ATTCAAAAGGGTTGCAACGAGTTCCTGCTCAAGCGTTTACATCCAGGCACACCTCACCGTAAAATGGCAGAATAATCCTGACCTAAATTAATCGGAAGTATGTGGAGGTTAATCAACCTAATATCGCACATCGACTTGGACCTGTTGGTCTGATTCGAACCACACATTTATAGATATGCACATATCACCCGCTTTCTGAGTTCAAAGACGAGCACTCGTCAGTTTCATCTGCAATTCCCAAGCTAACATTATCGCTTTGGATTGCAGCATCAGCAGCCACTAAAAAAGAATAAAGTAAATGGACAAAGATTTTTGAAGGGGGAAAAAAGCCTAGGCCTAACAGGTTTCCTAGATTGCGAACAGAGAGAATCGCACAGTGGATGAAGACACCACATGCGGCCAAAATGACTTGCTGATAGGCACAGCGGCAATCTAACGTCATATTAGATGTGGGTTTCGGAAATGAAATGACACCAAGCAAAACGGAAAAATAAGTTAAAATGTTTAGCGCTGATTGTAAAGAACAGCCGGCTTGCTCACCCGCTTGTTCTGGCTTACGTTCGTCAGTATGCATTATAATACAAAAATGCTTAGTGAATTGAACTGCACCCCAGAGCCTCAGATCATATGAAAAAGTCTAGGAAGCAGAGTGCGAAATCCAAGAGTTTATGAAAATGGCTAAAGTAGGGGCAAAGATAACTGAGTTTGGAAACTGCTCCAACGTTGACAGACCCGAAGCGAGTGGTACGGTCTTCGATAATCTAGATAACTGCATTGCTGTTACTAGCAATCTAATGCCTCTCAGGGTGGCGTTTGAACTGAGTTTCAGAAGTAGAGGCATATGTGGCTAAGCTCAATCTGTTTATGGTATACCATCATGTGGTCACCACGTCCACTAAACGCTCCTAGCTTCTTCGCTCATCCCTCTTGTGCAAAGTCGCACAAAATCTTGACACTTTTCATTATCGGGTCTCGTGCTTCTGTGTGTGCTGTCAAGCCTGGATAGTGTATTCGACATGAGGACGCACATAGACTTTGAGCATCAGGTAGAAGATGAAAAAATCCAAATTGCAGAGTGCTCTCCGCAAACGATTAACATGTTTTCTGGTAACTATCGAAGGCGTTCTGTATTAATTCTCTAACATCATGTACTTCATAGATGGTACGCAGATTTGTGCGCATTCAAGTTTATACATGTAAACAAGTCGGAAACGAATGTGAGGAAGTCAGTATTTGTTCGCATTGAATGCAGTGCGTTTCTTATCAACCAATTGCAAACTCCATTCTGCCCAACTCAGTAGGATCTCCTAATCGTTCAATTTTTTGAAACCTACACCAAATGTTAACATTGTCGGCGAGGAGTAGAAACTTCTAGACAAAAACAAGCGAGTCCCAGGTGCCGAAGCGTGCGGCACGCCCCACTCGACTCAAATTCCGTCAGAAAATATGTTCGGAGTCTAGTCTCTAAGCACCGTAAACCGGGAGATTTACTGATTTCTCAGAAAAAACTGGATCTCAAATACCATTGTTTTGGAAGTAGGATACGATGATTCAAGTGATCGAACTATTTTGTATAGTCCCAGTCAGTGACATCGGTTCCTGTACACTCGTCAAGGCTGATTAAGCGTGACGGTAGGGTGATGGAAACAGGAATAGTGTTCAAATTCGGTATTCCATGAAAACTGTATGAGCATTTGACCCATAAGATGGTTAGCCTCCTCCCCTCACCGTTGCCTATAGCCACCAAACGTATCCAGTTGTGGGGTTCCGCACTGCACTTCACGATGGCTATCAACATGTCTGTAAAGTAGTAAGTGGTTTTAACAGAATCCTTTTACTAGCTGTTGTTGGTTAGCTAACTTGTCGTCGCAAACCAACCGCATCCAGGGGTTACGTTGGGCCACACACGCAGTACAAATGTTTGAGCTGAGAGATTCCTTGTAAACTCGCCTTGCCC